>BSBN01000066.1:2402553-3603829 GCA_027924645.1 Cunninghamia lanceolata
TTTCCTTGTGGTATATTAATTCTTTATTTAGCTTGCCATTTTCCTTGATTAATTTCTCAATCTAGGCCTTAGTGAGCTTTGCTACATTAACATTTAGTTCAACAGTTTCGAAGGGATCTGTGTCTCCTATCCTTTTGACCAATAGGTGACCAAAAATTTGATTTGGGTCACTGGCTATTATTGGTCTCTTATCTTGGGGATAAAAAGACCAAATCAATAAAGTGGCTTCATCTGCATTATACCCCAACCATGAGTATACTTTGTCACTTGCTTCCTCTGTCAAACATAGTGTTTTATCTTCCCTCCTCTTGAACGTGTCAAATACAATGGCAGAGCTCATATTCCAACCTGGCACAAGCAATGCCTTGGCTTCTTGGAGTAGTCATCTTCCTCTTTCTAGAGTAATAGACTCCATTTCTCCGTCAATCTCTTTTTTCAATTCCTGCAAGGCGACAGTTTCTTGCTCAGAGGTAGTATCTTTCATTTTTTGCCTCATTTTATTTCCTTGATATTCATATAAAAAAGATTTAAATTCAGGAGTCTTAATAAATTCATCATTAGAGACAAACTTCTGAGCAGCCATAACTCTGATGTCATCAGACAAATCCTCAGAAGTCTCAAATTTTACATGGTTCAATTCTGCAGGAGGCTCATAATGTGGAACAAAAGGAGCACTTATTGGTTGCATTTGTTCAATCTCATCATCACTCACTTCTTCATCTATATCTGTATCTATAGAAAATGATACTTCAAGGGTTGGCTGTGAAGGTATGTGAGTCAGAGGCTGCACCTCTTGAGCTCGTGTCCCAGAGTATTGTATGTAAGTTGTATCAAAAGCAATTAAAGGCACACCCTCAATTATCTCATCTGCATGAGCAATAAGCTGCTCAACTCTTGATAGTGGGTCTTCAATTTCAGAAAAGGGTCTTGACTATGAAGGAACATTCTTGCATTTCCAATCCTCTACAAGTAGAATTTTATTAAATATAGCCATTCTATCTTCAGTAGAGGCTTCGTCTCAATTTCTAATTATATCTACTTCTGAAAAAAGATGTTCATAACCAGACAAACCCTGTGAGACCCTGACTCTATGAATAAAACCCTTTGTATCAAAACCTTTTCTTTCATCTCCTATTGGGAGACCATACTGTGCTAGTTTGGCATTGACTTCTTCATAACCCTCATTCATGACTATTGTGAATTCCCCAAAGAAGAAAGTGTTGGGCATGAATGATTGTTTGTTGTTCCTCTTTAGATGAATACCATCAGATTTAGCCAATTTTCTCACATTTTCTAAGTATGCAATTCTGTCTAGGACAACCCTAGGCAATAGATAAGGGGAACCCTCAAATCCATAGACTTGTATCATGGTGTAGTCTGAAAAAGCATACCAATCTCCCCAGTTATGACCCACCTTAGTCTTTGGATCATTTTCCTTTGGCCTAAGAAACCTTTGTATCCTAGGAGAGAGGCTATAGTCATGAGAATGTCCCAATAGTTGCATTAGAGGCTTCACGAAATATTCTTCAAAGAAAAAATAATGAGATTTGTCAAAACGACAATCCCACAGTGAAGTCCACATTTGCACTGGTTTTGGGTCCCCATTGTCAAACGAGTCCTGAATTTTCATCTCTGAACTCCACCATCTTCTACCATGCCCTTCATGCAAAAGCAAATGCATTAACAAAGAGTAGTGTTTGAAATTAATCTTATCACTATTATATTTGATTTTCTCCAATCCATGGTTCAAAGCATTAGCTATGTAACTTGCATAATCAAAAGGCCTTGCTCCCTTTGTTTGAATATCTACATCTAACACCATAGGTGCAATTGACATTTGTGGGGGAACCTCGAGACCTAAGACTTGACCAATAGCATAATAAGTGTAACGAAAGTACTCCTCAAATAATTCTTTAGAAAATAGAGGGTTCTCAGCATTGGAAAATTTCCTCATCTGATCCTTGTCATCTTTTAGAGTGTGTAAAGCTAACTTGCCTCTCTTATAACTGGTGTCCATATGCCTATACTCCAGCAATAGGTCTCTTACTGTAATGGGCGTGTCAAATCCACATTCCAATTGAAAAACATTCGCAATGAGATCCTTGGAAAGCACCAGTATATTGTCACCAGTGTGTGATCTAATGGTTCTTATTTTCGGGTCATATTTGCTAGCTAAGGCTTTAATCAAATCCACGTTGATAAAGACATTAGACACTATTAGCCTTGCTAAATTTAACCTCCAAGGGTTGCAGACAAGATCATACCTATATTGTTTCTTGAAATGATACAAAAATAATTGATACCCTCGAAGAGGGGTCTATCAATTTATCTATGGAGGGATTAGTTTGGGCACTTCTTTTTGGTCTCAACCTAGACCCTGGGCATTGCTTAATTAAATCTTGATTTAGTGATCTTTTCTTGACCTTCTACTTTTTAGCTTTATGTCTCTCTAGATTATTTTCCATAATGCAGACTCCAAAGCTTCTACACAATATAAATTTATATTCAGGACCAATATACTTACTAGAAATATATTTCTAGTTGGCCTTTTTCTGCTCCTTGCTCTGTGAGAGGTCAAAATTCCTTTCTCCTTCTTTCTTCAGCCAAATCTTATAGGGGTGGAATAACTTATTTCAATCTCAGCTCATAAATACACCATCAGTGTGTATCTTGCCATCTAGTCGGTTTATTAATTGCAAATATTCGACCGATGTCTTGGAATGTCACATCAATCTTGTCTGACAATCATCATTGTATCGTTGAGGCTTTGTTTTATATTCCACCAGAGTCCATCCCTTCCATCGATAAATTTCCATTTCTCGGTCCATCAGCGAGGTTCCATATGAAGTTGCCCCAATGTTCGCTAGTCTGACCGATGTTCTTCATATCCTCAATGTTTTATAGTTATTTTAGGCTATCGGTGGAAATTCATCCTTAGTTCCTGCAATCCTTACATGCCACAATGATGCTTTTGTCTTTGTTGGTTTTATTAGCATGTTGGGGGAACTCGTATATAAGTTCTGCCAAAGTTGACATGTTCTAGAGACAAGCTAACTCCTGTCGAGCTCATCATCTCATCAGTGAGGGTGTGATATGTATTCCACTAAAATCCACATGTTACGGTGATATAACCTTCTTCTACCAACTTTATCGGCCTATTGGTGGAACCATGATGTGGTTTCCACCGATGTCTGCATGTTATCCCAATAAGCTCATTTTATTCCATTTTGTCAGTCTATCAGTGGGATGATCTCAAAGGTTACCCTAATAGATCGTTGTTTTGCCGATATAGTGATACTATATCTTTATCGGGCTATTGGTATAGCAAAGTGAAAGGTTCCAACGATGGGACACACTGGGCTGATATGTTCTTAGGAAAGGCAAAGGGTACAATTAGTGGAATGGATATGCAAGACTTACGTTAATTATGGATTTTGTAACACAATTGATTACTATTATTAGGGTTTAAGACATGGTATTGTTTAGGGTTGAGGGTTTAGGGATAGGGTTTAGGATTTAAGGTTCAAGTGTTGAGGGTTGAGGCTTTAGGGATAGGGTTTAAGGTTTAGCAATAAGGCATTAGAGTTTAGGGTTGAGGGATTAGGGTTTAGTGTTGAGGGATTAGAGTTTAAGGTATAGTGTTTAGTGTTGAGGGTTTAGGGTTTAGTGTTGAGGGATTAGAGTTTAAGGTATAGTGTTTAGGGTTGATTAGTCAGATAGTGGATTATGACGTGGATTCTAGAGGGGAGAAAAGTGGATTATCACATGGATTATGTAGGGAAAATAGTGGATTATGATGTGGATTATGTCAGACTTATGCCAAAGCATGGACCATAGGGATGGTATGTGGAGGGTATGTAGGATAGTGGATGAATGATGGTAGATTTATTGGCTTTATCAGTAGAGGCATCTAATTTTGCATTTCTAGATCCCTTGAGGATGGTGGAATGAGTGGAAGCTTTAAGATTAGGTTTAAGATTGGGGTTGAGGGTTGAGGGATTAGGGTTTAAGGTATAGTGTTGAGGGTTGAGGGTTGAGGGTTTAGGGTTTAGGGATTATGGTTTACAGTTGAGGGATTAGGGTTTAAGGCCTAGTCCTGAGGCATGACGACCCTTAGGATGTTTGGTTTTATTAGTAGAGGCATCTAATTTTGCATTTATGGATCCCTTGGGGATGGTAGAATGAGTGAAATCTTTAAGTTTAGCTTTAAGATTAGGGTTGAGGGTTGAGGGATTAGAGTTTAAGATATAGTGTTTAGGGTTGAGGGTTTAAGGTTTAGTGTTGAGGGATTAGAGTTTAAGGTTGAGGGTTTAGGGATAGGGTTTAGGGTTTAAGGTTTAAGGGTTGAGGCTTCAGGCTTTAGGGATAGCATTTACAGTTGAGGGATTAGGGTTTAGAGTGGAGGGACCATGTTGAGTGCCCTCATTAACGTTGGTAAGGGATACATGGAAGGCAAATGGATTAGGTAGACAGTGGATTATGACATGGATTCTAGAGGGGAGAAAAGTGGATTATGATGTGGATTATGTAGGGAAGATAGTGGATTATGATGTGGATTATGTTGGACTTATGCCAAAGCATGGACCATAGGGATGGTATGTGGAGGGTATGTAGGATAGTGGATGAATGATGGTATATTTATTGGCTTTATCAGTAGAGGCATCTAATTTTGCATTTCTAGATCCCTTGAGGATGGTGGAATGAGTGGAAGCTTTAAGTTTAGGTTTAAGATTAGGGTTGAGGGTTGAGGGTTGAGGGATTAGGGTTTAAGGTATAGTGTTGAGGGTTAAGGGTTTAGGGTTTAGGGTTTAGGGTTTAGGGATTATGGTTTACAGTTGAGGGATTAGGGTTTAATGCATAGTCCTAAGGCATGATGACCCTTAGGATGTTTGGCTTTATTAGTAGAGGTATCTAATTTTGCATTTCTAGATCCCTTGGGGATGGTGGAATGAGTGGAAGCTTTAAGTTTAGCTTTAAAATTAGCATTGAGGGATTAGGGTTTAGTGTTGAGGGATTGGAGTTTAAGATATAATGTTTAGGGTTGAGGGTTTAGGGTTTAGTGTTGAGGGATTAGAGTTTAAGGTATAGTGTTTAGGGTTGAGTGTTTAGGGATAGGGTTTAGGGTTTAAGGTTTAAGGGTTGAGGCTTTAGGCTTTAGGGATAGCGTTTACAGCTGAGGGATTAGGGTTTAAGGTATAGTGTTTAGGGTTAAGGGTTAAAGGTTGTGTTATGCTGCACTGAAAGGTTATAGTCCCATTAGAGAATGATGTCCTCGCCCATGGACCATATCAAGTGCCCTCATCGATGTTGGTAAGGGATACATGGAAGGCAAATGGATTAGGCAGATAGTGGATTATGACGTGGATTCTAGAGAGGAGAAAAGTGGATTATGACGTGGATTATGTAGGGAAAATAGTGGATTATGATGTGGATTATGTCAGACTTATGCCAAAGCATGGACCATAGGGATGGTATGTGGAGGGTATGTAGGATAATGGATTTGACCCCCGGTGATGAGGATTATGCCTGACTCCTCCCCCTCTACCTGGGGGAGAGGTGGCCAATTCAACTCTATACTGTTCCCCATATCATAGTAGCTTCTATAGCTAGCTCGTAGCTCAGGAGAAGCTACCTATGCCTACATTCAATCAATTCTATCTATTCATCATGGTGCTAGCACAGACCATACTCGAGCGAGCTTAGTTATTCATTCTATATTCAGGGAGTCAAGGATTCACTTCGCTCATTCTCAACCTCTATTCCAAGGTCCATTCCTCTATTCCAACTCGCCAGCATGGCGCGCACACCCTATATATCTATCTAGGCAAGGCCCAAATCGAATGAGAGACAAAGCTAGCTAGGTCCATTCCCTGACAACAGAATAGAGGTCCCTCCCACCCCTGGTTATGAGATTCGCTGGTCCCATCTATATCTATATATATACGGGATCCACTTTGTTGTTCTATATAGGTATAGGGGAATTCCAGGTCAGAGAAAGAAGGGGCAGATCGACAATCATTCATTCTGGGCGAAGATGGAAGAGCAAGGGTTTTTTGGCACAGCTATATATATAGCAGGCCTATAATAGGGCCCCAGGAGGTCAAGCTACTTTTTAAGATGACTGGTATCCTTTAGATAGAGATAGAGATAGAGGGGCGTACGTGATATCAATGTTGTCATCAGCCTATAGAGATATATGGTCACGCACATCTCTAACGGCCGACCAAGTGGTTCGCTAAATGAATGGAGGGCCGGTGAGGCGACCACATAGATTGGTGATCAGAGAGGGATTCCAAGGCACCCTTCCCCCGTGGTTGAGAGAAACATGGATTCCCTCGCCATATTATGGTAGATTTATTGTGGAATGGAAGGGAACCATAACCAATGGTTGCACACATCCCCATAAAAGTTGAAGCTTGTGATGCGGAGGTGGTGTAGGGTGCAATGGAGATGTTTACTTAGGAGATGGATGATTGTGGCGCTAAATTAGGTGCACTTGGCGCTGATTTTGGCATCCCAAAGAGATTACATTTAGGTCTAAAAGTTGGCATAAAAGGCAGAGTTAGAAACACCAACTTTAGCGTCGACTAATGAATCCAAAAAAATTAAAAATTCCCAGCGTTAAAACATACCACACAAAAAAAACATAAATAAGTTAATACATTTAAGCCCACAAAACAGTGTACTCTACCTCTGTTTTAGGTTTCCTGTGAAATGACGACTTTATTATGTCAAAAACATAAGTTACTAAAAAGTTTCTACAATGGATCCATCAATCTGTAGTTTATTTATTTTTGGTTCTAGACATCTAGAAGATAAAAAATTGCTTTAGCTAGCTGCTAAATTTGGGGTTTCTAGCTACCTCAGCCATTCAATCAAGATTGTTCATCTGCCTTTTAGCAAGCAAGTTAACTCTTGACCTAGGTTTTTATCCATTTTGATATAATTTTGAGCTCAAAGAAAGTTTTTCTAAGATGTTGTACTCATGCTTTAGGGTAAATTTAAGTAGTAATGTTGTTAATTATCCTTACTTGCAGTATAACTTGCATTTACCATTTTTAGAAGGCCTGTCGAATAAGGTCTCTTTGCACATCATACCCAAAATACTAGCTGTTAAGTTTTGTTTTTAGCTATGATTGGTCAAGCATGCTGTTAGTTCATACCTAGCTACGATTGCCTCCATAGATTAGACAAAAATAATTTGCCCTAGGTCACCTCAAAATGTCAAGCAATAGAGGGAAGGGAACAAACTCTGGCCACAATCCAGTAATTCACTGTCAATTTATAGATTTGTAAATGTTTCCATTGTTTCTTTGATTTTTAGTATTTGGTTTTCTATTTCTAAATTTAAAAAAATAAATTATATATATATATATATATATATAGGGACATGATACTGACAAAGATAAAGAGGCATTGGCTTCCATATTGGGGGTAGACGCAGTGAACAAATTGGATGGTGTTGACTTGACAATGCTTGCCAGATACATAGAAAAATGATCTAGTAAAGCCCCTGAAACATTGCAACCAAATCAATAGTGTCAAAGTGAATCAATTGATTCCCCAACCAGTCATGGATTAGGCAAAAGATCCATGAGGAAATCAATAACAATAACCTCTAAGAATGTGGAACAAGGAGTAGAGGCTTCTAATGTCCTAGCCACTCCTAGGACATAGACTTCTTCGACCACCATTCCATGTTTTACATCTTGCATTGGTAGCTACGATACCAAGATAGAATACGATGTGGTTTTAGGAGAAGTTTGAATGACAGATGCTAGAAAAACATTTGTGAATAGGTTGAAGGAATCATGCCTTCAGCGGTTCAAAGACCATATACATTTGCCATTCTCAAAGATACCCATGCACCTACAAAAACTAGTTATCCAAGACATGGAGACTGAATTTGGCACAGGTTGGTCTGTAAAGAAAATAAAGCTATGAATGTCTCAAAACTACAAGAGATTTCGATGCAACCAAACAAAAAAGATAAAAAAAATCCCTCCCAAGCAAAGGCTCAAAAAAAGGCCAATTGATGTAAGTCTCAAAGTATGGAAAGAGCTTGTAAAAGCATATGAGAAGTTCGATGCACAGAGGAAGTCCGGTGAGGAGAGTACGTAGGTATTTGAATTTGCTCATAAGATTATATCAAATTTATTAAATGATTTTTAAATTTTATTTGTGCTTCACCTAAATTGAATTAGTATATGTTTCAGGACAAGGCCTCCAAAGCTAGGCTTGACAAACTTCGTGCCAGTCATCACAGTGGCCAGAAAGGTTTACAGGCCTTGATTTGTACATTTGTAAGTATATTTAATATGTTAAATGATATTTTTTTAATTTCCTAAGAAAAAATAAATGATTGCATATTAATTAGTTAACTATTCCATGTGCCATGTTTTGATAGGAGGAGAAATATGGCCGACAACCAACGCAATTTGAAAAGGAAATGTTACAAAGCAAAAAGTGGACCGATTTTGTAATCTAGATGGAGAATGAGGTATCAATAGTTGATTTTCAATAACTTAGTTGGATATTGTTTTTTTTATCGGTAAAAGGCTGTGGGAGCCCAAAATATATTTATCCAAAAAATTGTAATTACAGAGAGTAGCATAATTACAAAGTATATGCTATTTACAAAATATTGGCTTAACTGTGAAAGCCAAGTATAAGCATTATAAACTATATACTATCCATTTTTGCCCATTCCAAACAACAGCAAAAAACTTTTTTTTTCCTTCGCATAACCATTGACGACTACGGATTAAAATTCATAAACAAAATAGCGAAAGCAGACAGAGCTACTCTTGTTGGTAGAATTCATCCAACTCCACAAAGACTGCAAAGAGCTAGATCCATAGCAGAGTGTCTTCGCAAATCATGCCTATAGCACGGACTATGAAGTCCCTCCCTCGCATCGCCCAAATCCAATAAGTAATAAGCCTCTACCTATCCAGATCAGTAAGGAAAGACAGATGTACCACCTCTATCTCTAGGTTGAGCAACTTTGGAAGATCTCCCACCCTTGGAATGCCATTCGCTAGGTCTGTAAAAACCACCGTCTCAACATCTCTCCTAAAATAGACTCCTTGAAGGTTTCACGGAGGCAACCTAGAGCATTTGCCTTCGGCATACCCAGGTCTGACAATGAAGTGAGGAACCAAGAGGAGATGTCCATGTTGACGCGATATCTGTCTATAGAGGAAAGAAAATGTAGACCCAAAACCATCTTCACATCAATAAACCACTTTGTTTTCACTTTGCACAAGCCCTTCAGCCGACTATCTGAAATTTGCCCAAGAAATGCTAATTGTCTTTTAGTGTAGGTTAGCCGGATGGGTGTCTCCATATTGGCAATGAATGGCACCCCCTTAGCCAATCCTCAATATATAGAAAACTAAAAGCATCACCGTTAATGCCCAATCCTACAAAATTTATGGCAGGCTTGAGTGAGCGTCCCATTGGCAGGTGGGGTTTGTCAGCCACACAAGCGAAGGAACTACCTTCCCACATAGGAAATAAACCCCACAGCAAATGAAGTACTAACCACTTAGTACACCAAGTACTAAGGTGGCTCTATTTCCCAGTAAAATCTTTTTTCACCCAAGAACAATCCTAAATCGATCAAATCTTATTAATGGCCTTAAAAAGGAAAACATCATCCCTATCAATTTAAACTAAAAATTCTCTTTCAAAAAAATTTGAGATAAACATTTGAAGCTGTAAACGAAGATTCTCGTGACCCTAGGTTTACCACCTTGACTGCTTGACCATCGGCAGCAACATTAGCAAGAGAATTTGCCTCCCCATTAGCTTCACAAAAAATATGATTAATAGTAAATGCCTTAAAGAACTTCAGGATATCCAGAGCTCGCTCCAAGTGAGCCATTAATTTCCAATTTAACATTGATTCAGATCTTACAACATTTACCACTAAAGAGGAATCCCCTTCTATGTCTAAGTTTTCAATTTGGAGCTCCTTACTAAAGAGAAGGCCCAAAACCAAAGATTCAAATTTAGCAGCATTATTTGTATCATCTACCAAGGGTACTACTAACTTGCTAATGATGTCTCCATGCCAAGATCTGATGATGCGGCCTGCACTAGAAGGACCTGGATTACCTCTTGAAGCCCCGTCAAAATTTAGTTTATACCAACCAACTTTGGGGGTTTGCCACTTAGCATTCCTTCTGTCCAACTTCGAAGACAACCCTCCAGCCCCAACATGGGGGGGAATCTTAAGCCCAAACCAAGACAATCTCATACAACTGTCCCAATTAGTAAAAGCACAACCTTTGTTGGAGCTCAAACCTGCCCTGTAATTAACCACCTCTACAATGGCTGCCTCCACTTTATTGAGAAAAGAAACTAGAGACATCTCCTTATTTGAAAATATTCTCCTATTTATTTCTTTCCAAAGCTCCCATAAAAGGAGAGAAGGGCACACTATCCACAAACTACAGAGAAGCCCTGACCAAGCTCTAATCAACCATCCTGAAAAAAGACTATTAATATCATTTGGAAGAGCAGAATTCAGCCCTAGCTTGGCGCACAACCATCTCCAGCATTCTTGAGCAAAGGGGCAGCCCAAAAACAAGTGGTCAACTTAGTTGGATATTGTTGTGTTAATATGTCAATTTGCATTTCTTGTGTTGAGTTTCAATAATCTTTGAAGAAATTACAGAGTGATACTTGAGACAAATAGTTACAATTGTAATCTGTTTGTTGTGTTTCATTTCTATAGGTCTTCTTGTCTTTTTGACTCAAGTGGATTGTTATTCATAGGTCACTTGTCATTGTTGTTGATCATGTGGATGTAGTTATCATTGAGTTTTCAGGTGGTCTCCTAAGTGAAAAGACCAAAGGGTTTATCTCAAGTCTTTATTTCCTAACCTTTTATTATAAGACTTAAAGGGGGGCATGCATTATAGTTACGTTGTTGGTTATATTTCAAACCTTTGAAATATAATAGTGGACATTTAGATTTTAATATGCACATTTTTTTTGTTGAGAAGGAGCCATCATTGGTAGTAGGCATTAACTTTCCTCTACCATAACAGCTTTGGGAAGTACTAGTCTTTAATGTGCTTGGTTTTGGGGTATGTGAGGGAGAAAAGGAAGGAGTGGGGAACCATTTTGGGGGGGAATTCTTCTTTTTTCCTTGGGGTCGAGGAAGGAAGGTTGATGGTTGGACTATAAGTGATTTAGAGGAAGGGAGACTTTGGGTGTACTCATCATGTTCGCTGAGTGTCTTACTATTTGGGCTGGAGACCTAGATTCAAATTGCCAACTGGTCTTCTTCAACTAAGCTAACCTTTCTTTGAAGTAAAGCTCCTTATCATCCATTCTTGTAAAATTACATTGACCATTTTAGTGAAACATTTCCTTTAACTTGTGTAACTGTATGTGGTCTTGTGAAAGCCTATGCTAAAGGGTTTGGATGAGGAAAATATTGTTAACTGTGAGAGTTTAGACTTAAGATCATGGGACTTATGAACTGTGGCAAACTGTTGGTTATTGTGTTTTGGATTTCTATCATGAAGGAAGATACATTAATTTTGTCACAGTTTGAGGTGGAGTTTCAAACCCTGGCTAGAATTGCTAGAATGCTATCATTGCAACATACCATGAGTCTTGAGGAAACCTAGCCTGGTTCATGGTTATCTTTTTTGACATGGTTGTAAACCCTAATGGTGTTGGTATTTCACCTATAAATGTCCACTCTCTCAATTGTGGATGCGATGTCTTCTTGGGATTAATAATACCACTCCTAGGTGGGCTTTTGGGATGGTTTTGGATCCTTGGTTCAGGTCAACTTGCCCCCTAACACTCCCTCCAAGGTTATGAGGTTTGCATTACTAAAGCCACAATGGAATACAATGTTGAAACAACACTACATGATTGTATTTGATTACTAGTTGACTCTTGGAAAGAATGGGTTTTGTTAATTGCATACAGTTGTGTAACATTGCAATAGTTGTGTTGTACTTGTAACTAGAACAGTCTATTGTGAAGGCATTCATTTGATGACAATGACCTTTGAGTTCATTGTAATGACTTGCACTAAATTAGAAATGTGATTTCAATCTAGTATTTATTAAATTGGAGACTGTTTGTGAACAAATTTATCTTAGTATGGACTTCCCTGTGTTTTAATGTCTGAGCACTACCCAAGGAATAGTAGATATTATGTACTTGTGATCACTGCGTCATTTGGATAGAGGACTCATAAATGGAATATAGGACCTTCTGTTTCATTGTCCATAAAATCCTAAGGGTTGATTAAGTTATTGTGCATGGATGTAAATGGAAACTTTAAGCTCTCCGAAGGCTTGCTTATTATTTGCAAAGTAGCATTAATTTCTTATTTTAACTGTGGAAACATCTTGTGGACACTAGTATGGTGTTGACTAAGGAATGATCTTGTAAACACTAGAAAGGTCTATGCATGTTAATCATAGACTATAACCCTACATTTGGAAGGAAATTGTTACTGTAGATGTGATATATACTGTACAGTGGTATCTGGTCTATGGCATGACATGTTTAATAGGAGGTACCTTCAAATTTTTGTACCATCATGTCTGGGCTAAGGTACCATAAAGTTAAGTGTGCATTGTATGGTGTTATTGTCTTGGAGGTTGCTATATGCAAATCTATAGTGATATAAGGAGACTCGACTCTCGTCATTTCATTGCACAAAGTGAGTGACAAAACAACTACCTAGTTTAAAATTGACCCTTATTTAAGCAACATATGTAGCAATGAGACTTAGGATTATTGAAAATGAGAAGCATCCTTCTCCCCATACAACCTGCTAACTAGGGCCTCTCTATTTACATGCATGGTTGACCTCCTTGTTGTTGCTGGCTATCTTGAAGACACCCTAAACTTTATCATTGAGATACCTGTTAAATCTGTGCTGGTTGTATGCACATGTTTTCTTGGTGCCTATAGATCACATATGAATATAGGCTTAGAAGTATTTACAACAACACTTCTTTTTTATTTAAATCCTAAAAATGTTGCACAACTTATGTTCTTCTCTCAAACATCTATCCACAAGTGGGCAGGTGTGGTGAGCTAAGGAGATTGATGAAACATAGAGGAATTAAAAAAATGCCTAGATGCAGTTGGATTGAAGGGCATAAAATGGTACATGCTTTTTTGTGTAGAAGACAAATCACATCCACAGACAAAGGAGACCTATGCAAAGTTGGAGAAATTGGCTTGGAAGATGAAGGCAACAAGTATTTTCCAAATTCAATAATTTACTTAATGATGTGGAAGGATGGGAAAAAGAATTATTTCTCTACCACCATGGTGAAAAGTTGACAATTGCATTTGGTTTGTTAAACATGCCCCATGGAACAACTATTAGACCTTTATCTTAAGGTTACTCATGAACCTTTAGATAAATAATTATTGAAAAAAACTGTGCATTCATTAATGACATGTTAGAGAATTTAATAAACTGCTACTTAAAAACTCTTTAATGTTTCTGTCTAATGTAGGTTATTAGATTAATAGTGAAAAAGAACAAACATTGACCATGCAATTTGTGACACTTAAGGTTATGTAATAGAATTTATAGTTGATAGTTAAATTGTATAACAAATTTTTTTATGATCTTTAGTAACATTTATTAATATTGTTGCATGTTTTACATCATTGGAATGACATATTAGTTATAACTTTTTTGAAATTTCATTATGGTATGTGCACTTTGATATGATCTAATATGATTATGGTTTCATTTCATATGTTGGAATATTAGATATATAACAGAAAAATAAATTATTACATGAAATAAATAATAACTTTTCATTTTAAATATTTTTTTTGCTGAAACACGGGTCTTCCAGAAGATGACGATCCTAAAGATATAGATCCAGATTATATTGGTTTTGGTATAGATCACATGGCAGAGGATAATGATGATGTAGATATAGAAGACAACGAGGCCAATGACAATGATGACGATGACGATGATAATCATGATGATGATCACGATGGTGATGATGATGATGAAGCGGTTGCTAGTAGTAGCCAGTGACATTCATGATCATATAGACTGCATCATGGATCATTGCCGATATATCATTATGATGCCTCTTTTCATGGTTACTAGCATATGTATCATTTTCACGGCCTGCAGTACCATATTATTGAGTTGTATCATTTTCACATGTATCAATTTGACTTATATCATTTGGACATGTATCATCTTGACTTGTATCATTTTGAGTTACATAATTTATTATTTTTACTTATATCATTTGTACATGTATCATTTTGACTTATGTTGACTGTTAGACATGTTATTGATCTACTGGTATATTTGACTTTCACTTGTTTTAGTTATATACGATGATAATCTTATCGCTATTGACTTGTCAATTTTTATATATTGAAAGTGGTTGATGATTTTTGGATGGATATTTATTACGTATGATGATTTTAATTTACTGCCCAGGATGGATGTTGTAAAATTCAATTAAATTATAGATATTTGACTCACTTGTTATTTAATCATATAAGTTAAATAATTAAATTACTTACTTTATAATCATATGAGTTATTTAAGAGGCATGATATATTTAACCAATTAAATTGAAATAAACCATATTAAATTAATAAATGTAAGCAAAACAATAAGCATTTTTAGAAGCAACAAAAGACACAAAAAATGGAAGCAAAATTGGAAGCAACAGTGGAAGCAAAACTGGAAGCAAAATCAGACGCAAAATTGGAAGCCAAACTGGAAGTAAAATCAGAAAAACCAGAAGTGAAATTGGAAGTGAAATTGGAAGCAAAACTGGAAGCAAAATAGGAAGCAAAAGTGGAAGCAAAACTAGAAGCAAAACTGGAAGCAAACCTGGAAGCCAAATTGGAAGCAAAATTGGAAGCAAAACCAGAAGCAAAATTGGAAGCAAATTTGGAAGCAAAATCAGAAGTAAAACCAGAAGCAAAACTAGAAGCAAAACTAGAAGTAAAATTGGAAACAAAACTGGTAGCAAAACCAGAAGCAAAAGTGGAAGCAAAATTGGAAGCAAAACCAGAAGCAAAACTAGAAGCAAAAGCGGAAGTAAAACCAGAAGCAAAACTAGAAGCAAAACTGGAAGCAAAACTAGAAGAAAAATTGGAAGCAAACCTAGAAGCAAAACTGGAAGCGAAACTGAAAGCAAAACCAGAAGCAAAAGTGGTAGCCAACCTGGAAAAAAAATTGGAAGCAAAATTGGAAGTAAAAGCGGAAGAACCAAAAGAAGAAAACCCAGAAGCCAAATTGGAAGCAACAAATTCGGCGCTAACTCCGGCATTAATCCTGGCACAAAATATCGGTGCTAAACCTGGTGCTAAATTTGACGTTACAATCAGTGCTAAACCCAACGCTAAACCAAGCGTAATAGTGAGATGCAATTGGGTACAGAGTTTTGCGCCGGCAGAAGTGTCCAATTCATGGACTCAAATGCACTAAAATTTGGCGCTATTTTAGGCGCTAATTGTCTGTTTTGTTGTAGTGAGACCTGCCACATCATCTACTGACTCAGATGCAACCATCTACCATGTGTGAAACTCTGGACCTGCCACCTCAACAATTGCCACTGTGTTTGCCATGTCAGCATGCTGATGTCATCATTGTACTATCTAGTCAGCATGGTCAAACCTCAATTTTGACCGGCCATATCTTGCTCGTATGACCTTCAATTGAGGCGAAACGAGCGACGTCGAAATTGTGATGACTAGCTCTTCGACTTAGCCTCATTTTTGCTTGGATTTGAGACAATCAATTTTTCACCTTTTTGAACGCCTGATTCACCTGTTTGACCAAACCTTTGACTGCACATAACTTCTGCATACGAACTCCTTTTGAGCTCGTTCAAGTTTCATTAGGATCGTGTCAGCAACCTCTTTCCAATGATGTTGATTCCGTCATGTTCTCAGACTGCAAAAATTTTCAGTCTTCTGGATACACCTAGATCATTCCTTCCCACTTAGGGTTCAAACCACCCGACCTCCTTTTATAGGGATTCATTTCTATTATTATTCTTTAAATAGAAAGGAGGCCCGTATATGTTGTAAAGAAAGCTGCTTGGTATATTGGTGGAGATTGAAAATAGCAAACAGGAGGTCAGGGGTTCAACCCTGACAAACCAATCTTTTAACAATCAAACCGCCACATGTGCCACGTGGCACCCAATTATTGGGCCATGTGGCATTACCTCATTCATTCGTCAGTAACACATGTCACGCTGGATTGGTCCACATCATCAGACCTGCCATGTCATCCATTGACTCATATGCCGCCATCTGCCATGTGTCAACCTCTGGACCTGCCATGTCAACAACTACCACTATGTCTGCCATGTCAGCATGATGACATCATCATTATACTGTCTAGTTAGCATGGTCAACCCTCAACTTTGATCAGCCATATCTTGGTCGTACGAGCTCCGATCAAGGCGAAACGAGTGGTGTTAGAATCGTGGCGATGAGCTCTTCAACTTGGTATCATTTTTTCTTAGATTTGAGATAAATAATTTTTCACCTTTTTCAATGCATGATTCACCTGTTTGACCAAACCTTTAACTACACATAACTTTTGCATACAAACTCCTTTTGAGCCCATTCAAGTTGCGTCAGGATCGTGTCAATGACCTCTTTCCAATGACGCTAATTCCATTAGGTTCTAAGACCGCAAAATTTTTAGGTCTTCTAGATCCATTTAGATCATTCCTTCCCACTAGGGGTTCAAACCACCCAACCCCCTTTTATAGGGATTTGTTTCTATTATCATTCTTTAAGTAGAAAGGAAACCCATATATGTAGCAAAGAAAGCCGCTTGTTATATTGGTGGAGAGTGAAAATAGCAAGGTTCGACCCCACAAACCAACCTTTTAACAATCAAACTGCCACATGTGTCATTTGGCACCCAATCATTAGGCCACATGGCATTACCTCATTCTTCCGTCAGTGACACGTGTCACGCTAGATTGGTCCACATGTTCAGACCCGCCACGTCATCTACTGACTTAGATGTCACCATCTGCCATGTGTCAAACTTTGGACCTGCCATGTCAACAAATGCCGTTGTGTCTGCCATGTCAGCATGCTAACGTCATCATTGTACTGTTTAGTTAGCATGGTCAACCCTCAACTTTGACCGGCCATATCTTGCTTGTATGAGCTCTGATCGAGGTGAAACGAGCGGCATCTAAATCGTGACGACGAGCTCTTTGACTTAGCATCATTTTTGCTTGGATTTGAGACAATCAATTTTTCACCTTTTTGAACACCTGATTCACCTATTTGACCAAACCTTTGATTGCACATAACTTCTGCATACGAACTCCTTTTGAGCCCGTTCAAATTGCATTAGGATCATATTAGCAACCTCTTTCCAATGATGCAGATTCAATCATGTTCTTAGACTGCAAAATTTTTTGGTCTTCTAGATCCACCTGGATCATTCCTCCCCACTTGGGGTTCAAACCACTAGACCCCCTTTTATAGGGATTCATTTCTATTATCATTCTTTAAATAAAAAGGAGGCCCATATATGTAGCAAAGAAAGCCACTTGGTATATTGGTGGAGAGTGAAAATAGCAAGCAAGAGGTCAGGGGTTTGACCCCCACAAACCACTCTTTTAACAATCAAACTGCCACATGTGCCACGTGGCACCCTATCATTAGGCCATGTGGCTTTACCTCATTCATCCATCAATGACACGTGTCAAGCTGGATTGGTCCACATCATCAGGCCTGTCATGTCATCTGTTGACTTAGATGCCACCATCTGCCATGTGTCAACCTCTGGACCTGCCATGTCAACAATTGTCACTGTGTCTGCCATGTCAGCATGCTGATGTCATCATTGTATTGTCAAGTCAACACGGTCAACCCTTAACTTTGATTGGCCATATCTTGCTCGTACAAGCTTCGATCGAGGCGAAATGAGCGGCGTCAGAATCGTGGCGATGAGCTCTTCAACTTGGCATCATTTTTCCTTAGATTTGAGACAATAAATTTTTCACCTTTTTGAATGTCTGATTCACCTATTTGACCAAACCTTTGACTTCACATAACTTTTGCATACGAATTCCTTTCGAGCCCGTTCAAGTTGTGTCAGGATCATGTAAACAACCTCTTTCCAATGATGCTTATTCCGTCAGGTTCTAAGACTACAAAATTTTTAGTTTTTCTGTATCCACCTGGATCATTCCTCCCCACTGGGGGTTCAAACCACCTGACCCTTTTTATAGGGATTCATTTCTATTATCATTCATTAAATAGAAAGTAGGCCCATATATGTAGCAAAGAAAGCCATTTGGTATATTGGTGGAGAGTCAAAAAAGCAAGCAGGAGGTCAGGGGTTCGACCCCTACAAACGAACCTTTTAACAATCAAACTACCACATGTGTCACGTGGCACCCAATCATTGGGCCACGTGGCATTACCTCATTCATCCGTTAGTGACGCTTGTCACATTGGATTGGTCAACATCTTCATTCCTGCCACGTCATCTGCTGACTCAGATGCCGCCATCTACCATGTGTCAAACTCTGTATCTGCCACGTCAACAACTGCCACTGTGTCTGTCATGTAAGCAAGCTGATGTCATCATTGTACTATCTAGTCGGCATGGTCAACCCTTAACTTTGACTAGCCATATCTTGCTAGTATGGGCTCTGATTGAGGTGAAACGAGTGGTGTTAGAATCATGGTGATGAGCTATTCAACTTGGCATTATTTTTGTTTAGATTTGAGACAATCAAATTTTCACCTTTTCGAACGCCTGATTTGCCTATTTGACTGAACCTTTGACTGCACATAACTTCTGCATATGAACTACTTTTGAGCCCGTTCAAGTTGCGTTAGGATTATGTTAGGGACCTCTTTCCAATGATGCTGATTCCGTCAGGTTCTGAGACTACAAGATTTTTAGGTCTTCTGGATCCACCTAGATCATTCCTCCCCACTGGGGGTTCAAACCACCCAACCCCCTTTTATAGGGACCTGTTTCTATTATCATTCTTTAAATAGAAAGGAGGTCCGTATATGTAGCAATGAAAGCCGCTTGGTATATTGGTGGAGAGTGAAAATAGGAAGTATGTGACCAGGGGTTCGACCCCCACAAACCAACCTTTTAACAATCAAATTACGACATGTGCCACGTGGCACCCAATCATTGGGCCATGTGGCTTTCGCTCATTCGTCCATCAGTGACACGTGTCACGCTTGATTGGTCCACATCTTTAGACCTGCCACGTCATCTGTTGAGTCAGATGCCGCCATCTGCCATGTGTCAACATCTGGACCTGCCACACCAAGAACTGCCACTATGTCTGCCATGTCAGCATGATGATGTCATCATTGTACTATGTAGTCAGCATGGTCAACCCTCAACTTTGACTGGCCATATCTTGCTCATATGAGCTCCGATCAAGGCAAAACGAGTGGCGTCAGAATCGTGGTGACGAGCTCTTCGACTTGGCATCATTTTTTATTGGATTTGAGACAATAAATTTTCACCTTTTAAATGCATGATTCACCTGTTTGACTGAACCTTTGACTGCACATAACTTTTGCATATGAACTCTTTTTGAGCCCATTCAGGTTGTGTCAGGATCGTGCTAGTGACCTCTTTCCAATGACGTTGATTCTGTTAGGTTCTGAGACTACAAATTTTTTAGGTCTTCTGGATCCATTTAGATCATTCCTTCCCACTGGGGGTTCAAACCACCTGACCCCCTTTTATAGGGATTTGTTTCTATTATCATTCTTTAAATAGAAACGAAGCACGTATATGTAGCAAAGAAAGCTGCTTGGTATATTGGCAAAGAGTGAAAATAGCAAGGTTCTACTCCAAAAATAACCTTTTAACAATCAAACTGTCACATGTGCCACGTGGCACCCAATCATTAGGCCACATGACATTACCTCATTCATCTGTCAGTGACACGTGTCACACTGGATTGGTCCACATCTTCAAACTTGCCACATCATCTGCTGACTCAGATGACGCTATTTGCCATGTATCAACCTCTGGACATACCATGCCAATAACTTCCATTGTGTTTGCTATGTTAGCATACTGATGTCATCATTGTACTATCTAGTTGACATGGTCAACCCTCAACTTTGACCGGCCATATCTTGCTCGTACGAGCTCCTATCGAGGCGAAACGAGTGACATCAGAATCGTGATGATGAGCTCTTCGACTTGGCATCATTTTTGCTTGGATTAGAGACAATCAAATTTTCACCTTTTTGAATGCCTGATTCACCTATTTGACCAAATCTTTGACTGCACATAACTTCTGCGTACGAACTCCTTTTGAGCCCGTTCAAGTTGCATCAAGATCATGTCAGCAACCTATTTCTAATAATGCTGATTTCATCAGGTTCTAAGACTACAAAATTTTTAGTTCTTCTATACCCACCTGGATCATTCCTCCCCACTTGGTGTTCAAACCACCCGACTGACAAGGGGTCATTGTACCTCATCATTTAATCATATTTCAAATGTCAAAATCCAGGGCTATGTCCTTGGCTATTTTCAATTAGGGATTCTACAGTTACCAATTTTCTCTAGCTAATTCTAATGACTTTTACTAGTTTAAAAGATATTGATCTATCTACTTACTAAATGAATTCAAAGAATGCTGAAAACATAATTAAACAATAAATTACTCAAAGCAAATCTATAAACTGCATCATGCATCTATCTATCAAAATCAATAAGTATTCTATAAAGCAAAATCTGAAACAATAAAACTGTGGTACTAGCCTTCTGTCTTGGTGGTGAGAGTGGGCCCTTGCTCCACACCCTTAGGGCTAAAGGCTACAGTAAGGAATCAACACAAAAGAATAAGATCACAATTAAATTTGGTCCAATTCCTTTCGCTTTGCATTCAGAGAAATATTGATGTCTAAATTGAGATTATAGAAAATCAGAATAATAAAAAAAGGTCTCCCTTTTCTGTTGCTTCTGTAAGTGTATACACCTAAAAATGACATGACTCTACCTAAATAAATATTTTAAATATTTATTTCATCTTAATATTCCTCTATCAATAAATAAATAAATCAATTTATTTATTTGATTCATTTTCTCCCATTTAATTAAATAAATTACATTTATTTAACTAATTTTATCTTTATCAACTTTATTCTTCCAAATAATTAAATAATTTTAATTATTTAATTAAATCATCCATTCTTCTAAATTTAAATAAAATACAAATTTATTTAAATTAAATCTCCAAAAAATAAAATATAATTAAATATTTTATTTATTCTTCCAAATCATGTGCAAGTAATTAAATAAATTTATTTATTTAATTATGAAATCTTTAAAATCTTCTAAAAATAAATTCTTCTTGTCACGCAAAAATAAAAGCTGAGTTAACTGATTTAAAGCTATCAACAAAGCTCTTAAATTAGAAAAATATATTCTAATTTAAGAAATAAAAACTCATCCTCATCAAGAAAGCAGTTAACTCAACAAAGTATCTTTTTGAATGACACATGTCCTTCTATTCGCGCATGTTCTCTCGAACATTCTCCTCCATTGATCTTCTTATTTATTTTCCACCATTGATCTTCTCTCACACAACTCTATAAATACAAACCTCTTCTTCTATTTCACATCATCAAGCTTTCGAGTAAACTTATGCTGCAGAATCCATAGCGTGCCATTGGCACCCCCACTATCACATCCACCATATGTCATCCATTTCATATTGTGTTGAAGCTCATCTTCAACACAACAAGTATCCGAGCCGTTTCTCTTTGTCATCTTGAGGAATCAAAGTAAGGAAGCAAGCTTCTTGAGGGCCATCTTCATCACCAAAAGATCAAAAGAGAATAGGTGAACAATGGAAATCGTAAGGTAAAAAGGTTGTGAGTATCCCATCATTTCTTCTTATTTTAAATCTTTTTTATCTACACATTCCATTGATGTTTTAGGTTTTTATTTATTCATTTTGATTATCCTTTTTACCTGTAACATTTCTGGCACCCACCGTGGGGCTCTTGCCCCTAATCTAACCAAAAAACTAAGTTTTTGAGTGAGGTTCTGTATAGGTACCGTACAGGCTTCAAGCAGATTCAATCGACGCATCTGATCGATCCTGAGGTGCATCTACAACCTGTCCCGGTGCATGCAAACTTCCAACGCATACACCTCTTGAGCCAGCGCATTTACAACTTGTTCTGGCGCATACATCCTCTGAGTCGGCGCATATACCTCCTATTATGGCGCCTTCAGCATTACGACACATATACCCTCTAGCACAACGCTTACATACTTTCTTACGACTCATCTATAGAAATGACACTTTTGCCTCTCATTCCTGCACTTTTGACATCTGTCTTAGCGCATTTGTAAAGCGGTGCTTACACTCTCTATTTCTGCACATACAGACTGTTAAGTGGCGCATCTGTTCTTCACAGTGGTTTTAGGATTTCTAGAAAAATTTTAGGTTGACTCTAACATTTGTCTTAGAGGATTAGATGCCGGATAGATCATTTAGCTACACTAATTAACTCATCTTAGATCAATTAGGGGAAAAAGTAAAAAAAATGCATGCATGCAAATCTCACGTAGTCCTTAACTAGGAGGATAGTAATGAACAATCACTGCTATCTTTGCATGACTGCTATCTTTGCATTACTTCTATTTTTGCATTATTGCTATCTTTCCTAGTTTAGAACACTACTATCTGACAAAGGGAAATGACCTATTGCTATCTGTAAACACTTCAAAGTTAACAAATGAGTGAGTGCCCAAGTAGATAACACATTTAGTTTTTTTCCTTTTAAATAGGATTGGATAAATCATTATTTTCTATGTCTATTGAATGACAATAGGCTTATGCTCTCCCCTTTACTGGGTGACCAGAACGCCAGACTTGTTATTCCTTGTGTATAACCTTTAGAGGGGCCTGCCCTTGGATGCCCGCCTGTCCAAGTGGGAACGACCCTGAGTGGAAACAGGCTAAAGCCAAGCCCTACCGATCCACTTTAAATAAATTGTGCTTAAGGTGAAAGTTTCCTACAACGAGTGCCGTTGTGTTACACTGATAACCAACCTACCCCAAAACCCTCCAAGGCGTAACCCTTGGAGGTTGGGAGACTCCATAACAGAGAGTAGCGCTGCCGCACATGTAACCACTCGAACGGTTGCCTTGACTACTTAGCCACTTGTTTAGTATACCAAAAACCCCTATTTATTGACACAAAAGGTGGAACCTTTGAAGCGACCCTGATTCATGTGATTCTTAGTAGAGGTAGCAGGGACAATCCTATGGTTTGGTGGGGGTACGAGCCTAAGGAAACCCAGATCTGGTATGTGTGAGAAGTGAGTACCATGGAGGGGAGTCAATGCTACCAGATCTTGGAGCTACATGCTTTGAATATGCATAGCTAGGGGACTCAACAAATACTATCCTTTCCAGCCTAGGTTGTGATTGTTCTTGTGTCAAAAAGTCCAAAAATACAAAAAAAATAACAAAAGATAAAAATCATGAAAACTTCTATGCGCTTGCTATGTCTTTTGCCATAATTGAAAATTAGAATTCAAAAAGACCAAGTTTTCAACCAAAAATAGGAATTTTTTTTTAAAACGTACCAAAAACTCTACAAAATCAAACTAAAAACCAGAACGACGCATCTGTTGCGACCTGCAGTGTATATACCTAGACTTGCAGTGCATTTGATAACTATTGTGGTGCATATAAAAATTGCCAGATTTGTGCTTTTACTTCAACTTGTGGTGCTTTTGCACTCTGTTCCGACGCATTTATTGTTGCGCATCCAATCCAAAGAGCTATTCCGTACTTCCCAAGAGAAAAACTATCAATTTTTCAGAGACCCATTTCAAACTTGTCTCAGTTTTCCCAAGATCTGATTAAAATCGTGCAAGTCAACCATTTCTCTCTTCTTCTGCACCATAGTTGCTTTTCCCACACTATATCATCCAAAACTTCACAAAATTATTCCAAAATCCAACAAGGTGAGAACCAAGCTATTCTTGATCACAACAAACCTCAAACAAACCTAGTGAGTCTCCACTATCAAGGATCACATATCCTTTTCTCTTAGAACTCCACTAGTGGCTTGTACAAAACTAGTCTACATCAAGTAAACAGATTTCTATCATCCTTACTTCAACTATCGTTTGTACACCCAACTTGTTTGACACCATTTAGATCTTAGGAGAACCTTGCTCAAATCTTGACACATTCTAGCATCCCTTGTTCAAGTCTTTCTAACTCACTTCATTCCATCTCTAGTCACCTTGCATGGTCTTAACGAGGTCCCAAAAACAAAAATAGATTGAAATAACTGAGAAAACTATTCCAACCTCTCACTATAGTGATGAGGAAATTTCTATGGAAGAGGTCCTTCAAACACAGTAAGATCAAAGATTTCAATGCATAATGGATAAGGTACTTGCCCAAGACCCTACTAAATTCTTTCTACACCTAGCACAACTAGGAGTCAAGCTCCCTAAAGATTTTGACATAGAAGCTCTAAAAGAACCTGAGGAAGAAAGAAACCCTGAGGGAAGCACACATGAGGAAATACCCGCAGACAAGAGCAAAGTAACCATTGATTCCACTGATGCCTTAAGTTTAATAACCCAACAGATCCAAGCTTTACAACAACAATTCACAGACATGCAAACAAGTGCATCAACTAAACATTATTCCCTAGAGGATATTTCACCATATCCTTTTGATAGGACCTTGATCATGATACTTTTCCCCTCTAAGTTTGAGGTGCCAAAATTTGATAAATATCGAGGAAAGGGTGATCCAAGGGACCACATTAGGGAATTTAATGTTGCATGTCTTGAAGTTGCCCACAATAATACTTATCTTATGCGACTGTTTCCAAGAACCTTAGGAGGACAAGCCATGGAGTGGTTTTCTAGACTACCACCTGACATCAGAACCTTTAACGAACTGGTGGACAAATTTGTCATACATTTCTCCTACAATATTGAGCATGACACCCCAATCTTAGATCTTTGTAACATCAAGCAAAAAGGTGGAGAATCTTTCGCCACCTTCCTACAAAGATGGAGACAGTTGGCAAGTAAGTGCCCACATCAAATGCCTGAAAAACAAATGTTGGAAATGTTTGTCTATAACTTACAAACTGACCTAAGCTATCAGATACAAATCCAATGTCCTACTTCCTTTAGTATGGTCATTGAGATGGGTCTAATCATCGAAAAGGCTTTAATCGCAAAGAGTCAAATAAAGCTATATAAGGACACTCCTAGTACCAACACCAATGTAGATAAACCAAGATTCTAGACTAAGAACAAAAACATTGTGAATGATGGCGTGGTAGATGCCAAGAATGTGGCACCAAAACAACCAATCTTCAACTTATCAAATCCTCAAAATAACCCCCCACAAAGCAAACCAAGAAACACTGAATCACGGTTTACAAATTTTCAACCTAGGAGAAAATTCACACCTCTGGGAGAATCATTGGAAACTGCCCTATGGAAGTTAATCACAAGTAAGATCATAACACTTCCAACAGCGCGGGAATATGAACCGAAAGTCAAACCTCCTTGGTGGAACGACAACAATTTTTGTGAGTACCACTAAAACAGGGGGCACAAAACCAACGACTGCATTGCGCTCAAATACACTATCCAAGATTTGATCGAGCAAAACAAAGTGTCACTTGACGGACATGTGTATATGGAAAAATGGATTAAATCTAAACTAAATAAAACCAAAGAACCCAATAACATAAAGGAAACGAATCTAAGTAAAAGCCATAAATCACCAATCAAAGACAAATGAAAGCTCTTACCAAAACCTGTATTGTTCCCTTTTGGAGATATGTGGATTGCTCAATGTAGTTGCAAAGCCATGGCTGCAACAAGCAAGTATGTGCTCAAGAGATCAATGTCAAAAGATCGTTAAGTGTGCCAAGATCAATGTTAAGAGATCGTAAAGTGGCTCAAGAAGATCTATGTCAAAAGATCGTAAAGTGGCTCAAGAAGATCAATGTCAAAAGATCTTAAAGGTGCTCAATCGAATCGTTGTATGCTCAAAGCGCTGTCAAGTATGCCTGAGAATAAAATCGAAGAGAGAGAGTAAATAAAGGAGATGAGGGGGGTTTATATAGATTTCAAGGAAAATCGATCAACGGTCCAGATAATTCAGAAGAATCAATGGAGGAGATATGTTGAGGAATGTGCAACGAATGAGAAGAAGACATGTGTCTTGCTTTCTTTTGCATGAGAGGAGTTATCAAGAATAGAAGAATGAGTTAACTGAAGAGATAAATCAATTAAAAGAATAAAGCAATCAGTTAAGTGCTTTAAAACAAGAAGAAGAGATTTGCATGAGAATAGAAGATATTTTGCTTTATTAAATATAGAAATATTTAATTGATGAGTAAGAAAGCTTGAGTTATTTTAAAGATAACTCAAATTAGAAGAAAAAACAATTTAAATAAATAATTGATTTATTTAAATTTAGAGAAGATATTTTTGGAAGAAGTAATTAAATAATTGGAATTATTTAATTTAGAAGATTTTAAAAGCTAATTAAATAAATAAATTTATTTAATTGTTGTGCATGATTTTGGGAGAATGATTTTGATTTAATTAAATAATTAAGAATTATTTAATTGTAGATAAGAGGGAATTTGTTGAATTAATTAAATAATTGGATTTATTTAATTAATGTAGACTTGATTTTTGGAAAGAGGATAATGAACTAATTAAATAATTAAAAATTATTTAATTGTGGAAGAATATAGAGGAATTTGATTTAATTAATTAAATAATGAGGATTTATTTAATTAATGTCGCAATTTTGTGATTTAGAAGAATTTGGTGAAATTAATTAAATAATTAGATTATTTAATTAATGTTGAAATGCAGGTGATTAGGAAGAAATGACGAAATGCAAGTGATGCGACGACTTGGTCATTTTAGGGTGTCTACATTTTGCCCCTCTTTGATGCAATGCAGCATGTAGCGTTGCGTCAAAGAAATCGATTGTCGAAGATTTAATACAATTTTTTGATGCCCCAGTGTAGGTAGTTGCCCCAGCATATGCCCCCTCGAGCAGGAAGACGGGGAAGCGGTAGAAGAATTGTGTTGATGCTCGACTAGAAGATTTGTTGGAGATAGGCGAGGTTGGGTTGATGATAGATAGAAGAAAGGAGATAGGAGAGAACATAAGAGAAAGACTGTTGATCGATCCTTGCTGGAAAACTATATAAGGCCATGGAAAAATGGATGGTGTAAATGGATGAGCTTGTTGCAATGGTTTCACATTTGTTTATAAAGAGCAATCCTTATTTTTGATATAGCACGTGGATAGTTTGCCACCAAGGTATAAAAGACCAAGGTGCTATAATATCTGAGTGCGTGGACGTTGACTCTGCAAGCAAGCGGTTTGAACTTAGATCCCCTTAGGAATAATATAACCTTGTTGGAACATGTGAATGAGCCATAGTCTTGAACATAAAATAAACTTCCATACATGTAAATGCAAGAAGAATTATTAATATGTAAGATGCTAGGGCGTAACACACACAAGATAAATAGAATGCTAAGAAAGATACTAAAGATCATTCCTCAAACACGGCACACAAAAAAGCAATGACTATGCCCCAAATCCGTACTGCATCGCAACATACCAAGATTATAGATAAATCAAGGTAGTCTTGAATAGGTATTGGAAAAGGAACAAAAGATAAACCATAACACAAACTGACGGACTTACAAAGTAAACATACAGCCAACATATTCTCTTGCCAAAGAGGTTGCTCAGGATAGATTGGATAGGAAAGATAACAGCCTTATCGTAGGAACTCTGTGTCCGTTAAAGGGTGCCATCTACCTAAAAAGACAATGTCTCACTTGCAGGAAATGCCACATGTTGCAGGAGACGCATGTGTTGGTCTCGACAATGGAACACTTCGCAGAAGACAAGCTTGTTGATCTAGGGCTTAGTTAAGCGGTACTTAGCTGATGCTGGCAATCGGTATGCAGGGCAGTAGATGACTCTGGAAGTAGGCCTCTTTGCTTCAAGTTTGTTAAGGACTTTTACTTTGAAAGGATGTGCTAGCTTGCTGCTTGAGTTAGTCAAGTTGAGGCGAATGGATTTTGAAAAACGGAAGACTAGAAGGATGAAATGTTAATGGATTGAAACGGGTGGAGAATGATGGATCGTGTGTGCCTGAGTACTAGATACATCCTTCGTATTCTAGACTGCCTACATACCCTGTGTCCACGGGATCAAGGCACACTTACGATGGAAGATGAACGTGATAAATATGTAGTTCTGGATAGAGTGATGAATGGGTCAAGGTGAAAGGAGGGGATCTTATGTACCTGAGTACTGGATACTTCCTTCGTATTCCAGACTGCCTACATACCCATATCCATGGGATCAAGGTATCTTAAGATTGAGAAGAGATGATATGTAGTTCTGGTTAGTGTGATGATGTGGGAAAAGAGTGGAGAAGAGGTGATCTTATGTACCTGAGTACTAGAAACGTCCTTCGTATTCCAGACTGCCTACATACCCATATCCATGGGATCAAGGTACTTTAAGATTGAAAAGATGATATGTAGTTCTAGTTATTGTGATGATGTAGAACAAGTGTTGAAAAGATAACAGCCTTATCGTAGGAGCGAAGTGTCCGTTAAAGGGTGTTACCTGTGGAAATGAGACAAGATTGAAGTATGCGCTGCGAACCACGAACAAGGAACCAATCCTAGACCGACACTAAGGAAAGAGTTGCCCCCATTCTGGTAGGGAAACTGTAGGGGTGACCGCCGAAGAAGACACAGAAAGACTTGACCTAGGATTAGACAGTGTTAACTGTAGACACAGATCAAGCCGTGGGATGACGATGATGGACATTGACAAATTTCCAAGCTATACTAGATAGGGAGATGGAAATGCAAACAAAGTCAATGGTTTTATTACGGATGGATGGATGAAGCAGGTTGCGAACTGGACAAGGAGTGGACAAGACTCGATAGACGATGGATGCTGACTCTACGCATAGCGCCTGTTTGCCAGGTTTTCACTATGGTACTTATCCAAGGCGCCTGTTTGCCAGGTTTTCACCAGAGGATGAATGTTTTTTTTTTGTATTTTTGATTTTTTTGATTTTTTGATTGTTTTTTATTTTTTTTATTTTTTGTGGGAATACTCTGAGGATCAGGCATAGAACTTCTTGAGATGGACACTGTTAAGTGGCTCATCTAGAGGAATGCCGTCAGGTGTAGCTAAAGTATAAGCTCCCGATCCATATGCTGCTGTGACAATGAAGGGACCTAACCAGTTAGGCTCAAACTTGCCCTTCTTCTCTCGATCTGCTTGATTTCTTTGATTCTCCTTAAGTACAAGATCACCAACTTGAAACTATCTTTCTTTGATCTTTTTGTTATAATTACGCCGGAGGCGGTTTTGATAGACATGGAGATGATTAATTGCGGCAAGACGCCTCTCATCTAGTAGTTCAAGCTCAGCTAATCTGGAAGTGCGATACTCATCTCCGCCGATCAGGTCCTGCATGGATACTCTGAGTGATGGGATCTCGACCTCTATAGGTAGGATGGCTTCAGAGCCAAAGACCAAGGCATATGGTGTGGCACCAATGGGTGTTCTGATACTAGTGCGGTAGGCCCATAGGGCGGGATTGAGTTGCAAGTGCCAATCACAACCAGCTTCATTGACCGTTTTCTTGAGGATTTTGAGAATGGTTTTATTGGAAGCCTCAGCTTGGCCGTTACTCTGCGGATAGTAGGGAGTTGAAAAGCGATGTTGGATATTGTATTGTATGCATAAGGCACGAACATCTTGGTTCTTGAATGGTCTCCCATTATCGGTGACAATGGCTTGGGGAATACCATACCGGCATATGAGGTAGTTTAGGATAAACTTGGCTATTTGTTTACCGGTGATATAGGTCATAGGAATGGCTTCCACCCACTTCGTGAAATACTCAGTAGCGGTAATGATAAACTTGTGGCCATTGGAGGAGGAAGGGTGGATTTGTCCTACGAGGTCGAGACCCCATTGAGAAAAAGGCCATGGAGTTGTCACAGGTTGTAACTCATGAGCGGGTGCGTGAATCAAATCTCCATGTTGCTGACATTGTAGACACTTCTTAGCAAATTGTGCAGCATCTTGCTCTATTGTAGGCCAGTAATAACCTGTTCTAAGTATCTTCTTAGCAAGATTAGGACCAGTAGAATGTGAGCCACAAACACCTTCGTGTATGTCTCATAAGGTAGCTTCGGCTTCTTCCGCGTTAAGACATCGTAAGAGGATACCATCGAGACTCCGGCGATATAGTGTATCACCCAGAATGATGTAACGAGAGGATCGACGGATAAAGGTTTTGCGTTGGGTGGATGATAGGTCAGGGGGAAAGGTATTGTTCTTGAGGTATTCATAGATATCTTCGTACCATGGGGAATTGGGACCAACAAGTTCACAGATGATTTCAGTAACAGGAACATCGACGGCTGGTATCAACAATTGCTCGATCAAGAATTCACACTTCTGTGTATTTGCAGGCATGTCAATCAGTGACCCTACAGAAGCCATAGAATCCGCAGCTTTATTATGTTCTCTTGGAATTTGCTCAAATGTGATGCTAGAAAAATGTGGTTTGTAGGCATCCACTAGTTGTTTGTAGGGGACCAACTTTTCATCCTTTGTTTGGTATTCATCTGTGACTTGGCGAATGACTAGCTGTGAGTCTCCATATACTTGTAATTCTGTGATGTCCCATTGAACTGCTGTATTGAGACCTATGAGGAGTGCTTCATACTCGGCTATGTTGTTGGTGCAAGGGAATGCGAGCCGATATGACTTTGGAATGTAGTCATTCTGAGGTGTAACAAATAAGATGCCGGCTCCTGATCCATGTTGTGTGTAAGAACCGTCAAAGTACAACTTCCACATTATGGAGTTAGCAAGAGTGAATAGATTCTCATCAGGAAAGTCTGCTACCATGGGATGTGTATCTTTCATAGGTGCGTCTGCTAGTTGATCCGCGAGGGCTTGTCCTTTGATTGCTTTACGATCTGTGTACTCAATGTCGAACTCACTAAGGATCATAACCCATTTAGCCAGTCTGCCTGTGAGAGCTGCTTTTGCTAATAGATACTTTAGGGGATCAATCTTAGCTATCAGATTTGTGTGTTGGTTCAACATGTAATGTCGCAACTTTTGGGAGGCGAACACTACTGCTAAACAAGCCCTTTCCATTGGTGAATAATTGAGCTCATACCCTACCAAAGTTCTACTGATATAGTAAATTGCGTGCTCTCTGCCTGAGTCATCATTTTGTGCTAGCAGGGCCCCTAGGGCCGAATTTGTAGTGGAGATGTACAATATCAAAGGTTTGTCCGCAACTGGTGGAACCAATACAGGAGGTGTAGCTAGATACTCCTTAAGTTGATCAAACGCTGCCTGACACTTGTTGTCCCATCGGAACGAGACATCCTTTCGGAGCAAGTGCTGAAAGGGTTGACATTTATCTGCTAGCTGTGATATGAAACGTCGAATGGACTGCAACCTTCCTTGGAGGCTCCTTAATGCTTTAAGGTTCTTTGGTGGAGGCATCTCCACTATAGCCTTTACTTTTGCTGGATCTACTTCGATGCCCCTACGAGATACTATGTATCCCAACAGCTTCCCTGATGTGACACCGAAGACACACTTCTTAGGATTAAGTCTTACTTGGTATTTTTCAAGCCTGTCAAAGATCTGTCCTAGGACCTGTATATGTTCTGCTCTAGAAGATTTAGCCAATATATCATCAACATAGTCTTCCATGATGTGATGAAATAGATCGTGGAAGATCACTGTCATAGCTCATTGATAGGTTGCTCCTGCATTCTTCAGACCAAACGGCATAACACACCAACAGTAATTGCCCCAAGGACATGTAAAGGTTGTTTTGTGTTGATCCTCTTCAGCTATTCTAATCTGGTTGTAGCCTGAGAATCCATCCATAAGAGAAAGCATCTCATGACCTGCTGTCAAGTCCACTATAATGTCAATGTTTGGTAGTGGAAAATCATCTTTGGGACATGCCTTATTGAGATCTCTGAAATCATTACACATGCGGATGCGCCCATTAGGTTTAGACACAGGTACAATGTTTGAGACCCAATCTGAATAGTCGATAGGTCGTATGAACTTTGCGTCTAATAGCTTTTGTACCTCCACCTTCACTAAGAGAGCTATCTGTGGGTGCATTTTTCTCAATTTCTGCTTGACTGGTTTCACCTTGGGATCAACTGTGAGATAATGAACTACCAGCTTAGGGTCTAGCCCTGGCATATCTGCATAGGTCCATGCAAAGTTGATGGTTCGTTGCAAGAAGAAGTTGTTAAGATTTCTGTGCTCTGTATCAGATAATGATGCCGCTAGGAATGTTGTCTTTGGATTTTGTTCTGTACCTAGGTTGATCTTTGTAGAATCTTCCACTAGAAGAGCAGATTTCTCTTGATACTTAGAAGGTAAGGGAAGGTCAAATCCTCCATCCTCAGGTGCCACAGTTGGGTTTTCACCTTTGGATACGTCCTTTATTTTTACTATTTTATGATCAGGAGGTGCCACAGTGTGGTTTTCACCTAGAGATCTTTCTTTATTTGCACTTTTGCGACTAGAGGATTTGGCATTCTCACCAAAATAAGCCGTCGGCTCTAATTCCATTACAAAACCTGCCTTGTGATCGCCAAGAGGGATACCTTCCCGAAGTCCCATGAACTCAGCTAGAGCTTCGTCATTCTGAAATACATCTATAACGGGGGCCCCTTGTTGGTCCCAATCGATAAGTTCAGGGTAGACAAGCGTGACATTCTGGGTGCTGGTGGTGGAAGTTAAGGATACGGAGGATAGTGTAAAAATGGAGGATTCTGCGAATAGATTGGTCATGTGGAGGGAAGAGTCATCGGTGATATCCTCTGTAGATGTCGAATCGGCGGGAAACTTGTCAGCTACCTCGTCGAGGATATACTCGATGTCCGAGGCGTGTGGTACCTTCTTACCAAATCCTAATCCTTTCTTGTCTAGCTTCTTTGTTACCACAATGGGCTCCATAGTGCCTTGATTCTGTTTCCCAAGGCCACCTTTGCCTTTATAGCCCATGTTTTTCACTATCCTTAAGCCATTGCCATACTGCTTGACTGGTATCGTGACTGGTTCTTTCTCCTTGTAGAGCCAAGAAGAGATGTCCTCAATAGTTTCCTCTTCCAATAACCGTCCATGTTGGAATTGGGTTAGGAATGTTGGGGGAGGAATAGCTGCTTTTTTGGTAACTTTAGCAATGGGTGGTTTGCCGTAAGATTTTGGAGATAAAGGCATCCGCCCTACACAACAAGATTCAGAGATATCATAAGTGCCAAAGCCTATATCCCGAAAGCGAGCTGTGATTTTGGGGAGGGGTGTAGGCTCACTTGTAGAGGCTTGCGTGAGAGTTTCAGGGTCAACATAGAGAGGGGACTCAAGGGCTTTGTCATTTTTAGGCACTTGGTTGCAATTCTTATAGCTTCCTTGCAAGACACGGCAAAATTCAAAAGGATTAGGATCTCCTGGGATGGTGATCTCCGTACCATTGTATGTGAACTTTAGGGACTGATGGTACGTGGAGGGAACAGCTTTCATTGCATGGATCCATGGGCGGCCAAGAATAATGTTGTAAGGCAGCTCAATATCAAGAACTTGACACCTGGTTTCAAGCATAACGGGGCCCAGCTGTATAGGCAAGTGAATAACACCTTCTAAACGGTGTTCTGCATCATCATACCCCTTGATTGTAATACTATGATCAGTGTTGATGTGATCCTCAGAGTATCCCAATTGCTTTAGTAACTTTAAAGAACAGATGTTGAGACCAGCACCACCATCTATGAGGATGCGTTTGATTTTGCGCTTATGGATGAGCACTTCAATATGGAGGGCATCGTTGTGACAAGGATCATGGGAGGGAAGGTCTTTCTCAGAGAAGACCACATTGTAAGGCGAAGCAATATTACCCACTATAGCTTGGAAATCTGCGATTGCTATGTTGTTAGGAACGGAGGACTCTTGGAGGGCCTTTTCTAGCACTACTCTATGTGCAGGTGATGACCGTAGAAGGTCCAAAATAGAGATCTGTGCTGATGTTCTCCCTAGATGTTCGACAAGATTATAATCAGACTAAACTGGAAGCCTAGGTGTAGGTGTACGAATGGTGACATGACCTCGACGAGTAGTAACAGCACAATCCGTAGATTTGCCTTTAATGGTGAGGGTAGACACTCGACTCTCTTCAAAACGACCTACAATGGAATCGAAGGACTTGGAAGCGTGATTGATACCTTTACCTCTATCCTGAGGAGGAGGTGGACCATGATGAGGGAATGGTTCCTTGTACATATCGAGATCCTGGTTCGTGTGTTGCGCTGGTGATTCATTCTCAAAGGTGATTTGATTACCGTCGATGAGGTTTTGGATGAGGTGCTTAAGCTTCATGCAAGATGCAGTTCTATGACCTTTGCTCCTATGGAACTCACAATACTCATTGTCTCTGTAATGTGCAGTTTTGTAGATAGGTTCTCCATAAGGAGGAGCATCAGGTAAGGTTATGAGCCTTTTCTGCAAAGCTTGCTGTAAGACCGATTCGATGGGCACTCCCAAAGGAGTAAATTGACGTCGCGGAGGGTAATCTTGTTGAGGCCGCTCTTGTTGTCGTTGTTGATTTTGATAAGGCTGCCTTTGTTGCTGCTGTTGTTGAGGTGGAGCTTGACTTGGTTTGGAGAGTTGCAGCGGTGTTTGCAACGTTTGGACCTGCTTAGTATCGACCACTCCATCATTGACCACGTTTTTGTTCTTGTTCCAATATTTGGGTTTATCATTCGACTGTTGATGCGAATTGCTATCTTTCGTCTCCTTAAAGATTTTGACCACACCCTTAGCGATGAGGGCCTTCTCAATGTTGATACCCTTGTATGTGATTTCATCGAAGGTTGTAGCACTAAGGATTTGCAAATGGAAACCTAACTCTTGGTTGAGGTTCTGCACAAAGATGCTAACAAGCTGTTTCTCTGGAATCTTGAAAGGGAATTTACTAGCCATTTGTCTCCATCGTTGAAGGAAAGAAATGAAAGTTTCACCATTTTTCTGTTTATTGTTGCATAGGTCCGTCATGGAAATCTCATGCTCTGCGTTGTAAGAAAAATGGGTGGCAAACTTTTCTGCTAGCTCGTTGAAAGACTTGATACCCGTAGGTAAGTGTGAGAACCATTCTATTGCTTGTCCTCCAAGACTGCGAGGAAAAAGACGCATAAGATATGTGTCGTTGTGAGAGACCTCGAAGCAAGCAAGATAGAATTCCCTAAGATGGTCTTTTGGGTCACCTTTTCCTTTGTACTTATCGAACTTGGGAATAATGAAATTTTGAGGAAAAGGGATCATTGGTAATGACCGATCAAAAGGATAAGGACACACTTCCTCTAAAGAGAAGGTCTTTTTGGTGTGGCCAAATGTAAGATCAGATAGCTGTTGTTGCACCTCCGCAATCTTTAGTTCCATAGTCGTGGGAGGGGTTGGTAACATCTCTTGTTGTCCAAAAAGTGGTTGGTGTTGCCCATATGGAAGATTATAATGTGAGCCATGCGTAGTGGTATTGTAAGGGTCGTAAGATTGATTGGGATTGTATGGATTGTATGATTGGTTCAGATTGGGTTGGAATTGGGGGTTTTGATTAGGCAGAGGTGGAGGTGGCGCTAGGTAAGAATGTTGGCTTTGCGATGGTTGAAGAAATGTATTGGGGGGAGGAAAGCTAAAGTGCGTTTGATTAGGTTGTGAAGGTGGCACATAGCTTTGGGAAACCTGATGTTGGGAATGTTGCGAGTGGCTAGGTAATGTATGAAAGAAGTTGAGCGTGGATGAACGTTGTGGAGGAGGAACATAGGTAGAAGTGATTTGCGACGGTGGGGTTTGATTGAAGATGAGAGTAGAAGAATGTTGTGGTGGAGGAACATAGGTAGAAGTGATTTGCGACGGTTGGGGTTGCTTGAGGATTAGAGTAGAAGAATGTTGTGGTTGGGGCTGCGTGACTCCAATTGGTTGAGAGACATGCAGGTGTGATGATATAGGAGGTGGCATATGTTGAGACCCTTGTTGCATGGCTACATACGTGTTCCCCGGATTGTAATTGGGTGGGAAACCTACGCGTGATGGGGTAACCAAGATTCCACTTGCGCTTGGGGTGGACACTTTAGGAGGTGGTTGCACATTCGACCGAGCTAAGGTGGCTTGCTTAGCTAACTCTGCTTGACGTTGGAGAGTTTCTTGTTGGTTTTGATAGATCTCCATAGGAGTCAAAAGTGGTGATATGGGCCTCTCCCCTGTTGGATTTTGAAAAAGGGGATTCCTATACTGCGAACCTTGAGTAGGTAAGGGCGTAGTTGCCGTGGACATGGTTTGCACTGCTTGTATGGTTTCTTGGGTCTTGGTGCTCTCCTTGAGAGTGGACACATCAAAATCTGGAGGTAACTTGGCACCTTGCTTTGCAAGCAAGCGAAAGAAATGATCCTGGTTCTCACTAAGGATTTTATCAAAGGCAGCTATAGCTCTAGGATCTTGTATAAATTCATCAAGATCTTGTCCATCTTCTTGAGAGGATTGACCTATTTCAAAGTGTCGCTCTTCTTGAGATGGGGGTTGATCTATGACATAACCTTGTGGGACAAAATCCGGAGGCAAGCCTGTGGTATACTGCGGTGCATTTAGCAAAGGGGTTCTATCCTCATGAGGATTACTTGGTTTATCTATGTGCGGCATGTTTGGAGAGCTGATTGGTCTTGCCGCGGGTGTACTAGGAGTCACTTTGGGAGTAACGTTGAGACGACCTGATTGTGGTGTGCGAGGGGGTGACTTGTGTTTCTTAGGGACAACTTGCCTAGACTTCATAGTTTGCTGTAGCCTAGTGGTGACCATGGGGTATGTTTAGGACACAATGTAATGCTGGGAATCTATGAGATGCTTTGAAGAAACAGACAAACTTTGATGCACAAAGTACTGGACCAAAGGCGCTATACTGTTTGACCAGAGGCGCAGGACTGTGCTACCAAAAGCGTGCTACTGTGGGCCAGAGGCGACGGACTGAGCTGCCAATAGCGAGTTACTGCTATGCCAAAGGTGAGCTACAGTGACCAAAAGCGAGCTACTGTTATACCAAGGGCGCTGAAGTAGAGTTTTGCCAGAGGCGGGTTACTGCTTGACCAAAGGCGATCTACTGTATTACCAAAGGCGAGCTGCTGTAATACCAGGGGCGCTGAAGTAGTGTCGGATGTTTTTCAAAGGCAAGATTTTTCTGTTTCTGATTGGATTGGTTTGGCAAGGGAAAACACAGCAAACAAGTGGTCAAAAAAGGCACAAGGACTGACACAACAGATAGTGTATGTTCAAGGCTCCGAACAAGCCCAATGTTTCCACCGGTCAAATACAGTTGCAATCAATAACAAGCACTTTTTATCCCTAGAGACAAGGTTTCATTGCAGTAGATCAGCTCACAGCTTAATACTCCGTCGATAAAAATATCATTCCATAAAGGTGTCAGATATTTAGTATCTTTGCGAGAGACGATAGGTAGGGATATCTCACCCTCCCCTTGGAAAGCTCAAGTAGGTCACAAGAGTTTTATGTCCAAGGGAATACTATCTCTTCTCAAGGGAGCCAATGGTGAGTATCTTAAGGGTTTAAATCGATTTCCCTTGCACTGATGATTACCGCAATGTTCGGAGGTAGGTCGGGTAGTCTCTATCTAAATTGGTTCTTAGTGACTTTGAGGGACCAACGCCTTACGAGCAATGCGACAAGCTACTAAAAGCTTTAACCAATCCTACTAAGAGTTTCAAACACTTCGCTCAATGTGAAAATCGTTTCCACAAAGGGCTAGTACACCTCTTTTCAGTTTGGCATCACAAGGTAAGGTTGACGTCGGTTAGGACTTGGCTTTCGCCTTATCCCTTTTATATAGCGGTTCAAAGGAAAACTCCGCTTAGGGTCGTCCCTTTTGGATGAAACGCAATCCAAAAGCAGGCCCTTCTAAAGGAAGTACAAAAAAAGTAAAAGCAAGCACGTCACACAAAGGTTCAATTGTCCCGTTATAAGAAAAATAAGGTGCAACTAAGCTATGCACACACACGATTGTAGTTGTAAATTGTCCCTTATGAAATGAAGTGTTTGGCATTCATGTCCATTGTCCCTTAGAAAATTGAGGTGTTTGTCCATACATGTCCATTGTCCCTTAAGAAAATCAGTATGTTCCTAAGACTTAGATTGCAAGAAAAGATTTGTTCAATTATCCTTTTAAGCATGCAATGTGTTTCTAAGACTTAGTGAGATAAATCAAAAGAGGTCTTCAACGCTCGTCCTGCATGAACATATTAGAAAAACTCCTTTTGGCTCTGTGTGAGTAATAAGAAGCTGCAACAAGTGAGTTAGGTCCACACAAACTCAAAAGTTAGCAAGTGCTTGAAGTCAGAGATTGAGAATAGGCCAATGAGTGGTCTTAAAAAATAAATCTCAGAAAATCATTGAAACAATATTACCACTGTGTAGAGGACAGAAAAATATCAACTTTCAAAAAAAACATCACCTGAATCCGAGTCCGTTTGTGAAAGTTATGAAGCTTGAAAAGTCAAAAAACTGTGACGAGACAAAGACAGCAGTGAGAAAATCAATTTTCTGAAAAATTAGAGAATCTTGAGAAAAAACTAATTTCACCACGATGTAGATCACGAAATTCTAGCCTATTTCAAAAAAAAAAGCACTGAAATACGTGTCCGTATGACCAAGATAATGAGGTTTGAAAATCGCCTATTCATTTAAAAAGCTCATTGAAGAGGGGTCTGTCTTAGCCCCCTGTGACTGGCTCCTGGTCACTGATGTGACTTGCTGCTGGGCTGAAGGTGCTTTATTATTTTTTTTTCAAAAAATAAAAAGAAAAAAGAAAAAAGATTCTCTTTACTTTGTTTTACTTTTTAAAATAAATAAAAACTAAAAACACTTCATTTTTTATTTGTTTTATTTGTTTTTTTTTTTGGTTTTTGTTTTTGTTTTTTTATTTTTGGATTTTTTTTGCTTTTTCTTTTTGCTTTTTTTTTTTTTTTTTTTTTGAATTTTTTTTGAAAAAAGAATTTTTTTTTTTTTTTTTTTTTTTACCGTACCTCACAGTGATTGTATGGCCTCGGGTTGCGTGCCAGAAGTGAAAAAAATTTACCTTCACCGAAATAGGCCAAATTTTATATTTTTCTTCGTCCCTCGACCCTTCCGAACGCAACCGTGACCTCCATTTTTGCCCAGCAAATTTTTTTTTTTTGAATCTCTCCAAAAAAAAGAGTTAAAAAACCTGTGAAATCAAACTAAAAATTCCACAAATTTGATATTAAATCAGGACCAATGGGTCCCACCGGGCGTGCTAGAATGTGTATATGGAAAAATGGATTAAATCTAAACTAAATAAAACCAAAGAACCCAATAACATAAAGGAAACGAATCTAAGTAAAAGCCATAAATCACCAATCAAAGACAAATGAAAGCTCTTACCAAAACCTGTATTGTTCCCTTTTGGAGATATGTGGATTGCTCAATGTAGTTGCAAAGCCATGGCTGCAACAAGCAAGTATGTGCTCAAGAGATCAATGTCAAAAGATCGTTAAGTGTGCCAAGATCAATGTTAAGAGATCGTAAAGTGGCTCAAGAAGATCTATGTCAAAAGATCGTAAAGTGGCTCAAGAAGATCAATGTCAAAAGATCTTAAAGGTGCTCAATCGAATCGTTGTATGCTCAAAGCGCTGTCAAGTATGCCTGAGAATAAAATCGAAGAGAGAGAGTAAATGAAGGAGATGAGGGGGGTTTATATAGATTTCAAGGAAAATCGATCAACGGTCCAGATAATTCAGAAGAATCAATGGAGGAGATATATTGAGGAATGTGCAACGAATGAGAAGAAGACATGTGTCTTGCTTTCTTTTGCATGAGAGGAGTTATCAAGAATAGAAGAATGAGTTAACTGAAGAGATAAATCAATTAAAAGAATAAAGCAATCAGTTAAGTGCTTTAAAACAAGAAGAAGAGATTTGCATGAGAATAGAAGATATTTTGCTTTATTAAATATAGAAATATTTAATTGATGAGCAAGAAAGCTTGAGTTATTTTAAAGATAACTCAAATTAGAAGAAAAAATAATTTAAATAAATAATTGATTTATTTAAATTTAGAGAAGATATTTTTGGAAGAAGTAATTAAATAATTGGAATTATTTAATTTAGAAGATTTTAAAAGCTAATTAAATAAATAAATTTATTTAATTGTTGTGCATGATTTTGGGAGAATGATTTTGATTTAATTAAATAATTAAGAATTATTTAATTGTAGATAAGAGGGAATTTGTTGAATTAATTAAATAATTGGATTTATTTAATTAATGTAGACTTGATTTTTGGAAAGAGGATAATGAACTAATTAAATAATTAAAAATTATTTAATTGTGGAAGAATATAGAGGAATTTGATTTAATTAATTAAATAATGAGGATTTATTTAATTAATGTCGCAATTTTGTGATTTAGAAGAATTTGGTGAAATTAATTAAATAATTAGATTATTTAATTAATGTTGAAATGCAGGTGAATAGGAAGAAATGACGAAATGCAAGTGATGCGACGACTTGGTCATTTTAGGGTGTCTACAGGACATACCTCTAATAATGATCATCGGGCATTCATGGATCCTCTTCCCAACTACGAGCAGGGAGGGCCTTCCAACCAAAACAATAGTGGAACTAACAATGCCAGTTACACAAACGTCACCTTTGACTATGTTGTTAACCACATCTTAGAAAGTGATTCACGCATCAATGTGATCACTATAAACAAAGATCTGGATTGTAATGTTACTAATTGCAGTAATAGAGTCACTCTTAGAGGAGCCTCCGCCCCTCTGGCTAATCAGTATAGTATCCTAGATCAACTCCATAAGACACCAGCACATATCTCCATCATGGAACTCCTGCGTCTATCCCCGTCCCATAGGGCCATGCCGAAGAATAGTTTCAAACCATGGTAGGTCACATTACCTCACCTCACTCCCTATTATTCACTAAAAAGGATGATATGTCAATTACCCAACCTCATAACGCCTCTCTTCATATCAAAGCCTTCAGCCATAAACACAAGATAAAAAGGGTTCTAATCGATGGAGGAGCTGGTTTGAATATTTGCACCTTGAATCTAATCCTTGCATTGGGGTTTGCAGAGAAATCTATAGATCCAAAAAAGAAAATCACTATCAAAGCCTATGATGAGGAGGAGAGAACTTCCAAGGGAACTGTTACTTTACCAATCAAAGTGGGACCTATAGTAAAAGATGTGGCATGCCAAGTCCTTGATATGGAGCTAGCATATAATATTCTTCTTGGGAGACCATGGATACATGCTTTGAAAGAAGTGTCATCAACATACCACAAGTGTATTAAGTTCCCTTATGAAGGCCAAGAGATCACCATCCAAGGTGATCCCAATCCATTTCAGTATTGTAACTCCATTCAATCTAAACCTGAAGTTGTGATCCCTAACAACTATGCTTTTGCTTCATCCTCATCTCATGTTGACCTAGCTTCACTTGCTTCCACATCAAAGGCTTCTCAACCTGACCTCAGACTCAAATATAAGGGCTTGGGTGAGTACACAATCTCCCAATCCCTCTGTTTGGCACAACTCCTCCTATCTCCCAGATCCTATGGAAGACCTACCCTAAACAAATCAAAATCAGATAAAACTATCAAAGGTCCATTTATCAAATGGGGAAGCCTGGAAGATGAGAGCAATGAAAAGGATATCCTGTAATGGTTATACAAGGATGAAGGCAGTTAGTCAACACAACAAGACCATCACGCCACTATACCAACTAAACAATATGGTCAAGGATTCCAAATGCTACAAAGAATGGGGTATGAAGGACACAGTCCACTCGGTTCACGAAAAGATGGTATCACTGAACCCATACAACCTCATACCTTGACAGCCTGAGACACTACAGGGCTAGGTTACACTAGCACATCAAGAACCAATAGAGCAAATAAGAATAAAGACAAACAACTGGAAACATCTACTAGTAATCTGGTTGATCAAATTCAGCAACTACAATTGGGGAGTGAGACTGATTCCAATGAATATAAGTGGGATAGCCTCTCAGAGCTATCTTGTGACGAAAAAGGTATTGATGTTGTCTATGAGTATGACCCAACCCATGCTAATGAGAGACAAGGTCTGAGGGATAGACTACTAGAGTCCGACTCGTGTAATAACGATAGTAAAAGTCATAAGGAAAGAATGATGCCCTCCTTGACAGATCCGCTAATAGAGAGTACCATCGCAAACTTTATCTATGCTTATAATGACCTCCACAACAACTCTATATTAACCATCAACACCATCAAACCGGACCAAACCAATGACCCCTTACCATTGGTGCACCCTGAGCTCATAGATTGGGACTTACAAGACACTACCCCTGAGCTCGATACTATTCAGAACAATGAGGCCATCATAGACTATCTTGAGCTTAGAGATCATAGACCTGTAGGGGACCATAGAGCTGGCTATGCCATAGAACTCAACGACAAGGCCTATTTTGGAGAGAGTGCCAAGCCTTTCAGTCTCAAAAATGTCAAAATGAAAGAAAGATCGAATGGTAAAAACTGTTATGTGGCAGTGTTAGATCATAAAAAAAGTAAAAATATAGACATATCCAATGATGAAAACCTCTCTAAGGCACTGAAGGATGGAAGGCTTGACCCTCTACCCAATCTTACACATCAAGAGAGATCTTCAATCTTGATAGAACCAACAGAGCTGATCAATGTCAGCACAAGTGATAATCCCATAATGATTCACATGGCATAGTCTTTAACCGGACAAGAAAAGCCAACATTTACTAAATTCTTCAAAAGAAAACAAATCAACTTTGCTTGGACATATGCAAACATGCTAGGGATAGATCCAAATCTCATAATGCATCACTTATCCTTAGCTCCAGGAGCTAAGCTAGTAAAGCAAAAACTCATAAAGATGCACCCACATGTGGCCCTTATGGTGAAAGAAGAGCTGAAGAAACTGTTAGACGTCAGATTCATCAGACCGATAGACTATCCTGAGTGGATTTCAAACATAGTACCAGTTGCCAAACCAGATGGCAGAGTCTGAATATGTAAAGACTTCAGAGACCTGAACAAAGCTTGTCCAAAAGATGATTTCACCCTGCCAAACATTGACATTATTGTAGATCTCATGGCAGGGCACACCATGTTGTCACTAATGAATGGTTTTTCCGGATACAACCAGATAAAAATTGTCCCTAAAGACCAACACAAGATTGCATTCACATGTCCTTGGGGCACCTATTGTTGGTGTGTCATGCCATTTGGTTTGAAAAATTCCAGCGCAACATATCTGAGAGCTATGACCACAATCTTCCACGACATGATGCACACTATAATTGAAGATTATGTTGATGAAATTCTAGTAAAATCACTCACAAGAGAAGGACACCTGGCAGTATTGGACAAAATCTTCAAAAGACTGGAACAGTTTAATGTACGCCTCAATCCAAAGAAGTGCATGTTCAGAGTTACCTTAGGTAAGCTACTGGGATACATAGTGTCCGCTAATGGAATTGAAGTCGACCCAGCTAAAGTGAAGGCCATCATGGAAATGCTGCCTCCTAAAAATCTCACTTAGCTAAGGTTCCTATAGGGAAAACTACAATCTATCAGAAGGTTCATTTCTCAGTTGGTAGACAAGTGCCACCTATTTTCTCAACTCCTACATAAGAATGCCCCTTTCAAATGGAATGCTTCATGTGAACAGGCATTTCAGCAGTTAAAAGAATATCTCATGAAACCACCTGTATTGATGCCACTGATTCAGGGAAAACCTCTACTGCTATATATCTCGGCCACACCAATAGCTCTGGGAGCTCTTCTCGCACAACAAAATTATGAAGGGAAAGAACAAGCAATCTACTATATTAGTCGAACACTTGTTGGATATGAACTGCAATACATGTCAATTGAAAGAGCATGTCTCGCTGTGGTCTTCGCCTCACAAAAGTGGAGACATTACATGTTGTGACATTTAGTCAAACTGGTAGCAAAAATTGATCCACTCAAGGGCTTGCTCAACAAAGCAGCCCTAACAGGTAGATTGTCCAAATGGGTCATGCTTCTCAGTGAATTTGACATTGAATATATAGACAGGAAAGCAGAAAAAAGGCCAAGTACTTGCAAATCAACTGGCAGATGCACCTCTAACAGATGATAGCCCTTTGAGTTTTGAATTTCCAAATGAATCTATCTTTCACATAACCACAGTAACCTCAAAAATATATTTTGATGGCTCATATACTCAACATGGATCAAGAGTAGGTATCTTGTTGATCACACCTAGTGGTGACACCATTCCTAATCATACAGATTACTGTTTCCCTACACTAACAACGTGGCAGAGTATGAGGCCCTAGTCATTGGCATCAAGCTAGCAGTTGAATGGAATATCCAAGAACTTCAGGTGTATGGCGACTCACAGCTGGTCATAAATCAAGTAAATGATGACTACCAGACAAAATATGAGAAATTAATCCCTTACAAACGAATGACAGATGACTTCAAAGAATACTTTGTCAAGATCTCTTTTGAGTAGCTATCGAGGATTGAGAACAAAGTTGTAGACGCCATGGCAACAATTGCATCTCTCCTCGATATTCCAAATAATCAATCATGTTACGAGTTCTTGGTAGAGCTAGTGCCCTGTCTTGCATATGATACCCCTGAATCCCATATCATTTTCCACATTGTTGGAACTGATTCCCCCCTCTATGGAAAAATATTTGCCTATCTTAAAGAGAATACCCTCCCACCTAATCTCTCCAGGAACCAAAAATGAACCTTCATCCGTCAGACATCCCGGTATGCCATTGTCGCAAATACCCTATATCATAGAGGTCTCGATGGTACTCTCCTTAGATGTCTTGATAGTGAGGAATATCAAACTGCTCTAAATGAAGTGCACGATGGTATATGCGGGACCCACTCTAGTGGCCCTACCCTAACCAAGAAAATCATACGCATGGGATACTACTGGCCAACCATGGAACAAGATTCCTATCATTTTGTAAAGAAGTGCAAGAAGTGCCAAATCCATGGGAATCTGATACATGCACCAGCATAGGAACTGCAACCATTAACAACTCCTTGGCCTTTCTGTCAGTGGGGACTCGACTTAGTGGGCAAGATTCACCCTCCTTCATCAAGTGGCCATAAATTCATAATCACCACCACTGAGTACTTTACAAAGTGGGTTGAAGTTGTGCCCTTAGCCAATATCATGGCAAGAAGATTGCCTCTTTTATCTTGAACTACATCATTTGTCGTTATGGTATCCCTTCGTCCATTGTCATGGATAATGGACGACCTTTCAAAAATCAAGATGTCAGGGAACTATGTGACAAATTCCATATCCAGCATCGCTTTTCTACCCCTTACTACCCCCAAGGTAATGGCCAGGCGGAGGCATCAAACAAAACCATCTTGAAAATCCTAAAGAAGACTGTCAATGATGCCGGCCGTGATTGGCATGTCCAATTAAATCCCGCACTATGGTCCTATCATACAAGCATCCACACACCCACAGGTGCAACACCATACTCCCTAGTCTACGGATCTAAAGCTATCTTGCCCATTAAAGTCAAAATCCCATCCTTGCAAGTTTCGTTAAATGGCCTCATATCTGATGAATAGTACAGAGTGTCCAAACTCCAAGAGCTAGAGCTGCTTGAAGAAAGAAGGCAATAAGCCTTTAACCACCTAAAAGCTTATCAACAACGAATGTCCATAAGCTACAACCATAGGGTAAAGCCCTGAGTATTCTAAGTTGGTGATCTAGTCCTCAGAGAAATCCTAGAAATTAACAAGATCATGAAAAGAAAGGCAAGTTCGAAAGGGAACTGCTCTCGTGACATCAGGGTATCATAGATATCCTCCTACAATCAAGCAAAGCATAGCGTCAAAGAAATTCATATCCAAGAAAACCTACTCAAAGCAATCAAACTATCCTATCATTGACTTAGCATATCAAATTAATCAAAACAACATATCATATCTCGACTAGATTCTCGACAATCTCGGAGATCGCTTATCAATTGATGCATCGATAAAGGTGCCAATTGGGTTAATTTTGTTAAGTCAACTAATTATCCTAGTGCAAATGCATCAATCCAGGTGGCAAATGCGTCGATCCATATCATATGCACCGCTTCACCTTGAATGCACCAATCCTTGACGTATATGCATTGTTCTGGCATATGCATTTCTTCTAGTGTCACATGCGCAGTTCCACAATGGATGCGCCAATTCATAGCCTATATGCACACATCTATCATATCTGCCATAAGATCACTTAGATGTGCAACTTCACAGCATATGCACCATTTCGGAGCATATATGCACTGAACTATAGTTCGGCGCATCTGTCCCAACTATTTTTCCTAAGCATTTATTGGCCTAATAAATGACTTTTAGCAAGATTTGTCAAACTACATACTGGTGGTCCTGCCTCAGGTGGCCGATCAAACCGTTGAACTCACTCAAACCGGTGCTCCTCACGCGGAATATCCATATCTCTATCGACTGCTCTAGCTCCTCTGCTCTCCTAAGCTCTCAAAAACCAATCAACTAAGGACAAGTGTGCAAATTAATAGAACTTGTGGACCCAGCTCCTATATATAGCAAGTGAACCATAGCTAACTGTGTGACAACTGTGACTACTTCCCATATATGTTCCTCTGAACCATATCTTGTTTTTTCTCCATCCTAACCTGCTTTCCACCTGCTTCTTCATGAGATTGTCCGTCTCACGCTTTCTGCCGTCTTCTCATCTAATATCCCGAAGGGGCAACCTGTTGTTAAACTTGTACCAAGGGCAAACTGGGGCATGTATCATTGTCAAAAAATCTTATTCTTTGAAACAACGTGATAAAACACATTGCATCAAAGAGGGGCAAAATGTATACACCTAAAAATGACATGACTCTACCTAAATAAATATTTTAAATATTTATTTCATCTTAATATTCCTCTATCAATAAATATTTGATTCATTTTCTCCCATTTAATTAAATAAATTACATTTATTTATTTAATTTCATCTATATCAACTTTATTCTTCTAAATAATTAAAGAATTTTAATTATTTAATTAAATCACCCATTCTTCTAAATTTAAATAAAATGCAAATTTATTTAAATTAAATCTCTAAAAAATAAAATATAATTAAATATTTTATTTATTCTTCCAAATCATGTGCAAGTAATTAAATAAATTTATTTATTTAATTATGAAATCTTCAAAATCTTCTAAAAATAAATTCTTCTTGTCACACAAAAGTAAAAGCTGAGTTAACTGATTTAAAGCTATCAACAAAGCTCTTAAATTAGAAAAATATATTCTAATTTAAGAAATAAAAACTCATCCTCATCAAGAAAGAAGTTAACTCAACAAAGCATCTTTTTGAATGACACATGTCCTTCTTCTTTTTGCACACGTTCTCTCGAACATTCTCCTCCGTTGATCTTATTTCTTTTCCAACATTGATCTTCTCTCACACAACTCTATAAATACAAACCTCTTCTTCTATTTCACATCATCAAGCTTTCGAGTAAACTTATGTTGTAGAATCCATAGCACGCCATTGGCACCCCCACTATCACATCCACCATCTATCATCCATTTCATATTGTGTTGAAGCTCATCTTCAACACAACAAGTATCCGAGCCGTTTCTCCTTGTCATCTTGAGGAATCAAATCAAGGAAGCAAGCTTCCTAAGGGCCATCTTCATCACCAAAAGATCAAAAGAGAATAGGCGAACAATAGAAATCGCAAGGTAAAAAGGTTGTGAGTATCCCATCATTTCTTCTTATTTTAAATCCTTTTTATTTGCACATTCCATTGATGTTTTGGGTTTTTATTTATACATTTTGATTATCCCTTTTTACCCGTAACAGTAAGTATATATAAAATGAGTGATGACATATCACTTATCTTATCTATCAGTTCTTCTATGAGATGACATCCATCTCTCTATTATACTAGCTGTCTAACTACGAAAAATAACCATGCAATAAAAATAGATTGAGTGGAACATAAGTCCACTCTGAATCTAAGTTTGAGTCTTAATACATTTGGGCAGCGAGGCCCTGAAAATATGGATATTAAATCAGTTTCGGCAGTAACTCAAGCAAAAATTAAGAAGAGATAAAAACTCTCAGTAGTTAACTAAAAATGGCCCTTAATCACTCAGGTGATGATTTGAGTAATATGAGGGGTATCATGATCACCGCTGAAAGTGCCTGACCGATAGCTTTGCTAGAAATCTACTCTATTCTAAAGAGGCGCTGGAAATGTATGTCTCTATCTACAGCTCCGGAGATATAGTGTCTGTAGCTCCAGAGATATAATTGTGGATTTTTTTCTCAGCTCCGGAGATGCTTTTCCTCTTTACTTCAAAACTTCTATTGTCGTGGTGTTCTGGTATGGTCTCCGGAGATCATTAGGACTATCTCTGAAGATGCACAAAATTGCCATCTCGAATATCTGCACATGTTGATTCAAAAAGATCAATTTTTCTGCATATTTCCATCAATTCCATGCACATTAGTCCTTTAATCAGAAATCATGATCTTAAGTAATTTATCTTCAATTAATCATTATTTAGAACAATCTTGCTTGCCTATTCGGGTGCAAACATCAAGAAAGATGGGATTAGAAAGGAGAAAAAGAGAGGTAAAAAGATGTATTTTATGGGTGCTACTTAGCACTCATCATCCCCCCATACCTAAGGTTTAGTAGGTCCTCCTGCTTCTCACAATCTGGATTTATTCTGGTGGAGTAGCCTATCAGTCAAGCTGTAGTCTTGTGCATAGGTAGACCAAGTGGTGCGGTTGGTATTACTATTTCATCTGTACTAATCAACCTAGTTTAACCACTCTTCCAATTTCTCATCTTCTATCCGCTCAGTCCAGACAGGGAGTGGTTCAATAATGAGAGGGGACCTGAAACATCCACCTATCCACTCATGTTTATGCTTATCCCTCATTTTGGATATTAACCTTGCCTTCCTCATAAATAACCTTAAGTTTGTAGGGGTTACCACCCCTCTCATTTTCTACTTTGAGGTCAGAATATTCCACCTTTTCTTTGCTATTGCAAGCACTAGATTAGTTGAACTGCTCATAAAAAGACCAAAATCAATGGAACACTCTTGCAAATTTCTCAGGTATAATGGCAAAATTTTGTTCTGACTCTCAGGGTGATAGACATATGCCCTGAATTGGATCTCAAAAGCTTGAGGGTTGGGACACTCTTTTCTGATGAAAAGGTTTTTTTTTGTATCCTTCTTGAGGTGAGCCTCCATTCGCTCATTCCAAATTTGATGATTCTTCATCATTGACATGAATGCTCTAAGCTGGCAATCTCCTACAAAATAATTGAGAACGAAGGTCATATCGTCAACACAGAATCCATGCAGATATAATTCACACAATTTTTTTTTTATCTTCATTAGAGCTCCTGGTATAGGCTTCCATGAACCCCTCTGTTGTTTCTGTGTTCTTAGGCAGATCAGACAGAACTGAAGACAACTTTCTTTGTAGGACCCTTTCTTGTAAAAACATAACATAACTAGCACTTGGAGGTCTACAAGATAAAATCTTAGAATAAATGGAGGCTATCTGAATGATTCTTTCCTCTAGGTTTTCCACTCTTTTTGTCATGGCAATCTTTGTAAGTACCTGTGCAAACGAGAGTAATGATTTCTCTTGAGATGCGTGTTCACTTTTAATTTTAATTTTTTTTTTATTTGTTCCTGCCATAAAGTAGAGGATGAGTTAGGATGACCTCATCAAATGACGTTTCTACTTTATTGCCTGGAGAGGTGGGTCCCCTCCCACTTATTATGGTTGTAAATAACCCTTTATTGGTGGAGCGCTAGAGGTGCTCCTAGTTTGCAAAGTGCCAGAGGTGCTCCTAATCTGTGAAGCGCCGAAGGTGTATTTGAGTAACTCCCGACACCTGATCATCTCCATAGCTTGATTATTCTCATCTGGCATGAAGAAGGGAACCACCATTTGGTAGTTTTCAATTCCCTTGGCTGAGAAAGATAGCCATTTACTGGTTTTCCATCTTCCTCTATTTTTTTTTCTTTTTTTTAAGGTCGCCATTTGTTGGTTTTCAACCTTTTTTTTTTAGATCAGTCCAAAACTGTGACAGAGGAGGTATCCCCTGTATCAAAGCACAAATCATTGAGAAACTCTTCTTTAGTGGATGACCTTTTACAGAGTCTGATTCAGTGGCCATTCACTAAGAATGTGTCTGTGCTTCCATCAATAGGTTCCAACAGTACTGTTCCATTTTCAAAAACTTCCTTTATCTAATAAGGGCCCATCTAATGAGTTTGTAATTTCCCTTTGAACTCCTTGAATTTAGAGTCATAAAGAAGAACCCAATCACCTTGTTGAAATGTCCTCCTCTTGATGTGTTGGTCATGCCATTGCTTCCTTTGATACTGAACTAATCCTGTTTGCTGAATAGCCTATGTCCAGATTTCATCCAACACATTGAACTGAAGAATTCTATTCTGTTGGGCTATGGACAATGGTAGACCAATATCTAAGGAAGTTTTAAGTATCTGGAGTTTAAATTCTATAGATAGAATAGGCTTTTTCCCATAAACTAATTCATATGGTGAGAACTTTGTTGTGGACTTCCAAGTGGTATTGTAAGCCCAAACTGCTTCAGGTAATCTGTTAGCCCAATCTTTTCTGTTCATTGATACTGTCCTTGTCAGAATATTTTCAAGTTCTCTATTAGTCACTTCTACCTGCCCATTGGCTTGAGGATGGTAAGGTGAAAATTTTCTATGCTTGACTTGATATAAGTCTGTGAATGCTCTAATTACCTGGGAAATAAACTGAGCTCCCATGTCTAAAACTATGGATCTTGGGGCTCCAAACCTTAATAAAATCTTATTATAAAGGAAATCAGCAACTTTTTCTTCTTGTGCAAATTGCAATGCTTAAACCTCAGCCCATTTAGTCACATAGTCTGTACATACTAGAGTATACTCCTTGCCTGATGATGGTGGAGAAATTGGTCCCACAAAGTCTAGACCCCACTGTTCAAATGGTTCCATCATTACTTGAGGATGCAGCAACATCTCTTGGGTGAAGGTTGGTTGTCCCATCCTTTGGCACTGGTCACACTGCTGCACATACTTCTTAGTATCCTTATGAAGAGAGGGCTAGTAGTAAGCAGCTCGCAGGATTTTGTGGATAGTTCTGTGGGAAGAGTAATGCCCACCAGATGGTTCATCATGACATGCTCTCAATACATCATAAATCTCATCAGTTTTCAAACACCTGCATAAAATAAAATCAGGGCCACATTTAAACAACAATTCATTTAACCATTTGTAAGATAACCTTTCCTTAACTAAACATTTTTTCTGTTTTGAGGTAAAATGGGATGGATACAACCCTGTAGCTAAAAGATTAGCTATGTTAGCGAACCAAGGTACAGTAGAGGAGATAGCAAAAAGATATTCATCTGGGAACCTGTCCTCCACTAGTTGGTTTTCTCCTCCTGTATGTAATCTTGACAGAAAATCAGCAACCAAATTAAACTTGCCTAGATTATCAACTATGGTAATATCAAATTCCTACAATAGCAATAACCACCTAATGATCCTTGCACCTACTATTGGCTTATTCATTAGGTACTTGATGGTTGCAAGATCAGTGTGTAAAATATTTTATATCCAGTGATATAATGCCTGAATTTGTTTATAGCATAGATGACTGCCAAGAATTCTTTTTCAGTTGTGGTGTAATTTTTTTCTGCAGAGGTAAAGTTTTTGCTTATGTAATAAATGGCATGCATACTCTCTCCTTCCTCCTTTTGTCCTAAAACTACCCCAATGGAATCGTTTGAAGCATCAGTTTGTATGTGAAATGGTAAAGTCCAATTAGGTCCTCTCAAAACTGGTATGACAGTAAGCTTCTCTTTCAAGGTTTCAAATGTTGATTGACAGTCTTCTATCCATAGAAATTATGTGCCTTTGTTGAGCAAGGTAAACTGGGGGGCAGCTGTTCTGCTGAAATTTTCTATGAATCTCCTATAGTAGCCTGCATGACCCAGAAAACTTCTAACATCTATCTAAGTTTTGGGTGAAGGCAACTATGTGATCACTTCTATCTTGTTTTGATCCACTTTGATTCCATTTGCTGACATGTGGTGTCCCAATGCAATTCCTTCCTCTACCATCATGAAGCACTTTTCATGGCTAAGGGATAATTGATTTTTCTCACAGCATTTTAGTACTATCTCAAGGTTGGTGAGAGCTTCTTCAAAATTATCCCCATACACAGTAAAGTCATCCATATAGACCTCCATGCATTCATTAGCTAGTTCAGCAAAAATGGCTAAAACAAGCCTCTGAAATGTAGCTAGGCCATTACATAGTCCAAATGGAAGAGCTTTGTAAGCAAAAGTTCCCCAAGAGCAGGTGAAAGTGGTTTTGTCCTGGTCTTCAGGTGCTACTTGAATTTGGTTATACCCATTGAATCCATCTAGAAAAGAAAAATACTTTCTCCCAGCAAGGTTGTCCAGTACTTGGTCAATGAATGGTAAGGAAAAGTAGTCCTTTTTTGTAGCTTTGTTTATCTCCCTATAGTCAATACATACCCTCCATTTCCCATTCTTTTTAGGCACTATGACTAGGGGTGAGACCCATTGACTGTCTGAGATTGGATATATAAACCCTGCTTGTAGTAATTTTTCTATTTAAGTCTTAACAATGTCTTTTAAAGCAGGATTCAATCTTCTCTAGGGTTGTCTGACAGGTTTAATATCCTTAGTGTATATATGATGGGTATAGATCTCAGGACAGATGCCCTTCATATCTTGGTATTCCCAAGCAAAAGTTACTGAATGGGAAATCAGAAGTTGGATAAGTTTTTCTTCCTGATTTGTTGTTAACTAAGTATTGATATTAAGTGTTTTCCTTGGTAAAATCATGACCTATTTTATGATTTGATCCATGGATGTAGTTAATCCATACACTTGAGTCATGGTATTGAGGGGACAAGAATGTGGAAGGAACATGTGGAACGTGGCTAAGTCTCTGTAAAAGGTCTCCCCACAAGGAATGATATTTGCTATGGCACAATGAGTAGAAGTAAGAAGTTCTCTCCTAGAATCTTGGGCAAGTTCCATCACATCCTCATTGATTAGGATACCATATCTTCTATTGTATCATAGTAGATTTCTTCTTCCAACTCTCCCAAATGTTCCTTGATGGTTACCATAGCTACTGAGGCACTGTTGTCATTGTTATCTGGTTCATCCACCCATACTCTTCCTGTATAATGTATTGATGGTTTAGCTTCAGGATACAAAGATATTTTCTTCAAATCCATCCCATTAGAAATGACCATATCCCCAGTTTGACAATCAATAGATGTTACTGCTGTAGCCAGCCATGGTCTTCCTAAAATCAGTGGATAAGCATTTCTCTAATTTCTCGGTTCTAATATCAGGAAGTCTACTAGAAATTCCCATGATTCTATCACAATTGGTACATCAGTAATTACTCCTTTCAAAACAACTACTGACTGGTCAGCAAGTTGAAGGATTGTAGTTGTGGATTGGATACCTGTTAGAGCTAATTTGTCTATTGTATGAACTATCATCACATTAATTGCTTCTCCCAAATCAACCAAAATATTTGAAAGTTCTACCCCTGAGATGAAAACAGTTATGACAAGATTTCTAGGGTCTCTATATTTTGGAAGGAGCATTTCTCCCATCAATAGATCTACTACTTTCCCTTCCACCTGGATTGTAGAAGGAAATTTTTTCTTCCTGCCCTATGTTTTGACACAATGTTGTTTAATGAGTTGATTCAGTTCTGGTACATCTCTGATTGCTTGAAGGAGAGGAATTTCAATGTTCAGTTACCTAATTTCTTGTAAAAGTTCTGATTCCAGGTTGGGTTGGACTTGTTTTTGTGAAATCTTTTTCTGGGAAACATTTTGTTTGAGCCGTTCTGGGTATGGTGCTAGTTTTTCCATCTCTGGAGCATCTCCGAAGCTTTTATCAGAAGTGTGTCCAGGAATGTTCTCCGGAGTCAGTCTTTTAGGAGCAACTCTGGAGTTATCCAAGTATGATTCTTTTAGCACTTTTTCGATAGTAATCTCCTCTAAAAGTTGAGTGGACAAATTTTCAAGTTCCTCATCATTGGTTACTTCAACTATAGTTGGAGGAGATGGTCTTGGGAATGCTTTCCTAGAACACAGCTGGAGATTATTTGGATATATGGCGTTAATACCAACCATGTTTTCTTTCTCTGTCATGTAAACAACTACTCCCTGTTTATTTCATGGGTTTGGTATAGGCTGAGTTGGTAAGGGTGGTTGGATAGCTAGCTCATTTTGTGATTGTCCTTGTGTGTTGGAGGGTCCAGTTAGTAAAGCTTGTTGTTGAGGTTGGAAATGTCTAAGTTGTCCCTGGTATTGTTGATTATATCCATGTTGAGGACCTCATTGAGGTTGCATGTTTTGTGATCAAAACTATGGTGGCCACTGTTGATTTCCCCAGTGCTGATTTTGCCATTTTTGGTTTTGCCAGTGTTGATTTGGCCAATCCTGCTATCCCCATGGAGGATTATTCTGAGGCCCATGCCAAGTTGGATTCCATTGATTATTTCCCCAATTAGAAGGACCCCTATACGAAGGCTGGTTTGGATACTGATTATAAGGGAAATTTTTAGCCTATTTTTGTCCCACATAGTTCAATTCTTCTTCTATTACGATATTCTTCTTACTCAACCTTTTCAAGGCTGGATGTTGACTACATTGACTGCTAGGATCTTCCCTGTCACAGATCTAAAAAATTTATGATTTGTCTAAAGGGCATTCTCTCAACAGATGCTTGTTTCTACACCTAGGACAATAGATGGAGAGTGGTTCAATTCTATTTTGATTAGTTGTTCTAGTTTTTCCCTGAATCCCATCCAATGTGGTATTTAATTGGACCAAAATATCTATTTTCAGATTTGCGATCTCTTCCATTAATTGTTTTATTTCATTCTTCCCTTTGAAGGTTTTGGATGATCTCACTCCATCTTGGGTTCTAGAATAGTTCTTGTAGAGTTCTTCTATAGCAGGGATATCCATTTTGTTGATATTTCATTTTCCCATTAGATCCAGTGCATGTTTTGATTCCTTACCCAGTCCTTTTACAAACAGGGTTCTGGCAAAAGAGTGATTTACTGGGTTGCCATACCTTCTCAAGGCAAAGTTAAACCTGTCCACATAGTCCTATAAGGTCTCTTCCTCTCCTTGTCTAATTTTAAACAATTCCTTATTTTTATTACTGACTCTACAGTAATCTTGGTACTTTCCTAAAAACTCTGTTTCCATCTGATCCCAAGAATGAGTAGAGTTCTGGGGTAAACCCATAAACCACCTCATCGTAGAATCTTTTAGGGTTGAAGGGAATAGTTTGAGTTTTTGGTTATCTGATCCATAATCATAAGTTTGGCATACCACTTTGAATTCAAACAAAAACTGATCTGGATCCTCAGAAAAAAGACCTCTGAAATTTCGCAGGTGTGTTGGTGAGATATTTTTCATAGAAGCATTGTCTCCAGCAACTAGAACAATGGGATATGAAAAGGTTCTTGGAGCCTGATTTTTCTTCTTTTCATGATTATCATTATTATCTTCCATGTCTAGTACTGGTTCTCTCCCTGAGGTTCTAGGAAATTAGGTTCTATCAAAAGATCTGCCTAAAACTTGTGTTGTAATTCTTGTATATAATCAGCGAGTGGAAGATTTGGAAGATCTAAGGGATTATTGATTTGAGGTGCAGCTTCTAAGGTAGGTTCTAGGTTTCTTTCTTCAACAAGATCATATGCCACCCCACTTCTTTCTCCTATAGTTTGTTGATGGGGTGTCTATTTTATGTATCTCCCTTTTGAATCTCTAGCTCTAACCATACATATCTAACCTGAAAACTGTTTAGCTAAGTTTGCCTAATTAACACAGTATCCCCGACAATGGCACTAAAAATGACAAAGGGTCATTGTACCTCATCATTTAATCATATTTTAGATGTAAAAATCTAGGGTTGTGTCCTCAGCTATCTGCAATTAGGGATTCTACAATTACCAGTTTTCTCTAGCTAATTCTAATGACTTTTACTAGTTTAAAAGATATTGATCTATCTACTTACTAAATGAATTCAAAGAATGATAAAAACATAATTGAACAGTAAATTACTCAAAGCAAATCTATAAACTGCAACATGCAAATCTATCAAAATCAATAAGTATTCTATAAAGCAAAATCTAAAATAACAAAACAGTGGTACTAGCCTTCTGCCTTGGTGGTGAGAGTGGGCCCTTGCTCCACACCCTTAGGGCTGAAGGCTATAGTAAGGAATCAGCACAAAAGAATAAGATCACAACTAAATTTGGTCCAATTCCATTCACTTTGCATTCAGAGAAATATTGATGTCTAAATTGAGATTATAGAAAATCAAAATAATAAAAAAATGTCTCCCTTTTCTGCTACTTCTGTAAGTATATATAAAATGAGTGATGACATATCACTTATCTTATCTACCAGTTCTTCTATGAGATGACATCCATCTCTTTATTATACTAGCTGTCTAACTACGAAAAATAACCATGTAATAAAAATAGATTGAGTGGAACAGAAGTCCACTCTAAAAATCTAAGTTTGAGTCTTAATACATTTGGGCAGCAAGGCCTTGAAAATATGGATATTAAATTAGTTTTAGCAATAACTCAAGTAAAAACTAAAAAGAGATAAAAACTCTGAGCAGTTAACTAAAAATGGCCCTTAATCACTCAGGTGATGATTTGAGTAATATGAAGGGTATCACGATCACCGTTGAAAGTGCCTGATCGACAATTGTGCTGGAAATTTGTTCTGTTCTAAAGAGGCACCAGAAATGTATATCTCTGTCTGCAGCTCCAGAGATATAGTGTCTGTAACTCCAGAGATATAATTGTGGCCTTTTTGCTTAGCTGCGGAGATGCTCTTCCTCTTTACTTCAAAACTTCTGTTGTCGTAGTGTTCTGGTATGGTCTCCGGAGATCATTAGGACTATCTCCGGAGATGCACAAAATTGTCATCTCGAACATCTACACCTGTTGATTCAAAAAGATCAATTTTTCTGCATATTTCCATCAATTCCATGCACATTAGTCCTTTAATTAGAAATCATGATCTTAAGTAATTTATCTTCAATTAATCATTATATAGAACAATCTTGCTATCCTATTCGGGTGCAGACATCAAGAAAGATGGGATCAGAAAGGAGAAAAAGAGAGGTAAAAAGATGTATTTTATGGGTGCTACTTGGCACTCATCACTGACCCCCTTTTAGAGGGATTCGTTTCTATTATCATTCTTTAAATAGAAAGAAGGCCCATATATGTAGCAAAGAAAGCCACTTGGTATATTGGTGGCGAGTGAAAATGGCAAGCAGGAGGTCAAGGGTTCGACCCCCACAAACCAACCTTTTAAAAATCAAACCGCCACATGTGCCACGTGGCACCCAATCATTGGGCCACATTGCATTACCTCATTTTTCCATCAGTGACACGTGTCACGCTAGATTGGTCCACATCTTCAACATGCCACGTCATCTGCTGACTCAGATGCTGCCATCTACCACGTGTCAAATTCTGGACCTTCCACGTCAACAACTGCCAGTGTGTCTGCCATGTCAGCATGCTGACGTCATCATTGTACTGTCTAGTCAGCATGGTCAACCCTCAACTTTGACTGGCCATATCTTGCTAGTATGAGCTCCGATCGAGGCAGAACGAGTGGTGTCGAAATCCTAATGACGAGCTCTTTGACTTGGCATCATTTTTGCTTGAATTTGAGACAATCAATTTTTCACCTTTTTGAACACCTGATTCGCCTCTTTGACAGAATCTTTGACTGTACATAACTTCTGCATACGAACTCCTTTTGAGCCAGTTTAAGTTGCGTCAGGATCATGTCAGTGACCTCTTTTCAATGATCTTGATTCTGTCAGGATCTAAGACTGCAAAATTTTTAGTTCTTCTGTATCCACTTGGATCATTCCTCCCCACTAGGGGTTTAAACCACCCGACCCCATTTTATAGGGATTCGTTTCTATTATCAATCATTAAATAGAAAAGAGGCACGTATATGTAGCAAAGAAATCCGCTTGGTATATTTGTGGAGAGTGAAAAAAGCAAGCAGGAGGTTAGGGGTTTGACCCCCAAAAACTAACCTTTTAACAATTAAACCGCCACATGTGCCACGTGGCACCCAATCACTGGGCCACGTGGCATTACCTCATTCGTCTGTCAGTGACACGTGTCATGCTGGATTGGTCCACATCTTCAGACCTGGCACGTCATCTACTGACTTAGATGCCACCATCTTCAACGTTTCAAACTCTAGATCTGCCACGTCAACAACTACCATTGTGCTGCCATGATTTTGTCAGTTTCTGAGACTGTAAATTTTTTAGGTCTTCTAGATCCATTTAGATCATTCCTTCCTACTGGGGGTTCAAACCACCTGACCCCCTTTTATAGGGATTCATTTCTATTATCATTCTTTAAATAGAGAGGAAGCCCTTATATGTAGCAAAGAAAGCCACTTGTTATATTGGTGGAGAGTGAAATAGCAAGGTTCGACCCCACAAACTAACCTTTTAACAATCAAACTGCCATATGTGTCACGTGGCACCCAATCATTAGGCCACATGGCATTACCTCATTCATCCATCAGTGACACGTGTCACACTAGATTGGTCCACATCTTCAAACCTGCCACGTCACCTGTTGACTCAGATGTGGCCATCTGCCACGCGTCAACCTTTGGACCTACCATGTCAACAACTACCATTGTGTCTACCATGTTAGCATGCTAATGTCATCATTGTACTGTCTAGTCTACATGGTGAACCCTCAACTTTGACGTCCATATCTTGCTCGTACGAGCTCCAATCGAGGCGAAATGAGCGACGTTGAAATCATGGTGACGAACTCTTTGACTTGGCATCATATTTTCTTGGATTTGAGACAATCTATTTTTCACCTTTTTGAATGCCTGATTCACTTGTTTGACCGAACCTTTGACTGCACATAACTTCTGCATACAAACTCCTTTTGAGCCTATTCAAGTTGCGTAAGGATCGTGCTAGCGACCTCTTTCTAGTGTGTTGATTTTGTCAAGTTCCAAGACTACAAAATTTTTAGGTCTTCTAGATCCATTTAGATAATTCCTTCCCACTAGGGGTTCAAACCACCCGACCTCCTTTTATAGGGATTCATTTCTATTATCATTCTTTAAATAGAAAAGAAGCCCATATATGTAGCAAAGTAAGCCTCTTGGTATATTGGTGGAGAGTCAAAATAGTAAGGTTTGACCCCACAAACCAACCTTTTAACAAACAAACTGCCACATGTGCCATGTGGCACCCAATCATTAGGCCACATTACATTACCTCATTCGTCCATCAGTGACACGTGTCACACTGGATTGGTCCACAACTTCAGACCTGCCACGTCATCTGCTGACTCAGATGCTACCATCTGCAACGTGTCAACCTTTGGACCTACCACGTCAACAACTGCCACTGTGTCTATCATGTTAGCACGTTGATGTCATCATTGTACTGTCTAGTCGACATGGTCAACCCTCAACTTTGACCAGCCATATCTTTCTCGTACGAGCTCTAATTGAGGCGAAACGAGCGGTGTCAAAATCGTTGTGACGAGCTCTTTGACTTGGCAGTATTTTTGCTTAGATTTGAGACAATTAATTTTTCACCTTTTTGAATGCTTGATTCACCTATTTGACCGAACCTTTGACTACACATAACTTTTGCATACGAACTCCTTTTGAGCCCATTCAAGTTGTGTTAGGATAGTGTCAGCGATGTCTTTCCAATAATGTTGATTCCATCAGGTTTTGAGACTGCAAAATTTTTAGTTTTTCTATATTCATCTGGATCATTATTCCCCACTGGGGATTCAAACCACCCGATCCTCTTTTATAGGGATTCATTTCTATTATCATTGTTTAAATAGAAAGGAGGCCCGTATATGTAGCAAAGAAAGCTACTTGGTATATTGGTGGAGAGTGAAAATAGCAAGCAAGAGGTTAGGGGTTCGACCCCCACAAACCAACCTTTTAACAATCAAACCGCCACATGTGCCACATCGCACCCAATCATTGGTGCACATGGCATTACTTCATTCTTCCGTCAGTGACACGTGTCATGCTTGATTGGTCTACATCTTCAGACTTGCCACGTCATCTACTATCTCAAATGCTGCCATCTTCCACGTGTCAAACTCTAGACTTGCCACATCAACAACTGCCACTGTGTCTACCATTTTAGAATGTTGACATCATCATTGTATTGTCTAGTCAGCATGGTCAACCCTCAACTTTGACCCGCCATATCTTGCTCATATGAGTTCCGATCGAAGCGAAACGAGCGACGTCAAAATCATGATGATGAGCTCTTCAACTTGACATCATTTTTGTTTGGATTTGAGACAATCAATTTTTCACCTTTTTAAATGCCTGATTCACCTGTTTGACCAAACCTTTGACTTCACATAACTTCTGCATATGAACTCCTTTTAAGCCCGTTCAAGTTGCGTCAAGATCATGTCAGCGACCTCTTTTCAATGATGTTGATTCTGTTAGGTTCTAAGATTGCAAAGTTTTTAGTTCTTCTTTATCCACCTAGATCATTCCTCCCTACTGGGGGTTTAAACCACCCAACCCCATTTTATAGGGATTCATTTCTATTATCATTCATTAAATAGAAAGGAGACCTGTATATGTAGCAAAGAAAGCTGCTTGGTATATTGGTGGAGAGTGAAAAAAACAAGCAAGAGGTCAGGCGTTTGATCCCCATAGATAAACCTTTTAACAATCAAATCGCCACCTGTGCCATGTGGCACCCAATCATTGGGCCACGTGGCATTACCTCATTCATCCGTCAGTGACACGTGTCATGCTGGATTGGTCCACATCTTCAGACCTACCACGTTATCTGCTAACTTAGATGCCACCATCAATAATTGCCACTATGTCTGCCATGTCACCATGTTGAAGTCATCATTGTACTATTTAGTCGGGATGGTCAACCCTCAACTTTAACCAGCCGTATCTTGCTCGTACGAGCTCTGATTGAGGTGAAATGAGTGGCATCAGAATTGTTGCAATGACCTCTTCCACTTGGCATCATTTTTGTTTGGATTTGAGACAATCAAATTTTCACCTTTTTGAACACCTTGTAGACACCCTAAAATGACCAAGTCGTCGCACTACTTGCATTTTGTCTAATCTAGAGCATCACCTGCATTTCAACATTAATTGAATAATCTAATTATTTAATTAATTTAATCTAATTCTTCCAAAACTCCTAAAATTTGACATTAATTAAATAAATTCTATTTATTTAATTAATTAAATCAAATTCCTATATATTCTTCCATAATTAAATAATTTCAATTATTTAATTAGATCATTGTCACCTTCCAAAATTCAAATCCACATTAATTAAATAAATCCCATTAGTTAATTAATTCATCACAAATTCCCTCTTATCTACAATTAAATAATTCCCAATTATTTAATTAAATCAAATTCATTCTTCCAAATTTAAATAAATCAAATCAAATTTATTTAAATTCTCTCAATCTCCAAACATAAAATAAATCAAATATTTTATTTATTCTTCCAAATCATGCACAACAATTAAATAAATTTATTTATTTAATTTGCCTTCAAATTCTTCAAATATCTTTCAAATCTTCTAAAAATAAGTCTTCTTCTCTATGCACACAAAATTAAATAATTTATTATTTAATTTCTCTCAAATCATGCAAAAGCAAATCTTAAAGTTGAGTTATCTATTCACTCAACCTTGTTTTTATCAATTTCTCTTAAATTAGAAAAAAACTTTCTAATTTATGAAAAGTATGTCTTATCTTTAGAAAAAAAAGTGTTTAACTCAAATAAAATAGCTTTTGTGTGACACTTGTCTTCTTCTTATTTGTTGCATGTTCTTCAACTGTTCTCCTCCATTGATTCTTCTAAATTATCTGGACCGTTGATCGATTTCTGTTGAAACCTATATAAACCCCCCTCATCTCCTTCACAATTCCTCTTCAATCACTTATTCTCAAGCATACTTAACAGCACTTTGAGCATACATCGCATCGATTGAGCAACTTCATGATCTCTTGACATTGATCTTTGAGCACTACACTTGCTTGTTGCAACCATGGTTTTGCAGCACTATTGAGTAATCTACGTTCATCCAAAGGGAACAATACAAATCTCGGTAAAAGGTTTCATGTTTTATTGATTTATTAGTAATAGATTTTATTTAGATCGGTTCTCTTTATGTTATTAGTTTTTTATTTTTATAACGGGACAATTGAACCTTTGTTTGATGTGCTTGCTCTTACATTTTAGTATTTCCTTTAGAAGGGCCTGCTTTTGGATTGCGTTTCATCCAAAAGGGATGACCTTAAGTGGAGTTTTCCTTTGAACTACTATATAAGAGGGATAAGGCGAAAGCCAAGTCCTAACCGACGTCAGCCTTACCTTGTGGTGCCAAACTGAAAAGAGGTGTTCTAGCTCTTTGTGGAAATGATTTTCACATTGAGCGAAGTGTTTGATACTCTTAGTAGGATTGGTTAAAGCTTTAGTAGCTTGTCACATTGCTCGTAAGGCATTGGTCCCTTAAAGTTACTAAGAACCATTCTAGATAGAGACTATCCGATGTACCTCCGAACATTGCGGTAATCATCAGTGCAAGGGGAATCGATTTAAGCCCTTAAGATACTCACCATTGGCTCCCTTGAGAAGAGATAGTATTCCCTTGGTCAAAAAGCTCTTGTGACCTACTTGAGCTTTCCAAGGGGAGGGTGAGATATCCCTACCTATCGTCTCTCGCAAAGATAAAAAATATCTGACACCTTTATGGAATGATATTTTTATCGATGGAGTATTAAGCTGTGAGCTGATCTACTGCAATGAAACCTTGTCTCTAGGGATAAAAAGTACTTGTTATTGATTGCAATTGTCTTATACCTGTGGAAACATTGGGCTTTTTTGTGAGCCTCGAACATACACTATCTGTTGTGTCAGTCATTTTTTGACCACTTGTTTGCTGTGTTTTCCCTTGCCAAAGATAAATCCAATAAGAACCATAACCAAATCTGTCAAAATTGCCTTTAAAAAACACCAGACAATACTTTAGCGCCTTTGGTATTACAGTAGCTCGCCCTTGGTGGTACAGTAGCTCGCTTTTGGTCACATTAGCTCACCTTTGGTATAGCAGTAACTCACCTCTGGTAGCTCAATCCATCACCTTTGGTATTACAGTAGCACACTTTTTGCACAGTCCTATGCCTCTGGTCAAACAGTATAGCACCTTTGGTCTAGTCACTTGTGCATCAGATTTTGTCTTTCTCAAAACACAAGCAGAATCCCAGCATTACCTTTTGTCCTAGTGTATTCCATGGTAACCACTAGGCTCCAGCAAACTATGAAGTCCAAGCAAGTTGTCCCTAGGAAGCACAAATCGCCTCCTTGCACACCGCAATCAGGCCGTCTCAACATTACTCCCAAGGTTACTCCTAGAACACCCGCGGAAAGATCTACCAATTCTCCCAACGTGCCGCACCTTGACCACCCTAGCACTCCTCAAGAGGGTAGAGTCCCTTTGGTAAGTACACCCCACTATACCACCGACTTGCCTCCGAATTTTGTCCCACAAGGTTATATTGCCAATTCGGTCCTGTCTCAGGAGGAAAGAGTTCCTTTGGTAAGTACACCTCATTACACCATCGGCTTGCCTCCCAATTTTGTCCCACAAGGTTCTACTGCCGAGCTAGCCCCATCTGAAGAAGAACGACACTTTGAAATGGGTCAATCCTCTCAAGAAGATGGGCAAGATCTTGATGAATTCATACAAGATCCTAGAGCTGTAGCCGCCTTTGACAAAATCCTTAGTGAGAACCAAGATCATTTCTTTCACTTGCTAGTAGAGCAAGGAGCCAAACTACCTCAGGATTTTGATCTTTCCAATCTCAAGGAAACAAATAATACCCTAGGCACCATACAGGTGGTCCAAACCATGTCAGTAGTGACCACGCCTTTACCCAAACAAGGCTCACAAGGGAAAACAATGGTACAATATAAAAATCTCTTTTTTCAAAACCCAACAGGAAAGAGGGTCGTTTCACCACTTCTAACTCCTATGGAAATCTACAAACACCAACAGGAGACTCTACAATGTCAAGCAGAGCTAGCTAAGAAAGCCACCTTAGCTCAATCAAATATACAACAAACTCCTAAAATGTCCACACCAATTGCAAGTGGAATTTTGGTTACCCCTTCACGAATAGGTTTCCCACCAAATTACAATCCGAGGAACAACTATGTAGCCATGCAACAAGGGTCTCAACAAATACCACCTCCCATATCATCAAACCTCCATGTCTCTCAACCAATTAGAGTCATGCAGTCCCCCCCACAAAATTCTTCTACGCTCATCCCCAATCAACCATCGCAAATCACTTCTACCTATGTCCCTCCTCCGCTACATCATCCTCGCTAAATTTCTTTCACACATTGCCTAGCCACCCTCAACATTCCCAACATCAAGTCTCCCAAAGCTATGTGCCGCCATCGCAACCTAATCAAACGCACTTTAGCTTTCCTCCACCCAATTCTTTTCTTCAACCATCACAAAGCCAACATTCCTACCTAGTGCCGTCTCCACCTCTTCCAAATCAAAACCTCCAATTCCAACCCAATTTGAATAAACGTACAATGCATACGACCCCAACCAATCTTACGACCCTTATAATACCAACTCTCATGGCTTACAATACAATCTTCCGTATGGGCAGCAACAACCACTTCTAGGACAACAGGAGATGTTTCCAAACCCTCCCACAATGATGGAGCTAAAAATCGCAGACGTTCAACAATAGCTATCTAATCTTACATTTGGCCACACCAAGAAGACCTCTTTACAAGAAGTGTGTCCTTATCCTTTTGATCGGTCATTACCTATGATCCTCCTCAAAATTTTACTATTCTTAAGTTTGATAAATACAAAGGAAAAGGTGACCCAAAAGACCATCTCAGGGAATTCTATCTTGCTTTCTTTGAGGTTTCACATAAAGACACATACCTTATGCATCTCTTTCCTCGCAGTCTTGGAGGTTAAGCAATAGAATGGTTCTCACACTTGCCTACGGGTATCAAATCTTTTAATGAGCTAGCAGAGAAATTTGCCACGCATTTCTCCTACAACGCAGAGCATGAGATCTCCATGACTGATCTATGCAACAATAAATAGAAAAATGGTGAAACTTTCATTTCTTTCCTTCAACGATGGAGACAAATGGCTAGCAAATTCCCTTTCAAGATTCCTGAGAAATAGCTGGTTAGCATATTTGTGCAGAACCTCAACCAAGAGTTAAGTTTCCATTTGCAAATTCTTAGTGCTACCACCTTCAACGAAATCACGTACAAGGGAATCAACATTGAAAAGGCCCTCATTGCTAAAGGTGTGGTCAAAATCTTCAAAGAGACAAAAGACAATGCTCCTCATCAACAATCGAGCGATAAGCCCAAATATTGGAACAGAAACAAAAACATGGTCAACGATGGTGTGGTCGATTCTAAACATGTCCAAACATTGCAAATGCCACTGCAGCTTTCCAAACCAAGTCAAGCTCCACCTCAACAACAACAATAAAGGCAACCTTATCAAAACCAACCGCAACGACAACAAGAGCGGCCTCAACAAGATTACCCTCCGCAGCATCAATTCACTCCCTTGGGAGAGCCCATAGAATCTGTCCTACAAAAGATTTTACACAAAGGCCTCATCACCCTACCTAATGCTCCCCCATATGGTGAACCTATTTACAAAACTGCGCAATACAGAGAAAATGAATACTGTGAATTCCATAGGAGCAAAGGGCATAGAACCGCATCGTGCATGAAGCTCAAGCACCTAATCCAAAATCTCATCGAAGGCAATCAAATATCTCTACAAGAAGATCCACCAGCTCAGCACGTGAACAAAGATCTCGATATGTACAAGGAATCATTCCCTCATCATGGTCCACCTCCTCCTCAGGATAGAGGTAAAGGTATCAATCATGCTTCCACTTCCTTTGATTCCATTGTAGGTCATTTTGTAGAGAGTCAAGTGTCTACCCTCACAATCAAAGGCAAATCTACGGATTGCGCTATTACAACTCGTCGTGGTCGTGTCACCATTCGTGGTCCTACACCCAGTCTTCCGGCTCAATCTGATTATAATCTTGTCGAACATCTAGGGAAAATGCCAGCACAGATCTCTATCTTGGACCTTCTACGATCATCACCTACACATAGAGTAGTGCTAGAAAAAGCCCTCCAAGAGTCTTCAGTTCCTAACAACATAGCGGTCACGGATTTCCAAGCTATAGTAGGTAACATTGCTTCACCCTATAATGTGGTCTTCTCTGAAAAGGACCTCCCATCCCATGATCCATGTCACAATGATGCCCTTCATATTGAGGTTCTCATCCATAAGCGCAAAATCAAACGTATACTCATAAATGGTGGTGCTGGTCTCAGCATCTGTTCTTTAAAGTTACTTAAGCAACTGGGATACTCTGAGGATCATGTCAACATTGATCAAAGTATTACAATCAAGGGATATGATGATGCTGAAAGCTGTACAGAAGGTATTATCCACTTGCCTATACAACTAGGCCCTGTCATGCTTGAAACCAGATGTCAAGTCCTTGATATTGAGCTGCCTTACAACATTATCCTAGGCCGCCCATGGATCCATGCAATGAAAGTTGTTCCCTCCACGTACCATCAGTCTCTAAAGTTCCCATTCAATGGTACGGAGATCACTATCCTAGGAGACCCCAATCCTTTTGAATTCTGTCGTGTCTTGCAAGGCAGTTATAAGAATTGCAACCAAGTGCCTAACAATGCAAAAGCCCTTGAATCCCCACTATATGTTGATCCTGCAACTCTGACTCAAGCCTCTAGAAGTGAACCTAATCCTCGTCCTGAAATCAAAGCACACATCCGTGGTATAGGCTTTGGCACTTATGATATCTCAAAATCTTGTTGTGTAGAGCAGATGCCTTTATCTCCAAAATCTTACGGCCAACCACCCATTGCCAAAGTAACCAAAAAAGCAGCTATTCCCCCCCCAACATTCCTAACCTAATTCCAATAGGGACGGTTATTGGAAGAGGAAACTATTGAGGACATTTCTTCTTGGCTCTATAAAGAGAAAGAACCGGTCACAATACCAGTCAAGCAATATGGCAATGGCTTAAGGATAGTAAAAAACATGGGCTATAAAGGCAAAGGTGGCCTTGGAAAATAAAATCAAGGAACTATGGAACCCATTGTTGTGACAAAGAAACTAGACAAGAAGGGATTAGGATTTGGTAAGAAGGTACCACACGCCTTGGACATCGAGTATATCCTCGATGAGGTGGCTGAAACTTTTCCCGCCGATTCAACGTCTACTGATGATATCATCGTTGACTCTTCCCTCCATATGACCAACCTATTTGCAGAATCCTCCATATTTATGCTATCCTCCATATCCTTAACCTCCACCACAAACACCCAGAAAGTAACACTTGTCTACCCTGAACTTATCGATTGGGACCAACAAGGGTCCCCTGTTATAGATGTATTTCAGAATGACAAAGCTTTAGTTGAGTTTATGGGACTTCGGGAAGGTATCCCTCTTGGCGATCATAAAGCAGGTTTTGTAATGGAACTAGAGCCAACAACTTATTTTGGTGAGAATGCCAAATCCTCCAGTCGCAAAAGTAAAAATAAAGAAAGATCTCTAGGTGAAAACCACACTGTGGCACCTCTTGATCACAAAATAGTAAAAAAAAAAGGATGTATCCAAAGGTGAAAACCTAACTGTGGCACCTAAGGATGGAGGATTTGAACTTGCCCTACCATCTAAGTATCAAGAGAAGTCAGCTCTCCTAGTGGAAGATTCTACAGAGATAAACCTTGGCATAGAGCAAAATACAAAGACCACATTCCTAGCAGCATCACTATCAGAAACAGAGCATAGGAATCTTAACACATTCTTCTTACAAAGAACCATCAATTTTGCATGGACCTATGCTGATATGCCAGGGCTAGACCCTAAGCTAGTAGTTCATTATCTCACAGTTGATCCAAAAGTGAAACCAGTCAAGCAAAAGTTGAGAAAGATGCACCCACAGATAGCTCTCTTGGTAAAAGTGGAAATACATAAGCTGTTAGATGCAAAGTTCATATGACCTATTAATTATTCAGACTGGGTCTCAAACATTGTACTTGTATCTAAACCCAATGGGTGCATCCGCATGTGTAATGACTTTAGAGATCTCAATAAAGCATGTCCCAAAGATGACTTTCCATTACCAAACATTGATATTATAGTAGACTTGACAGCAAGTCATGAAATGTTTTCCCTCATGGATGGATTCTCTGGCTACAATTAGATAAGGATAGCAGAAGAAGATCAACATAAAACAACTTTTACTTGTCCTTGGGGTAATTATTGTTGGTGTGTCATGCCGTTTGGTCTAAAGAATGCAGGAGCAACCTATAAGAGAGCAATGACAGTAATATTGCATGATCTCTTTCATCATATCATGGAGGACTATGTGGATGACATACTAGCTAAATCTTCTAGGGCAGATCACATACAAGTTCTAGGACAAATCTTTGATAGGTTCGAGAAATACCAAGTAAGACTCAATCCAAAGAAGTGTGTCTTTGGTGTAACATCAGGGAAGCTATTGGGATACATTGTATCTCGTAGAGGCATCGAAGTAGACCTAGCAAAAGTCAAGGCTATTGTGGAGATGCCTCCACCAAAGAACCTCAAAGCATTAAGGAGTCTTCAAGGAAGGTTGTAGTCCATCAGGCATTTCATCTCACAACTAGCAGATAAATGTCAACCATTCCAACACTTACTCTGAAAGGATGTCTCATTCCGATGGGATGATAAGTCTCAAGCAGCATTTGATCAGCTCAAAGAGTATCTAGCTACACGTCCTGTATTGGTTCCACTAGTTGTTGATAAACCTTTGATATTATACATCTCAACTACAACTTCAACCCTAGGGGCCTTGCTAGCACAACATGATGAAACAGGAAAAGAGCATGCAATTTATTATATCAATAGAACCTTGGTAGGATATGAGCTCAATTATTCACCAATGGAAAGAGCTTGTTTAGCAGTAGTGTTTGCTTCCCAAAAGTTGCGACATTACATGTTGAACCAACACACAAATCTTATAGCCAAAATTGATCCCTTGAAGTATCTACTAGCAAAAGCAGCGCTTACAAGTAGACTAGCTAAATGGGTCATGATCCTTAGTGAGTTTGACATTGAGTATACAGATCGTAAAGCAATCAAATGATAATCCCTTGCAGATCAACTAGCAGAAGCACCCATGACTGATACACACCCTATGGTAGCAGACTTTCTGGATGAGCATCTATTCACTCTTTCTAACTCAATAATGTGGAAGTTGTACTTTGATGGTTCCTATACACAACATGGATCAGGGGTCGGCATTTTATTCATCACACCTCAAAATGACTATATTCCAAAGTCATATCGGCTTGCATTCCCTTGCACCAACAACATAGCTAAGTATGAAGCACTCCTCATAGGTCTCAATACAACAGTTCAATGGGACATCACATAATTACAAGTATATGGAGACTCACAACTAGTCATTCAACAAGTCATAGATGAGTACCAAACAAAGGATGAAAAGTTGGTCCCCTACAAGAAACTAGTGGATGCCTACAAACCACACTTTTCTAGCATTACATTTGAGAAAATTCCAAGAGAGCATAACAAAGCTGCAGATTCTATGGCTTTTGTAGGATCACCGATTGAGATGCTAGCTAATACACAAAAATGCAAATTCTTGATCGAGTAATTGTTGATACCAGTCGTCGATGTTCCCATTACTAAAATCATCTGCGAACTTGTTGGTCCCAATTCCCCATGGTATGAAGATATATATGAATACCTTAAACACAATACCTTGCCCTTTGACCTATCATCCACCCAACGCAAAACCTTTATCCATCGATCCTCCCATTACACCATTCTGGGTGATACACTATATCGCCGGAGTCTCGATGGTATCCTCTTACAATGTCTTAACGCAGAAGAAGCTGAAGCTACCTTACGAGACATACATGAAGGTGTCTGTGGCGCACATTCTACTGGTCCTAATCTCGCTAAGAAGATACTCAGAACAGGTTACTACTAGCCTACAATAGAGCAAGATGCTGCATAGTTTGCTAAGAAATGTCTACAATGCCAGCAGCATGGAGATTTGATTCACGCACCAGCTCATAAATTACAACCTGTGACAACTCCATGGCCTTTTTCCCAATGGGGTCTCGACCTCGTCGGACAAATCCACCCATCCTCCTCCAATGGCCATAAGTTCATCATTACTGCCACTGAGTATTTCACGAAGTGGGTTGAAGCCATTCCCATGACCTATATCACTGATAAGCAAATAGCCAAGTTTATCCTTAACTATCTCATATGCTGGTATGGTATCCCCCAAGCCATTGTCACTGATAATGGGAGACCATTTAAGAATCAAGATGTCTGTGCCTTGTGCACACAATACAATATCCAACATTGCTTCTCCACTCCCTACTATCCGTAGAGTAACAGCCAACCTGAGGCTTCCAATAAAACCATTCTCAAGATCCTCAAGAAAATAGTCAATGAAGCTGGTTGTGATTGGCACTTGCAACTCAATCCCGCCCTATGGGCCTACCACACTAGTATTAGAACACCAAGTAGTGTCACACCTTATGCCTTGGTCTATGGCTCTGAAGCCATCCTACCTATAGAGGTTGAGATCCCATCCCTCAGAGTATCCATGCAGGACCTGATCGGCGGAAAAGAGTCTCGCACTACCAGATTAGCTAAGCTTGAACTCCTAGATGAGAGGCGCCTTGCCATGCTTAATCATCTCCATGTCTATCAAAACCGCCTTAGGTGTAATTACAACAAAAAGATCAAAGAAAGACGGTTTCAAGTTGGTGATCTTGTACTTAAAGAGAATTAGAGAAATCAAGTAGATCGAGAAAAGAAGGGCAAGTTTGAGCATAATTGGTTAGGTCCCTTTATTGTGACAGCAACATATGGATCAGAAGCTTATACTTTAGCTACACCTGACAACATTCCTTTGGATGAGCCACTTAACAGTGTTCATCTCAAGAAGTTCTATGCCTGATCCTCAGAGTATTCCAAAAAAAAAAAACACAAAAATAAAAACAAAAAAATCCGTCCTCTGGTGAAAACCTGGTAAACAGGTGCCTTGGATAAGTACCATAGTGAAAACCTGGGAAACAGGCACTATGTGTGGAGTCAGCACCCATCGTCTATCAAGTCCTGTCCACTCCATGTCCAATTCACAACACACTTCATCCATCCATTCATAATAAAACAATTGACCTTGTTTGCATTTCCATCACCCTATCTAGTATAGCTTGGAAATTTGTCAATGTCCATCATCGTCACCCCACGTCTTGATCTATGTCTACAGTTTACACTGTCTTGTCCTAGGTCAAGTCTTTCTGTGTCTTCTTCGACAGTCACCCATGCAGTTTCCTCTACCAGAATGGAGGCAACTCTTTCCTTAACTTAGGTCTAGGATTGGTTCCTTGTTCTTGGTTTGCAGCGTGCTTTTCAATCTCGCTCTCCTTTTTGCAAATAACACCCTTTAATGGACACATCGCTCCTACGATAAGGCTGTTATCTTCGTAACACTTTTCCTACATCATCACATCAACTAGAACTACATATTATCATCTTCTCAATCTTAAGGTACCTTGATCCCATGGATATGGGTATGTAGGCAGTCTGGAATACGAAGGAAGTATCCAGTATTCAGGTACATAAGATCCCCCCCTTTCACCTTGATCCATCTCATCACTCTATCCAAAACTACATATTATCATTTTCATCTTTCATCGTTATGTGCCTTGATCCCATGGACACAAGGTATGTAGGTAGTCTGGAATACGAAGGATGTATCTAGTACTTAGGCACACACGATCTATCATTCTCCACCCACCCCAATCCATTAGCGCTATCATCCTTCTAGTCTTCCATTTGTCAAAATCCATTCACCTCGATTTAACTAACTCAAGCAGCAAGCTAGCGCATCCTTTCAAAGCAAAAGTCCTTAACAAACTTGAAGCCAAGTGGCTTCCTTCCAGAGTCATCTATTGTCCTGCATACCGATTGCCAACATCAGCTAAGTCCCGCTTAACCAAAGCCCTAGATCAACAAGTTTGTCTTCTGCGAAGCGTTCCTTTGTCGAGACCAACACACGCATCTCCTGTGACATGTAGCATTTCCTGGAGTAAGACATTGTCTTTTTAGGTAGATGGCACCCTTTAACGGACACAGAGTTCCTATGATAAGGCTGTTATCTTTCCTATCCAATCTATCCTAAGCAACCCCTTTGGCAAGAGAATATGTTGGCTGTATGTTTACTTTGTAAGTCAGTCAATTTACTTTATGGTTTATCTTTTTGTTCTTTATCCATTACCTATTCAAGGCTACCTTGATTTATCTATGATCTTGGTATGTTGCGATGCAGTACGGATTGGGGGCATAGTCATTGTTTTTTTTGTGCCGTGTTTGAGGAATGATCTTTAGCATCTTTCTTAGCATTATATTTATCTTGTGTGTGTTACGACCTAGCATCTTACATATTAATAATTCTTCTTGCATTTACATGTATTGAAGTTTATTTATGTTCAAGACTATGGCTCATTCACATGTACAAACAAGGTTATATTATGTCTAAGGGACCTAATTTCAAACTGCTTGCTTGCAGAGTCAATGTCCACGCACTCGGATATCACAGCACCTTGGTCATTTATACCTTGGTGGCAAACTATCCACGTGCTATATCAAAAATAAGGATTGCTCTTTATATACAATTGTGAAACCAATGCAACAAGCTCATCATTCACCCATCCATTCACCCATGGCCTTATATAGTTTTTCAAGCAAAGATCAATCACCCGTATTTCTCTCATGTTCTCTCCTTTCTTCTATCTAACGTCTATCCAACCTCACCTCTCTCCAACACAATCTTCTAGTCGAGCATCAACACAGTTCTTTTGTCACTTCCCTATCTTTCTTCTCGAGGGGGCACCCTATGCCAGCTACGCTGGGACAACCAGCTACACCGGGGCATCAAAAATTGTATCATGTCTTCAACAATTATTTTTTTTACGCAACACTGTAAACTACATTGCACCAAAGAGGGGCAAAATGTAGACACCCTAAAATGACCAAGTCATCGCACTACTTGCATATCGTCTAATCTAGAGCATCACCTGCATTTCAACATTAATTGAATAATCTAATTATTTAATTAATTTCATCTAATTCTTCCAAAACTCCTAAAATTTGACATTAATTAAATAAATTCTATTTATTTAATTAATTAAATCAAATTCCTATATATTCTTCCACAATTAAATAATTTTAATTATTTAATTAGATCATTGTCACCTTCCAAAATTTAAATCCACATTAATTAAATAAATCCCATTAGTTAATTAATTCATCACAAATTCCCTCTTATCTACAATTAAATAATTCCCAATTATTTAATTAAATCAAATTCATTCTTCCAAATTTAAATAAATCAAATCAAATTTATTTAAATTCTCTCAATCTCCAAAAATAAAGAAAATCAAATATTTTATTTATTCTTCCAAATCATGCACAACAATTAAATAAATTTATTTATTTAATTTGCTTTCAAATTCCTCAAATATCTTTCAAATCTTCTAAAAATAAGTCTTCTTCTCCATGCACACAAAATTAATTATTTTTTAATTTCTCTCAAATCATGCAAAAGCAAATCTTAAAGTTGAGTTATCTATTCACTCAACCTTGTTTTTATCAATTTCTCTTAAATTAGAAAAAAACTTTCTAATTTATGAAAAGCATGTCTTATCTTTAAAAAAGAAACTGTTTAACTCAAATAAAACAGCTTTTGTGTGACACTTGTCTTCTTCTTATTCGTTGCACGTTCCTCAATTGTTCTCCTCCGTTGATTCTTCTGAATTATCTAGACAGTTGATCGATCTCTGTTGAAACCTATATAAACCGCCCTCATCTCCTTTGCAATTCCTTTTCGATCACTTATTCTCAGGCATACTTAACAGTGCTTTGAGTATACATCGCATCGATTGAGCAACTTCACGATCTCTTGACATTGATCTTTGAGCACTACACTTGCTTGTTGCAACCATGGTTTCGCAGCACTATTGAGCAATCTACATTCATCCAAAGGGAACAATACAAATCTCGGTAAAAGCTTTCATGTTTTATTGATTTATTAGTAATGGCTTTTATTTAGATCGGTTCTCTTTATGTTATTGGTTTTTGATTTGTTTAAGTTTATCATAATCAATTTTCCTTATACACACACCTGATTCACCTATTTGACTAAACCTGACTACAAATAACTTTGCATATGAACTCCTTTTGAACCCATTCAAGTTGCGTTAGGATCATGTCAACGACCTCTTTCTAATGATGTTGATTCCTTCAGATTCTAAGACTGCAAGATTTTCAGGTCTTCTTGATCCACCTAGATCATTCCTCTCCACTGGGGGTTCAAACCACCTGACCCCCTTTTATAGGGATTTGTTTCTATTATCATTTTTTAAATAGAAAGGAGACCCCTATATGTAACTATGAAAGCCGCTTGGTATATTGGTGGAGAGTAAAAATAGGAAGCAAGAGGTCAGGGGTTCGACTCCTGCAAACCAACCTTTTAACAAGTAAATCGCCACATGGCACCCAATCATTGGGCCAAGTGGCATTCGCTCATCCATCCATCAATGACATATGTCACGTTGGATTAGTCCACCTCTTCAGACTTGCTGCATCATCTGTTGAGTCAGATGCTGCCATCTACCATATGTCAACATCTGGACCTGCCACGCAAACAACTGCCACTATGTCTGCTTTGTCAGCATGATGACATCATCATTGTACTGTCTAGTTAGCATGGTCATCCCTAAATTTTGACCGGCCATATCTTGCTCGTACGAGCTCCAATCAAGGCGAAACGAGCGACGTTGGAATTGTGGCGATGAGCTCTTCGACTTGACACCATTTTTGCTTGGATTTGAGACTAATTTTTTCATCTTTTTGAACGCATGATACACTTGTTTGACTGAACTTTTGACTGCACATAACTTATTTATATGAACTACTTTTGAGCCTGTTCAAGTTGCGTCAGGATCGTGCTAGCGACCTCTTTCCAATGACATTGATTCTGTCAGGTTCAGAGACTGCAAATTTTTTAGGTCTTCTGGATCCATTTAGATCATTCCTTCCTACTAGGGGTTCAAATCACCCAATCTCCTTTTATAGGGATTCGTTTCTATTACCATTCTTTAAACAGAAAGGAAGCATGTATATGTAGCAAAGAAAGCCGCTTGGTATACTGGTGAAGAGTGAAAATAACAAGGTTTGACCCCACAAACCAACCTTTTAACAATCAAACCGCCACATGTGCCATGTGGCACCCAATCATTGGGCCATGTGGCATTACCTCATTCGTTCGTTAGTGACACGTGTCACATTGGAATAGTCCGCATCTTCAGACCTGCCACGTCATTTGCTGACTCAGATGCCGCTATCAGCCACGTGCCAAACTCTGAATCTACCACATCAATAATTGCCACTGTGTTTGCCATGTCAGCATGCTGACATCATCATTGTACTATCTAGTTGGCATGGTCAACCCTCAACTTTGACCAGCTATATCTTACTCGTACAAGCATTGATCGAGGTGAAACGAGCGGTGTCAGAATTGTGGCGAGGAGCTCTTCGACTTGGCATCATTTTTGCTTGGATTTGAGACAATCAATTTTTCACCTTTTCAAATGTATGATTCGACTATTTGACCAAACCTTTGATTGCACATAACTCTGCATACGAACTCCTTTTGAGCCCGTTCAAGTTACGTTAGGATCATTTTAGCGATCTCTTTTTGAATGCTTGATTCACCTGTTTGACCAAACCTTTGACTGCATATAACTTATGCATATGAACTCCTTTTGAACTCATTCAAGTTGCATCAAGATTATGTTAGCGACCTCTTTCCAATGATGTTGATTCCGTCAGGCTCTAAAACTACAAAATTTTTATTTTTTTGTATCCACCTAGACCATTCCTTTCCACTGGGGGTTCAAACCATCTAACCCCCTTTTATAGGCATTCGTTTCAATTATCATTCATTAAATAGAAAGGAGCCCATATATGTAGCTAACAAAGTGGCTTGATATATTGGTGGAGAGTGAAAAAAATAAGCAAACCGTCACATGTGCCACGTGGCACCCAATCATTGTGCCACGTGGCACAACCTCATTCTTCCGTCAGTGACACGTGTCACGCTGGATTGGTCCACATCTTTAGACCTACCACGTCATCTGATGATTTAGATGCCGCCATCTGCCACGTGTCAAACTCTGGATCTGCCACGTCAACAACTGCCACTGTGTCTACCATGTTAGCATGCTGACGTCATCATTGTACTATCTAGTCAGCATGGTCAACCCTCAACTTTGACCAACTATATCTTGGTCGTACAAACTCTGATCGAGGCAAAACGAGCGGTGTCAGAATTATGGCAATGAGATCTTTGACTTGGAATCATTTTTGCTTGGATATGAGACAATCAATTTTTCACCTTTTCGAATCCCTGATTCACCTGTTAGACTGAACCTTTGACTACACATAACTTCTGCATATGAACTCCTTTTGAGCCCGTTCAAGTTGTGTTAGGATCGTATTAGTGACCTCTTTCCAATGATGTTGATTCTGTCAGATTCTAAAACTGCAAGATTTTTAGGTCTTCTGGAACCATTTAAATTATTTCTCTCCACTAGGGGTTCAAACCACCCGACCCCTTTTTATCAGGATTTGTTTCTATTATCATTCTTAAAATAGAAAGGAGGCCCATATATGTAGCAACGAAAGCCGCTTCGTATATTGGTTGAGACTAAAAATAGGAAGCAAGAGGTCAGGGGTTCGACCCCCACAAACCAAATTTTTAACAATCAAACCAGCACATGTGCCACGTGGCACCCAATTATTCGGCCACGTGGCATTACCTCATTCTTCCGTCAGTGACACGTGTCACGCTAGATTGGTCCACATCTTCAGACCTGCCACGTAATCTGCTAACTCAGATGCCACTATCTACCATGTGTCAAACTCTAGATCTGCGATGTCACTAACTACCACTGTGTCTGCCATGTCAGCATGCCGATGTCATCATTGTACTATCTAGTCGACATTGTCAACCCTCATCTTCGACCAGCCATATCTTGCTCGTACGATCTCTGATCAAGGCGAAACGAGTGGCGTCAGAATCGTGATGACGAGCTCTTCTCCTTGGCATCATTTTTACTTGGATTTGAGACAATCAATTTTTCACCTTTTCGAACCCCTGATTCACCTATTTAACCGAACCTTTAACTGCACATAACTTCTGCATATGAACTTCTTTTGAGTCTGTTCAAGTTGCCTTAGGATCATGTCAGCGACCTCTTTCTGATGATGCTGATTCTGTTAGGTTCTGAGACTGCAAGATTTTTAGGTCTTCTGGATCCACCTAGATCATTCCTTCCCACTGGAGGTTCAAACCACCTGACCCACTTTTATAACGATTTGTTTCTATTATCATTATTTAAATAGAAAGGAGGCCCCTATATGTATCAATGAAAGCTACTCGGTATATTGGTGGAGAGTGAAAATAGGAAGCAGGAGGTCAGGGGTTCGACCCCTACAAAGCAAATTTTTAACAAGCAAATCGCCACATGTGCCACGTGGCACCTAATCATTGGGCCATGTGGCATTCCCTCATTCGTCCGTCAGTGACATGTGTCACAATTGATTGGTCCACATCTTCAAACCTGCCATGTCATCTATTGAGTCAGATGTCGCCATCTGCCATGTGTCAACATCTTGACCTACCACGTCAACAATTGCCACTGTGTCTGTCATGTCAGCATGATGATGTCATTATTGTACTGTCTAGTCAGCATGGTCAACCCTCAACTTTGACAGGCCATATCTTGCTCGTATGAGCTCCGATCAAGGCGAAACGAGTGGCGTCAAAATCATGGTGACGAACTATTTGACTTGGCATCATTTTTGCTTAGATTTTAGATAATAAATTTTTTACCTTTTTGACCAAACCTTTGACTGCACATAACTTCTTTTGAGCCCGTTCAAGTTGCGTCAAAATCGTGTCAGTGACCTCTTTCCAATGATGATAATTTCGTCAGGTTCTGAGACTGCAAAATTTTTATGTCATCTGGATCCATTTAGATCATTCCTTCCCACTGGGGGGTTTAAACTAGTTGACCCCCTTTTATAGGGATTCGTTTCTATTATCATTCTTTAAATAGAAAGGAAGACCGTATATATAGCAAAGAAAGCTGCTTGGTATATTGGTGGAGAGTGAAAATAGCAAGTTCGACCCCACAAACCAACCTTTTAACAATCAAACCACCACATGTGCCACATGGCACCCAATCATTAGGCCACATGGCATTACCTCATTCATCCGTCAGTGACATGTGTCACACTGGATTGGTCCACATCTTCAGACCTGCCACGTCATCTGCTGAATCAAATGCTGCCATCTGCCACATGTTAACCTCTAGACCTACCACCTCAACAACTGCCACTGTGTATGTCATGTCAGCATGATGATGTCATCATTGTACTATTTAGTCGACATGGTCAACCCTCATCTCTAACCAGCCATATCTTGCTCATACGAGCTCCGATCGAGGCAAAATGAGTGGCATCAAAATCGTGCCGACGAGCTCTTCGACTTAGCATCATTTTTGCTTTGATTTGAGACAATCAATTTTTCACTTTTTTGAATGCTTGATTCCACTGTTTGACTAAACCTTTGACTGCACATAACTTCTGCATACGAACTCCTTTTGAGCCCATTCAAGTTGCGTCAGGATCGTGTCAATGACCTCTTTCAAATGATACTGATTCCATCATGTTCTGAGACTACAAATTTTTAGTTTTTTTGTATCCATCTGGATCATTATTCCCCACTAGGAGTTCAAACCACCTGACCCCCTTTTATAGGGATTCATTTCTATTATCATTCTTTAAATAGAAAGGAGGCTCGTATATGTAGCAAAGAAAGCCGCTTGGTATATTGGTGGAGAGTGAAAATAGCAAGCAGGAGGTTAGGGGTTCGAACCCCACAAACCAACTTTTTAACAATCAAACTGCCACATGTGCCACGTGGCACCCAATCATTGAGTCACGTGGCATTACCCTTCTTGCTTCAGTGACACATGTCACGCTGAATTGGTCCACATCATCAGGCTTGCCACGTCATATGCTGACTCAGATGCTGCCATCTACCATGTGTCAACCTCTAGACATGCCACATCAACAACTGCCACAATGTCTATCATGTTAGCATGTTAAAGTCATCATTATATTTTTAGTCAGCATGGTCAACCCTCAACTTTGACTGGTTATATCTTGCTCGTACTAGCTCCAATCGAGGCGAAACAAGCGGCGTCGAAATCATGGCAACAAGCTCTTCGACTTGGCATCATTTTTACTTAGATTTGAGACAATCAATTTTTCACCTTTTTGAACGCCTGATTCACCTGTTTGACTGAACCTTTGACTGCACATAACTTCTGCATACAAACTCCTTTTGAGCCCGTTGAAGTTGCGTCAGGATTGTGTCAACGACCTCTTTCTAATGATGCTAGTTCCGTCAGGTTTTAAGACTACAAAATTTTTAGTTCTTCTCTATCCACCTGGATCATTCCTCCCCACTGGGAATTCAAACCTCCTGACTTCCTTTTATAGGGAATCGTTTCTATTATCATTCATTAAATAGAAAGGAGGGTCGTATATGTAGTAAAGAAAACCACTTGGTATATTGGTGGAGAGTGAAAAAAGCAAGCAGGAAATCAGGGGTTCGACCCCCACAAACCAACCTTTTAACAATCAAATCACCACATGTGCCACGTGGCACCCAATCATTGAGCCATGTGGCATTACCTCATTTGTCCGTGAATGACACGTGTCATGCTAGATTGGTCCATATCTTCAGACCTACCACGTCATCTGCTAACTCAGATGCCGCCATTTGCCACGTGTCAACGTCTAGAGCTGCCATGCCAACAACTACCACTGTGTCTATCGTATCAGCATGTTGACGTCATCATTGTACTATCTAGTTGGCATGGTCAACCCTCAACTTTGACTAGCCATATCTTGCTCGTACAAGCTCTGATCGTGGAGAAATCAGCAGCATCAGAATCATGGCGACAAGCTCTTCGACTTAGCATAATTTTTGCTTGATTTGAGACAATCAATTTTTTACCTTTTTGAACCCCTGATTCGCTTATTTGACCAAACCTTTGACTGCACATAACTTCTGCATACGAATGCCTTTTGAGCCCATTCAAGTTGCATTAGGATCATGTCAGCGACCTCTTTCTAATGATGCTGATTCCATCAAGTTCTAAGACTGCAAGAGTTTTAGGTCTTCTTGATCCACCTAGATTATTCCTTCCCACTAGGGGTTCAAACCACCCGACCCCCTTTTGTAGGGATTATTTTCTATTATCATTCTTTAAACAGAAAGGAGGCCCTTATATGTAGCAAAGAAAGCTGCTTGGTATATTGGTGGAGAGTGAAAATAGCAAGCAGGAGGTTAGGGGTTCGACCCCCACAAATTAACCTTTTAGCAAGCAAATCGCAACATGTGCAACTTGGCACCCAATTATTGGGCCACGTGGCATTGGCTCATTTGTCTGTCAGTGACATGTGTCACGTTGGATTGGTCCACATCTCCAGACTTGCAACGTCATCTGTTGAATTAGATGCCGCCATCTACCACGTGTCAACATCTGGACCTGCCATGCCAACAACTACCTCTGTGTTTGCCATGCCAGCGTGATGATGTCATCATTGTACTGTCTAATCAGCATGGTCAATGCTCACCTTTGACTGGCCATATCTTGCCCGTACGACTTCTAATCAATGTGAAATAAAAGTCAAAATTGTGGCGACAAGCTCTTTGACTTGGGATTATTTTTAATTGGATTTGAGACAATCAAATTTTTACCTTTTTGAACACCTGATTCACCTGTTTGGCCGAACCTTTGATTGTACATAACTTCTGCATGAGAACTCTTTTTGAGCCCATTCATGTTGCTTCAGGATCATTTTAGCGACCTCTTTCTAATGATACTGATTCTGTCAGGTTTTAAGACTGCAAAATTTTTAGTTCTTCTGTATCCACCTGGATCATTATTCCCCACTGGGGGTTCAGACCACCCCACCCTCTTTTATATGAATTTGTTTCTATTATCATTCTTTAAATAGAAAGGAGGCCCATATATGTAGCGAAGAAAGCCGCTTGGTATATTGGTTGAGAGTGAAAATAGCAAGCAGGAGGTCAATGGTTCAACCCCCACAAACCAGCCTTTTAACAATCAAACTGCCACATGTTTCACATGGCACCCAATCATTGGGTCATGTGGCATTACCTCATTCTTCCATTACTGACACGTGTCACGCTGGATTGGTCCACATCATCAGACCTACCACGTCATCTACTGACTCAGATGCCGTCATTTGCCATGTTTCAACCTCTAGACCTGCCATATCAACAACTGCCACTGTGTTTACAATGTTAGCATGCTGACGTCATCACTGTATCGTCTAGTCAGCATGGTCAACCCTCATCTTTGACCGGCCATATCTTGCTCGTACGAGCTCCGATGGAGGCAAAACGAGCGGCGTTAGAATCGTGGCGACGAGCTCTTCGACTTGGGATCACTTTTGCTTGGATTTGAGACAATCAATTTTTCACCTTTTTGAACACCTGATTCGCCTGTTTGACCAAACCTTTGACTACAAATAACTTATGCATACGAACTCCTTTTGAGCCTGTTCAAGTTGCATCAAAATCATGTCAGTGACCTCTTTCCAATGATGTTGATTTCGTTAGGTTCTAAGACTACAAAATTTTTAGATCTTCTCTATTCACCTGGATCATTCCTCCCCACTGGGGGTTAAAGCTACTCGACCCCCTTTTATAGGGATTCATTTCTATTATTATTCATTAAATAGAAAGGAGGCTCGTATATGTAGCAACGAAAGCCGCTTGGTATATTGGTGGAGAGTGAAAAAAGTAAGCAGGAGGTCAGGGGTTCAACCCCAACAAACCAACCTTTTAACAATCAAATCACCATGTGTGCCATGTGGCACCCAATCATTGGGTTGTGTGGCATTACCTCATTCGTCCATGAGTGACACGTGTCACTCTAGATTGGTCCACATCTTCAAACCTGCCACATCATCTGCTAACTCAAATGCTGCCATCTGTCATGTGTCAAACTCTAGATCTGCCACGTCAATAACTGCCACTATGTCTGCCATGTCAGCATGCTAACATCATCATTGTACTATCTAGTCGTTATGGTCAACCCTCAACTTTAACCAGCCATATCTTACTCGTACGAGCTCTAATTGATGCGAAACGAGCGACGTCAGAATCATGGCGACGAGCTCTTCAACTTTGCATCATTTTTGCTTGAATTTGAGACAATCAAATTTTCACCTTTTCGAACGCCTGATTCACCTGTTTGACCAAATTTTTGATTGCACATAACTTCTGCATACGAACTCCTTTTGAGTCCGTTCAAATTGCGTTAAGATCGTGTCAGTGACCTCTTTCCAATGATGTTGATTCTGTCAGGTTCTAAGACTGCAAGATTTTTAGGTCTTCTAGATCCACTGGGGGTTCAAACCACCGACTCCCTTTTATAGGGATTTGTTTGTATTATCATTCTTTATACAAAATGGAGGCCCGTATATGTAGTAATGAAAGCCGCTTGGTATATTGGTGGAGAGTGAAAATAGGAAGCAAGAGATCAAGGGTTTGACCCCCACAAACCAACCTTTTAATAAGCAAATCACCACATGTGCGACATGGCACGCAATCATTAGGCCACATGACATTACCTCATTCATCCATCAGTGACACGTGTCACACTGGATTGGTCCACATCTTCAATCCTGGCACGTCATCTGCTAACTTAGATGCCGCCATCTATCACGTCTCAACCTTTGGACCTACCACGTCAACAACTGCCACTGTGTCTACCATGTCAGCGTGTTGATGTCATCATTGTACTGTCTATTCGACATAGTCAACCCTCAACTTTGACTGGCCATATCTTGTTCGTACGAGCTCTGATCGAGGCGAAATGAGCTGCGTCAGAATCGTGGCGACGAGCTCTTCGACTTGGCATCTTATTTTCTTAGATTTGATACAATCAAATTTTCACCTTTTTTAACGCCTGATTCACCTGTTTGACCGCACCTTTGAATGCACATAACTTCTGCATACGAACTCCTTTTTAGCTAATTCAAGTTGCGTTAGAATCATGCTAGCGACCTCTTTTCAATGACGTTGATTTAGTTAAGTTCTGAGACTGCAAAATTTTTAGGTCTTTTCGATCCATTTAGATCATTTCTTCCCACTAGGGGTTCAAACCTCCCAACCCCCTTTTATAGGGATTCATTTCTATTATCATTCTTTGAATAGAAAGGAAGCCCGTATATGTAGCATAGAGAGCCTCTTGGTATATTGGTGGAGAGTCAAAATAGCAATGTTCGACCCCATAAATGAACCTTTTAACAAACAAACCGCCACATGTGCCACGTGGCACTCAATTATTAGGCCACATGGCATTACCTCATTCGTATATCAGTGACACGTGTCACACTGGATTGGTCCACATCTTCAGACCTACCACGGCATCAGCTGACTCAGATGCTGTCATCTGCCACGTGTCAACCTCTGGATCTACCATGTCAATAACTACCGTTGTGTCTACCATGTTAGCATGTCGACATCATCATTGTACTATCTAGTCGGCATGGTCAACCCTCAACTTTGACCGGCCATATCTTGCTCGTATGAGCTCCGATCGAGGCAAAATGAGCAGAGTGAAAATCATGGCGACGAGCTCTTCAAGTTAGCATCATTTTTCCTTGGATTTGAGACAATTAATTTTTCACCTTTTCGAATGCTTGATTCACCTATTTGACCAAACCTTTGACTGCACATAACTTCTGCATACGAACTCCTTTTGAGCCCATTCAAGTTGCGTTAGGATCGTGTCAGTGACCTATTTCCAATGATGTTAATTCCGTCAGGTTCTAAAACTACAAAAGTTTTACGTCTTCTAGATCCACCTAGATCATTCCTCCCCACTGGGGGTTCAAACCACCCAACCCCCTTTTATAGGGATTCATTTCTATTATCATTCTTTAAATAGAAAGGAAGCCCGTATATGTAGCAAAGAAAGCCGCTTGGTATATTGGTGGAGAGTGAAAATAGGAAATAGGAGGTTAGGGGTTTGACCCCCACAAACTAAATTTTTAACAATCAAACCGCCACATGTGCCACATGGCACCTAATCATTGGGCCACGTGGCATTACTTCATTCTTCCGTCAGTGACACATGTCACACTAGATTGGTCCACATATTCAGACTTGCCACGTCAACAACTGCCATTGTGTCTGCCATGTCAACATGATGACATCATGATTGTACTTTCTAGTTAGCATGGTCAACCCTTAACTTTGCCAGGCCATATCTTGCTTGTACGAGCTTTAATGACGCTGATTCTGTCAGGTTTTGAGACTACAAAACTTTTAGGTCTTCTAGATCCATTTAGATCATTCCTTCCCATTGGGGGTTTAAACCACCCGACCCAATTTTATAGGGATTCGTTTCTATTATCATTCTTTAAATAGAAAGGAAGCCCGTATATGTAGCAAAGAAAGCCGCTTGGTATATTGGTGGAGAGTAAAAATAGCAAGGTTCAACCCCACAAACTAACCTTTTAACAATCAAACCGCCACATGTGTCACGTGGTACCCAATCATTAGGCCACATGGCATTACTTCATTCGTCCATCAGTGACACGTGTAGCACTGGATTGGTCCACATCTTCAGACCTGTCACGTCATCTGCTGACTCAAATACCACCATCTGCCACGTGTCAACCTCTAGACCTACCACCTCAACAACTACCATTGTGTTTGCCATGTCAACATGCTAACATCATCATTGTACTGTCTAGTCGACATGGTCAACCCTCAACTTTGACCGACCATATATTACTCGTACGAGCTCCGATCGAGGCGAAACGAGCCACATCAAAATAATGGCGATGAGCTCTTCGACATGGCATCATTTTTCCTTGGATTTAAGACAAACAAGTTTTCACATTTTTGAATGCCTGATTTGCCTATTTGACCAAACCTTTGACTGCACATAACTTCTAGATACGAACTCCTTTTGAGCCCATTCAAGTTACGCTAGGATCGTGTCAGAAACCTCTTTCCAATGATGTTGATTCCGTCAGGTTCTGAGACTGCAAAATTTTTAGTTCTTCTGTATCCATCTGTATCATTATTCCCCACTGGGAGTTCAAACCACCCGACCCCCTTTTATAGGGATTTGTTTCTATTATCATTCTTTAAATAGATAGGAGGCTCGTATATGTAGCAAAAAAAACCATTTGGTATATTCGTGGAGAGTGAAAATAGCAAGCAGGAGGTTAGGGGTTCAACCCCCACAAACCAACCTTTTAACAATCAAACCGCCAAATGTGCCACATGGCACCCAATTATTGGGCCATGTGGCATTACCTCATTCATCCGTCAGTGACACCTGTCACGTTGGATTTGTCCATATTATCAAACCTGCCACATCATCTGCTGAATCATATGCCACCATCTGCCATGTGTCAACCTCTAGACCTGCCACATAAACAACTACTACTGTGTCTGCTATGTCAGCATGCTAACATCATCATTGTATTGTCTAATCAGCATGGTCAACCCTCAACTTTAATCGGCCATATCTTGCTCGTACGTGCTCCGATTGAGGTGAAATGATTCCCCTTTTTCAATGTTTTGAATGCCTGATTCCCCTATTTGACCAAACCTTTGACTGCACATAACTTGTGCATACGAACTCCTTTTTAGCCTGTTTAAGTTGCGTCAGGATCGTGTCAACGACCTCTTTCCAATGATGTTGATTCCTTCAGGTTTTAAGACTGCAAAATTTTTAATTCTTCTATATCCACATGGATCGTTCCTCTCCACTGGGGGTTCAAACCACCCAACCCCCTTTTATAGGGATTCGTTTCTATTATCATTCATTAAATAGAAAGGAGGCCCATATATGTAGCAAACAAAGTGGCTTGATATATTGGTGGAGAGTGAAAAAAATAAACAAACCGCCACATGTGCCACGTGCCACCCAATCATTGTGCCACAAAGCACAACCTCATTCTTCTATTAGTGACATGTGTTACACTGGATTGGTCCACATCTTTAGACCTACCAAGTCATCTGATGACTCAGATGCCGCCATCTGCTACATGTCAAACTCTGGATTTGCCACGTCAACAACTGCCACTGGTCTGCCAAGTTAGCATGCTGACGCCATCATTGTACTATCTAGTCGGCATGGTCAACCCTCAACTTTGACCAGCTATATCTTGGTCATACAAACTCTGATCAAGGCGAAACGAGCGGTGTCAGAATTATGGTGACAAGATCTTCGACTTGGCATCATTTTTGCTTGGATTTGAGACACGTATCACGCTAGATTCGTCCACATCTTCATAATTACCACGTCATCTGTTGAGTCGAATGCCGCTATCTGCCACATGTCAACATCTGGACCTGCCATGCCAACAACTGCCATTGTGTCTGTCATGTCAGCATGATGATGTCATCATTGTACTATCTAATCAGCATCGTCAACTCTCAACTTTGACCGGCCATATATTGCTTGTACGAGCTCCGATCAAGGTGAAATGAGCAGCTTCAGAATCATGCAAACGAGATCTTTGAATTGGCATAATTTTTGATTGGATTTGAGACAATAAATTTTTCACCTTTTTGAACACATGATTCGCCTATTTGACGAAACCTTTGATCGCATATAACTTCTGCATATGAACTCCTTTTGAGCCCGTTGAAGTTGCGTCAGGATCGTGCCAGCGACCTCTTTTCAATGACACTAATTCCATTAGGTTCTGAGATTGCAAAATTTTTAGGTATTTTGGATCCATTTAGATCATTCCTTCCCACTGGGGGTTCAAACCACCCGACCCCCTTTTATAGGGATTCGTTTCAATTATCATTCTTTAAATAGAAAGGAAGTCCGTGTATGTAGCAAAGAAAGCTGCTTGGTATATTGGTGGAGAGTTAAAATAGCAAGGTTTGACCCCACAACCCATCCTTTCACTTTTTTGACCGAACCTTTGACTGCACATAACTTCTACATACGAACTCCTTTTGAGCCCTTTCAAGCTACATCAGGAACATGTCGGCAACCTCTTTCCAACGATACTGATTCCATCAGGTTCTGAGACTACAAAATTTTTAGTTCTTTTGTATCCATCTGGATCATTATTCCCCACTAGGGGTTCAATCCACCTGACCCCCTTTTATAGGGATTCGTTCCTATTATCATTCTTTAAATAGAAAGGAGGTCCGTATATGTAGCAAAGAAAGCCACTTGGTATATTGGTGGAGAGTGAAAATAAAAAGCACGAGGTCAGGGGTTTGACCCCTACAAATCAACCTTTTAACAATCAAACTACCACATGTGCCACGTGGCACTCAATCATTAGACCACGTGGCATTACCTCATTTTTCCGTCAGTGAGACGTGTCATGTTGGATTGGTCCACATCTTCAGACCTGCCAAGTCATGTGCTGACTCATATGCCTCCATCTGCCACGTGTCAAACTCTGGACCTGCAACGTCAACAACTGCCACTATGTCTCCCATGTCATCATGCTGACGTCATCATTGTATTGTCTAGTCAGCATGGTCAACCTTCAACTTTGACCAGCCATATCTTATTTGTATGAGCTTCGATCAAGGCAAAACGAGCAACGTTGAAATCGTGACGACGAGCTCTTCGACTTGGCATTATTTTTGCTCAGATTTGAGACAATCAATTTCTCACCTTGTTGAACACCTGATTCGCCTCTTTGACCGAATCTTTGACTGCACATAACTTCTGCATACAAACTCCTTTTGAGCCCGTTCAAGTTGCATTAGGATCGTGTCAACAACCTCTTTCTAATGATGTTGATTCCATCATGTTCTCAGACTGCAAATTTTTTTGGTCTTCTAGATCATTCCTTCCCAATTGGGGTTCAAACCACCCGACCCCCTTTTATAGGGATTCATTTCTATTATCATTCTATAAATAGAAAGGAGGCCCATATATGTAGCAAAGAAAGCCGCTTGGTATATTGATGGAGAGTAAAAATAGAAAGTAGGAGGTCAGGGGTTCGACCAACACAAACCAATCTTTTAATAATCAAACCGCCACATGTGCCACATGGCACCCAATCATTGGGCCACGTGGAATTACCTAATTCAATCATCAGTGACACATGTCACGCTGGATTGGTCGACATCATCAGACTTGCCATGTCATCTGCTGACTCAGATGCTGCCATCTACCATGTGTCAACCTCTAGACCTGCCATGTCAACAACTGCCATTGTGTCTGTCACGTCAGCATGCTAACGTCATCATTGTATTGTCTAGTCAGCATGGTCAACCCTCAACTTTGACTGGTGATATCTTGCTCGTATGAGCTCCGATCGAGGTGAAACAAGCAGCGTCGGAATCGTGGCGACGAGTGCTTCGACTTGGCATTATTTTTTTAGAGTTGAGACAATCAAATTTTCACCTTTTTAAACACATGATTCACCTATTTGACCAAACCTTTGACTCGACATAACTTCTGCATATGAACTCCTTTTGAGCCTATTCATGTTGCGCTAGGATCATGTCAACGACCTCTTTCCAATGATACTGATTCTGTCAGGTTCTAAGGATGAAATTTTTTTAATTCTTCTGTATCCACCTCGATCATTCCTCCCAACTTGGAGTTCAAACCACCTAACCCCCTTTTATAGGGATTCATTTCTATTATCATTCATTAAATAGAAAGGAGGCCCACATATGTAGCAAAGAAATCCGTTTGGTATATTGGTGGAGAGTGAAAAATGCAAGCAGGAGGTCAGGGGTTTGACCCCCACAAACCAAGCTTTTAACAATCAAACTGCCACATGTGCCACACAGCACCCAATCATTAGGCCACGTGGCATTACCTCATTCATCCGTCAGTGACACGAGTCACGTTGGATTGTTCCACATCTTCATAGCTGCCACGTCATCTGCTGACTCAGATGTCGCCAACTGCCACGTGTCAAACTATAGATCTACCACGTCAACAACTGCCTAGCTCTTCAACTTGGCATTATTTTTTCTTAGATTTGAGACAATCAATTTTTCACCTTTTTGAACGTCTGGTTCATCTGTTTGAGCAAAGTTTTGATTGCACATAACTTCTGCATACGAACTCCTTTTGAGCCCATTCAAGTTGCGTTAGGATCATGTCAGCAACCTCTTTCCAACGATGTTGATTCCATTATTTTCTCAGAATGAAAATGTTTTTGGTCTTCTGGATCCACCTGGATCATTCCTCCCACTTGGGGTTCAAACCACCCAACCCCCTTTTATAGGGATTTGTTTCGATTATCATTCTTTAAATAGAAAGGAGGCCCATTTATGTAGCAAAGAAAGCCGATTGATATATTGCTGGAAAGTGAAAAATAAGAAGTAGGAGGTCAGGGGTCCAACCCCCACAAACCAATCTTTCAACAATCAAACCACCACATGTGCCATGTGGCACCTAATCATTGGGCCACGTGGCATTACCTCATTCATCCGTCAGTGACACATGTCACGCTGGATTGGTCCACATCATCAAACCTGCCACGTCATCTACTGACTCAGATGCCGACATTTGCCATGTGTCAATCTCTGGACCTACCATATCAACAACTGGCACTGTGTCTGCCATGTCAGCATGCTGATGTCATCATTGTATTGTCTAGTCAGCATGGTCAACCCTCAACTTTGACTAGCCATATCTTGCTCGTATGAGCTCCGATCAAGGTGAAACAAGCGGCGTTGGAATCGTGGTGATGAGTTCTTCAACTTGGCATCATTTTTATTTGGATTGGAGACAATCAATTTTTTAGCTTTTTAAATGCATGATTCTCCTATTTGACCAAACTTTTGACTGCACATAACTTCTGTATACGAACTCCTTTTGAGCCCATTCAAGTTACGTCAAGATCGTGTCAGCAACCTCTTTCCAATGATGTTGATTCTGTCAAGTTCTAAGACTACAAAATTTTTAGTTCTTCTGTATCCACTTGAATCGATCCTCCCCGGTGTGGGTTCAAACCACCTGACCCCCTTTTATAGGGATTCGTTTCTATTATCATTCATTAAATAGATAGGAGGCCCGTATATGTAGCAAACAAAGTCACTTGGTATATTGGTGGAGAGTGAAAAAAGCAAGGAGGAGGTCAAGGCTTCGATCGCCACAAATAAACCTTTTAACAATCAAATTGCCGCATTTTTCCTTGGATTTAAGACAATCAAATTTTTCACTTTTTCGGACACCTGAATCCCTTGTTTGACTGAACCTTTGATTGCATATAATTTCTACATAAGAACTCCTTTTGAGCCCGTTCAAGTTACGTTCGGAACGTGTCAGTGACCTCTTTCCAATGATGCTGATTACGTCAGGTTATGAGACTGCAAGATTTTTAGGTCTTCTATATCCACCTGGATCATTTCTCCCCATTGGGGGTTCAAACCACCTGACCCCCTTTTGTAGGGATTCGTTTCTATTATCATTCATTAAATAGAAAGGAGGCCCCTATATGTAGCAAAGAAAGCCGCTAGGTATATTGGTTGAGAGTGAAAAAAGCAAGCAAAAGGTTAGGGGTTCAACCCCCACAAACCAACCTTTAAACAATCAAACCGCCAGATGTGCCATGTGGCACCCAATCATTGGGCCACGTGGCATTACCTCATTCGTCCGTCAGTCACATGTGTCATGCTAGATTTGTCCACATCTTCAGACCTGCCACGTCATCTGCTGACTCAGATGCTGCTATTTGCCATGTGTCAAACTCTATATTTAACACGTCAACAATTGCCACTGTGTCTGCCATGTCAGCATGTTAATGTCATCATTGTACTATCTAGTCAGAATGGTCAACCCTCAACTTTGACCAACCATATCTTGCTCGTACGACCTCTGATCGAGATGAAATCAACGGCGTTGGAATCGTGCCGACGAGCTCTTCAACTTGGCATCATTTTTTCTTAGATTTAAGATAGTCAAATTTTCACCTTTTCAAATGCCTAACTAGTATGTTTGACCAAACCTTTGACTGCACATAACTTCTACATACGAACTTCTTTTCAACCCGTTCAAGTTGCGTTAGGATCGTGTTAGCAACCTCTTTCAAATTATGCTTATTCCGTCAGGTTCTAAGACTGCAAGATTTTTAGGTCTTCTGGATGCACCTATATCATTCCTCCCCACTAGGGGTTCAAACCACTCAACCCCCTTTTATAGGGATTTGTTTCTATTATCATTCTTTAAATAGAAAGGAGGCCCATATATGTAGCAATGAAAGCCGCTTGGTATATTGTGGGTAGTGAAAATAGGAAGCAGGAGGTCACGAGTTTGATGCCCACAAACTGACCTTTTAACAAGCAAATCACCACATGTGCCACATGGCACCCAATCATTGGGCCACATGGCATTCGCTCATTCGTTCGTCAGTGACATGTGTCATGCTGGATTGGTCCACATCTTCAGACCTGCCACGTCATTTGTTGAGTTAAATGCTGCCATTTGCCATGTGTCAACATTTGGACCTACGACACCAACAACTACCACTGTGTCTACCATGTTAGCATGATGACGTCATCATTGTACTATTTAGTCAGCATGGTCAAGCCTCAACTTTGACCAACCATATCTTGCTCATACGAGCTCCGATCAAGGTGAAACGAGCGGCGTCAGAATCATGGTGACAAGCTCTTTGACTTGGTATCATTTTTGCTTGGATTTGAGAATAAAATTTTCACCTTTTTGAATGCATGATTTGCCTATTTTATCGAACCTTTAACTGCACATAACTTCTGCATATGAACTCCTTTTGCGCCTATTCGAGTTACGTCAGAAGCGTGCCAGTGACCTCTTTCCAATGACACTGATTTTGTCAGGTTCTGATACTGGAAAAAATTTAGGTCTTCTGGATCCATTTAGATCATTCCTTCCCACTGTGGGTTCAAACTAGCCGCCCCCTTTTATAGGGATTCGTTTCTATTATCATTCTTTAAATAGAAAGGAAGCTCGTATATGTAGCAAAGAAAACCACCTGGTATATTGGTAGAGAGTGAAAATAGCAAGGTTCGACCCCACAAACCAAACTTTTAACAATCAAACCACCACGTGTGCCAAGTGGAACCCAATCATTAGGCCACATGGCATTACCTCATTCATCCGTCAGTGACACGTGTCACGCTAGATTGGTCATCATCTTCAAACTTGCCACGTCATCTACTGACTCAGATGCCACCATCTGCCACGCGTCAACCTCTAGACCTACCATGTCAACAACTGCCACTTTGTCTACCATGTCAGCATGCTAATGTCATCATTGTACTGTCTAGTCAATGTGGTCAACCCTCAACTTTGACCGGCCATATCTTACTCGTGCGAGCTTCGATCAAGGTGAAACAAGCAGCGTTGAAATCGTGACGACGATTTCTTCAACTTTGCATCATTTTTGCTTGGATTTGAGATAATCAATTTTTCACCTTTTTGAATACCTGATTTGATTGTTTAACCAAACCTTTGACTGCACATAACTTATGCATACGAATTCCTTTTGAGCCCATTTAAGTTGCATCAGGATCGTGTCAATGACCTCTTTCCAATGATGCTAATTCCGTCAGGTTTCGAGACTGCAAAATTTTTAGTTCTTCTGTATCCATCTGGATCATTATTCCCCACTGGGGGTTCAAACCACTTGACCCCCTTTTATAGGGATTCATTTCTATTATCATTCTTTAAATGGAAAGGAGGCCCATATATGTAGCAAAGAAAGCTGCTTGGTATATTGGTGGAGAGTGAAAATAGCAAGCAGGAGGTCAGAGGTTTGACCCCCACAAACCAACCTTTTAACAATCAAACCGCCACATGTGCCACATGGCACCCAATCATTGGGTCATGTGGCATTACCTCATTCTTCTGTCACTCACACGTGTCGTGCTAGGTTGGTCCACATCTTCAGACCTGCCACATCATTTGTTGACTCAGATGCCACCATATGCCATGTGTCAAACTCTGGACCTGCCATGTCAACAGCTGCCACTGTGTCTATCATGTCAGCATGCTGACATCATCATTGTACTGTCTAGTCAGCATGGTCAACCCTCAACTTTGACCGACCATATCTTGCTCGTATGAGCTCCGATCGAGGTGAAATGAGCAGCGTCGAAATCGTGACGATGAACTCTTCGACTTGGCATCATTTTTTGTTGGATTTGAGACTGTGTATACCTAAAATTGGCTCAGGTCGAATTAAGTAAATATCTTAAAGTTTATCTTAATTTTCATTTTCTTCTATCAATTAAATAAATATTGGTTCATTGTCCCATTTAAATAAAATTATTTTATTTAATTAAGTTCCCTAAATTCTTATAAATGTCTAATAATCCCACATCATCCAATTAAAATCCCAAAATCATTCTAATGTCCTAAGTCCAAAAATCCACCTCACAAAATCCAGTTCATCAATCCACCTCATCAATCCACCTCATCTCTTCCACCTCACCATGTTGCACATATAATTAAATATTCTTAATATTTAATTAGCTAATATCCTCTATTATCCAAAATTAAATTCTTAATTCAATTGTCCCCCACTATTCTTCATTCATTGAATTCTTAATTCAATTGTTCCCCACTATCCTCCACTCTTCCCAAAAATGAATTTTTAACTCATCCACTATCCTCCACTCTGAATTTTTAACTCATCCACTATCCTCCACTCTGAATTTTTAATTCATCCACTATGAATAAAAGATTCACTTTTATTGCTAGCCATTGATCTCATCAGTTGATCCTCACCCTCCATTCTCTTTTCAAAAACTCTATAAATAAGACCCCTCTCTAAGCAATTAAGGACATTCATTCTGGCATCAAATCCCTGCCCAATTTCCTCTGGAAAGATCTCTGAACTGGCACCCTCATCATGCTCAATTTCTCCTCCTCATTCTAGTCATCCCATATCTTCCATCATTAGTGTGTTGAAGTTCATCTTCAATCACATATTGTATCTCAGCCATTCCATTCTTGTCACCGTCAACAAGCAAGGAAGCAAGCTCCCTGAGGGCCAATCTTCTTCAGCATCAAGGTCGAGAACAGATAGGCGAACAATGGAAGCCGTAGGGTAACAGGTTTTGTAAGTTTGTACTTCATTCATCTATTCTTGTTATTTGCATATTTCATTGATGTTTGGGTTTATTTATCTTTATTGATCAATCTCATATTCCCATTTACATTTTGGCGCCCACAAATTTTCACAACTTTCACATACGACATCCAAATTGCACAAATTTGGACTCGTCAAAAAGCTAGAAGAATGAACTACGCAGTGGTGAAGACATTTTTAGGTGACAATACCTTCTACAAACATTTTTTATCTTTATTGATCAATCTCATATTCCCATTTACATTTTGGCGCCCACAAATTTTCACAACTTTCACATACGATATCCAAATTGCACAAATTTGGACTCATCGGAAAGATGGAAGAACGAACTACGCAGTGGTGAAGACATTTTCAAGTGACAATACCTTCTACCAACATTTTTTCGTAGTCAAAGTCAAAGCTTTGTTACAACTTCAAATCATCATAACTTGAGCAAAACTCAGCCTTTTTCAGCGGGATTTTTTTTTCAAAGTGTGGCATTTTGTCTAGAATCTGATTATGTACTTCACTTCTCTGTATTAATTCATTCTTCATCAAATTTTATCAGATTATCAATTTTCACATAACAATCTCCTATGCTAGTCTACTTGCTTCATTTTTGATTTGGTGACTTGCAGGTGATCATTCGGGGCTGGAACAACATCAGGATCAGCATCTACATCAACTTGGATAGCGAATAATTAGGTGCACTCATTCTATCTCTCATTTCTTCATAATCTTGTTTTCATCCCACACTTCGATTTGGGCTCATAAAACAAACATTGCTTGATCACACATCATTGAAATTGGGCATAAAATCAATCAGTGTCTTCCATTCACATCTTCATTTGGGCTATAAAAAGAACTAGTGTCTTCATTGTTTAGTGAATTTGTATGAGATTAGGGGTGTGTATGCTCTTCTCATGCACTTCGTGTGATCTTGAGAATCAAAAACACCTCTTATCCATTTAATTTTCACACACACATTTTAATTTCTTAAGGGATAATTTACAAGTGTGAGTGTGAATTAAGAGTGCGTGCGTATGCTCTCTCCTCGCACCGCAAGGTGACCTTGGAGATCAAAAACACCTCACTTGATTCGCTTTTATTTACTCTTTCCTAGGAGGCCTGTTAGGGGATTTCATCACCCCTAGGGACGACCTCATTCGAGGCTTAATCGAAAGACACCCTCATTGAAATCAGAATCTTATCACTCTTGGCTAAGCCCTAAAGAACTTTCTAACTTTGGGAAGTGAAGGTGAAGGGTGGGTTACCCCCTTCTCCCGGCTGTGTGACAAGATTTCACTTTCAAATCCTAGTCAACCTTGTGTAAACATTGCCCATGAACCTAATTGGCCATACCCTACATCAAACTTGACATTAGGGCTTGTTGATGTGTCTTCCACGGGTGCTTGTTTACTAATCAGCATATTCTTCAAATTCAACATTCAAAGTTGCTTATGTGTCTTGTGTGAGTGACTCATGATTGTACATGTGTGATCATTGAACATTGCCAAACCAATCAAAAACTAGAATTAGCACACTTGTCTCGACTTGGGACACATCTGCACTCTGTTATGGCACATTTACTACTGCGCATTCCAAACTAGTAAGCTCTTCCAGTCTTGTGTCCATGGCAAACCACCTAGAATATATTGATCAAGAAATCCAATATCTGGAATTACAAATAAACTTAGGTCCCTCGCCCCAAGACTGTATAGCAATTTGTCAACATATCCAAGTCTTAAAACAAGAATTGACAATCTTGCAAGTTGAACGTGCCAGCACTAGCTATGCCTCGCCCCAAACTCCTATGTCCTTTTCCCATACTCATGACAAGGCAACCACCACCTCAAGAGGGAAATCGTATACCACTTTGGCTCCTAATCCTCCTTCACCATATTCTAAGACACCTCTCCCAAAGCATACTAGTTCTACAACAACACCACCATCTAGTTCCTCAAACTTTAAATGGCACACCAAAAAAGAGTCAGATGAGTGGTGGGAAAAATGTCTTCCACATTTATACAACAAACACAAAGCTAGGGAGAACTCCAAATCCACTCATCCATCCCTTCATCCATCTACCCATTCAACTACGAAGGATGTGCTCCAAGGGCTATTAGCAGAGAGTCAATCATGTCATCTGCACCCCCTTAAGCTTCTCAAAGAGCCTTCTACCATGCACCAAAGTCAAGGTCCGTCACACCTCATGTTGTTGACCAAGAGCTTATCCAAGAGTCTTCTAACTCCACTTGCATTCCAACAACCCAAGAGTTATGTCAAGAGCACACTTTAGAGCATGTGGAAACATTAACCCCTTGTCTAAACCAATATCAAAACATTCCCATCCGACCCCTGCATAACCTTTGTCTCTTCAATGATCCTATACCTATACATGAGCAAGAGATCCAATTTCCCACTAGGCCTAACCTATATCTTTTCCATGATCAAGATACTATAGTTGATGAAGAAGCTATCCATGAGCAACTTGATCCTATACAGGAGCAAGACCATATACATAACCTATATCTCTCCTATGATCAAGATATTATCACTGATGCAGATTCTATACAAGAGAACATTAATCCCATCATGCTAAATCCTATCTATGATCAAGATCCCATCTATGATGATGCGCCTATCTACGATCAAGTAGACCATGATGATCCTCTAAGCCCACTTTATGTGTCCCATGGTCCTGAGCCTATCACCCCATCTAGTCCTACCCAAAATCCAACAACTTCCACTTCCCTTGATGAGACACTTGCCTCCCAAGCAAGCATAGAAGATCAAACCAGTAATACTCCTCTGCCATCTGTTATGGACCAAGCGACAAATCCTTCACCATATATCCTTGGTCTTACTACCTTCATGCGTGAATGTTCTCTCTTAGAACACTAACCACCCTTATCCGCTATCTTGCCTTCTCCATCCAATCAGAAACTTGTGTCTAGTGTTCCACCTACACATAATCCTGTTGTCCACCGTATACTCCAGAATATGCACTATCAAGGTAAAGGCTTAGGCCTTCATGAACAAGGTATTTTGGAGCCCATCCATGTCAATGTCCCTACACCTTCATACGGCCTTGGATACATACCCCAAGGTGAGCAAACTCAAGATGTTGGTACTTCCTCCACTCCTCCTAAGTCTACCACTTTCCATCGCAAACCCTATCATATCCCCAAAACATATGTCGCCATCCCACCTCCCTTATCATACACATCCCAAAAACATGTGACCATACACCTTCCACCCTCCAATCTCCCTCCACTACTTTCAACTCCTAATATCCCACCATCCAATCTACCTCCAATACTTCCAACTCCTAATATCCCACCATCCAAACTCCCTCTGCTACTTCCAACTCCTAATATCCCACCATCCAATCTACCTCCTCTACTTCCAACTCCTAACACCCCTCCATGCTTTTTACCACCACTTCTTCCAACACCCTATCCATCCATCTATAAATCCTCTAAATATCCCAATCATGGCCAACAAATGCACATATTGTCTAAACAAGGAGCTTTCACCAACCTCACTTCTACCATCCCACGGGGATTCAATGACAAATATGTGGATGCCTCTACCTACAAAGTCAAAAATCCTAAGAGTCCTCATGACCTAGGATATAAAAACCATGAATCAAAGAATTATCCATATCAAAAGCTGCATACACCCATACACCTCAATTCCAAATCGAACTAGGTGTGGGTCCCCACGAAACAAATGATTACTCCAAAAGCTACACAATAGTTGGATACACCCAAACCCATACCTTCACAGGTACTATCTAAAAACAAAAAGGTTTGGGTACCCAAGCAAAAAGTCCTGAAGTTACAAGAGGCATCCACCTCTCAAGAATTCCAACCATCTACTTTCTCCCATTCCATCCAAGAGTAGCAAATTCTTCCATCTCACATGATGAACAAAAATCAGGACAATACTCAGCCTATGTGGAACCCTGCATGCCTACATCATTCATCCACAAGCAAAAGTCTCTGTTGCTTCCTACACTACTTTCCCATCACTAGCTTCAATGTTTACCACAGTATGTGCAACCGTTGGTCATGATTCCCTTCCATTCCACAACATTTTCATATACCTCCATCTCCCTTTCCTTCCACTATTATCCTACACATCTTCCTCATCCTATGCCTATGGTCCATACTATTGCATAAGCCTTCCCTCCATATTCTGCATCATAATCCACTATCTACCTACGCCATATCACTTTCATGCAATCCCCTACCAACATCTGTGAGAACACTAAACACAGTCCATTCGACAGTATCTATCTAGTGAGACTATCACCTTTCAAGGAACCATATACTTGAGTCTTTCCATATCCACCTTCTCCAATCTAAATATTCAAAACAAAATAAAAAGAGAAAAAGAAAACAGTAAAGAAAAATCCCTTCATCCAATGGTGAAAACTTGGCAAACAGGTGCCTTGGATAAGTACCATGATGAAAACCTGGCAAACAGGCATCATGTGTAAGTTGATCTTCTATGTCACCTACACTTGGGGGCACCTTGTCTCATTGGTACATCACTCTTCCCCTACCAGTTTACTTTCATACCATTTCCTATCCTATCATCTATCCATTACATACCTATCTTGTCTCATCCATCCATCTAAACTTCCTTTCCTCTATTCTTGGGTCTTGATAAAGATTGGGGGCACAATGTTGACAAATGTTTTGAATGGCTCTTGACATACCTTATCCCTCCATACCATGTAGATCATTCATTATCCTCTCATCCTTCCTTCGTCTTATGCACGGTCATGAAAAATCCTACGTATTCTACCTACAATGGGGCATGTTATACTTATGCGACATAGTCCTTGGAGATCACATCCTTGGTTGCTTCTACCTACCCATTCCATTCACCCATACATCTACATATCCGTGGTGTTTCCTTGTCAGTAGTATTATCTGTTCCATATCTGATCCATATCTGATCCATGTCTGTTCCATATCATGTCTCATCCGATCCATATCTTAGGTCCATTAGGGTTCTGGTCGAACTACGTCGCCTCTGAGTTATCACGTAGGCAAGGCCATTATCAATGTGCCCCCGAGGCTCCGCTTCCCTGTCCATTTCATATCTTATCATCTATCCTCTAGTCCATCCATGGTCCAAGTCCATGAACTACGTTGCCTCTGAGTTATCACGTAGGAAAGGCCATTATCAATGCACCCTCGAGGCTCCACTCCCACTATCCCATCCATTCCATGTCTAGTCCTTCTATCTATCTGAGTCTGCTCCACTTCCCCATCCATCCCATGTCTAGTCCTTCTATTTGTCTGAGTCCGCTTCATTTCCTGTCCATTCCATGTCTTGTCATCTATCCCTCTACTCATCCGTGTCTGCACCTTTCTTTAGACAGGCGCACGCAGCAAAGCCCGCTTCCAAACAAAAGTCTTGATGTAGAACATCAACCTATCCAAGGCAAAACAGAGTACCATATCAAAACACTCAAGCTAATTCTATATCAATTATGGGAAAAAGACACATCTAAATGCAAGAATGTTTTGTGTTGGTTAGATTAAGAGTCTTGATTTATGTTATCATGCCTTTCTATGCTACTCGAGGATGCCAAAAGCTAGAGATGCTATGATGGGGGCATGATTATTTTCTTTGTTTGCTACTTGTGGATTAAACTCTAGTAATGTGACGACTTTTGTCTAATGACATGATCGGCAAAAGATCATCGAGGACTCCAAGGTCTAAACATGAAAATGGGCAATCCTTGTCTGTTGAAAAATGCAAGAAGTACTCAGGTCATCTAGATTCAGCTTTGACTAGATGCTTGTATTAACTTGCTAAATCAAAATCCATGTAAGTAATACTCAGGTCATCTCAGTTTATTTATACCTAGATGCTTGTATTTTCTTACAACATAATAAAGCCCAATGATGAAAGCACTTCAAAATACTTGCTATATCAAGGTGACAAATATCCATTTCCATATCTATACCATATCCAATTGCATCTCATATCCATATCCATATCCATACCGCATCCAATTGCAAGTCTATCCTTAATCCATGTCAATCAAGTCTCTTGTCAAATGATCCAATCACAATTAGTGGTCTTGATCCTTGTCCAGTCATAAACCAACTCAATCAATCAATCAATCAATTGTCTTAGACAGGATGTTGCATTGTCGAAACCAGACCAACACACGCATCTTACATGACATGCTTCATTTCCTGAAACCAGACACTATCCTTTGTGTTGCTCTAGGGATATATCATTCCCCGCCATGACAACACTATCGTATCAAATGTCTTAGACAGGATGTTGCATTGTCGAAACCAGACCCAGAGTCTTATAAGACATATTTCATTCCTGAAACCAGACATCATATCCTAGGTTTATTGCTCGACAGGGGCAATACCTTGTTTGTTCTTGTGTCATTTGTGCATACTTGCTTACTTGCTTGTTTGTGTTATCATTTTTATCTTGCATTCCATATCATTCATCCCTTTCTTCTGCATTCAACCATTTCATCTCCTGTCAACATATCTTATCGTGAGATTGTCCGTCTCATGCCTACCGCCTTCTCCCTGTCTAATCTCCCGAGGGGGCATCCTATCATCATAACCTGTACCAGGGGCAAACTGGGGCATGTATCATTATCAGACTATTCTTATTCTTTGAAACAATGTGATAAAACACATTGCTTCAAAGAGGGGCAAAATGTATACACCTAAAATTGGCTCGGGTCGAATTAAGTAAATATCTTAATGTTTATCTTAATTCTCATTTTCTTCTGTCAATTAAATAAATATTGGTTCATTGTCCCATAATTAAATAAAATTATTTTATTTAATTAAGTTCCCTAAATTCTTATAAATGTCTAATAATCCCACATCATCCAATTAAAATCCCAAAATCATTCTAATGTCCTAAGTCCAAAAATCTACCTCACAAAATCCACTTCATCAATCCACCTCATCTCTTCCACCTCACCATGTTGCACATATAATTAAATATTCTTAATATTTAATTAGCTAATATCCTCTATTATCTAAAATTGAATTCTTAATTCAATTGTCCCCCACTATTCTCCAAAATTGATCTCTTAATTCAATTGACCCCCACTATTCTCCACTCATTGAATTCTTAATTCAATTGTTCCCCACTATCCTCCACTCTTCCCAAAAATAAATTTTTAACTCATCCACTATCCTCCACTCCAAATTTTTAACTCATCCACTATTCTCCACTCTGAATTTTTAACTCATCCACTATCCTCCACTCTGAATTTTTAATTCATCCACTATGAATAAAAGATTCACTTTTATTCCTAGCCATTGATCTCATTAGTTGATCCTCACCCTCCATTCTCTTTTCAGAAACTCTATAAATAAGACCCCTCTCTAAGCAATTAAGGACATTCATTCTGGCATCAAATCCCTGCCCAATTTCCTCTAGAAAGATCTCTTCTGGCACCCTCATCATGCTCAATTTCTCCTCCTCATTCTAGTCATCCCATATCTTCCATCATTATTGTGTTGAATTTCATCTTCAATCACATATTGTATCTCAGCCATTCCGTTCTTGTCACCATCAACAAGCAAGGAAGCAAGCTCCTTGAGGGCCAATCTTCTTCAGCATCAAGGTTGAGAACAGATAGGTGAACAATGGAAGCCGCAGGGTAACAGGTTTTGTAAGTTTGTACTTCATTCATCTATTCTTGTTATTTGCATATTTCATTGATGTTTAGGTTTATTTATCTTTATTGATCAATCTCATATTCCCATTTACAGAGACAATCAAATTTTTACCTTTTTGAACCCTTGATTCGCCTGTTTGACTGATCCTTTGACTGCACATAACTTCTACATACAAACTCCTTTTGAGCTTGTTCAAGTTGTGTTAGGATCGTGTAAACAACCTCTTTCCAATGATGTTGATTCCGTCATGTTCTCAGACTACAAAATTTTTTGGTCTTCTGGATCCACTTGGATCATTCCTCCCCACTTGGGGTTCAAACCACCTAATGCCCTTTTATAGGGATTCGTTTCTATTATTATTCTTTAAATAGAAAGGAGGCACATATATGTAGCAAATAAATCTGCTTGGTATATTGGTGGAGAGTGAAAATAGCAAGTAGGAGGTCATGGGTTCGACTCCCACAAACTAATCTTTTAACAATCAAACTGCCACATGTGCCATGTGGCACCCAATCATTGGGCTACGTGGCATTACGTCATTCATCCGTCAGTGACATGTGTCACGCTGGATTGATCCACATCATGAGACCTGCAAATTCATATGCTAACTCAGATGCCGCCATATGCCATGTGTCAACTTCTGGACCTGCCACTGTGTCTGTCATGTCAGCATGCTGATGTCAACATTGTATTGTTTAGTCAACATGGTCAACCCTCAACATTGATCGGCCATATCTTGCTCGTATGAGCTCTGATCGAGGCAAAACGAGCAGTGTCAGAATCATGGCGACAAGATCTTCGACTTGGCATCATTTTTGCTTGAATTTGAAACAATCAATTTTTCACATTTTTGAACGCTTGATTCCCCTATTTGACCAAACCTTTTACTGCACATAACTTCTGCATACGAACTCCTTTCGAGCCCATTCAAATTCTGTCATGATCATGTCAGTTACCTCTTTCCAATGATGTTGATTCTGTCAAGTTCTAAGACAGTAAAATTTTTAGTTCTTCTGTATCCACATGGATCATTTCTCCCCACTAGGGGTTCAAACCACCCGACCCCCTTTTATAGGGATTCCTTTCTATTATCATTCATTAATTAGAAAGCAGGCACATATATGTAGCAAAGAAAGCCGCTTGGTATATTGGTGGAGAGTGAAAAAAGCAAGTAGGAGGTGAGGGGTTCAACCCTCACAAACCAACTTTTTAACAAAATAACAGCCACACATGCCACATGGTACCCAAACATTTTGCAACGTGGCATTACCTCATTCGTTCGTTAGTGACATGTGTCATGCTAGATTGGTCCACATCTTCAGACCTGGCACGTCATCTGCTGACTCAGATGCTGCCATATGGCACATGTCAAACTCTGGATCTACCATGTCAACAACTGCCACTGTGTTTGCCATGTCAGCATGCTGACGTCATCATTGTACTATCTAGTCGGCATGGTCAGCCCTCAACTTTGACTAGCCATATCTTGGTCATATGAGTTTTGATCAACGTGAAACGAGCGACATCAGAATCGTGGTGATGAGCTCTTTGACTTGGCATCATTTTTGCTTAGATTTGAGATAATCAGTTTTTCACCTTTTCGAATCCCTAATTCACCTGTTTGACCGAACCTTTGACTGCACATAACTTCTGCATACAAACTCCTTTTGAGCCTGTTCAAGTTGCGTTAGGATCGTGTCAGCGACCTCTTTCCAATGATGCTAATTCCATCAGGTTCTAAGATTACAAGAGTTTTAAGTCTTCTGGATCCACCTAGATCATTCCTCCCCACTGGGGGTTCAAACCACCTGAGCCCCTTTTATAGGGTTTTCTTTCTATTATCATTCTTTAAATAGAAAGGAGGCCCATATATGTAGCAATGAAAGCTGCTTGGTATATTGTTGGGGAGTGAAAATAAGAAGTAAGAGGTCAGGGGTTCGATCCCCACAAACCAACCTTTTAACAAGTAAATCGCCACATGTGCCATGTGGCACCCAATCATTGGGTCATGTGGCATTCGCTCATTCATCTGTCAGTGACACGTGTCATGCTGGATTGGTTCACATTTTCAGACCTGCCATGTCATATGTTGAGTCAAATGCTACCATCTGCCACCTATCAACATCTGGACCTACCACACCAACACCTGCCACTGTGTCTGCCATGTCAACAAGATAATGCATTCATTGTACTATCTAGTCAGCATGGTCAACCCTCAACTTTGATTGGCCATATCTTGCTCGTACGAGCTCCAATCAAGGCGAAACAAGTGGAGTTTGAATCATGGCGACAAACTCTTTGACTTGGCATCATTTATGGTTGGATTTGAGACAATAAATTTTTCACCTTTTTGAACGCATGATTCACCTGTTTGACTGAACCTTTAACTGCACATAACTTCTGCATATGAACTACTTTTGAGCCTGTTCAAGTTGTGTCAGGATCGTGCCAGCGACCTCTTTCTAATGACGTTGATTCTATCAGAATCTGAAACTGCAAACTATTTAGGTCTTCTGGATCCATTTAGATCATTCCTTCCCACTGGGGGTTCAAACCACCCAACCCCCTATTATAGGGATTCGTTTCTATTATCATTCTTTAAATAGAAAGGAAGCCCGTATATGTAGCAAAGAAAGCCGCTTGGTATATTGGTCAAGAGTGAAAATAACAAGGTTCGACCCCACAAACCAACCTTTTTAACAATCAAACTACCACATGTGTGATGTGGCACCCAATCATTAGGCAACATGGCACTGTTGATAACTGAGAGGGGGGGGGTGAATCAGTTATCCTAATTATTTCCCTTATTGAACTTTCCTTTTAATTGAAGCAGCATAAAATCAAACACAAAACATTAACCATGAAATAAGGAACACATGACACAGTATTTTTGACGTGGAAACCCTGTTAAGGGAGAAAACCACGGGGTGATTAACCCAAGAATTATTCTCTGTTAGAAGAATAGGAAATTACAAAAATGGCACTTGCCAATTAGGGCTCACTGCCCGAGCACACTGCTCACAAGAGGCTCACTGCCTACAAGAAGACACACTGTCTTACAAAGTGATAAGAATCACAGTCTTGAACTGATTGGAAGCATCTGCATATGCTGGAGTTCAGTTCCGGTTAGGTTCAGTATACTGATCTGCTGCACTTCATCTTTCCTCTGTTCTTTAGTCTGCTATCCTTTCACATACCGGATCTTTCTTGCTACTTCTGCTCTACTCTGGACTTGTTCGCATATCCTTTTGCACATTTTTCACACACTTTACAACTAAATCCATCCTCTATATATATCCGCACAAGTAATTTCATCACCTTTCTAGTCGGCATCCGGAACAGTCTAGTTTCTTACAAACTTAGTTCTGTCGGCTGAATCCTTGCTCACCAAGCAATGCGGATCAAGCATATACTTGTAGATATCATCAATTATGTCGGCCAAACATGATTCATGCCTCCGCAACCTTTATCATCATCTGTAACACATCCGGAAAGTAGTCTGATACTCTGTCAGTCAGTTCTTCCTCTGTTTTCACTGTCTCTCAGGAATCCGGTACTCAACTATTCATATCTTTTTCCTTGTCCATCTCCGGAGGCTAAATCCTTGGAATATACTACTCAAGATAGTCCTCTTGACTTCCCCAGATCCGCACTGTGCCAAGACACTTCCTCTGAGAGATCCGGACCAATCTGTCGGACCTTGCCACATGCTCTGTTCTTGTTCACCGGACCACAACAATCTTCAATCTGACTTCCGGTAGAGATATATCATGACTTGCGGATATGTGGGATGACCTTTGTTGCCATCAATGACAACAACCATGAATCCATATAGTGTCTCTTGCCAACAATCTCCCCCTTTGGCATTGATGGCAACACTTAGTGAAAAATGACTAAGTGTTTACACTATGCTCCCCCTTTGCTGATGCTCTGTCTTTATATACAATTTCCGGAACTCCCCCTGAGTTGGATTCCTCATTTTTCACTGCTCCTCACTCCCCCTTTGACATCAATGGCAAAGGGTAGGGTCCGCACACCAAAATTTTCAAAAATTTTCTATATATAGCCGCATATTTACATACTCACATATACTGCAGAATGTCTGCAAAGGATGTCTGCAGTTGAACCATTTCAGTAGCCCAACTTAGCTTCATTCTGTCCAAGATTGAAATGTGACCACTCAACAAAAATGCAAAAGCTTCTGCCCGCCTGAGATCTGTCAGATCTTTTGTATGGGCGGTGGTCTGGGCATCACTGATGGCCTCATGCATAGTTTCCAACTTAGGGACTATAATCCTTCTAAGTTCTCCCATCCGGTTGGTAATGTTCTTCCTCTCCTTTTCAAGATTCTTTATTTCATTCAAGACTGCAATAGTCTGACATTCTTGATTTATTATAGAGGAAGAGAGAGGATCAAAACTTTGAGATAAGCTTTGAAGCTTGTCCTGTTCCTCTTTTATTTTCTTGTCAATTGCTGCTGTTGCCTTTGACCAAGATATACAAAATTTGTAGATGTCACCGCCATCCTTAAGAGCATTTTCTAAGCTCTTTATTCCAATGCTTACAATCTTCCTATCCTTAGAGATTAATTCTAATATTTCAGAAAATCTCTTATCCAAAAATTCCTTCCGGACCTTTTCTTCAGCTGATTTTTCTAGAGAATTAAAATGTGTATCAATACTGCTGACTAAGGTTTTTAGATTACTGGAAGTGGAGGCTGTCGGATCTATCTGGATTGATGGCATGATCTTTACAAGTACTCTGGAAGCAGCCTCTATCAACTCACAGTCTTCCATATGAGACTTCAGGAGCTTTTCATTTGCCTTGGCATTTGCAAATGAAGCTATCTTCATTGTTTGTACCGGAGAGAGAGAGTCAAAATCAAATGGACCTTTTAGAAGCTCCGGTTCATCAATCTCTAGAGTTTCTTTGCTCAAAAATTGTTGAACAGTTTGTGCAGTGTCTCTTGCCGGAGACAGATGTTTCTTTTCTTCTGCAGTCTTAGAACTGTCAACCTCTTTGTCTGTCACCACTGCTTCCTTCTCCTGCAATTGCTCTTCTTCTTTGGATCCGGAGACTGTAGGGGAAACCGGAGGAGAGATGCTTGCTCGTTCATGGGCCACTTCTTCTGGAGCAGAGGGTCCCAAGTCCTCACTTGTCTGTTCAGGGCTCACTTCTTCCGGAACAGAAGATTCCAAATCAGCAGCTGTTTCTGCACCTAAGTCCTCTACAACAGGAAGATTGAACCTTTTGAAGGCCTTCCGGAGGATCTCTTCTGTCTCTTGTGCCACTTTGTCAGTCTCACCAAGCATGAGCTGATTCATCCTGGCTTTACTTCTGAACTCATCTCTGCAGTCCTTGAAGATCATGTTCATTGTCTTGGGATCAATTTGAGGATATAGCTGAATAGCTATCTGCTCCCGGATCTCAAGATCTTTGGCATGAGCATTATTCTTTCTTACTTCCATTTCCTTCTCTAGGCTTTTAGGAATGAGAGATATGATCTCAATGAAAGCCTTATTGTATGTGTTCAGATATTTAACTGTGGCTTCCTGCAGAGTCTTTTGGTCTGCCTCACTGAAGTCATCATAGGATTCAGTCATTGGTTGAAGGTTTCCATCCACCGTGACCGACTTGATTATGCTCTCTAGTGACAGAGTGGGCTTTTCAACAGTTACCTCTGCCATTTCATCCTTGTCTTGGCCTGTGGAGGGCTTACCGGATCCTTTCTTCTTCTGTTTCTTTACTTCTCTTACTTCCTCATCTGATTCTGTTTCCTCTTCATCCTTTTGGCTTTCATAAGCCCTTGATGCTTTTGTCTTGGATCTTTTACCGGATGCCTGGACTTCCGGTTTTGAGCTTTTGGTTGTGGAAGGTGCAGATCTCTTTGATGATCTGGTCCGGGTGGGGGTTTCAACCGGAGCACTTTCTTTGCTTTTCTCTTCTTCCTCAGCCTTTCTCCTCTTTTCCCGGCTGGCATCAAGTGCCTCTTTTGAGATGCCTAGGCCTTGAGCAATGTGCTCTACTTCTTTTCTCACTTTTCTCTTAATCTCAGGTTCCCTGAGTTCTACATGTAATTTCACACTCAGCTCCTCAAAGGTTCCAAACCTTTCTGCCTTAGGATCTTTGGGCTGACTTAGCATGTGTTGAACATGCAGCTCTACTATCTGTTCATCAACTTCATACCCCATGGGCATGATCCAGACAGTCCTTGGCTCCACTGCCTCCATTAGGCACTGATCAGTGTCAACCATAAAGCATACTGAGTCCTTGTATTTCTCAATGAGAGACTGGGGAATTCTCTCTCTTGCTTGCATCATGCTCTGAAAGTTTTTGAAGTATCCCCATAGAGCTGTATTTCTCGCTTTTGCATCCCCAAGTCCATGCAAATAGTCTCTTATCTGGACTGCAACAGGTTTGTCATTCTGCCATACCCATCCACTTGTTCCGGGTAGCTCATTCATGAAGTAAAAGAATAGACATACAATGAGAGTACCATACTTAAAGGAGTTCTTCTTGTCTTTCTTGATTTTCTGTACATTTTCCATTAATTGGCTTAGTAGTAGTTCACAAAGATCATAATCTGCATTCTTTCTTAGCATTTCATATGCTGTGTATATTGCAGTTCCGGATACAGAATTCTCCCTGCTAGAGTGATAGATCTTGTATCCTATTATCATTGATGCATATTTGATATCCGGATCCGAAATATCTTCAATGGTCATTGCCCTCTTATCATATTTTGATCCGGTGGCCTCAGTTACAACGTTGTTCTTGACAGATTTGAGGATAGGTACCCCCCCGGAAGAGTATAGACCAGTTACTGCTCTAATTGCTTCTTTTGTGATCTTACAGGGTCTATCTAGCCAAAGGAAGTTGTCATGCATCCTGCTCAGTACATACCGGACCCATTCATCTTCTTCAAAGCTAGGGAAATGAATGAATTGCTCAAATTGTTTCTTCTGGATACCCTTATACTCTGGTTTGAGCTCAAAAGCATTGTCTATCAGTTGCTTGTGATAGAGGTCTCTTAATTTGAATTCCCCAAATTCCTCAATGTTTGCGTGTATGTAAACCCTAATATCTTCAGTATGTAAGACTCCGTGGGGAACACTAGAGAAGGCTCCTAGTGGATCTACCTCCAATGATTTGTAGGGATGTTTCTTGAATGAGGGGCGAGGTCTATCAGAGATCTTAACTATGTTTGGAGTAGCCATTCTTCAAAGATTTGCAGTGAGGCAATGAAAAACGAAGAATACCTTATGCGCCTTCGGTTTGCACGGAGTGGTTGGATTGATTTCTTTATGCAATAGCTTCGGCAGGAGATCCTTGGTGTGCTTGATGAACCTTGTTGCAGAGCTCCACTATTCGCTTCTTCTCAAGTGTAGAATGAGCAGATAACTTTTGAGAAATCCCTTATATTGCTCCGCAAACCCTAATATCTGTCTGCAATAAATGCTTCACCTGCATTATTTCGGTTTACCATGTCTGGACAGCTTGGAGTATCCCGGATTAGTCCTGATCACTGAATATCATCCGGATCTTTAAATCATGAATAAATCTAGGTAACATATTACAAGAACATCCCAAACACTCTGTCCAATCCGCAAGACAAGATCGTGCACTTCAGGATCTCTCCGGACCTTTTTGTAATCCTTTATCATACCGGAGCACCTCCCTGAACAGGTCTAACTTAATCGAACACAGCTTCTTCATAACTCCATGCGGACCTCTGAAAACTTGACTGAAGCATCTCAGGACTTATATCTACAAACCCTTTAATCCGCATCTTGTGCCACATCCGGCACAACTTGTTTGGCTGGGGGAACAGAATCTTCTTTGAGTCTCCCCCTGAGCCTGAGCTCACTTTTTAATTTCTGGAAGAAATATCAGCACCAGAATCTGGTGCGGATCCAACCTCTACATTCTCTGAGCTTTTCTTCACCCAAATCTTGCTCATCTGATTCCTAACTTCATCCGCATTCATCTTTTGTTTACCCTTGTCTTGATTCTGATTATACACCGGACCTCTTTTGTCCTGATTCTTGTTTCTGCAGACTTTAGCATTATGACCGGACCTATTGCAGATTTGGCAAATAACATTTCTTTGCATATTTAACTGATATCCCCTTGATCTGCATTGATTAGCCATATGACCTACTCTATTGCATGTAAAGCATCTACCTTTGAATGATTTGTTTACTTGCATAATTCTGCATTCATGGGATTTGTGTCCATACCTTTTGCAGTTGAAGCACTGTCCGGAGAAGGATGAATTAATCTGATTCATTCTCATTCTGCACTGATTAGCTTTGTGACCAAAATGGTTGCAGCTGTGGCAGTATCCATTGAAGGATGGATATTTTTGAGCATTTGGCTGTCTTACCGGAGGTCTTCTAGGCCTGCTCCTTGGATTTTCTGATCCAAGATTCCTCTGACCGGATCCGGAGCTTTCTCCTTTCTCATATCCCAAACCATACTTGTCATCAGTCCTCTTTTGACTTCCAAGAAGAACTTCAAGTTGAGCAGAACTTATCTTGAATTTCTCTTTATATTCATTTGCTGTTTGAAGATCTCTTTTGAGAGAGGTAATTTGATCCTCAAGTTTTTCTTCATTATCTTTGGCATCTTCAAGATCAGATTCAAGATGTCTGATAATCCTGTCCATCTGGTGGCATTCTTCTAATTTTTCCTTAAGAGATTGTCTTAGATTGTCTTCAGCCTTTCTTTTTTCTTCAATCTCTTGAGTGAACTTTATAGTTCCTGATTCCATTTCATGTCTTAACATAATGACTTCTTTTGATAACTTTTCACATAACTTGGTTTGCTCAGTCAATTCTTCATTTGTATTGCTTTCTTCACTTTGTCTTGCCAACTGTTGGAGCAGCTCCTTTCTCTTTTTCATAGAGAGACTTAATTTGTCTTTTAATTCCCTCATGAATTCATCAGCCTGTTTGAGTCTTTCTCTTAATTCACTGACTTCAGAATTTGACTGTTCAAGATCCTCAAGGGCAGTCTTGAGTTGCTCCTTTAAACCATATGCATCCATTTGAAATCCCAGATCTTCCTCAAGCTGTTAGGCTCTATTAGGAGGAACTTGGCTCTGATACCAATTGTTGATAACTGAGAGGGGGGGGGGTGAATCAGTTATCCTAATTATTTCCCTTATTGAACTTTCCTTTTAATTGAAGCAGCATAAAATCAAACACAAAACATTAACCATGAAATAAGGAACACATGACACAGTATTTTTGACGTGGAAACCCTGTTAAGGGAGAAAACCACGGGGTGATTAACCCAAGAATTATTCTCTGTTAGAAGAATAGGAAATTACAAAAATGGCACTTGCCAATTAGGGCTCACTGCCCGAGCACACTGCTCACAAGAGGCTCACTGCCTACAAGAAGACACACTGTCTTACAAAGTGATAAGAATCACAGTCTTGAACTGATTGGAAGCATCTGCATATGCTGGAGTTCAGTTCCGGTTAGGTTTAGTATACTGATCTGCTGCACTTCATCTTTCCTCTGTTCTTTAGTCTGCTATCCTTTCACATACCGGATCTTTCTTGCTACTTCTGCTCTACTCTGGACTTGTTCGCATATCCTTTTGCACATTTTTCACACACTTTACAACTAAATCCATCCTCTATATATATCCGCACAAGTAATTTCATCACCTTTCTAGTCGGCATCCGGAACAGTCTAGTTTCTTACAAACTTAGTTCTGTCGGCTGAATCCTTGCTCACCAAGCAATGCGGATCAAGCATATACTTGTAGATATCATCAATTATGTCGGCCAAACATGATTCATGCCTCCACAACCTTTATCATCATCTGTAACACATCCGGAAAGTAGTCTGATACTCTGTCAGTCAGTTCTTCCTCTGTTTTCACTGTCTCTCAGGAATCCGGTACTCAACTATTCATATCTTTTTCCTTGTCCATCTCCGGAGGCTAAATCCTTGGAATATACTACTCAAGATAGTCCTCTTGACTTCCCCAGATCCGCACTGTGCCAAGACACTTCCTCTGAGAGATCCGGACCAATCTGTCGGACCTTGCCACATGCTCTGTTCTTGTTCACCGGACCACAACAATCTTCAATCTGACTTCCGGTAGAGATATATCATGACTTGCGGATATGTGGGATGACCTTTGTTGCCATCAATGACAACAACCATGAATCCATATAGTGTCTCTTGCCAACAGGCACTACCTCATTCATCTGTCAGTGACACATGTCATGCTGGATTGGTCCACATCTTAAGACCTGCCACGTCATATGCTGACTCAGATGATGCCATCTACCACGTGTCAACATCTAGACCTACCACATCAACAACTGCCACTGTGTATGCCATGTCAGCATGATGATGTCATCATTCTACTTTCTAGTCGACATGGTCACCCCTCAACTTTGACTGGCCATATCTTGCTGGTACGAGCTCCGATCGAGGCGAAACGAGCAGCGTCAAAATTGTGGCGACGAGCTTTTTGACTTGGCATGATTTCTGCTTGGATTTGAGATTATCAATTTTCCACCTTTTTGAACACCTGATTCAATTGTTTGACCGAACCTTTGACTACACATAACTTCTGTATACGAACTCCTTTTGAGCCCATTCAAGTTGTGTCAAGATCGTGTTAGCGACCTCTTTCCAATGATGTTGATTCCATCAGGTTCAGAGACTGCAAAATTTTTAGTTCTTCTGTATCCATCTGCATCATTATTCTCCACTGGGGGTTAAAACCACCTGACCCCCTTTTATAGGGATTCGTTTCTATTATCATTCTTTAAATAGAAAGGAGGCCCATATATGTAGCAAAGAAAGCCGCTTGGTATATTGGTGGAGAGTCAGAATAGCGAGCAGGAGGTTAGGGGTTCGACCCCCACAAACAAACCTTTTAACAATCAAACTGCCACATGTGCCACGTGGCACCCAATTATTGGGCCACGTGGCATTACCTCATTCTTCTGTCAGTGACACGTGTCACACTAGATTGGTCTACATCTTTAGACCTGCCACGTCATCTACTGACTTAGATGCCGCAATCTACCTCATGTCAAACTCTTGACCTGCCACGTCAACAACTGCCACTGTGTCTACCATGTCAGCATGCTGAGTTCATCATTGTATTGTCTAGTCAGGATGGGCAACCCTCAACTTTGACCAGGCATATCTTGCTCGTATGAGCTCCGATCAAGGCAAAATGAGCTGCATCAAAATCATGACGACGAGCTCTTCAACTTGGCATTATTTTTTCTTGGATTTGAGACAATCAATTTTTCACCTTTTTGAATGTCTAATTCACCTATTTGACCAAACCTTTGACTGCACATAACTTCTGCATACGAAAGCCTTTTCCGCCCATTCAAGTTGCTTTAGGATCATGTCAGCAACCTCTTTCCAATGATACTAATTTTGTCATGTTCTTAGACTACAAAAATTTTCTATCTTTTGGATCCACCTGGATCATTCCTCCCCACTTGGGGTTCAAACCACCTGACCCCCTTTTATAGGGATTCGTTTCTATTATCATTGTTTAAATAAAAAGAAGGGTCGTATATGTAGCAAAGAAAGTTGCTTGGTATATTGGTGGAGAGTGAAAATAGCAAGCAGGAGATTAGGGGTTCGACCCACACAAACCAATCTTATAATAATCAAACCGCCACATGTACGATGTGGCACCCAATCATTAGGCCATATGGCATTACCTCATTCATCTATCAATGACACATGTCATGTTGGATTGGTCCACATCATCAGGCTTCACACATCATCTGCTGACTTAGATGCCGCCATCTACCATGTGTCAACCTCTGGACCTGCCACGTTAATAATTACCACTGTGTCTGCCATGTCAGCATGCTGATGTCATCATTGTATTGGTCCACATCTTCAGACCTGCCATGTCATCTGCTGACTTAGATGCCGCCATCTGCCACATGTCAAACTCTGGACTTGCCACATCAACAACTGCCACTGTGTCTGCCATGTCAGCATCTTGATGTCGTCATTGTACTGTCTAGTCAGCATGGTCAACCCTCAACTTTTACCGACCATATCTTGCTAGTATGAGCTCCAATCGAGGTGAAATGAGCAGCGTCGAAATCATGACGACGAGCTCTTCGACTTGGCATCATTTTTGCTTGGATTTGAGACAATTAATTTTTCACCTTTTTGAGCCCCTGATTCACCTGTTTGACCGAACCTTTGACTGCACATAACTTCTGCATATGAACTGCTTTTGAGGCCAGTCAAGTTGCGTTAGGATTGTGTCAGCAACCTCTTTCCAATGATGTTGATTCCGTCATGTTCTTAGACTATAAAATCTTTTGGTCTTCTGGATCCACCTGGATCATTCCTCCCCACTTGGGGTTCAAACCACCTGACCTCCTTTTATAGGGATTCGTTTCTATTATCATTCTTTAAATAGATAGGAGGCCCGTATATGTAGCAAGGAAAGCCGCTTGCTATATTGGTGGAGAGTGAAAATAGCAAGCATGAGGTTAGGGGTTCGACCCCCAAAAACTAATCTTTTAATAATCAAACCGCCACATGTGCCACGTGGCACCCAATCATTGGGCCACACGACATTACCTCATTCATCCGTTAGTGACACGTGTCACACTGGATTGGTCCACATCATTAGACCTTCCATGTCATCTGCTGACTCAGATGTCGCCATCTACTAACTCAGATGCCGCCATCTACCATGTGTCAACCTTTAGACCTGCCACATCAACAACTACCACTTTGTCTGCCATGTCAGCATGCTGACGTCATCATTGTATTGTCTAGTTAGTATGGTCAACCCTCAACTTTGACCAGCCATATCTTGCTCGTACGAGCTCCAATCGAGGTGAAACAAGCAGTGTCAAAATCGTGGTGACGAGCTCTTCAACTTGACGTCATTTTTGGTTAGATTTGAGACAATCATTTTTTAACATTTTTGAACGTCTGATTCACTTGTTTGACCAAACATTTGATTGCACATAACTTCTACATACAAACTCCTTTTGAGCCCGTACAAGTTACGTCAGGATCATGTCAGTGACCTCTTTCTAATGATGTTAATTCCGTCAGGTTCTAAGACTACAAAATTTTTTGTTCCTCTGTATCCACCTAGATCATTCCTCCCCGCTAGGGGTTCAAACCACCCGACCCCCTTTTATAGGGATTGATTTCTATTATCATTCATTAAATAGAAAGTAGGCCCGTATATGTAGCTGTAGACACCCTAAAATGTCCTAACCATTTTATCGTCCCCTGACCTTAGCCATTTCACTAATTTATCCCCAATTAATTAATTAAATTTTATTTAATTAATTAAATCCCTTAGTCACCTATAGTGAATTAATTTAATTAATTCAATATTTTTCTCTTTCTAACGTTAGCCCATATTAATTAAATAAATATTTAACGTTAGCCCATATTAATTAAATAAATATAAAATATTTATTTGATTAATATTCCCTTTCCAACTTAATCACATTCCTAATTAATTAAATAAACATACTTTATTTAATTAATTCCCTAATCACATGTCTCACATAATTCAAATTAAATATTTGAATTAATCCCTCACCTTTCATCTCATTCAAACAAGTGTCACATGCTATATCCTCCACTTAATCCCTTCACATGTCAAGCTAATTTAAATAATCTTTTATTTAAATTAGATTCATTTTATCACAATCGAACACTTGTCCACTTTTCTTTTGTCTCATGTGGGGTAGTACATCTTGCATTTAATACAACTCACATGTGCAAGCTAATTCAAATAAAAATATTTGATTTAGATTCTTTTCATTCTCCATCGCACACTTGTCATGTGACTACAATCCCTCTTTGAGTGGGAAACCCTAATCCAACCCTAATCGATCTCAACCATCCATATCATTTAAAATAACTTTCAATCTTATCCATCCATTCAAATTTGTCTTTTCTATAAAGGTAGCCTCTCTTGAGTCATTGGTAATGAATCTTCTTCTAGTATCCTCATGCTGTCGAAATCTCTCCTTAATCTTTCTTCTTAATCTCTCATCCATCTACCTTGCATTCATCCAATCATTCATTTACCAATCCATATCATTGTTATGCTACAGAATTGGGCAATCAACATTAATCTATTTGGGTAAAGCTAGAGTGTTTTGGGTGCAGGACTCTCCACCTTGTCGACAGATTGCGGATCAATGTGAAGGTATTGCATTATTTGTTTTGCATTTTTCTTATGTTTTCCTTCATGTTAGATTTCCATGATCTCATTTGGCACGCCTGGTGGGACTCCCAGGTCCTAATTCTACTAACTTTTGCTAGTTTTTGCATGAATTTTTTGTGAAAATCATCTGTTACAGGTATCAATGCCTTTTTTCTCTATATTGGCACTATTTTCCTCTGTATTAGCACTATTTTCCTCTGTATTGGCACTATTTTCCTCTGTAGTGGCGCCATTTTCCTATGTAGTGGCGCCATTTCTCTCTGTATTGGCACTATTTTCACAGAAACTTCAAACTAGCATAACTTTCTCATACGGTTTTATCGGGTGATTGTATCATTTTACTACTTTTTTTTGCAGTCAAAGTCAAACTTGTATATACACTTTGATTAAGCATAACTTGAGCAATTTTCATCAGTTTTCAGAGAAATTTTTTTTTCAAATTGCTTAGAATCTCCTAAACTTTCTGTTTATGCAATCCATTTTTCTGTATCAAATCATTTTTATTAGATTTTATCAGATTTCATCTTTTTTCACATAATCATCTTCTTTGCAAGTTTACTTGCTCCTTTTTCGATTTGGTGGCTTGTAGGTGATCTCAAGGAGCTGGAGCAGTGTTCACATCAGCATCCACAACAAATTAGGATAGCGAAACAATCAGGTGTATCCATCTCATCATTAATCTCTTTCATTTAATCAATCAATGTTGTTTACATCACACATTTCGATTTGGGCTTAAAACGAACAACTTGCTTACATTCAAACATCAAATTGGGCATAAAATCAACAAGTATCTTCATCACACATTTAGACTTGGGCTTTAAAAAGAACCAGTGCTTGAATTGTTTGGTGAATTTTCATGTGATTAGGGGTGTGTATTCTCTTTTCATGAGCTTCATGCAATCTTGAGAATCAAAAATACCTCTTATCCATTCATATTCACACCTCACATTTCAATTTCTTAAGGGCAATTTACAAGTGCAAGTGTGAATCAAGTGCATGTGTGTATGCTCTCTCCTCGCACTACAAGGTGATCTTGGAGATCAAAAACACCTCACTTGATTTGCTTTTATTTACCCTTTCCTAGGAGGCCTGCTTGGAGACACACCACTCCAAGGGACGACCTCAATCGAGGATGAATCGAAAGACACGCTCATTGAGAGTTGGAATCTTCTCACTCTTGGCTAAGCCCCAAAGAACTTTATACCTTTGGGAAGTGAAGGTGAAGGGTGGGTTACCCCTTTCTCCTAGCTATGTGGTAGGATTTCGCTTTCAATTCCTTAGTCAACATCGTGTAAACATAGCCTAAGACCTAATTGGCCATACCCCACTTGACTAGTCATAGGGCTCGTTGATGTGTCTTCCATGTGTGCTTGTTTAATCATCACCACATTCTTCAAATTCAAAATTCAAAATTCAAAATTGCTTGTGTCTTGCATGATTGATTCATGTATGTACATGTGTGATCATTTGATTGAACATTGCCAAATCAAACTAAACACCAAGAACATCAAGACAAGTCATTCAACTCATTCTGCCAACACATTCAAATCCAATCACATTCATCCTAATCACCCATTTTTTAACCATTTCATCCCTAATCATATCCAAGTCATCATCCCATCACATCAACATCATCCTAGTTATTACACATCATCCAATCGTTCCAAGCCAAATCACATCCCAACTACTTTCATCCCAATCCAAATCCAAATCAACCCAATCAAAAATCAAGACCTTAGTTGATCATCATCAACCGTTATCCAAACTTTCTTAAGATCATTAGTCTATATTAAGTAAGTCATCTAATTAAATCAATACAATCAACCCTCTATTACTAAAGTGTCATTAGTCTACCTTAACTATAGAGAATCAATCCTCTTACTTGAGATCATTAGTCTATTTCAAGTATAGAGAGCCATCCATAAAAAAACAAAATAAATCAAATCATCCTAAGGTCTTGAAATTTGATCCCAATCACTCCACATCATCACCTACATTTCTCATTTAAACCACTTTCATCCCAATCCATCCAAGTCATCCCACCTTATTATCCCACATTACCCTTACCATTATCCTAAATCATCCTAGTCACCTACCCTACTAATTCCACCATCATTCATCCTAATTCCTTCAAGTCATCCAATCTCATCTTCCTAGTCATCTTCGACATCCTGATCATCATCACCATAGTCCTCATCATCCAAGTAAATCCCTAATCATTTCTGGCCATTACACATCATCAAATCTTCATCTAATCAATTCTCCACATCTATCACTTGTAAACATAGACAGTGCATTTCTAAACAACACCTATGAGAATGATCCTTATGGCACCAAAAGAATGCTTAATCAACTTAGTCAACTTAGGTGGTTATATAGAAAGGAAGAAGACCTTGTGTCACCATAACATCAACAATTCTTGCAACATCAAGTCCTAATCCAATATCAATGCTCCCACATTCCATCACAAGCCCAACAAGCACATAATCCAAACACTAATGCCGCCACATCCATACCACAAATCACCCTCACTATTCCTAGCAACACCCCAAATGCAAGTACTTCCATAAGTCTACCATCCAACGATCCTAACTCCATTGCCATCATATCCCAACTGCTTTCTCAACAAACCTCCAACATCAACCAATGTCCACAATAACCCACCTCACAAGACCTTTCAGCTACAAGTCCTATCATACCACCTCATCACTAAAGCTATTTGCATGGCAATCAAATGTCCTTACAAGAACAACAAGCAAGTCCAAATGGCCCTATGTACATAATCAAGAAAGTCCAAGTCATCTTATGCAAGACCTAAAATCCTTTGACAAGGGAGAAACCAACCTAGCAAGTGCCTCTTTTGAGTAACCCTCACCATCCAATCATATGCCAACACATAAGCCAACTAGTCCCATCCCAACACCTTTATCAAGCCCTCCATCACCTTCATCACCTTCATCCCCATGTTCCACTAATCCTTCATTAAAAGATTCAATGGAGATACTTTTAGAGAAATTGGTCCAAGCAAATTTGATTGAGCTATACCCATTCAAAGCATATTCTCCATTTATGATTAAACCTAGAGGGTATAATGAAAACCATTATTGTGCATACCATAGGTATAGGGGCCATACCATATCCACTTGTGTCTGATTTCAAAGATTAGTCAAGAACCTAGAAGATGGTGGTAAGATTGTTTTGGATAAAACCAATCCCTCTAATTCCATTATTTTTCCATCTAGCCCAAATCCTAATCCCATTATCCATCCAACAAATCCTAATCCTAAGCCTTCAATCTCCACTATTATCATCCATCCACTATATTTCCCATTCACCCATATCCTTGCAAAGGATGTGATCCATTGGCTACTAGCAAGGAATATAACATTTTCATGTCATCAAACACCTATTCTTGAGCCTCCCCATGATTCCTTAAATGCTTTGTCTAGTCTTCTAACCCCATCATGTGATCTACAAGCTATTAAGCTTATTAAAGAGCCTTCCACTTCCATTCAAGAAAACTAAGAGTTATGTCAAGAGAATGATCCTAAGCATGAAGAAACAATAGCCCCTAAATCTAATCAAGATCAAATCATCCCCATCCAACCTACCCATAACATGTACCTTCTTTATGATCAAGATCATACCTATGAAGAAGTTATCTATGAGCACATTGATCCTATCCATAATCCTATAATCCATGAGCAAGACATCCAAATTGCTCCTAGTCATCCTCTATCTAGCCCAATTCATGATCCTACACCTTCCACTTGTCATGATGAGACATGTGCCTCCAAAGAAAACATAGAAGATCAAACAAATAATTTGGATCCCAATGAGCATAAAGATAATCAAGATCCTAATGATCCTTCCACATCTACCATTGATCCCATTTCAAATCCACCATATCCTACTAGTCTATCCACATTCATTCATGAGTGTTCCTCCTTAGAACACCAAAAACCATTATCCACTTTACCTTCTCCATCCAATAATCAACTAAAGTCTAGTGTCCAAACTACACCTAGTCCTATAGTCAATCACATGCTCCAAAACATGAACTACCAAGGTAAAGGTTTAGGCCTACATGAACAAGGCATTTTGGAGCCAATCCATGTCAAGGTCCCTCCTCGCTCATTTGGCCTTGGATACATACCCCAAGGTCAACAATTTAACGATGTTGGTACTTCCTCCACACTTCCTAAACCCACTTCCTTCCATCATAAACCCCATCATATTCCTAAAACATACATTGACATTCCACCTCCCTCATCCTATAAATGTCAAAATCATGTGACTATTCACCTTTCACCATCCACTTTACCTCCACTTCTTCCAACTCCAAATATTCCTCCATCTGCTTTGCCACCATTACTACCAACACCCCCTTACCCAATCATTCATAAATTCCCTCACATTACTAATCCTAACAAAAAAATGCACACATTGTGTCAACATAAAATTTCCACCCTTTCCACCCGCCACATGGGATTTAAAAATAAACATTTGGATGCCTTTACATATAAAGCCAAACATCCTAAGGGTCCTAATACCTTAGAAAATCAATCCAAAAATTCAAAGCAAGGTACATTCAAAAATCTATCCAAACCCATACCTCCAAAAGCAAAGTCCAAAAGCAAAATGGTATGGGTAACTAAGCAAAAATCAAGCAAATCAAATGAGGCATCCACATCCTGAAAATCCCAACCATCCTCTTCCATTCAAAAATACCATTCCATTCCAAAGTTTCAAATTCCTCCATCCCATATGCAAAGCAAAAATCATAAAAATACTAAATCTATGTGGGTCACTAAATGCTTATGTCATCCATCCACTAAGCAAACATCATCATTGCTTCCTACGCCTCCATCCACTCAAAAGCTTGCATGTTTATCACGGTGTGTGCAATCGTTGGTCATGATTCCTTTTCACACCTCCATCACCTCATCATTCAATCATTATCCTACATATCTTCCTCATCACCTTCCTATGGTCCATGCTTTTGGATAAGGCAATTATAATCCACATCATAATCCACTTTCACCCCTACATTATCCACATCATAATCCACTTTTGATCCCTCCATAATCCACTATCTACCTTTTCCATCTCACTTTCACGCAATCACCCTACCAACATCTTGAGCATAATGACTTGACATGGTCCATTTGTGATGACATCCTTCTCTAATGGGACTATAACATTACATGGAACTAGACAATTGAGTCCCACTCATCCATATCCCCCCTTTTTCCCATTGAAAAATCAAATTAAAAAAATTAAAAAATTAAAAAATTAAAAAAGTAAAGAGAAATCCCTTCGTCTAATGGTGAAAACTTGGTAAACAGGCACCTTGGATAAGTACCATGATGAAAACCTGGTAAAGAGGCATCATGTGTAGGTCGATCTTCTATGTCATTTACACTTTGGGGCACCTTGTCTCATCCTTTTCCAAACTATCATACCATTTTCATATCATTTCCATATACATACCTATCACATTACATCCATTCATCCTCCCTTCCTCTTTTGATCTTGACAAAGATTGGGGGCAAATGTTGAAAAATGTTTTGGATATCTCTTGATGTACCTTCTTGTCATTACCCATTTTTCATCCCATCCAAACAATCATATCATCCTAGTGTCTTAAGCATTGTCTTGAAAAATCCCAAGTCTCCTATCTAGACTGGGGCATGTTATTCCTATGCAACATAGTCCTTGGAGATCACATCCTTGCTCTCTTACACATACATCCATTCCATTCCATAGCCTATCCTTTTATCCTATCCATTTATCATGATTCTTTCATCCATCCACTATCATCCATCCTTTTGTCCAATCCCATTCATTCCCTTGCACCTAGACTTAGTTCCCCTTGTCATTGGTATATAGCATATAGGCTACTTAAATTGTAAATCCATTGATGTTAAAAAATACAAAAAAAACAAAAAAAATCAAATATCTCAAAAACCAAAAAAAATCAAAACATTTCAAAAAAAACTCAAAAAAATAAAAAATATTTCAAAAGATACAAAAAAAATTAAAATATTCCCAAAAATCCAAACAAAATCAATTATCCAATAAAAAAAATCCAAGAAATAAAATCCCATCACATCATCATCATTAATCACAATCAAACCAATCAAACCAATCAAATCATCAAATCAATCAAATCCACCAAATCAATCATCATCCAACGATCCATCATATCAAAACAAATCCAATCAAATCATCAAATCAAGCTAATCTATCAATCAAACAAAATCACATCACTCCAATCCACATCATCTCATCAATAACATCATATACCATCAAACATCCAATCGATTCCAATCAATCCGTAACTTGATCAATCCAATCCATATCATCCCATCAATAAAACACAAAATTAGAATTACATCTCATCTTTGTCATTAAGTGCCTTGATCCCATGGATACAGGGTATGTAGGCAATCTAGGATACGAAGGAAGTACCTAGATTTAGGCATAAGCGATACACCTCTTCCATCTTTCATCCTTCTTCTAATCAAATCACATCATCATCAATCTTTCAAATCAATTCTTCCAATCAATTAAAAACACTTCATCAATCAATTCTTCAATCACTTCTTCAAATCATTCTCCATTCATCTATTCAAATCAATCCAAAGAATCGAAGCAATAATCCAAATGCAAGTCATCCTTAATCCATACCAATCAAGTCAATCAATTGTGTCAAATTACCCAATCACATCCTTAGTCTTGATCCTTATCTTGTTGTATACCAAATCAATCAATCAATCATTATCATCATCATCAATGGGATATATCGTTCTTGCATCCTTGTGTTGATCTAGGGATATATTGTTCCCCGCAATGACAACACTATCATCAATCAATCACTTAATCATTGGTTTACAGCTTGATAGGGACAATACCTTGTTTGTGTTTGTATCATTTGTGCATGCTTGTTTGCTTGCTTGTGTGTGTTATCATTTTTTCTTGCATTTGTTTCAAATACGAATCCAACCTAGCTAATATTCATATCTTGTATCTAGACAAGGTTGTATTATGCTAGCGCACAAGACACATCATCACCTTGGTCCTTATACCTTGGTGCATAACGTCTAGTGCAACATCAAACATCATGGTTGCTCACTTTCCTTGCAGCATAATGTATCCATCTCTTTCTTCTATCCATTCCTTCATCCTTTGTCATTCCTTTCATTTTGAGAGCATAGCTGTGTTTTTCCAACCTGCCTATCCTCTTGAGGGGGCATCATCATCTTATCCTTTTCCTCTATCCGTTTCCTTAGGTTCTTTGAAATGATGTTACTCGACATAAATTTTATCATCTCGCAACATCATCTCAAAGAGGGGCAAATGTAGACACCCTAAAATGTCCTAACCATTCTATCGTCACCTGACCTTAGCCATTTCACTAATTTATCCCCAATTAATTAATTAAATCCCTTAGTCACCTATATTGAATTAATTTAATATTTTTCCCTTTCTAACATTAGCCCATATTAATTAAATAAATATAAAATATTTATTTGATTAATATTCCCTTTCCAACTTAATCACATTCCTAATTAATTAAATAAACACACTTTATTTAATTAATTCCCTAATCACATGTCTCACATAATTCAAATTAAATATTTGAATTAATCCCTCACCTTTCGTCTCATTTAAACAAGTGTCACATGGTACATCCTCCACTTAATCCCTTCACATGTCAAACTAATTTAAATTAGATTCTTTTTATCACAATCGAACACTTGTCCACCTTCCTTTTGTCTCATTTGGGGTAGTACATCTTGCATTTAATACAACTCACATGTGCAAGCTAATTCAAATAAAATATTTGAATTAGATTCCTTTCATTCTCCATTGCACACTTGTCATGTGACTACAATCCCTCTTTGAGTGGGAAACCCTAATCCAACCCTAATCGATCTCAACCATCCATATTATTCAAAATAAATTTCAATCTTATCCATCTATTCGAATTTACCTTTTCTATAAAGGTAGCCTTTCTTGATCTATTGGTAACGAATCTTCTTCTAGTATCCTCATGCTATCGAAATCTCTCCTCAATCTTTCTTCTCAATCTGTCATCCATCTACCTTGCATTCATCCAATCATTCATCTACCAATCCATATAATTGTTATGTTGTAGAATAAAGCAATCAACATTAATCTATTTGGGTAAAGCTAGAGTGTTTTGGGTGCAACACTCTCCACCTTGTCGACGGATTGTGGATCAATGTGAAGGTATTGCATTGTTTGTTTTGCATTTTTCTTATGTTCTCCTTCATGTTAGATTTCTATGATCTTAGTAGTAAAGAAAACTACTTCATATATTGGTGGAGAGTGAAAAAAGCAAGCAGGAGGTTAGGGGTTTGACCCCCACAAACCAACCTTTTAACAATCAAACCGCCACATGTGCCACGTGGCAGTATCTCATTCATCCGTCAGTGACACGTGTCACGCTGGATTGGTCCACATCTTCAGACCTGCCACATCATCTGCTAACTCAGATGCCACCATCTGCCACATGTCAAACTCTAGATATGCCACATCAACAACTACCACTATGTCTGCCATGTCAGCATGTTGACATCATCATTGTATTGTCTAGTCAACATGGTCAACCCTCAACTTTAACCGGCCATACCTTGCTCGTACGAGCTCCAATCAAGGAGAAACGAGCGGCGTCAGAATCGTGGCGACGAGCTCTTCAGCTTGGCATCATTTTTTCTTGTATTTGAGACAATCAATTTTTCACCTTTTCGAACACCTGATTCACCTGTTTGATTGAACCTTTGACTGCACATAACTTCTGCATATGAACTCCTTTTGAGCCTGTTCAAGTTACCTTAGGATCGTGTCAATGACCTCTTTCTAATGATGTTGATTCTGTTAGGCTCTAAGACTACAAGATTTTTAGGTATTCTAGATCCACCTAGATCATTCCTCCACACTGGGGGTTCAAACCACTCGACCCCCTTTTATAGGGATTTGTATCTATTATCATTCTTTAAATAGAAAGGAGGCCCATATACGAAGCAATGAAAGCCACTTAGTATATTGGTGGAGAGTGAAAATAGGAAGCAGGAGGTCAGGGGTTTGACCCCCACAAACCAACCTTTTAACAAAAAAATTGCCACATGTGCCACATGGCACCCAATCATTGGGCCACATGGCATTCGCTCATTCATCCATCAGTGACATGTGTCATGCTAGATTGGTCAGCCTGATGATGTCATTATTGTACTATCTAGTCAGCATGGTCAACCCTCAACTTTGACCGGCCATATCTTGCTCTTACAAGCTCCGATCAAGGCAAAATGAGCGGCATCGGAATCGTGGTGATGAGCTCTTCGACTTGGCATCATTTTTGCTTGGATTTGAGATAATAAAATTTTCACCTTTTTGAACGCATGATTCACCTTTTTGACCAAACCTTTGACTGCACATACCTTTTGCATACGAACTCCTTTTGAGCCTGTTCAAGTTGCGTTAGGATCGTGCCATCGACCTCTTTCAAATGACACTAATTATGTTAGGTTCTAAGACTACAAATTTTTTTGGTCTTCTGGATCCATTTAGATCATTCCTTCCCACTAGGGTCCCAAACCACCCGACCCCTTTTATAGTGATTCGTTTCTATTATCATTCTTTAAACTATTATCATTCTTTAAATAGAAAGGAGGCCCGCATATATAGCAAAGAAAGCCGCTTGGTATATTGTTGGAGAGTGAAAATAGCAAGGTTCGACGCCACAAACCAACCTTTTAACAATCAAACTACCACATGTGCCACGTGGCACCCAATGATTAGACCACATGGCATTACCTCATTCGTCTGTCAGTGACACGTGTCACACTCGATTGGTCCACAGCTTCAGACCTGCCACGTCATCTGCTGACTCAGATGCTGCCATCTGCCACGTTTCAACCTCTGGACCTACCACATCAACAACTGTCACTATGTCTGCCATGTCAGCATGCTGATGTCATCATTGTACTATCTAGTAGACATGGTCAACCCTCAACTTTGACCGGCCATATCTTGCTTGTATGGGCTCCGATCGAGGCAAAACAAGCGGCGTCAAAATTGTGACGATGAGCTCCTCGACTTGGCATCATTTTTGCTTGGATTTGAGATAATTAATTTTTCACCTTTTTGAACGCCTGATTCGTTTGTTTGACCAAACTTTTGCATACGAACTCCTTTTCAGCCCATTAAAGTTGCTTCAGGATCGTGTCAGCGACCTCTTTCCAATGATGCTGATTTCGTCAAGTTCTGAGATTGTAAAATTTTTAGTTTTTCTGTATCCATCTGAATCATTATTCCCCACTAGGGGTTCAAACCACCTGACCCCCTTTTATAGGGATTCGTTTCTATTATCATTCTTTAACTAGAAAGGAGGCTCGTATATGTAGCAAAGAAAGCCACTTGGAATATTGGTGGAAAGTGAAAAAAGTAAGCAGGAGGTCAGGGGTTACACCCCCACAAACCAAACTTTTAAAAATCAAACTGCCACATGTGCCACGTGGTACCCAATCATTGGGCCACGTGGCATTACCTCATTCTTCTGTCAGTGACACGTGTCATGCTGGCTTGGTCCACATATTTAGACATGCTACGTCATCTACTGATTCAGATGCCGCCATCTGTCACATTTCAAACTCTAGACCTGCCACGTCAACAACTGCCACTGTGTCTACCATGTCAGCATGTTGACATCATCATTGTACTGTCTAGTCAGGATGGTCAACCCTAAACTTTGACCGGCCATATCTTGTTTGTATGAGCTCTGATCAAGGCGAAATGAGCGGCATCAAAATCATGACGATGAGCTCTTCAACTTGGCATCATTTTTGCTTGGATTTAAGACAATCAAATTTCACCTTTTTGAACACCTGATTCACTTGTTTGACCGAACCTTTGACTGCACATAACTTCTGCATACGAACTCCTTTTGAGCCCGTTCAAGTTGCTTTAGGATCGTGTCAGCAACTTCTTTCCAATGATGTTGATTCTGTCATGCTCTCAGACTGCAAAATTTTTCAGTCTTGTGGATCCACTTAGATCATTCCTCCCCACTTGGGGTTCAAACCACCTGACCCCTTTTTATAGGGGTCCGTTTCTATTATCATTCTTTAAATAGAAAGGAGGCCCGTAAATGTAGCAAAGAAAGTCACTTGGTATATTGGTGGAGAGTGAAAATAGCAAATAGGAGGTCAGGGGTTCGACCCCAACAAACCAATCTTTTAACAATCAAAATGCCACATGTCCCACATGGCACCCAATCATTGGGCCACGTGGCATTATGTCATTCATCCGTCAATGACACGTGTCACGCTGGATTGGTCCACATCATCAGACATGCCACGTCATCTATTATCTTAGATGCCATCTACCATCTGTCAACTTCTGGACCTGCCACGTCAACAACTACCACTATGTCTGCCATGTCAACATGTTGACATCATCATTGTAGTGTCTAGTCAGCATGGTCAACCCTCAACTTTGACTGGCCATATCTTGCTCATACGAGCTCCAATCGAGGTGAAACGAGTGGCGTTGGAATCATGGTGACAAGCTCTTCGACTTGACATCATTTTTGCTTGGATTTCAGACAATCAATTTTTTACCTTTTTGAATGCCTGATTCACCTGTTTGACCAAACCTTTAACTACACATAACTTCTCCATACGAAATCCTTTTGAGCCCATTCAAGTTGCATCAGGATCGTGTCAGCGACCAATTTCTAATGATGTTGATTCCGTCAAGTTCTAAGATTGTAAAATTTTAATTTCTTCTATATCCACCTGGATCATTCCTCCCCACTGGGGGTTCAAACCAACCGACCCCCTTTTATAGGGATTCATTTCTATTATCATTCATTAAATAGAAAGGAGGACCGTATATGGAGCAAAGATAGCCGCTTGGTATATTGGTGGAGAGCGAAAAAGGCAAGCAGAAGGTCAGGGGTTCAACCCCCACAAACCAACCTTTTAACAATCAAACCGACACATGTGCCACATGGCACCCAATCATTGGGTCACCTGGCATTACCTCATTCATCCGTTAGTGACACATGTCACGCTGGATTGGTCCACATCTTCAGACCTGCCATGTCATCTGCTGACTTAGAGGCCGCCATATGCCACGTGTCAAACTCTAGATCTGCCACGTCAACAACTGCGACTATGTCTACCATGTTAGCATGCTGACGTCATCATTGTACTATCTATTGGGCATGGTCAACCCTCAACTTTGGCCAGCCATATCTTGCTTGTACGAGCTCTAATCGAGGCGAAATGAGCAGCGTCAAAATCATGGCGACGTGCTCTTCAACTTGGCATCATTTTTGTTTGGATTTGAGAAAATCAATTTTTCACATTTTTGAACGCCTGATTCACCTATTTGACCAAAACTTTGACTGCACATAACATCTGCATACGAACTCCTTTTGAGCCCGTTCAAGTTGCGTTAGGATCGTGTCAGCAACCTCTTTCCAATGATGCTGATTCTATCTGGTTCTAAGACTACAAGATTTTTAGGTCTTCTGGATCCACCTAGATCATTCCTCCCCACTGGGGGCTCAAACCACCTGACCCCCTTTTATAGGGATTTGTTTCTATTATCATTCTTTAAATAAAAAGGAGGCCAGTATATGTAGCAATGAAAGCTGCTTAATACATTGGTCGAGAGTGAAAATAGGAAGTAGGAGGTCAGGGGTTCGATCTCCACAAACCAACCTTTTAACAAATAAATTGCCACATGTGCCACGTGGCACCCAATCATTGGGCCACATGGCATTCGCTCATTCGTCCATCAATGACACGTGTCACTTTGGATTGGTCCACATCTTCAGACCTGCCATGTCATCTGTTGAGTCAGATGTCAACATCTACCATGTGTCAACATCTGGACCTTCCATGCCAACAACTACCATTGTGTCTGCCATGTTAGCATGATGATGTCATCATTGTACTGTCTAGTCAGCATGGTCAACCCTCAACTTTGACAAGCCATATCTTGCTCATGCGAGCTCCGATCAAGGCAAAACGAGTGGCATCGAAATCGTGACGACAAGCTCTTCAACTTGGCATCATTTTTGCTTAGATTTAAGATAATAAATTTTTCACCTTTTTAAATGCATGATTCACCTGTTTGACTGAACCTTTGATTGCACATAACTTCTGAATACAAACTCCTTTTGAGCCTGTTCAAGTTGTGTTAGGATCGTGCCATCGACCTCTTTCCAATGACACTGATTCCGTGAGGTTCTAAGACTACAAAATTTTTAGGTCTTCTGGATCCATTTAGATCATTCCTTCCCACTAGGCCTTCAAACCACCCGACCCCCTTTTATAGGGATTCGTTTCTATTATCATTCTTTAAATAGAAAGGAAGCCCGTATATGTAGCAAACAAAGTCGCTTGGTATATTGGTGGAGAGTAAAAATAGCAAGGTTTGACCCCACAAACCAACGTTTTAACAATCAAATTGCCACATGTGCCACGTGGCACCAAATCATTAGGCCACATGACATTACCTCATTCGTCCTTCAGTGACATGTGTCACGCTGGATTGGTACACATCTTTAGACTTGCCACGTCATCTGCTGACTCAAATGCTGCCATCTGCCACATGTCAACCTCTGGACCTACCACATCAACAACTACCATTGTGTCGGCCATGTCAGCATGTTGATGTCATCATTGTACTGTCTAGTCGACATGGTCAACCCTCAACTTTAACTGGCCATAACTTGCTCGTATGAGCTCCGATCGAGGTGAAATGAGCAACATTGAAATCATGGCGATGAGCTCTTCGAATTGGCATCATTTTTTCTTGGATTTGAGACAATCAATTTTTTACCTTTTTGAATGCCTAATTCACCTATTTGACTGAACCTTTGACTGCACATAACTTCTGCATACGAACTCCTTTTGAGCCCATTCAAGTTGCGTCAGGATTGTGTCAACGACCTCTTTCTAATGATGCTGATTCCATCAAGTTCTGATACTACAAAATTTTTAGTTCTTTTGTATCCATCTGGATCATTATTCCCCACTAGGGGTTCAAACCAACCGACTTCCTTTTATAGGGATTCGTTTCTATTATCAATCTTTAAATAAAAAGGAGGCATGTATATGTAGCAAAGAAAGTCGCTTGGTATATTGGTGGAGAGTGAAAATAGCAAGCAGGAGGTCGGGGGTTCGACCCCCACAAACCAACCTTTTAACAATCAAACCACCACATGTGCCATGTCGCACCCAATCATTGGGCCACATGGCATTACCTCATTCTTCCATTAATGACATGTGTCACGCTGTATTGGTCAACATTTTTAGACCTGTCATGTTATCTGCTGACTCAAATGCCGCCTGTTATGGGTAAAATTGGATAATATTTAAAATGAATTATAAACCCAATAAATCAATGGAATATGCAAATAACAAAGATTAAAACAAATAAATAGACTTACAGAGATTTGTTACCTCACAGCTTCCATTGTTCGCCTATTCTCAATTGATCTTTGGTGATGAATGTAGCCCTCAGGAAGCTTGCTTCCTTGCTTTGTTTCCTCAAGATGACAATGGAGAAATGGCTAGGATACTTATTGTATTGAAGATGAGCTTCAATACAAATGTGAGATGGATAATGAATAATGCGAGAGTGGGGGTGCCAATGGCTCGCTATGGATTCGACAGAGTAATCTTACTTGAAAGCTTCTTCTTGTGAAATGGAAGAATAGAGGGGTATTTATAGACTTGTGTGAAAGAAGATGAATGGTAGAGGATGTTTGAAAGAATGTGCGCGAATAGAAAGAAGAAAAGTGTCATAGGAAAAGTTGCTTTGTTGAGTTAACTGCTTTCTTGATGAGGATGAGGTTTGATTTCATAAATTAGAATATGTTTTTTCTAATTTAAGAGTTTGTTGATAAAAACAAAGTTGCTTTAAATCAGTTAACTTAGCTTTTACTTTTGCATGACAAGGAAGATTTATTTTTAGAAGATTTTGAAGATTTTTTAGAAGATAAGAGAGTGAATTAAATAAATAAATTTATTTAATTGATTGTGCAAGATTTAGAGGAATAAATAAAATATTTGATTATATTTTATATTTGGAGACTGAGATTTATTTTAAATAAATTTGCATTTTATTTAAATTTTGAAGAATGAATGATTTAATTAAATAATTAAAATTATTTAATTATTTAGAAGAATAAAGTTGATATTGATGAAATTAATTAAATAAATATAATTTATTCAATTAATGGGAGAAAAATGAATCAAATAAATAAATTGATTTATTTATTTATTGATAGAGGAATATTAAGATGAAATAAATGTTTAAAATATTTATTTAGACAGAGTCATGTCATTTTTAGGTGTATACATTTTGCCCCTCTTTGATGCAATGTGTTTTATCACGTTGTTTTAAAGAGTAAGAATTTTTGACAATGATACATGCCCCAGTTTGCCCTTGGTATAAGTTTAATGATGATAGGATGCGCCCTCGGGAGATTGGATAGGAAAAATGTAGAAGGCGTGAGACAGATAATCTCAGGAAGAAGAAGGTGAAAAATAGGTTAGGTTGAAGAAAACAGGTCATGGTTTGGAGAAACAGGGAGAAACAGGCATGAGAAGTAGTCACACAGTCAACTATGGTTCACTTGCTATATATAGGAGTTGGGTCCACAAGTCCTATTCATTTGCACACTTGTCTTTAGTTGATTTGTCCTTGAGAGCTTAGGAGAGCAAAGGAGCTAGATCAGTCGACAAAGATATGGATATTCCGCACAAGGAGCACCGTTTTAAGCAAGTTCGATGGTGTGATCGACCACCCGAGGCAGGACCACTGGTATGTGGTTTGACAAAACTCAATTAAATTCATTTATTAGGGTAATAAATGCTAAGGAAAAAAGTTAGGACAGATGCGCCGAATTGTAGTTCGGCACATATGCACCCCGAAACAACGCATATGCTGGGAAACCGAGCATCTGATTGATCTTTAGGCACATATGATAAATCTGCACATATGACGGAGGTTTCTGATAGAGCTTTGTCAAGTATGGCCCTTTGGGACAGGGATAGACGCAGAAGTTATAGGATGGAGATATGTGCATGCGTCTTATGGAGTTGATCCAGGATATTGTACTAATTAGCCAGAGAGGCTGGGACTCCTCTAAGAGTGACTCTATTACTGCAAGTGGTAGCATTACAATCTGAGTCTTTGTTTATAGTGATCGCATTGACATGTGAATCACTTTCTGAGATGTGGTTAACAACATAGTCAAATGACACGTTTGTGTAATTGGCATTGTTAGTTCCACCGTTGTTTCGATTATAAGACTCTCCCTGCACATAGTTGGGAAGCGGATCCTTGAATGCCAGGTGATCATTATTAGAGGTATGTCCATCAAGTGATATTTTGTTTTGATCTATTAAATCTTGGATGGTGTGCTTGAGCACAATGCAGTCATTGGTTTTGTGCCCCCTATTTTGGTGGTACTTGCAGAAATCATTGTCATTCCACCGAGGAGGTTTAACTTTTGGTTCATATTCCCGCGTTGTTGGAAGTGTTATGAGTTTGTTTGTGATTAACTTCCGTAGGGTGGTTTCCAATGTTTCCCCTAGGGGTGCAAATTTCCTTCGAGGCTGATAACTTGTAACTGTGATTCATTGTTTCATGGTTTATTTTGTGGGGGGTTGTTTTGCGGGTTCGACAAGTTGAAGATTGGTTGTTTTGATGCCGCATTTTTGGCATCTACCACCCCATCATTCACAATGTTCTTGTTCTTTGTCTAGAATCTTGGTTTATCTTTGTTGGTATTGGTACTAGGAGTGTCCTTATAAAACTTTATTTGACCTTTGGCGATTAAAGCCTTTTCGATGATTAGACCCATCTCAATGACCTTACTAAAGGAAGTAGGACATTGGATTTGTATCTGGTAGCTTAGGTCAGTTTGTAAGTTATGGACAAACATCTCCAACATTTGTTTTTCAGGCATTTGATGTGGGCACTTACTTGCCAATTGTCTCCATCTTTATAAGAAGGCGACAAAGGACTCTCCACCTTTTTGCTTGGTGTTACAAAGATCTAAAATTGAGGTGTCATGCTCAATATTGTAGAAGAAGTGTGTGACAAATTTGTCCACAAGTTCATTAAAGGTTCTAATGCCAAGAGGGAGTCTAGAAAACCACTCCATGGCTTGTCCTCATAAGCTTCTTGGAAACAGTCGCATAATATAGGTATCATTGTGGGCGACTTCAAGGCATGCAACATTAAATTCCCTGATGCCACTCTTGGATCACCCTTTCCATGATATTAGTCAAATTTTGGCACCTCAAATTTAGATGGGAAAGGTATCATGATCAAGGTCCTATCAAAAGGATATGATGAAATATCTTCTAGGGAATGATGCTTAGTCGATGTTCATGTTTACATGTCTGTGAATTGTTGTTGTAAAGCTTGGATCTGTTGGGTTATTAAGCTTATGGCGTTTGTACAATCAATGGTTGCTTTACTTTTGTCTGTGGTCATTTCCTCTCATGTGCTTCCCTCATGGTTTTTTTCTTCCTCAGGTTCTTTTAATGCTTCCACATCGAAATCTTTAGGAAGCTTGACTCCTTGTTGTGCTAAGTGAAGAAAGAATCTAGTAAGGTCTTGGGCAAGTACTTTGTCCATTATGTGTTGGAACCTTCGGTCTTGTTGAGTTTGTAGAATCTTTTCCTGAGAAATTTCCTCATCACTGTCATGAGGGGATGGAATATTTTTGTCTGTCATTTTGATTTGTTTTTGTTTTTGGAACATTGTTAAGACCATGCAAGGTGATTTGAGATTGGATGGAGTGAGCTTGAAAGTTTTGAAAAAGAGGTGATAGAAGGTGTCAAGGTTTGAACAAGGTTTTCTTTAGATCTGTTGGTGTCAAACAAGTTGGTTGGAACAAAATGATAGTCAAAAGTAAGGATGATAGAAATCCAGTTACTTGATGTAGACTAGTTTTGCACAAGCCACTAGTGGAGTTCTGAGAGAAAAGGATGATCGATCCTTGATAGTGGAGACTCACTAGGTTTGTTTGAGATTGATGCCATCAAGAATGGCTTGGTACTAACTTGGTTTTGGACACTTGGTTTGATTTTGGAAGAATTTTTGTAAAATTTTGGATGATGTGAGAGTGGGAAAAGCAGCTATGTTGCTGAAAAGAACGTGATGACTGACTTTGCACGGTTTTAATCAGGTCTGGGAAACTAAAATAAGTTTGAAATGGGTGTTTGAAAAGTTGAATGTTTTTCTCAGAAAAAATATGGAATAGCTCTTTGGAATGGATGTGCAGCTGTAAAAGTGCAACAACAGAAGGCAAAAGCGCAGTAGGTCGAAGCACATGCGTAGATCTGGCAAAGTTTATATTTGCAGCAACAGTAGGTAAATGTGCATCAAGTCTCAATATATGCGCAACAAGTCTCAATGTGTGCGTAGTTATAGTTTTTTTGGTGTTTTTGCAGAGTTTTTAGTATGTTTTTAAAAAATTTCTATTTTTTGTTAAAAACTTGGTCTTTCTTTTTTTCTTTTGATTTTCAATTATGGCAAATAAAGACACAGCAAATGCAAAGAAGTTTTCATGATTTTTATCTTTTATTATTTTTTTGTATTTTTGTGGACTTTTTTGACACAACAACAATTACAATCCTAGGCTGGAAAAGATAGTATTTATTGAGTCCCCTAGCTATGCATATTCAAAGCAGATAGCTTCAGAATCTAGTAGCACTGACTCCCCTCCATGGCACACACTTCTCACGCATACCAATATCCAAGTTTCCTTAGGCTCGTCCCCCCACCGAACCTTAGGATTGTCCCTGCTGTCTCTACTTAGAATCAAATGAATCAGGGCTGCTTCAAAGGTCCCACCTTTTGAGCCAACAAATAGAAGGATTTTGGTATACTAGACAATGCCTAAGTAGTTAGGGAAACCATTCAAGTGGTTACACATGCGGCATTGCTGCTCTCCATTATGGAGTCTCCTAGCCTTCAAGGGTTAGGCCTTGAAGGGTTTTTGGGGAGGTTGGCTGTCAGTATAACACAACGACACTCGTCGTGGGAAGCTTTCGCCTCAAGCATAATTTATTTATAGTGGATTGGTAGGGCTTGGCTTTAGCCTGTTACCACTTAGGGTCATTCCCACTTGGATAGGCGACCATCCAAGGGCAGGCCCCTCGAAAGGTTATACATGAAAAAATGACAAGTTTAGCATTCTGGTCACCCAATAAAGGGGAGAGCATAAGCCTATTGTCATTCAGAAGACACAGTAAACAATGGTTTATCTAATCCTATTTAAAATGAGAAAAATTATATGCATTATTCTACTTGGGCACACACACAGTTGTTAACTTTGAAGTGATTAAATATAGCAATGGTTCTTTCCTTAGCAAGATAGCAATATTCTTAACTTTATAGAGATAGCAATATGGCAAAGATAGCAATGATTTCATTATTATCCTCCTAGTTAAGAACTATGTGAGATTTGCATGCATATTTTTACTTTTCTTGCTAGTTAACCTATGATGTGTGTTTTAAGAAAATGAAACTATTCAGCTCTTAACCCTGCATGAAAATTAGAAAATCAATCCTACAAGACAAGTGTCATCGTTAGAAAGCTAGCAAGAAAACTCCTAAACTACTCCTCAAGACATATGCGCAACTTAAAAGACTGAATGCACAGAAACAATACTTAAAAGCGTGGCAATTACAAATGCACAAAAGAATAGGTTATCAGCACAGAGAGAAAGAATGAATGCATAGGATAGTTAAAAGTGCCAGATCAGATGTCAAATGTGCAAAATCTGAGGGCGGATGCACAGGACGATCGTATGTGCCAGAACAGGTGGTATATGCGCCGCCTTGGAGGATGTATGCGCCGAAAGGTTGTATGCACTGGAACAGTGATCAAATGTGTGTCAGGATTGCTCAGATGCGCCGAATGAACCTCTACAGAGACTATACGGAGCCTGTACGCAACCTGTCACTCAAGAACTCAATTTTTTGGATTAGATTTGGGGAAAAGGCCCCACGGTGAGCACCAGAAATGTTATGGGTAAAATTGGATAATATTTAAAATGAATTATAAACCTAATAACTCAATGGAATATGCAAATAACAAAGATTAAATCAAATAAACAGACTTACAGAGCTTTGTTACCTCACAGCTTCCATTGTTCACCTATTCTCGATCAATCTTTGGTGATGAATGTAGCCCTCAGGAAGCTTGCTTCCTTGCTTTTTTTCCTCAAGATGACAATGGAGAAATGGCTAGGATACTTATTGTATTGAAGATGAGCTTCAATACAAATGTGAGATGGATAATGAATAATGCGAGAGTGGGGGTGCCAATGGTGCGCTATGGATTCGACAGAGTAATCTTACTTGAAAGTTTCTTCTTTTGAAATGGAAGATAGAGGGGTATTTATAGACTTGTGTGAGAGAATATCAACGGTGTAGAAGAAATAAGACGATAAATGGTAGAGGATGTTTGAGAGAATGTGCATGAATAAAAAAAAGACAAGTGTCATAGGAAAAGTTGCTTTGTTGAGATAACTGCTTTCTTGATGAGGATGAGCTTTGATTTCATAAATTAGAATATATTTTTCTAATTTAAGAGTTTGTTGATAAAAACAAAGTTGCTTTAAATCAGTTAACTCGGCTTTTGCTTTTGCATGACAAGGAAGATTTATTTTTAGAAGATTTAGAAAAAATTTTAGAAGATAAGAGAGTGAATTAAATAAATAAATTTATTTAATTGATTGTGCAAGATTTAGAGGAATAAATAAAATATTTGATTATATTTTATATTTGAAGACTGAGATTTAATTTAAATATATTTGTATTTTATTTAAATTTGGAAGAATGAATGATTTAATTAAATAATTAAAATTATTTAATTGTTTAGAAGAATAAAGTTGATATTGATGAAATTAATTAAATAAATGTAATTTATTTAATTAATGGGAGGAAAATGAATCAAATAAATAAATTGATTTATTTATTTATTGATAGAGGAATATTAAGATGAAATAAATATTTAAAATATTTATTTAGACAGAGTCATGTCATTTTTAGGTGGATACATTTTGCCCCTCTTTGATGCATTATGTTTTATCACGTTGTTTCAAAGAAGAAGAATTTTTGACAATGATACATGCCCTAGTTTGCCGCTGGTATAGGTTTAATGATGATAGGATGCCCCCTCAGGAGATTAGATGGGAAAAAGGTAGAAGGGGTGAGATGGACAATCTCACGAAGAAGAAGGTGAAAAATAGGTTAGGTTGAAGAAAACAGGTCATGGTTTGGAGAAACAGGGAGAAACAGGCATGGGAAGTAGTCACAGTTATCACACAGTCAGCTATGGTTCACTTGCTATATATAGGAGTTGGGTCCACAAGTCCTATTCATTTGCACACTTGTATTTAGTTGATTTATCCTTGAGAGCTTAGGAGAGCAGAGGAGCTAGATCAGTTGACAGAGATATGGATATTTCGCACGAGGAGCACCGTTTTGAGCGAGTTCAACGATTCGATCGGCCACCCGAGGTAGGACCACCGGTATGTAGTTTGACAAAACTCACTTAAAGTCATTTATTAGGGCAATAAATGCTAGGGAAATTTTTTTTTGGACAAATGCGTCGAACTGTAGTTTGGCGCATATGCGCCCTGAAATGACACATATGCCGGGAAATCGCGCATGTGATTGATCTTTCGGCGCATATGATAAATCTACACATATGATGGAGGTTTCTGATAGAACCTTGTCAAGTATGGCCCTATGGGATGGGGATAGACATAGAAGTTCCAAGATGGAGATATGTGTAGGTGTCTTATGGAGTTGATCCAGGATATTGTACTTATTAGCCAGAGAGGTTGGGACTCCTCTAAGAGTGACTCTATTACTTCGAGCGGGTAGCATTACAATCTGAGTCTTTGTTTATAGTGATCACATTGACATGTGAATCAGTTTTTGAGATGTGGTTAACAACATAGTCAAATGACATGTTTGTGTAATTGGCATTGTTAGTTCCACTGTTGTCTTGATTGGAAGACCCTTGATGTAGAGTTGCCATGGGAAAAGCCTTCAAACGAATAGTGAAATGCTCACAAATCGCATTCACAATCTACATACAACACTTGACTCATTATCACTGCTTTGCTATAGTGTTTTGCGTACTGGTTTACCACCACAGCTAGTCATAAAATGTATCAGGCGCTTGTATTCCCGTCAATGTACATTAAAATGTACATTCTTCAATATGCAAGACTTAACCTCTTATCGCCGGTGAGTTTGATGCCCTTACCTATTTCTGTTGGTCGCTATTTGTATCCACAGAAAATGTGTCTCAACATACAATTGCTAAATGCAATCAGAACATACAAAAGACAACCCTCGATTGTTAGTTCCCTTTATCTCCGTGGCCGGTAACCTTATGTATATGTGGAATGTATATTTGATATGCATTCAAACATACAACTCACAATATACATTCATTGAATATTCCTCAAGAATATGCTTTCCAAGAAAAGTTGACCACTAACCTTCTTGTATCAACCTGATGTACATTCACAATGTACATTCAAACATACAAACTTTCTTATACATTTGTAGAATACTCACAACCATGCAACTGCAGTATACACAAGAATTGAACCCAATGTGCATTTACGATATACACAGAGATTGTATATCAACACTTTGCAACATACAAACCCGATGTGCGATTGTCGGATACACACAAACTAGTACTCAGATACAATAGCGATATACACATGAACTGTCCACGACAAACAAAAGCGATATATACAAGAAATGTATATCCAATATGTTTTACCCTTATATCTTCAAAACATGCATTTTCAACATGTTTTCACACTCGATATGCCTTGCGATATGCGCACAGACTATATATCCCGCATACAAATGCGATATACTCACAACTTGTATATCCTACAGAATATTGTCGATTTGATCCGTTGAAACCATTGCGATTTCACATATCTGTTTCTCCTGCAAACATGCAATCCTCTGCCCTTTGTCAACCTAGCACACGCCCATGCTAGGACTCTTTAATGCATGATGTAAGCGATCCAGCCAACCTGAACACAGACAAACAAGAAACAAAACAAAACAAAACCTAAACTGATATATACAACCATTCCACCGATTCGAAGAATCTAACCGATGGAATGGGCTATGAATTCATCTTGATCCCAAATAGAAAATTGATTGCACAGAGAATTCCAAATGCTAGAAAATAACACAAAACTAAATCTCTTTATTGCTTTTAGAAATGTATACAGATATCTAATTTCACAGCTCCACAATTTAACTTCCCAATCATTGCTCTGTCTAGTAATATCTCTATATGTCTAAAAATGACCTGATCTAGGGTATTTATCTCCTCACTAAGAGTAGTACTAACTTGATTCCCAACGGCTGGGAGATGCTAACCAACTAACAAACTCTTAACAAACTAACAACCTTGTCATGACAGATTGACAAGCTTGGACAGAAACCTAGATGTAAACTACTATAACAGATATTGGTCAAACTGACCTTATTACATCAAAATGAACTGTAAACAGTAAAATGTCTTAAGGAAGTCAACTTGTGCTAGGTGCCTCTACACCATACTCCCCGAGAGAAGAAATCTTAGGTCCACTTAAGATGAGAGTTTGAAGGTCTGCACCATGTTCACTGATCTATTCTTCAGTCATCCAAACGGCCTCTGAATCAAGTTTCGCTTGCCAGGCTACCAAGTATTCCATTTATTCTCTGTTCCGTGTCTTCTTTGCCACTCTTGAGTCTAAAATCTTCTGCAATTATGGTGGATCATGTTTAGGAATGTCATCATCTGCTGTACCCTCTAATGGTTCATGTTCTACATCTGGATTATGTTTGTATGGAGTTAAATCACATACATTGAAAATAGGTGATAATCCAAGATCAGAAGGAAGTTGGATCTCATAAGCATTTTGTCCACACTTCTTCAGAATCTGACATGGTCCAATCTTCCTCTGCATTAGTTTGGTATGCTTACCTTTTGGGAGTCTTTCCCTTTTCAAATTAACCCACACCATATCTCCAACATCAAACTATACATCTCTTTTCTTTTTATCAGCATAGGCTTTATACTTCAATGTGGTTTGTTGGAGTTGGTTCTTGACTTGATCATGCACCTCCTTGATGGCTGATGCAAAAGCTTCTCCATCTGTACTAATAGACTCTCCTGTAGGTAGATCTCTTAACTCCAAAATACCTCATGGATGCATACCATATACCACCTGGAAAGGTGATTTCCCTGTACTCCTATTGACAATGTCATTATAGGAAATTTAGCCTGTGGTAGGATGTTATCCCACTTCTCTCCATGCTGCCTTGTCAAACATCTTAGCATATTTCCCAATGAACAGTTAACTACTTCAGTCTGTCCATCTGTTTGAGGATGATAAGCTAATGAGAAGGACAAATTGGTTCCAAGCTTCTTCCAAAGAGTCCTCCAAAAATGGCCAATAAATTTCACATCTCTATTTGACACTATGCTCAACGGCAATCCATGTATACTCACCATTTCCTTGAAAAATAGGTCTGCAACATATGAAGCATCATAAGTGGTTTTGCATGGCAAGAAATGTGCCATTTTACTGAATCTGTCTACTACAACAAAAACACTATCATATCCTTTCTTTGTTCTAGGTAAACCCAACACAAAATCCATATTGATGCTCTCCCATGGCCTAGAAGGAATGGGCAGTCGCTGATATAAACCTGCATTAGTGGATCTCCCTTTTACTTTTTGACATATCACACATGCTTCCACAAATTTCCTCACATCTGGCTGTAACTTAGGCCAATAGTAATGTCTCTTTATAAGATCCAGAGTCTTATCTAGACCAAAATGTCCTGCCATGGCCCCACAATGCTTCTCCCTAATAATATTCAACCTCATAGAACACCGTTGGATGCACAACTATCCACCTTTGAAAAGTAATCCATCTTGTATCAGAAACTCAGAGTATTCAACATGATATTTGTCTCCAAAGGAAATACATACTTTGTAGATGTCTCCAAAGTCTTCATCAGCATCATACATAGTCTTTAAGGAATCAATACCAACACTCTCCAACTGAATCTGATTTATGGTTAAAACCTTCCTGCTCAAAGCATCCGCTACCTTGTTCTTGACTCCTTTCTTGTGTTTAAGTGTGAAAGTGAAAGATTGTAGAGTCTCCAGCCACTTCATGTGCCGATGGTTCAGCTTCTTCTGACTGTTTATGAAACTAAGGGCCTGATTATCTGTAAACACTATGAATTCTTTTGGCATCAAGTAATGCCTCCACTTTTTGAGTGACTGGACTAGAGCATACATCTCCAAATCGTAGGATGAGTATCTCTTCTTAGCATCATTTAATTTCTCACTGAAAAATGCAATAGGCCTCCCTTCTTGACTAAGTACTGCTCCAATTGCCATGTGGCTTGCATCACATTCCACTTGAAAAATCTTGTTGAAATCAAGAAGTGCAAGGACTGGCTGCTGTGCCACCTTCTTCAATGTCTCAAATGAATCATCTACTTCCTTTGTCCAAGTGAATTTGCACTTCTATCCTCCTTTTATGGTGTCAAGCATGGGTGCATAGACATGAATAAACCCTTTAATAAACTTCCTATAGAAGGTTGCTAACCCATGGAAACTTCTGACATCATTCATGGCTTTAGGAGTTGGCCAAGACAATATGGCACTTACCTTCTCTTGATCCATTTTCAGTTTGCCATGTGAGATGACAAAACCCAAGTAGATGATCTCCTCCTGCATGAACAAACACTTCTCCAAGTTGATCATTAACTGCTCTTCATGTAACCTTTTGAGGACCAGGTCTATATGGTTGAGATGTTCTTCCCTTGTATTATTGAAAATCAGAATGTCGTCTAGATATACTATGGCAAATTTACCTATAAATTCTCTCAAGACCTCATTCATCAACCTCATAAAGGTACTAGGGGCATTGGACAAACCAAAAGGCATGACCTTCCATTCATATAACCCTTCATTGGTCTTGAATGCAGTTTTCCACTCATCTCCTAGCCTAATCCTAATTTGATGATAGCCACTTTTCAAATCTATTTTTGTGAAATATTTGGCACCTCCCAAGAAATCAAGCAAATCTTCTATCCTAGGGATTGGGAACCTATACCTGATTGTTATCTTGTTGATAGCCCTTGAATCAGTGCAAAGTCTCCAAGTGCCTTCCTTCTTTGGTGCTAGTACTGCTGGTACTGCACATGGGCTTAAACATTTGCCAATTACGCCTGTCTCCAACAATTCCTCAATCTGTCTTGCTACCTATGCATTCTGATCTAGTGTAAGCTTGTATGCTGCCTTATTTGGAAGTGTAGATCCAGGGATTAGGTCTATGCAATGACTGATGTCCCTAATAGGTGGTAGGGACCTTGGCATTCCATCAGAGATGATGCCTTTGTACTTGTCCAATAATTCTTGGACAGCAAGGTCTATGAACCTTTTCTTCTCCTCTCCCTTGACTTCTTGCTACTGCTCCTTGTTCACCTTCAAGCATGGAATTAGGGCATATGCAACTGCACCTTCATCTACTATCTCCTTCATGAATTGTTTACCTTCTACCATCATTACCTTGACTTTTTTTCCTTTTGATTCCACCTCCTTCCCCATCCATGGTAGTAACTTTATCACCTGACCATCCTTGGTGATTGAATATGTGTTTCTAACTCCATCATGTTGTGCTCTCAAGTCATATTGCCATGGTCTTCCAAATAGGAGATTGCAAGCATCCATCTGAGCTATGTTTGTCCTTGTATGGTCCAATTTGAAACTCCACCCAAGGCTGCTCTTCTACAACTATTTGCTGACCTTGAGTGAGCCATGAAATCTTGTATGGGCAAGGATGTGGTAGTCTCCTAAGCTTAAGCATTTCTACAATTTCAACAGACACAAAATTTTTAGTAGATCCAAAGTCAATTAGAACTCTACATACCTTTCCTCCTACCTTGCAAGTAGTTTTGAAAAGAGACTTTCTTTGTGGGGGTTCTCTGTCAGGCACCTTCATGGTGGTCATTACTCTCCTTATCATAAAAAATCTCCTTTTTCAAGATACCCTTAAGCATCAGGAGCATTCACACTTTGATAAGTGTTTGAGCTTGTTGCACTTTGACAATAAGATTCTTGGATCAAAGTTGTCCTCCTTTCTCTCGTTGAACTTGTTGCTTTTTCTAGACATCTACTGGATTTATGGCCTTCCTGATTGCAATTGTAACATCTGATAGGACCTCTGCCCTGAGATCTCCCTCTAAATGGTGGTCTTCTGCCCCTAAAGTTTCCTTTTTGATCATAACTTCCCCTTTGAGTTTGATTGTTGTCTCCTTGTTGTTTTCTTGATTGGATTCACCTTGGTGTCCAAATCCATTTCCTCTGCCTCTGAAAGGACTTCTTCCCCCTCTTTGCTATCTTCCTCTTCCTCTATTGTTCTGTTCTTGTCTTCTCTTTAGTTTCTCTTCCACTTTGAGTGCTAATTGGTAGCACTTCTGAACTATATTTGGATTATGCATATTTAGGTCTTCTTGGATGGCAAATCTCAACCCATTGAGATACCTTGCTACCTTCTCTTCCTTATTCTCCTTTACCTTTGTCTTGAGACATAGTTTCATGAATTCTTCAGTGTATGCACTGACATCTAACTCCTTCTGCTTCAGGTTTTGTCTCCTCTTATGTAATTGGATATTGTAATCCAATGGAACATAGGCTTCCTTCACTAAAGCCATCATCTTCCTCCACGTAGCAACTCTGTTCTTTCCTTCTTTCACCCTGTCATCTTGGATGAAGTTTCACCAGGTTAGTGCAGCCCCTTTCATTTTGGACTAAGCCATCTTCACTCTTTGGTGGTCTGGTATTTCCTCTGTTTCAAAGAAATTATTCAAGGAGTCTATCCACTCCATCACAGAATCAGTTTCCATTTTTCCTGCAAACACTGGCAGGTCTATTTTCATATCCATGGTCCTTCGCTCCATGGATTTGACGGCGTTGAGTAAGGGTCTCTAGTCTGCATGAACATCTATCTCTTCCTGCCTAGGGATCTCCTCTTCATCCCTATCTTCTCATTCACCAGAATATTCTTTTCCCTTTCCTACTTTGTCCCTCAACTTCTCCAACTCATCTTTCAATTCCTGATTCTGAGCTCTAACCGCTTTGCTCTCTGCCAATTGCTTCTTTACTAAGACTGCCAACTCAGCATTGGTCATCCTTGCTGGGTACTCTTCTGACCCTTCTCCTTCAGACATCTTGTCGCCTTCTTCTTCTTCCCAAAAGATACTCCTTCACTCTGATACCACTATGATGCAGAGTTGCCATGGGAAAAGTCTTCAAATGAATAGTGAAATGCTCACAAATCATATTCACAATCTACATACAACACTTGACTCATTATCACCAGTTTGTTATAGTGTTTTGTGTACTGGTTTACCACCACGGCTAGTCATAAAATGTATCAAGCGCTTGTATTCCCGCCAATGTACATTAAAATGTACATTCTTCAATATGCAAGACTTAACCTCTTATTGCCAGTGAGTTTGATGCCCTTACCTATTTCTTCTGGTCGCTATTTGATATCCGCAGAAAATGTATGTCTCAACATACAATTGCTAAATGCAATCAGAACATACAAAAGACAACCCCCGATTGCTGGTTCCCCTTATCTCCGTGGCCGGTAACCTTATGTATCTGTGGAATGTATATTTCGATATACATTCAAACATACAACTCACAATATACATTCACTGAATATTCCTCTAGAATATGCTTTCCAAGAAAAGTTGACCACTAACCTTCTTGTATCAACTTGATGTACATTCAAACACACAAACTGTCTTATACATTTGCAGAATACTCACAACCATGCAACTGCAGTATATGCAGGAATTGAACCCGATGTGCACTTGTGATATACACAGAGATTGCATATCAACACTTTGCAACATACAAACCTGATGTAGGATTGTCAGATACACACAAACTGGTACTCAGATACAATAGAGATATACACATGAACTGTCCACGACAAACAAAAGTGATATATACAGGAAATGTATATCCAATATGTTTTACCCTTATATCTTCAAAACATGCATTTTCAACATGTTTTCACACTCGATATGCCTTGCGATATGCACACAGACTGTATATCCCGCATACAAATGCGATATACTCACAACTTGTATATCCTACTAAATTTTGCTGATTTGATCTATTGAAACCCTTGCGATTTCACAGATCTATTTCTCCTGCAAACATGCAATCCTCCGCCCTTTGTCAACCTAGCACATGCCCATGCTAGGACTCTTCAATGCATGATGTAAGCGATCCAGCCAACCTGAACACAGACAAACAGGAAACAAAACAAAATAAAACCTAAACTGATATATACAACCATTCCACCGATTCGAAGAATCTAACTGGTGGAATAGGCTACGAATCTATCTCGATCCCAAATAGAAAATTGATTGCACAGAGAATTCCAAATGTTAGAAAATAACGCAAAACCGGATCTCTTTATTGCTTTCAGAAATGTATACAGATATCTAATTTCACAGCTCCACAATTTAACTTCCCAATCATTGCTCTGTCTAGTAACATCTCTATATGTCTAAAAATGACTCGATCTAGGGTGTTTATCTCCTCACTAAGAGTAGTACTGACTTGATTCCCAACGGCTAGGAGACAATTCCAAGTGGCTGGGAGATGCTAACCAACTAACAAACTCTTAACAAACTAACAACCTTGTCATGATAGATCGACAAGCTTGCACAGAAACCTAGATGTAAACTACTATAACAGATATTGGTCAAACTGACCTTATTACATCAAAATGAACTATAAACAGTAAAATGTCTTAAGGAAGTCAACTTGTGCTAGGTGCCCCTGCACCAACCCTCCCTGCTCATAGTTGGGAAGCAGATCCTTGAATGCCCGGTGATCATTATTAGAGGTATTTCCATCAAGTGATATTTTATTTTGATCTATATCATCTTGGATAGTGTGTTTGAGCGCAATGCAGTCGTTGGTTTTGTGCCCCCTGTTTCGCTGGCACTCGCAGAAATCATTGTCATTCCACCAAGGAGGTTTAACTTTTGGTTCGTATTCTTGTGCTATTGGAAGTGTTATGAGTTTGTTTGTGATTAAATTCCATAGGGTGGTTTCCAATGATTCCCCTAGGGGTGTGAATTTCCTCCAAGGATGATAACTTGTAAACCATGATTTAGTGTTTCGTGGTTTATTTTGTGGGGGGTTGTTTTGTGGGTTTGACAAGTTGAAGATTGGTTGTTTTGGTGCTACATTTTTGGCATCTACCACCCCATCATTCACAATGTTCTTGTTCTTTGTCCAGAATCTTGGTTTATTTGTGTTGGTATTGGTACTAGGAGTGTCCTTATAAAGCTTTATTTGACCTTTGGTGATTAAAGCCTTTTCGATGATTAGACCCATCTCAATGACCTTACTAAAGGAAGTAGGACATTGGATTTGTATCTGGTAGCTTAGGCTAGTTTGTAAGTTATGGACAAACATCTCCAGCATTTGTTTTTCAGGCATTTGATGTGGGCACTTACTTGCCAACTATCTCCATCTTTGTAAGAAGGCAGCGAAGGACTCTCCACCTTTTTGCTTGGTGTTACAAAGATCTAAAATTGAGGCATCATGCTCAATATTGTAGGAGAAGTGCGTGACAAATTTGTCCACAAGTTCATTAAAGGTTCTAATGCCAGGAGGGAGTCTAGAAAACCACTCCATGGCTTGTCCTCCTAAGCTTCTTGGAAACAGTCGCATAAGATAGGTATCATTGTGGGCGACTTCAAGGCATGTAGCGTTAAATTTCCTGATGTGGTCTCTTGGATCACCCTTTCCATGATATTTGACAAATTTTGGCACCTCAAATTTAGAGGGGAAAGGTATCATGATCAAGGTCCTATCAAAAGGATCTGGTGAAATATCCTCTAGGGAATAATGCTTAGTCAATGTTCATGTTTGTATGTCTGTGAATTGTTGTTGTAAAGCTTGGATCTGTTGGGTTATTAAGCTTAGGGCGTTTGTACGATCAATGGTTGCTTTACTTTTGTCTGTGGTCATTTCCTCTCATGTGCTTCCCTCAGGGTTTTTTTCTTCCTCAAGTTCTTTTAATGCTTCCACGTTGAAATCTTTAGGAATCTTGACTCCTTGTTGTCCTAAGTGAAGAAAGAATCTAGTAGGGTCTTAGGCAAGTACTTTGTCCATTATGCATTGGAACCTTCAGTCTTGTTGAGTTTGTAGAATCTCTTCCTGAGAAATTTCCTCATCATTGTCGTGAGGGGATGGAATAGTTTTGTCTGCCATTTTGATTTGTTTTTGTTTTTGGAACCTTGTTAAGACCATGCAAGGTGATTTGAGATGGGATGGAGTGAACTCAAAAGTTATGAACAAGAGGTGATAGAAGGTGTCGAGGTTTGAACAAGGTTTTCTTTAGATTTGTTGGTGTCAAACAAGTTGGTTGGAACAAAACGATAGTCAAAAGTAAGGATGATAGAAATCTGGTTACTAGATGTAGACTAGTTTTGTACAAGCCACTAGTGGAGTTCCAAGAGAAAAGGATGATCAATCCTTGATAGTGGAGACTCACTAGGTTTGTTTGAGACTGATGCAATCAAGAATAGCTTGGTACTAACCTAGTTTTGGACACTTGGTTTGATTTTGGAAGAATGTTTGCAAAATTTTGGATGATGTGAGTGCGGGAAAAGTAGCTATGTTGCTGAAAAGAACATGATGACTGAATTTGCACGATTTTAATCGGGTCTAGGAAACTGAAACAAGTTTGAAATGGGTGTTTGAAAAGTTGAATGTTTTTCTCAGAAAAAGTATGGAACAACTCTCTGGAATGGATGTGGAGCTATAAAAGCGCAACAACAGAAGGCAAAAGCGCAGCAGGTCAAAGCACATGCTCAGATTTGGCAAAGTTTATATGTGTACCAATAGTAGGTAAATGCGCAGCAAGTCTCAATGTATGCGTAGTTCTAGTTTTTTTGGTGTTTTTACAGAGTTTTTGGCATGTTTGTCAAAAATTTCTATTTTTGGTTAAAAACTTGGTCTTTCTTTTTTGCTTTCGATTTTCAATTATGGCAAATAAAGACACAACAAACGCAAAGAAGTTTTCATGATTTTTATATTTTATTATTTTTTTGTATTTTTGTGGACTTTTTTGACACAAGAACAATTACAATCCTAAGCTGGAAAAGATAGTATTCGTTGAGTCCCCTAGTTGTGCATATTCAAAGCAAATAGCTTCAAGATCTGGTAGTACCGGTGCCCCTCCACGGCACACACTTCTCATGCATACCAAGATATGGGTTTCCTTAGGCTCGTCCCACCACCGAACCTTAGGATTGTCCCTGATATCTCTACTTAGAAACACATGAATCAGGGCTACTTCAAAGGTCCCACCTTTTGCGCCAACAAATAGAAGGATTTTGGTATACTATATAGTGGCTGAGTAGTTAGGGGAACCGTTCGAGTGGTTACTTGTGCGGCAGTTCTACTCTCCGTTATGGAGTCTCCCAACCTTCAAGGGTTAGGCCTTGAAGGGTTTTGGGGGAGGTTGGCTGTCAGTATAACACATCGGCACTCGTTGCAGGAAGCTTTCACCTCAAGCACAATTTATTTATAATGGATTGGTAGGGCTTGGCTTTAGCCTATTACCACTTAGGGTCGTTCCTACTTGGACAGGCGAGCATCTAAGGGCAGGCCCCTCTAAAGGTTATACACAAAAAAATGACAAGTCTGGCATTCTGGTCACCCAATAAAGGGGAGAGCATAAGCCTATTGTCATTTAGAAGACACAGTAAACAGTGGTTTATCCAATCCTATTTAAAATGAGAAAAACTATATGCGTTATTCTACTTGGGCACACACACAATTGTTAACTTTGAAGTGATTAAAAGATAGAAATGGTTCTTTCCTTAGCAAGATAGCAATATTCTTAACTTTAAAGAGATAGCAATATGGCAAAGATAGCAATGATTTTGTTATTATCCTCCTAGTTAAGAACTATGTGAAATTTGCATGCATATTTTTACTTTCCTTGCTAGTTAACCTATGATGTGTGTTTTAAGAAAATGAAACTATCCATCTCTTAACGCTGCATGAAAATCAGATAATCAATCCTACAAGACAAGTGTTAGTGTTAGAAAGCCAGCAAGAAAACTCCTAAACTACTCCTCAAGACATATGCGCAGCTTAAAAGACTGAATGCATAGAAACAGTACTTAAAAGCATGACAATTATAAATGCATGAGAGAATAGGTTATAAGTGCAGAGAGAAAGAATGAATGCCCAGGATAGTTAAAAGTGTTGGATCAGATGTTAGATGTGCAGAATCTGAGGGCGGATGCACAGGACGATCGTATGCACCGGAATAGGTGGTATATGCGCCACCTTGGAGGATGTATGTGCCAAAAGGTTTTATGCACTGGAACAGTGGTCAGATGCATGCCATGATTGCTCAGATGCACCGAATGAACCTATATGGAGACTATACAAAGCCTGTATGTAACCTGTCACTCAAGAACTCAATTTTTTGGATTAGATTTGGGGCAAAGGCCCCACGGTGGACGCCATAAATGTTATGGGTAAAATTGGATAATATTCAAAATGAATTATAAACCCAATAACTCAATGGAATATGCAAATAACAAAGATTAAAACAAATAAATAGACTTATAGAGCTTTGTTACCTCACGTCTTCTATTGTTTGCTTATTCTCAATCGTTCTTTGGTGATGAATGTAGCCCTCAGAAAGCTTGCTTCCTTACTTTGTTTCCTCAAGATGACAATGGAGAAATGGCTAGGATACTTATTGTATTGAAGATGAGCTTTAATACAAATGTGAGATGGATAATGAATAATGCGAGAGTGGGGGTGCCAATGGCACACTATGGATTCGACAGAGTAATCTTACTTGAAAGCTTCTTTTTGTGAAATGGAAGAATAAAGGGGTATTTATAGACTTGTGTGAGAGAAGATCAATGGTGTAGAAGAAATAAGAAGATCAATGGTAGAGGATGTTTGAGAGAACGTGCATGAATAGAAAGAAGACAAGTGTCATAGGAAAAGTTGCTTTGTTGAGTTAACTACTTTCTTAATGAGGATGAGCTTTGATTTCATAAATTAGAATATATTTTTCTAATTTAAGAGTTTGTTGATAAAAATAAAGTTCCTTTAAATCAGTTAACTCAACTTTTGCTTTTGCATGTCAAGGAAGATTTATTTTTAGAAGATTTTGAAGATTTTTTAGAAGATAAGAGAGTGAATTAAATAAATAAATTTATTTAATTGATTGTGCAAGATTTAGAGGAATAAATAAAATATTTGATTATATTTTATTTTGGAGACTGAGATTTAATTTAAATAAATTTGTATTTTATTTAAATTTGGAAGAATAAATGATTTAATTAAATAATTAAAATTATTTAATTGTTTAGAAGAATAAAGTTGATATTGATGAAATTAATTAAATAAATGTAATTTATTCAATTAATGGGAGGAAAATGAATCAAATAAATAAATTGATTTATTTATTTATTGATAGAGGAATATTAAGATGAAATAAATATTTAAAATATTTATTTAGACAGAGTCATGTCATTTTTAGGTGTATACAATGTAAAATCTGAAATGTTTTATAGCCCTATATCATAAGCATGTTTCTCTGTATTAGAATACTTGAGTTCATGAGATTTCAATGGACAAATCATGAATGAAATTGGAGACTCTACACCTTCCTCGTTTTGCTAAACTAGAATTGCTAACAATGTATGCTTTGAAGCATAACTATACATAATGAATTTTTTTTTGTAATCAGGACACACCAAAACTGGAGCATGGGCTATGGCTCTTTTTATGTCCTCAAAATCTGCTTTACCTTCCGTGCTCCAACAGAAAGTGGTCTTACCTTTCATCATATTAACAATATGATGAGGCTTCTCTGCAAACTCTGGAATGAACCTTCGCAAGAAATTTACTTTGCCGAAGAAAGTATGAACAACCGTCTTACTCGTAGGCAAAGTAAGACCTTGGATGGATTTGACTCTTTCGAAGTCAATCTTAGTACCTTATTTAGACACAATGTGACCAAGAAGTTTACCTTCTGTAACCCCAAAAACTGACTTCTTTGGGTTAAGAGAAATACCATTCTGATGGCATCGTTCCAAAACTTGTCGCAAGTGGTAAGCATGATCTTGACATTTCTTGGAGAAAATAGTCAAGTCATCAAGGCATACCACAATAAACTTACCCATTTCATCTTTGAATGCCAAATCCATTGCTCTCTGGAAAGTAGCGCCAACATTGATAAACCCAAATGGCATCCTGCGATATGCAAAGGTGCCCCATGGAGTTGTGAAAGCAGTTTTGTAGTGATCCACTTCACTGACCTCTACTTGATTGTAGCCTAAAAAATCATCCAACATAGATATCATCTCTGAATCGGTTACTGTTTGTAACACTTGATCTATTATGGGAAAAGGGTAGTTATCTTTCAAGGAAGATTGATTTAGATTCCTGAAATCTACACAAATACGGATCTCTCCGTTCTTCTTCCTTACAGGAACAATATTTACAATCTAAGTTGAACGATGAATAGGGAAAATTATCCTAGCATTCAATATCTTTTGAATTTTAGCAAGGATGGTACCTGATATTTTGGGATTGTACTGCCTCAACTTCTGTTTATGAGGCAATGATCCCACCTTGAGTAGAATCTCATGTTGAATCTCTTGTGTTTTGATGGACTTCAAGTCATCATATGAATATGCCAGCACATCAATGCAGTGGCATAGAAGTGTTGTGAACTTGAACTTTTCATCATTAGTGCAACATTTCCCAATGTTGACTATATTAGGATCTCCTTTTGTACTTAGGTTCACTTGTTCAAATTCCATTGATGAACTTGAGTCAAGTTGTTGTTGTTGCTTGATATAATGATTGTGTTTATCAAATAGCTTTTCAAGGGAAACTAAACCTTTCAGAATTTTATTTTCTTTCAATTGGATAAATGCTTTGCCAGTCTCTGAGTTTACTTAAGAAACATATTCCCGAGGTGGAGAATCACTTTCCTCAAAGTAAAGTTCATCAAAACTATATGTTTTCTCTAGAAAAGCTATAATCTGATTATCACCATTAAAAACTTGCCAATGGTCAACATTATCAGGTGCACTTGGTCGGAATACCAACTCAATGGTGTACTTATCACCCTTAAAATCCTTATGTGGGACCATAAGGGTAACTAATGCGGCCAATGAGTCATCTCTATCATTATACTCTCTAGGAACAACAAAAATATCAAATGCATCAAATTTATCAATGCAATCCCATACCCGATTTTGGTAATGCTTTAACCTTTCATTTTTTGTCAGGTACATATTTCTTACCTGACAAACAATAAGCTCTACATCTCCTTGTGCATGAAGATTTCTGATTCCCTTTATGCAAGCAGCCTCCATTCTAAGTAACAAAGACTCGTATTCAGTAGTATTGTTGGTATTGTCAAACTGTAGCTTATATGAAAAAGGAAAAATATCACCTTGAGGAGATATCAAGACTACTCCAGTCGTGGATCCTAAGGAAGAATAGCTACCATCAAATTCCAAAGTCTGAATATCATTTGAACTTTTTGGTTCAACATCTCTGTGATCAACAGACTCTTCACTCGAAGAAGAAGAATCTTCCATCACCAAACTTTCATCTGAACTATCATCTAACAAACTAGAAGAATATTCTGTAGTCAGGAAATAGTTACCTAAACCTGAAGATTCAAATAAAATTTGAGCTTTTGGGTCTTCAGATTGAGTGACAATATACTTTGCTTCCCTTTCAGGAAGCAATTTCTACATGACACCCTTAACGGGTATCCTGGCTTCAGATAAATCCATATTAAGCTCTCCTCCTACATCTTTACAAGAATTTCATCCAAGTAAAATACCATATGAAGTTAGAACAGCAACAACTAGGACAATCATCTTTATTCTTTTCTCCAAAAATGCAGCGAACTACACATCCTTAATCTGGCCTAATAAAGGCACTTGTTTGTTTTCCATTGAAAATCACCTTCCAAAGGTCTTTGTTAGAGTCAATCCTAGAGTATTTGCTACCTTGGCAAGCATAACATTGTCAGAAGCTCCCGAATCTATGACACAATTACTAAGTTTGTGACCATTGATTAACAAAGAAACATAGAAAGGTTTAACTTTCCCTAAAGAGGTAAGAGGAGTGGTGACTAGGTTATTCTGATTAGACCTAGTCTTTGAGGGGTTAGGAATAGTCTTGGAAGTATCTTGCCCTACAGAGGCATTCTTATTTTTAACAAATTCAACTAACCTTTCAAATTGGTCAGGGTTAGCTTGCAAATATTCCACCTCAGACATTTGAATTTTGGTTTTCCTGGCATGATCAATTATATCAAAAAGCTGAAATGAATTGGACATAGAAGTAGGGAAACTTTCATTCTGAGGTTTCATTGTGGAAGTATTGGTCTAAGGAATGGCAACATAACCAACCGGATCCTTTGATTGAAAAGGTAAAGGAGTTCCTCTTTTAGCAATAGAAATTACAGGTTGAGAATCTTCTTTCAATTTACCTTTATCAGCCACTTCCTGGTTTAACTAATTTTGAGATTTGGTGAAAACAACATACGCTCCACCATATGCATCACCTCCTCTTTCTTCCTCATCCTGATAGTTCAGAAACCCAATATTTGAGTTGCCAGTCAATTCCTCTTCTCCTTCCATAAAGAGATTGGTATTGTTTTCCTGATCTAAATCAGGCTGTGAAAAATTTTCATGCTCAACTTCATAATAGACAACTGCTGAGTTAACCGATGGTGCTTCTATGGTAAGCCTCCCTTGTGTTAGCAGAAGCCTATTTTGACCTTGGTTCCTTGCAGCATTGCCCTGATATTGAGCATTAGGAAATGTCCTCCTTGGTATATCCCTATAGGAAGGAATGGACATACTTTGAGACATCTGTTTCTTCAAAGCTAACAATTCGTTAGCTAATTTTTGCACCATAGGATCAGTGGTGCTAGTGGAAGAATTATCAGTAGAGGGCTGCCCTCTACTTCTATTTATATCCTTTCTTATCTTATCAGCAAGGATAAGATCATCTTCAATCTCGATAGCTAGATCTTGAGCTACTACCAAGTCAGCCGGATTAGTCTGCCGCAGAAGAAAACTTACTTCTGGCAGTTGAGTGTTTATAAATAAATAGTTTAGATTTTCAACTGTGGACTGAGCAGTGGCCGGAATTTTGTTGGTCAACTTATTGAACTTAGCAATAAATTCTTGCAAGGGTTCTTGTAGTTCTTTCTTCATTTGCGTAAGTTGATCTAATAGAGCATGAGCATCTTTGACAGGAACCTATCCTCAAACTTAATTTATAGAATGTTCCATCCATTGATGGTTTAAGAAGGGAGGTGATAGAACTAATCTGCTGCAACACCTTGAAGCATCTCAACAAAAAGTCTCACAGATACATCTTCATGTTCAACCCCAAGAACACCACATGCAATATAAAAGGATGCAATATGTTCATCAGGGTGAACTTTTGCATCGCCATAGAACTTTGGAAAATTCTTTCTTGAACTATGGGGTAGCTCATGCAATGGTGGGGTAAGATTCAAAGGCCCAAAAGCATTTCCCCATGGGCTCGCAAGTGGAGGATGAGCCATTATGTGCCAATTAAAAGGTGGAATTATAGACCTTGAAACTTGTACAACCAGCGGAGTCCTATGCACACTTGAGGCTTCACTTGGTATGGGTGACCTTGTGTTGGTTGGAGAAAAACTCCTTGTACACTGAAGTCAAAATTTCAGAGGCAAAAGACCGAAATTATTTTACTACATTAACTCAAACACAAGATCAATAATTCCTTGAGCTCTCTTGCTTCTTGTATACCTTGAGTCTGTCAGAATGTAATACACTTAACAAATATAAAAACTTGAAAAACTTATTACAAGCAATGAGGCTGATATGCTTCAACTCAAAGCGTGAGGCTCTAAGTTGCACATTCGTACCCCAGTAGAGTCGCCAAAAACTATTGGGTGAATATTTTGTCTATAACTCACTAAAGGCAAAATGGTTATATGAACCATAGTATGATGAGATATTATCTCTCCTCTCTGCTAAAGACCTGTCTTCAATATCCATTTCCTCTATAGCCAGTTCTTCAACACCCTGTTTTTCATCAACTTCCATTTCCTTAGCAGCAGATTCCTCCTCTATCACTTTGGCCTTATTTCCTTTTGACACAAATTTAATCTTAGGCTTGGGAGCCTTGGATGTACTAGGAATATCACTTCTATTCTTAGTCCTCAACCCAGCTTTCTTCCCTGTTTGCTCTAAAGCCTCCTCTTTAGAACCAGTTATGAAGTCCTTTAAGGGTATACCCTTGCTTTGAAGCCACAGATTGGTATTATCCAGAACATGTTCAAACCTCTTTCTCAAAGAAGTTAACTCCTTTTTTGACCACTACACAGCACGAAAGGGAGAAGTTGCAATTTGTTCATTGACATATCTAGGGTTAACAACATCTTTGTTATCCACCATACCTTCTAGAATATCAACCAAGCCCAAATATTAATTTGGCTTAAAGGCAACTTGTTGTAATCTAGCTTTCTGATTTCTTCTTTTGTTCTTAGGTCAGCCCAAATATCATCTACCATCAGCTTGTGAAACTTTGTCTTTCTCCTAATCTTATTTTTCACTTCGCGATAATCAAATTTGGGTCTCCTTTTGAATTGTTTCATAGTAACCTTTGGGTCTCCTTTAGCAGTAGTTGCAATAGAGTACCTACCAATCTCAACAGGAAACCTAAATCTAGGCTTCTTTAGTTCCATTTGTTTGTTATGAATGACATGTTGATAACTAAGAGGGGGGGTGAATCAGTTATCTTAATTATTTCAACTTTCTAAATTTCCTTATCAATTAGTGCAGCATTAAATTAAATAAGCAAACATAACCATGAAATGGAAATAACATCAATAAACATGACACAATGATTTTGACGTGGAAAACCCTGTTAGGGGAAAAACCACGGGGTGATTAACCCAAGATTGTATTCTCTGTTAGAAGAATAAGATAGTACAAAATGGCACTTGCCAATTAGGACTCACTACCCGAGCACACTGTTCACAAGAGGCTCACTGCCTACAATAGTTTATACAAGGAAACTAGATACTTGAACTGATGAGAAGCATCCACATATGCTAAGGTTCAGTTCTGGTTAAGCCCAATATACTGATCTGCTGCACTTCATTCTTACTCTCTTAGGTGTTGTTGTCCTGTTACATTCTAGACCTATCTTACTGCCTTCACACTTCTCTTCTTTTCTTCACTCCACACAATACACCACACACACATTCATATCTAAATCCATCTGGTATATATATCCACACAAAGGATTTCATCTTCTTTCTAGTTGGCATCCGGAATAGTCAATATTTTTCCAAACTCTAGTTTGTCAGCTGAATCCTTACTTACCAAGTGATGCGAATCAAGGAGATACTTATAGAAGTCATCTAACATGTCAGCCAATCATGGATGATACCTTAAGAACCTTGATCACCATCAATATCTCATCCGGAATAATTCTGATGCTCTGTCGGTCAGTTCTTCCTCTGTCTACTCTGCCAAACTAGACCCCAATACTTAGATGCTCATATCTCTTCACTCTTTCATCACCGAAGGCTCAATCCCTAGAATCTATTAGTCAAGTTATTCCTCTTGACTTCCCCAAGTCTGCACTTTACAAAGATACTTCCTCTAAGAGATCCAGACCTGACTGTCGGACCTTGTTGCATGCTCTGTTCTTGCTTACCAGACCAAAGAATTCTTCAATTTGACTTTCGGTAAAGATACACCATGTCCTACGGATGTGTGGAATGGTCTTTATTGCCATCAATGACAACACCAATGAAGCCACACAGTGTCTCTTGCCAACAATCTCCCCCTTTGGCATTGATGGCAACACTTAGTGAAAAATGACTAAGTGTTATACTACACTCCCCCTTGGTTGATGCTCTGTTCTATTGTACACTTTATCGGAGCTCCCCCTTAGCTGGATTCCACATTTTTCACTACTCCTCACTCCCCTTTGACATCAATGGCAAAGGGTAGGGTCCACATACCAAGATTTCCCAAAAATAATCTATACTTAGCTGCATAAGTATATATACATGCTATACTTACATATACTGAAGTATATCTACAAAAGATGTCTTCAACTAGGCAAATTTTGTTGCCCAACTCTGCTTCATCCTGTCCAAAATTGAGATGTGACCACTAAACAGGAATGCAAAAGCTTCTGTTCTTTTAAGATCTGTCGGATCACGGGTTCGGGCTATGGTCTAGGCATCAGTTAGGGCCTCATGCATGGCCTCTAATTTAGGGATAATCATCCCTCTAAGTTCACCCATTCTGCTTAATATGTTCTTCCTCTCCTTCTCAAGCTTCTTATGCTCATTCATGATTACAATAGTTTGACATTCCTAGTTTATTATGGATACAGTGAGAGGATCAAAATTCTGAGAGAGGCTTGACAGTTTATCCTCTTGTTCTTTCACTTTCTTCTCAATATCCTTTGTTACTTTAGTCCAAGATATACAAAATTTATATACTTCTCCTCCATCCTTAAGAGCATTTTCTAAGCTCTTTATCCCAATATCCATATTTCTCCTATCATTGGTTATAAGGCCTTGTAACTTAGAGAATCTCTTATCCAAAAACTCTTTCCAGACCTTTACCTCAGCTGATTTCTCTAAAGACTCAAAATGAGTTCTAACACTATTTACTAGAGATTTGAGATTACCAGATGAAGAGACTGAGGGATCCTTCTGAAAAGATGGCATGATCTTCTCTAATACACCGGATGCAGTTTCTATGAGCTTGCAGTCTTCCATGTGAGACTTCAGAAGTTTTTCTTTTTCCTTTGCTGAAGTAAATGATGCTAGCTTCATGGTTTGAACTGGGGAGAGGGAGTCAAAATTGAACGGTCCTTGAAGAAGTTCCGGTTCATCAAATTCTATCATCTCCTTGGTTAAGAATTCCTCTACTGCTTATGCTGTGTCTCTTTCCGGTGACAGGGTTTTGTCCCCTTTTGCAGCCTTATCACTATCATCTGTGGTTTTTTCTATTGGAGTTTTCTCTCCTTCTGCACCCTTATTACTATCATCTTCTTTTTCCTTTTCCTCTACTTCTTGATTGATCTTTTCTTCTACTCTTTCTTCTTCTTTACATCTAGAGTCAGTAGTGGAAACTGGAGGAGAGATGTTTTCTTGATCATGGACCTCCTCTTCCAGAGCAGAGGAATCTAAGTCCTTACCTTTTTCTTCACCTATATCCTTTACCTCTTCTACCACTATCTCAGTAGATTCTTCTTCAACATCTGTAGCTGAGGGATCATCACCTAAGTCCTCTACAATGGGAATGTTGAATCTTTTGTATGCATTCCAGAGAATCTCTTCTGTCTCTTTTCCTATTTTGTTAGTTTTGCCAAGCATAAGCTGATTCATTCTAGCTTTGCTTCAGAACTTATCCTTGCAATCTTTGAAGATCATATTCATTTGCTTCAGAGTGATTGAAGGAAAGAGATGAATGGCTATCTGTTCCCGGATCTCAAGTTCCTTTGCCTTAGCATTATTCTTTCTTATCTCTAATTCCTTCTCTAGGCTTTTGGGAATGAGAGATATGATTTCAATAAAAGCCTTATTGTATATGTTCAAGTATTTAACTGTGGCTTCCTCCAAGATTTTTCTATCTGCATCATTATATGCATCATAGAATTCTGTTATTGGTTACAGGTTCCCATCCATAGTAACTACTTTAACTACATCATCTAAGGACAGAGTGGGCCTTTCAACAAATTCTTTTGTTATTTCTTCAGTGGAGGGTTCACCGGATGTTTTCCTCTTCTTTTTCATTTTCTTTACTTCCTCATCTGATTTTGTCTCTTCATCATCCTTCTGACTGATGTAAGACCTTGTTGCCTTTTTCTTAGTTCTCTTCTCTCCTTTTCTGGATGATTTTGCTTTTGGTTTTGATGCCTTTGAGATCTTTGCAGTGGTAGGTGTAGAGGTCTTAGAGGATCTGGTCCAGGAGGGGACTTCCACTAGAGCACCTTCTTTCTCTGCTTTTTCTTTTTCTTTCTCTATCTTTTCTGTCTTCTCTCTATTTGCATCAAGTGCCTCTTTTGAAATTCCATGCCTCTTGGCAAACTCTTCTACTTCCCTCCTCACTTTTCTTTTTATTTCCGGTTGTCTTAGCTCCACATGGATCTTCACACTTAATTCTTCAAAGGTTCCAAACCTTTCTGCTTTAGGATCCTTGGATTGACTGAGCATGTGTTGAACATGTAGCTCAACAATTTTCTCATCTACTTCATACCCCATTGGCATGATCCAGACTATTCTTGGCTCTACTGCCTCCATTAGACATTGATCAGTTTCTACCATAAAGCATACTGTATCTTTATACTTTTCAACTAAAGATTGGGAGATTCTCTCTCTTGCTTGCATCATGCTCTGAAAATTCTTGAAATAGCCCCAAAGTGTTGTATTCTGTGCCTTGGCATCACCAAGCCCATGTATATAATCTCTGATTTGGATGGCTACTGGTCTATCATTCTGCCATACCCAACCACTGGATCTGGGAAGCTCATTCATGAAGTAGAAGAACAAGCACAGTATCAGCCCACCATACTTGAAGAAGTTCTTGTCCTTCTTGATCTTTTGTAGGTTTTCCATTAGTTGGCTCAGAAGGAGTTCACAAAGATCATAATCTATATTTTTCCTCAACATTTCATAAGTAGTGTAAATTGCAATTCCGGGTACTAAATTTTCCCTGCTAGAGTGATATATCTTATAACCGATGATCATGGAGGCAAACTTGACATCCGGATTAGTGATGTCTTCTATTGTCATTGCTCTTTTGTCAAATTTTGATCCGGTAGCCTCACTCACAGTTTGATTCTTGATGGATTTGAGAACAGGAATCCCACCGGGTGAGTGCAATCTGGTTACTGCCCTAATGGCAGCCTTGGTTATCTTAAATGGCCTCATCAACCATATAAAGTTATCATGCATTCTACTTAGAACATATTGGACCCATTCATCTTCTGCAAAATAGGGGAAATGAATGCATTGTGCGAAATGCTTGTCCCGGATGGCTTTATACTGAGTTTTGAGTTCAAATGAGTCATCTATCAAATTCTTGTGATAGATATCAACCAGGTTAGATTCCCCAAATTCTTCAATATTTGCATGAATATATGCCCTAACATCTTCTACATGCAGAACCCCATGCGAAATGCTTGAAAAGATGCCTAGGGGATCAACTTCTATGGATTTATATGGATGTTTCTTGAATTTAGGACGTGGCCTATCAGTGATCTTTACAACATTCAGTGTAGTCATCTTCAAAAGATTTTACAGAGAAATATTCAATAATGGAAAATACCTTTTGTGCTTCTAGGGTTCGCTGAATGAGATGGATTAATTTGCTGGATGAATCGACTTCAACGGTTGATCTTTTGAGAATTTGAGATAATTTGTTGCAGAGCTCCTTTTCTCTTCTTCTTGAATGCAAATGTGCAAATGACGAGAGAATGAACCCTTTTATTTATGGGAAAACCCTAATTTCATATTGCAATAAATGCGCAACTCAAGTCATTCCGGTTGCCTGGTTCTTCTTAATTTGAGAAAGATCTTTTTCCGGATCACTGAGATATACTTAGAGTTATTCTTGGTGATTAATAACAAATTATCTTACTTTCCCCAAACACTTGATCTATCCATAGAACAAGATGCCTCGAATTTGAATCATACTAGATTTAACTATGATAATCCTGTTTTACCGGATGACTGTTAAACCAGATCAATTTTGGAAGATTAGACTCTTCAAATATTCCTGTAGATCTTCCATATCTTTACCAAGCTTTCTTTAGATGTTTCTCTGAGAATTCTTTTATTCCGCAACTTCCTATGTGCCAATTTCTGGCACCAATTAACTGGTTGGGGGAAAATGTTTTTCCTTGTGTCTCCCCCTAAGCTAGAGCTCACTTTTTAATTTTTAGAAGGAATATCAGCACCAGATTCTGGTGCAGATCCATCCCCTACATTCTCTATACTTCTCTTCACCCAAATCTTGTTCATCTCACTTTTAACTTCATCTGCATTTACTTTTCCTTTTCCTTTGTCTTGATTCTGATTATGATGCACTGGACCCCTTTTGTCCTGATTCTTGCTTCTACAGAATTTGACAATATGACCGGATCTATTGCAATTGTGGCAAACAACATTTTTTTGCATATTTGAATGATATCCTCTTGATCTGCATTGATTAACCATATGTCCCATTCTATTGCATACAAAGCATCTACCATTGAATGAATTGTTCATTTGTATATTTTTGCATTCATAAGATTTGTGACCATACCTTTTGCAGTTGAAACACTGTCTAGAGAAGGATGTATTAATCTGATTTATTCTCTTTCTGCACTGATTAGCTTTATGACCAAAGTTATTGCAGTTGTGGTAGTATCCATTGAAGGATGGATATCTTTGAGCATTAGGTTGCCTTACCGGAGGTCTTCTAGGCATGTTCCTTGGATTTCCTGATCCAAAATTCTTCTGACCGGATCCAGAGCTTTCACCTTTCTCATATACCAAGCCACGCTTGTCATCTACCCTCTTTTGGCTTTCAAGAAGAACTTCAAGTTGAGCAGAACTTATCTTGAATTTCTCTTTGTATTCATTTGCTATTTGAAGATCCTTTTTAAGAGTGTCAATTTGATCCTCAAGTTTTTCTTCATTATCTCTAGCATCTTCAAAATCAGATTCTAGATGCCTGATTATTCTATCCATTTTGTGGCAGTCTTCTGACTTCTCCTTGAGAGATTGTCTTAGATCATCTTCAGTTTTTCTTTTCTCTTCAAATTCTTGGGTGAATTTCATAACTCCTAATTCCATTTCATTTCTTACCATAATGACCTCTTTTGATAACTTTGCACATAACTTAGTTTTCTCCTTCAGATCTTCATTTGTACCATTGTCTTCACTTTGACTTGCCAATTGCTGAAGTAGATCTTTTCTCTTTTTCAGAGAGATACTCAGTTTCCCTTTTAGTTCATTTATGAAATCATCAGCCTGTTTGAGTCTTTCCTTCAATTCATTGACTTCAGAGCTTGATTGCTCAAGATCATCTAGGGCAGACTGAAGTTGTTCCCTCATACCATACACATCCATTTGAGTTCCCAGATCTTCCTCAAGCTGTTAGGATCTTTTTGGAGGAACTTGGCTTTGATACCAATTGTTGATAACTGAGAGGAGGGGTGAATCAGTTATCTTAATTATTTCATCTTTCTAAATTTCCTTATCAATTAGTGCAGCATTAAATTAAATAAGCAAACATAACCATGAAATGGAAATAACATCAATACACATGACACAATGATTTTGACGTGGAAAACTCTGTTAGGGGAAAAACCATGGGATGATTAACCCAAGATTGTATTCTCTATTAGAAGAATAAGATAGTACAAAATGGCACTTGCCAATTAGGGCTCATTGCCCGAGCACACTACTCACAAGAGGCTCACTGCCTACAATAGTTTATACAAGGAAACTAGATACTTGAACTAATGAGAAGCATCCACATATGCTAAGGTTCAGTTCCGGTTAAGCCCAATATACTGATCTGTTGCACTTCATTCTTACTCTTTTAGGTGCTGCTATCCTGTTACATTCCAGACCTATCTTACTACCTTCACACTGCTCTTCTAATTTTCTTTGCTCCACACAATACACCAAACACACATTCAAATCTAAATCCATCTGGTATATATATCTGCACAAAGGATTTCATCCTCTTTCTAGTCGGCATTCAGAATAGTCAATATTTTCCCAAACTCTAGTCTGTCAGCTGAATCCTTACTTACCAAGTGATGCGAATCAAGGAGATACTTATAGAAGTCATCTAACATGTTAGCCAATCATGGATGATACCTTAAGAACCTTGATCACCATCAATATCTCATCCAGAATAATTCTAATGCTCTATCGGTCAGTTCTTCCTCTGTCTACTCTGCCAAACTAGACCCCAATACTTAGATGCTCATATCTCTTCACTCTTTCATCACCGGAGGCTCAATCCCTAGAATCTATCAATCAAGCTATTCCTCTTGACTTCCCCAAGTCCGTACTTTACAAAGATACTTCCTCTAAGAGATCCGGACCTGACTGTCGGACCTTGTTGCATGCTCTATTCTTGCTTACCGGACCAAAGTATTCTTCAATCTAACTTCCGGTAAAGATACACCATGTCCTGTGGATGTGTGGAATGGTCTTTGTTGCCATCAATGACAACACCAATGAAGCCACACAGTGTCTCTTGCCAACACGACAATCATTTGCCAACACAACTCCATCAAGATAATTTTATCAGAAGGGAACTTTGGCAACATATAGGGATACCCCTGATAATATCCAACTCTTAAATATGTGAAAGTTGAAAACTAAAGAAACAAGCAACCAAAACCATTCACCACTGCCCAGGCTTCATCTGAAATTCTCCTCTGCTCCAACTGGGGTTTAAAGAGGCACAAGAAAGCAGCAAAGAAGGCATCATTCACCCTTCTAAAATGATGAATTGAGCCTTTCAAAGTGAGTTGAGGATAATACTAATAAATTGGTACAACCCTCCTATCTCCATCAGATGTCAAACTTGTGAAGCTTCTCATTGAAGCTGCTGCATATACAAGGTATAAAGTCATATAGAACTTGAAGGTAGTTTATACCGTACTCAGTTGCTCATGAAGAGAATTGCTGATTTGTTCTCTGCAAAATATATTTTGTTTGCCCTGAAGTATGATCTTGATATATGGATACATCCATTCATGGAAAGTAGAGGATGAAAGAAGACCTCTCACTTTTCTCAGAAGAGTTATCAAATCACTTACCTCCTCCACAAAGTCACTCCTAGCAAAACTCCTCGGCCATTTGGACAAATTTGGCCTGGCAGTCTTGAGCCATTTAGTATTGATCACCCTTTTCTCCTTTTCAACATCTTTATCATACTCTCCCTGAGCAATACTGAAATCTAGCTCTGCAATATCTATTGGAAACAAGGTAGATAACTAAGAGGGGGGGTGAATCAGTTATCTCAAAATTTCCTTTATTTTCTTTTCTTTTGTATCTTAATAATTAGTGTTGCATCAAAACATGAAAGCATATGTAATCATAAGAACATAAATAAAATCAACACACATAACACAAAGATTTTTACGTGGAAACTCTGTTAAGGGAAAAAACCACGAGGTGACTAACCCAAGATTGTATTCTTTGTTAAAAGAATAAAGGAGTACAAAATGACACTTGCTAATTAGGGATCACTGCCCAAGCACATTGCTCACAAGAGGCACACTACCTATAAGAGACTCACTATCTACAAAACTTACAGAAGGTAATCAGGAGCTTGAACTGATGAGAAGCTCTACAAATGCAAGAGTTCAGTTCTGGTTAGGCACAATACACTAATCTGATACACTTCATTCTTCCTCTGTTATAATGTTGCTGCTCTGTCACATACTAGAGTTGAATTGCAACTCTCACACTTATTCCTTCTTTTCTTCACACTTTATTTCATCACTTGTTCACCACACACACCCACATACTAGAATCCATCTAGTATATATATCTGTATCAAGGATTTCATCAATTTTCTAGTCGGCAACAAGAACACTCAAGATATTTGTAAGTTACTGATCTGTCGGCTGAATCCATGCTTGATTTGTGATGAGTATCAAAAACATAGGCATAGAAGTCATTAATTATGTCGGCCAACAATGTATAATTCAACATATTGCTTGATCAACACCTTTTACTCATCCAGACTGAAGTCTAATATTCTGTTGGTTAGTTCTTCCTCTGTCTGCTCTGCCTGACTAGAATCCAACACTCAGATGCTCATATCTTTTCCTTGATTTATCACCAGAGGCTAAATCTCTGGAGTATAGTAGTCATGGTACCCCTCTTGACTTTCTCAAGTCCACAACTTATTGAGTTACACCATCTGAGAGATCCAGACCTGATTGTCAGACCTTGTTACATACTCTGTTCTTGTTCACTGGACTAAAACAATCTTCAATCTGACTTCCGGTATAGACATATTATGTACTACGGATGTGTGGGATAGACTTTGTTACCATCAATGACAACACTTATGAAGCCACATAGTGTCTCTTGTCAACAATCTCCCCCTTTGGCATTGATGGTAACACTTAGTGAAAAATGGCTAAGTGTCGCAGTAACTCCCCCTTGGCTGATGCTCTGTCTTTTGCACTATTTTACCAGAGCTCCCCCTTAGTTGGATTCCACATTTTTCATTACTCCTCACTCTCCCTTTGACATCAATGGCAAAGGGTGGAATCTGCATATCAAAATTTGTAAAAATTGTCTTATATATGGCCGCATAAGTATATATATATATGTTATACTTACATATACTTAAGTTATTGGCAAAAGTGGCCTTCAACTATAAGAACTCTATGGCCCAACTCTGCTTCACCCTATCCATAATGGAGATGTGACCACTCAACAAAAAATCATATTCTTCTGTCCTTCTTAAATCTACTGGATCACTGGTCCAAGCTGTGGTCTGAGCATCTGTCAAGGCCTCATGCATTGCCTCTAACTTAGGGATAATTATCTCTTTGATTTCATCCATTTTGTTTATTATGTTCTTCTTTTCTTTGTCCAGCTTCGTTATTTCATTGATGATAACAATGGCCTGACATTCTTGATTAATTAGAGAGGTAGTGAGGGGATTAAAATTCTGAGATAAACTTGACATTTTACCTTATTGTTCTTTCACTTTCTTCTCAATGTCCTCTGTTACTTTGGGCTAAGATAAACAAAATTTGTATATGTCCCCACCATCTTTAAGAGCATTTTCAAGGCTCTTTATTCCAATGTCTAGGGTCCTCCTATCATTAGTAATCAATCCTTGCACTTCGGTGAATCATTTTCCTAAAAACTCCTTCCGAAACTTTGCTTCTGCTGATTTCTCTAAAGATTCAAAATGAGTGCTAATAGAATTTACCAAAGATTTCAGGTTACTGGATGGTGAGGCCGAAGGATCCTTTGGAAGGATAGCATGATCTTCTCCAGCATCCCAGATGCAATCTCCAATAGTTCACAGTCTTCCATGTGAGATTTCAAGAGTTTTTCTTTTGCTTTGGCTTGAGAAAAAAGATGCTATTTTCATTGTCTGAACCGGAGAGAGAGAGTCAAAATTTAATGGCCCTTGAAATAGCTCAGGTTCATCTATCTCCATCATTTCTCTATTTAGGAAGTTCTTCACTACCTCTGCAGTGTCTCTTGCTGGTGATTGAGTCTTCTTTTCTTTTGGGTTATTGGAACAGTCATCATTAGTCTTTTCTACTTGTTCTTCTTCTTTTCCCTTAACCTCCTCTTCTTGACTCACTTTCTCCTCTTTTCTTCCTTCTCCTTTAAGATTTAGAATCTGGAATGCCTGTAGTGGGATCCAAAGGTGAGATGTCACCGGTGTTTATTGCTTCATGAACTTCCTCTTCCGAAACAGAGGAATCCAAGTCCTTAGACTTCTCTTCATCTATCTCTTTTGATCCTTCTACATCAGAAGATTCTTCATTGGTTACATTTAATCCTTCAACATCCATGGTAGAAGGTTCTTCATCTATTTCCTCTACAATAGGATGGTTGAATCTTTTGAAAGTATTCTGGAGGATGTCTTTTGTTTCTCTTGCTACTTGGTCAGTTTCTCCAAGCATAAGTTTATTCATTCTTTCTTTACTCTGGAATTCATCCTTACAGTCCTTAAAGATCATGTCCATTTGTTTTGGAGTGATAGAAGGATAAAGTTGAATTACTATATGTTCCTAAATCTCTAAGTATTTTGCCTTTGTATTCTCTTTTCTCAGTTTAAGTACTTTTTCTAGACTCTTAGAAATCAAGGATATAATTTCAATGAAAGCTTTATTGTAGATGTTCAGGTACCTGACAGTAGCTTCTTCTAAAATTCTCTTGTCAGTATCATTGTATTCATCATAGAACTCTATAACTAGTTGTAGGTTCCCATCCACAGTAACTTCCTTGATGATGTCATCAATGGAAACAATGGGCTTTTCAACAAATTCCTCTGCCTTTTCTTCCTCATTTTTACTAGCAGAGAATTTCCTGGATGTTTTCTTCTTCTTCATTTTCTTGATTTCCTCATCGGATTCTGTTTCTTCATCATCTTTCAGGCTTGTATATGATCTTGTGGCTTTGGTCTTTTTCCTCTTTTCTCCTTTTCCAGATGTCTTGACTTCTGGTTTGGTGGTCCTTGAGCTTTTAGGAGTGGTAGGTGCAGAGCTCTTAGAAGATCTAGTCTGGGAGGAGGATTGTACCGGAACATCTCCTTTCTTTGCTTCTTGTTTTCTTTCTCAACCCTCTCCATTTTCTCTCTATTTGCATCTACTGCCTCTTTTGATAAGCCAAATCTTTTGGCAATTTCTTCAACTTCCCTTCTTACTTTCCTCTTTATCTCTGGTTGTCTTAACTCAACATGTATTTTTACACTTAGTTCTTGAAAGGTACCAAACCTTTATGCTTCGGGGTCCTTAAGCTGGCTCAATAGGTGTTGAATATGTAGCTCCAAGATTTTTTCATTGACCTCGTATCCCATAGGCATTATCCACATAGTCCTCGGCTCAAATGCCTCCATTAGGCATTGGTCAGTGTTAACCATGAAGCACACTGTGTCCTTGTATTTCTCGACTATGGACTGAGGAATTCTTTCTCTAGCTTGCATCATGCTCTAAAAGTTCTTGAAGTAACCCCAGATAGCTGTGTTTTGGGCTTGAGCATCACCAAGTCCATACATATAATCTCTAATCTGAATTGCAACCAGTTTGTCATTTTGCCATACCCAACCATGTGATCCAGGTAGCTCATTCATATAATAAAAGAACAGACACAGTATTAGACATACATATTTAAAGGAATTCTTCTTATCCTTTTTAATCTTCTGCAGGTTTTCTAACAGTTGATTTAGGAGAAGTTCACACAGGTCATAGTCTGCATCTTCCCTTAACATCTGATATGCTGCATAGATTGTTATCCTAGACACAGAATTCTCCCTGCTAGAATGATAGATCTTGTACCCAATTATCATTGAGACAAACTTGACATCCACATCCATGATGTCATCTATGGTCATGGCTCTTTTGTCAAATTTAGATCCGGTGGCTTCAGTTACTATCTGGTTCTTGACAGACTTATGCGCGGGTAACCCACCAGATGCATGCAATCCAGTCACTGCCTTGATGGCATCTTTAGTTATCTTAAAGGGCCTCATTAGCCACATGAAAGTATCATGCATCCTACTTAGGACATACCGGACCTAATCATCTTCTACAAAATAGGGAAAGTGTATGCAATGTCCGAAGTGTTTATCTCGGAGGGCCTTGAATTGAGGTTTGAGTTCAAAACTCTCATCTATTAGCTATTTGTGATAGATGTCCATCAATTTTGAGTCTCCAAATTCCTCAATGTTGGCATGGATATAGACCCTAACATCTTCTAATGCAATACCCCATGCAAAATGCTAGAAAATGCACCTAAAGGATCAACTTCTAGAGCTTTATAGGGGTGTTTCTTGAATTTAGGACGCAGCCTATCAGTGATCTTGACAACCATTGGAGTAGCCATTTTGCAAGAGATTCAAAGAGAGATTTTTAGAATGGAAGTATCTTTTCACGCTTTAGGGTTTGAAATAGGAGCCGGAACAAATCGTTGGTTGAATTTGATTTTCCAAATGATCTTGAGTGAATTGTAGAAACTTTGTTGTAGAGCTCTTCTTTTCTTCTTCACGAATGCAAATGTGCAAACAATGAGTGAAAGAACCCTTTTATCCTTGAGCAAACCCTAATTTCCTTTTGTAATAAATGCACAACTTAAGTTATCCAGTTGCCCTGTTTTGAGAGAGATCTTCTCGAATCATTGCGCTGAACTTAGAATAATTGTCAGTGAGGATTGACAATGTATCTTCTTTTCTTCAATCATGCCATGGGTCCGCAGATCAAAGTATTTCAATTTTGAATCATACCAGATCTGTCTGTGAAAATCCTACTTTACCGGAGCGCTGTCAGAACCAGATTAATTTGAGCAATTAAACTCTTGCAAAACTCCATGTGGATCTTTCATATTTTTATTGAAGATAATGTAGATGTTTTTCTGAGAACCCTTTTAATCTGCAACATTCCATGTGCCAAATTTAGGCACTAGTTGACTGGCTGGGGGAATTTGTTTTTCTCTGTGACTTCTCCTGAGCCAGAGCTCACCCTTTTAGTTTTTGGAAGGAATATTAGCACCAGATTCCAGTACGGATCCATCCCCAAAATTTTGTGTACTCTTCTTCACCCAAATCTTGCTCATCTCCTTTTGAACTTCATCTGTATTCACTTTACCTTTGCCCTTATCTTATTTTTTATTAAGTTGCACCAGACCTTTTCTATCCTGATTTTTACTTCTATAGAATTTGGCAATATGACCAGATCTATTGCAATTGTAATAGACAACATTTCTTTGCTTATTTGATTGATATCCTTTTGATCTGCATTGATTAGCCATATGTTCCATTCTATTGCATGCAAAGCATCTACCATTGAATGAATTGTTTATTTGCATATTTCTGCATTCATGAGATTTGTGACCATACCTTTTGCAGTTGAAACATTGTTCGGAGAAGGATGGATTAGTCTGATTCATTCTCCTTCTACATTGAGTTGGTTTATGACCGAAATTGTTGCAATTGAAGCAATATCCATTAAAGGATGGATATCTTTGAGCATTTGGTTACCTTACCAGAGGTCTTCTAAGCATGTTTCTTTGATTTCCTGATCCAAAGTTCTTCTGACCAGATCTAGAGCTTTCACCTTTCTCATATCCCAAGCCACACTTATCATCTTCCCTCTTTTGGCTTTCAAGAAGAACTTCAAGTTGGACTAAGCTTATCTTGATTTTATCTTTGTATTCATTTGTTGTTTGAAGATCTTGTTTAAGAGTGTCTATCTGATTCTCAAGTTGTTCTTCATTATCTCTAGCTTCTTCAAGATCAAATTCAAGATGCCTGATTATTCTATCCATTTTGTGGTAGTCCTCTGTCTTCTCCTTGAGGGATTATTTTAGATTATCTTCAATTTTCCTTTTTTATTCAATTTCTTGGGTGAATCTCATAACCCCTGATTCCATTTCATGCCTTACCATAATGACCTCTTTTGACAGCTTCTCACATAGCTTGTTTTTCTCATTCAGATCTTCATTAGTATCATTGTCTTCACTTTGATTGGCTAATTTTTGAAGTAATTCCTTTCTCTTTTTCATAGAGATACTAAGTTTTTTCTTTTAGCTCATTTATGAAATCATCAGCTTGTTTGAGTCTTTCTCTCAAATTATTGACTTCAGAATGGGATTGTTCAAGATCATCTAGGGTAGACTGAAGTTGTTCCTTCATACCATATATATCCATTGAGATTCCCAGATCTTCCTCAAGCTGTTAGGCTTTGTTCAGAGGAACTTAGCTCTGATACCAATTGTTGGAAACAAGGTAGATAACTGAGAGGGGGGTGAATCAATTATCTCAAAATTTCCTTTATTTTCTTTTCTTTTGTATCTTAATAATCAGTGTTGCATCAAAACATGAAAGCATATGTAATCATAAGAACATAAATAAAATCAACACACATAACACAAGGATTTTTACGTGGAAACCCTATTAAGGGAAAAAACCATGGGGTGACTAACCCAAGATTGTATTCTCTATTAAAAGAATAAAGGAGTACAAAATGGCACTTGCCAATTAGGGCTCACTGCCCAAGCACACTGCTCACAAGAGGCACACTGCCCAAGCACACTGCTCACAAGAGGCACACTGCCTACAAGAGACTCGCTGTCTATAGAACTTACATAAGGTAATCAGGAGTTTGAACTGATGAGAAGCATCTACAAATGCAAGAGTTTAGTTCCAGTTAGGCACAATACACTGATCTAATACACTTCATTCTTCCTCTATTTTAATGTTGTTGCTTTGTCACATACCGGAGTTGAATTACAGCTCTCACACTTATTCCTGCTTTTCTTCGCACTTTATTTCATCACTTGTTCACCACACACACCTACATACTAGAATCCATCTGGTATATATATCCGCATTAAGGATTTCATCAATTTTCTAGTCGGCAACAAGAACACTCAAGATATTTTAAGTTACTGATCTGTCGGCTGAATCCATGCTTGATTTGTGATGCGTATCAAAAACATAGGCATAGAAGTCATTAATTATGTCGGACAACAATGTATAATCCCACATATTGCTTGATCAACACCTTTTACTCATCCAGATTGAAGTCTGATAGTCTACCGATTAGTTCTTCCTTTGTCTACTCTGCCTGACTGGAACCCAACACTCAGATGCTCATATCTTTTCCTTGATTTATCACCGGAGGCTAAATATCTGGAGTACAGTAGTCATGGTAACTCTCTTGACTTTCCCAAGTCCGCAACTTACTGAGTTACACCATCTGAGAGATCCAGACCTGATTGTTAGACCTTGTTTCATACTTTGTTCTTGTTCACTAGACCAAAACAATCTTCAATCTGACTTCTGGTATAGACATATTATGTACTACAGATGTGTGGGATAGACTTTGTTGCCATCAATGACAACACTTATGAACCCACACAATGTCTCTTGCCAACAATATCTTCTGCTCTAGGACACATGAAAACCTTATCTATAAATTCTGCATCAAGTCTCATGATCACATTACCGTGGGAATCTACCACTGTCCTGTTATCTTTGTTGTAAAAATGAGCAACTTGGAGGACAAATTCAGTGTTATGTGCAACAACGGGAAAAGAAGCAACTAAATGAATATTGCTCTTGATAATTCTTTGCATGTGATGGCTAGGTTTATCTGACTTCTGAAAGGAAGCTAGGTGTGCGAAAAACACTTCCTACACTAATCTAATGAGGAGAGGGCTATGCAAATTCAAATTTATCCTAACTATTACAGAAATGTTAAACTATTAACATGAGATATTGTAGCAAAACACAAGAACCAGAAAGTAGACAGAAGAAGAGAGACAAAGATTTACGGTGGGGAAAACCCTTATCGGGTGAAAAACCCCACACTCAGAAACCTGCACAATGTATTAACAAATTTGAAAGAATGTTTACAATACACTTGCAATGCAAGCTTCAATGGTCTTCGACACTCATTTTTGGAGTCAATCCGGCAGCATAATAGTACCTGTAAACCTATGATACAAACTCCATCTCCAAGCACCTATATATAAAGGAAATTCAAGGCAATATTGGACCTTTCTTGGAATGGGCGTCCAACATGGCATCTTGGACCGAAACCCACGCCTAGGGAGACTTGGTCAACATTGTAGAATGTGTTTGACACTTGTCCATAGCTCCCATCCCAAAGAGGTCACCTATTTCTAAAATGGGCTATGACAGATGCTCTTACGACACTTACGACCGTCATAGAATCTGTCATAGCGGTTACAACTTACAGCTGTAAGAGAATCTGTCATACACATGCTATAAATAGCATATTCTCTTACAACATGTCATATTCCACCTTGGGGTGCCCAAATATGCCTTATTCAAAGATGCTACATGACACATGTCATCACCTGTCTTACAACCTTCTATTCTCGACTCTTACATGTCATAGATTCATCATAGGAATCTGTCATAACCGTTTCAGTCAAACATTCCTTACACAACATAGAAGATGCCGACACATGGCAGAATATTCCTACCACTAAGTGGGATGCCTATCTCCTCATGTGAGGACAAAAATACAAGTTGTCATATTCCATGTAGGATTGACACATCACCGTGCCACATCCCACAATATGACAATATGGATTTTCCAATTATTTACAACATAGGCAATTAAATAATAAATACAAACATTACAAATGCAGAGAATTACCAAGGTTGAGACACCTTAATTCCCAACAACTTCATCCTTTCCACAAATTCAACCATATCCACACGCACAATTTCAGTGTCCCTTATCTCATCCACATTGGATGTGAATGATGTGACAAGAAAAACACCCTGATACTTATACTTCATTGCTTTTTCCTTCTTAGGAGACGAGTCAGTCATTTGAAAAGAAGATTCCTTCAGATGAATTGAAGACCTTGGCAGCTTGCAGGAGAAACTGTAACAAAAAGTCATGATCTTGTAGTTAGGGGGAAAAAAGGCAATCTGGGAAACTGCATGTTAATGATCATGATCACATGAATGAGCTTGAAAAGGGCTAAAGAGCAAGCAAGTCAAAAAAATGGATGAAAGCGGGTTAAGGATAGCAATTTGGAAAATTCCCCAGAGTTAGAAAAATTTTAGAGAGTGAGTGCACGGGCAACAATTTTTGCCGCCCTTGCAGGTAGGGGAATTGCTTGTGTTAGAGCAGCAAACTTTGCCACTCCTGCATGTAGGAGTAAGTGTTTGCAAAATGCATAAGCGGTGAAAAATACCGCTTGTGCATTGAGGATGAAGCTTATTTTTTATGTCAAAGCGATAAATTTTACCGCTCATACATGAGAGAGTTAGGCAAATGTTCAAGTGTTCGATCAGCCAAAAGGCCCGCTAATGCATTGGGATTCTTTCATGAGTTTGGTGTATGGGCGGCAAAAATTGCCACCCTTACATAGGATATTACAAACACAAAAAGGCAAGGGCGGTGAATTTCACCGCCCATGCACATTACTATACAGGGACAACAAAAGATGCATCGGTGGTGAAATTCACCGATTATACACATGGAGGATGAACTAACTCGTATGGTGGCAATTTTCACCTCCCTTACATACCTAAAGAAAAAATCGAAGTATCCAAAACATAGGTGACGAAAGTTGCCATACCACGAATGACGAATCTAACAAAATAAAAACCAAAACTAGGGTTTTTCTATACAATAAACGATGATTTCCACCAGTATTCCACAGGAAAAAATAAAGTTTTCACACTAAGATAAAAACCAAAACATTAAAACCTTAGTTTGAAAGAACGAAAGAAGAAAACATAAAATCCACAATCGATTAAACATCAAAACAAAAACTAGTAACGTTTTAACTAGATGAAAAATGATTTAGAAGGATAAATTTATGAAAAAGAAAACATAGAAATAACTCCCCTGGAAGTGATGAAAACAAAACATTCTTCATGGAAAACCCTAGATCTAAAAATCGCACAACAAAATTGTCCAACGGGTTTCAAAGAGGGTTTCAATCGAGCCAAAACAAGTAGTAAAGACAAATAATAAAGACAAAATAAAAATAAAGAGGGATTTAAAACATATAAACATCCCTTAAGATTCCCACACGGAGTGCATTTAATGCACTAAAGTAAACTAGAGATGCACGAGCAGCAAAAATCACTGCCCCTACACTCAAAGGATTTTATAAGAACATGTAATAGCGGCAAATAATACCACTTGAACACAAAGGTCAACAATACTATGTATGGGCGGCAAAAATTGCCGCCCTTGCACTTAAGACAAAGAGAAACATGCTTGGGCAATGATTTTCGCTGCCCTTGCATATTACAAAGACTCAAACATGCATTGGCGGCAAAAAATGCCACCCTTGCATGAAAACAAAAATTTTCTAACTCCCTGAAAATTGGTAAAACCTCAAGTTTGATAACTTGCACAAATTTCAAGAAACCAATACGAGAAGATACTTGAATGGATTCTCAAGAGCAAGAGGACTACATACGAGGGCGAAATGACTTGCCTCGATTTACGGGCTTAGAGTGTAGGCTACAAAACAACAAGTTTCGTAGGGGTCATCCTACAAAATGAGCACATCTTATTTTGAGGACAACACAACATTATCAGGTATTTGCAATATTCACTAGTTAAACCCTAGTTTTCTGAAGGTATTATCATGGCAACACCAGTAGTGATTGATGTTGTGGAAAGGCTGAGGTCAAAATTCAAAAAGCATCCATACAAATCCACTAAGACCGATAAGGACGGTGTATTCTCTCATGTTTCCACCAATGTACTACATACAAAGGATGTCTGTATATACATCCACTTACAAGTAGATGAGTATGATCACCTAAAGATGGAATAATTCAAAAATGATAATCTATTGGGTGATGATTTCAATTGAAGCCAGAGTTTGCAAATGTTGCTGCAAAATGACTTGACATTTGGAAGGGTTTCCCTAATTTATGGTATGAGGAAGAATGGGTCAAGATTGCCCTAAGTTAGATTGATGAGGACTTTTTCTACCTTGATCAACCCTATATGATCACTAAAGAATCCATTAGGGTTGTGACTAGACTGTGCTCCTTTGGACCTGTACCTATATTGAAAGTTGTGAAGAATGAGAAAGTGATGAGACTTACCAGAGTGAAATTTGACAAAAGAACCCTAACTATAAATGACATTGAAGATCTAGGGATTTGATATGCCACAATGGGCATAGCATACAAAATATATTATACCAACAGAGAAAATTATACTACCACCACCACAATCTACACTACCAATCAAATGGTGAAAGAAGGGGAGGACCATGATCTTTGTGAGCTCTTGTGGCAGCAGTTGATGGACAACCTGAAAAGAACAAAGGAGTCAAGATACAAATTTTGGTATGGTTCCCTAATCATTTGTCTTATGTTCTATTTCCTAAGGGAATTACCTACAATGAAGGGTATGGTGTGGAAGGTAGATACCCCTATTGCTCACCAAATTAAAAACTATATGCTTAGTTTTCCTGATCATAAAATTTGTGACACACTATTTTGGGGTTTCTTCAAAACTTTTCAAAATGATATACAAGCAAGAGAAAGGATACCGGGAAAGGTTGTTGAAAAATATAAGAATGATATTAGATTTATGGTGGATAAGGATAATTTCTACATGGAAGCAGTAGAGCCAAGGACTTTTTGGATAACCACCCTACCATATGAAGTGTTTGAACATGATTTGATTGGTTATGCTGATATGTTTCTCAACAAGCCTAAGGATCCTGTTGCTGAAAGATTTGGAACATATAATGAAATCACCAATAAAACAATCAAGGAGGTAAAGAAAAGGCAGAGAAGATAAAATATAAAGCAGAAAAGATAAAGTCAGATTTGGATGAAATGCTTAACACTCCTGAGGGTTCTACAGGAGAAGCACAGACTACCCCTGTTGTATAATTTCCTAAAAGGACAAGTAGGTTAGTTCCTACTATAGATACTTCTTCTATACCCTCCGGATTATCTCAAATTCCTGGCAAAAGAATTGCTGATGAAATCCTTGTACAGACCTAGACTGCAGAAAAGAAGAAACCTAGACAAAAGAGTCAAGCAAGAAGAGGAAAAATTAATCTGGTAAACATAGAAGATGATGAAAATGATGAAGAGAAAGAAGAAGAGTCTGGAGTATTGAAGAGAAAATAGAAAATAACAAGAGAAGAAGAAGAAAAAGGAGAATCTTCTAAAGGAAAGGAAAAAGGAAAAGCAAAAAGAACTAAAAAGGCTCCTCAAGAAAAATTTAACTATCCCTGAGCATCCCTGAGAAGTTGTGAGCATGCTATCTTGCAATATAAAGTGTTCTTATGGTCCACAAGGTCAGTTGTCAAGTGATATAAGTAATACAATTAGTTCCAGATGTCTAAGTTATTCTCAAAGCACACATTTAAGTACTTGCAGAAGATGGAAAGTATGTAAATCAGCTATAGGGACTTGTGCGGAGATTTTACATGCCTTAATGTATCTTGGGTTTGAGCCACATGCAAATCCTTCTTATTTCCTATACCGAATAAAGTATTTAAGTCAGTTAGTGACTTGTTGCATATGACTATCCTCCAGATTACTGTATACCTGAGTTAAATCTCTGATTTCCTCCGGATATGATAGATGAGGATGGGCAGATTTGGGAATATATTTATAATGGTGTATAAGTTTATTCTTAATAATTTCAGATGTTTTGGTGTACCACAATGCAATATCCTAAGTCTTGGAATGTCATAGTTAGTTTAGAATGCCCTGTTCTCATCAATTTAACATGTTTCATGTCTTGCAGATGCATAGAATGATCTGATTCTTCAAGAGAATGGTGTAAGTTTAATACTAATAAGGTACATTGCTTATGTATAGGTCCACATGATGTTTTTGGTGTCACCCCAGTGGTGCAAAGATAGACAGTTAGTTGTGTTGATGCTATTTGAGTCGACAGGGTGATTTCCTTCATGTGCGGTGGATCATGAGTAGTTGTTTTGGCATTGAAGGATGTATAATGTTGTGTTTTGGATCTTGTTATGAAGTATCATGATCTGCAACTCATTTTCTCATTACAATGTATATGTTGAAGCTGACCCTTGAAGAGTTACATGCTTCATTTGAAAGTCTTTTTGATGCCGACCTAATCATTTTTTTGAGTTGTTGCGGAGGGTATATATAGAAGAACAAAGTCATTTGTGAAGTGTGATTGATAATGGGATGTATGTGAAAGTATGAAGTGTGGAAAATCAATTTGATGGAGTAGTTAAACCGAAGAAGAGGAATGCAAGATCAACATAAGTTAGATGCTTCTTTCAGAATAATTTATGTTTATTCTTATGTATCTTGCTATCAAATGGTGAGTCTCTTCACCAGGTCCTTGTATCTTTCCCTAAGGTTGTGTGCCTTAGTCTGCAAGTCTTTTAGGGAGTAGTAGCTTCCTTGGGTTGTAGCCCTAAAACAAAGTTGTAATTATTTGCAATGAGCATTATATATTGTGAGCTAACACTCGCCGTGGTTTTAACCTTTTTGGGTTTTCCACGTAAAAATCCTGGTGTTCTTGTGTTGATTGATGTGATGCATTCTTTCCTTTCTGTTCACTAAGTAATTTGCTTTAATCTGCAAATGAAGTAGTTAAGTTTTTATGTATGCTGATTCACCCCCTCTCAACATTTCATTGTGTTCAATAGTTTTTAGTACAATTGATGAATTAAATAAGAGATGGTAGGGTAGTTTTTGTGAAGATTCTTAATTTACACAATGAAGAAGATTATAAGACTTTTAATGTTAGATGAAAGGTGATTAGAGGTTTGACACTACAATCTTACTAGTTCATCTTAGCTTCATGTTGAATCCCTGGATTCAAATGTTTGTCTTTCAAATTTATGAAAAATGGACTTGTCTAGAGAAACATTTGTATCTTGCAAATGATGCTTTTGAATTGGGATTGAAGAGACCATTGGACATTTCCATTAGCATAGGAAATGTGTAATTAAGTTACTTGTTCAAATAGTTAATATAAATTATTTAGTGTCTAATACTTACATTTATGTGGCACATTGCAACTTATTAAAGACATAATGTAAATTTAATAATATAGGGTCTAATACATTGTTCTAGGAGAAAGAGATGGATATTACCATGTACATTTAGAATTGATCTTTTTTTCATTTCATCAATAAAATAGAATAGGAGGAGAATAATATTATTATCATGCATACATGAGTGATTCCATTCTCTTTTCCTAAGTAAGATAACATTGGAGATATGTCAATTACTGATAGAAAATATAAAGACCAGGAAATAACTAATCAAATTGAGAGCATTATTTGAAGTAGATTACCATTAATGAAGAACAAGAAACAAGAGCAAGCACCATCAAGATTCAACAAAAGAGACAGATTTTGAAGGGGGAAAAAGCAAAGAATAAACCCCCATAGATTATGAAAGATGGCAAGAAGCCATGAAAGAATTACATTACAAAAAAGAGAGAGAGGGAGGAGCTCCTCAATAATGAGCGTGAATGATAGAATAAGAAGAATTGTGTGAAAAATGAGGAGAAGGCACCTCATAAATAGAGGTGAGAAGGGACTTGCATGCAACTCCTATTTATCACCTTTCATGTGAGTGAGTGCAATGTGTCAATCCTCTTAAGGAGGAATCTAAAATTATAAAATCCTCTAAAGAGGAATTGAATTTGAATTATCCTCACACATGTGTGAGGATAATAAAACAAAATAAATACTTGTATAAAAATACAAGTAGGATGAAAAAATAAATATAACCTTTACTAAGGTAAGGATTAATTATCCTTTATCAAGTAAATTAATCCTTCAACAATTACATTCATTCTCCTTAAATCTAATCACATAAGCATACAAATTTTATTTCCTTTCCATTTAAATGGTTTAACATCAAGAGAGATAGAGTAATTATGATACATACACATTTATGGATCTTTAATCTACACAAGCAATTATTCAATTATAAAGAGGTATGAAGAGATCAGTTTTCACTAACATAATAAGACAATTCCTTTCTCAAGGCCATTATTAATCATGTAAACACACACATGCATATATGATTACTATGCAAACATAAACTTAACTTAATTCTTGACTCATAAACAAGATAGGTCATAAGGTAAAAATGAACACTAGTCAACATTTCATTTTCTATTTCTAAACTGTTGGCAAGAGACACATTGGAGCTTCATGATTGTTGTCATTGATGGCAAAGATCATCCCACACATCTGTAGGATATGGTGTGTCTCTACTGGAAGTCAGATTGAAGAGCTTTCAGGTCCGGTAAGCAAGAACAGAGCATGCAGAAGGTCCGACAGTCAGGTCCGGATCTGTTAGAAGAAGTATCCTTGGAAAGTGCAGACTTGGGGAAGTTAAGAGGAGTATCTTGACTGATAGATTCTAGGGTTTGAGCCTCCGGAGTTGAAAGAGTGAAGAGATATAAGCTTCTAAGTACTGGGGTCCAGTTTGGTAGAACAGACAAAGGAAGAACTGACAGGCAGAGCATCAGAAGTTATTCCGGATGAGATGTTGATGATGATAAAGATTCCTAAGGTATCATTCATGATTGGCTGACTTATTAGACAACTTCTATAAGTTTCTTTTTGATCCGCATCACTTGGGAAGCAAGGATTCAGCCGATAGACTAAAGTTTGGGAAATATTGACTATTCTGGATGCCGACTAGAAAGAGGATGAAATCCTTTGTGTGGATATATATACCAAATGGATTTCAATAAGGCGAGTCAAAATTGAATAGTGTGGTGTGTGAAGAAAAGGAGAAGAGTAGAGTGAAAGCAGTAAGGAAGGTCTGGTATGTGAAAGGACAGTAGAACAAAAGAAGAGGAAGGATGAAGTGCAACAGATCAGTTTACTGAGCCTAACTGGGACTGAACTCCAGCATGTGTAGATGCTTCACATCAGTTCAAGTATCTTATTATTCTTGTTACAACTTGTAGACAGTGAGTCTCTTGTGAGCAATGTGCTCAGGCAGTGAGCCCTAATTGGCAAGTGCCATTTTGTATTTCTATTCTTCTAACAGAGAATACAATCTTGGGTTAATCACCCCTTGGTTTTCTCCGTTAACAGGGTTTCCACAACAAAAATATTGTGTCATGTGTATTTCCATTTCATGGTTATGTTTGCTTATTTGAATTGATGCTGCATTAATTATTAAGAAAGTACAGAAAGCTGAAATAATTAAGATAACTGATTCACCCCCCCTCTCAGTTATCAACAATTGGTATCAGAGACAAGTTCCTCTCAACAGAGCCTAACAGCTTGAGGAAGACCTGGGAATTCAAATGGATGCATATGGTATGAGGGAGCAACTTAAGTCTGCCCTAGATGATCTTGAGCAGGCAAATTCTGAAATCAATGAATTGAAGGAAAGACTCAAATAGGATGATGATTTCATAAATGAATTAAAAGTGAAACTGAGTCTCTCTATGAAAAAGAGAAAGGAGCTACTTCAACAACTGGCAAGACAAGGTGAAGCTAATGATACAAATGGAGATCTGAAGGAGAAAACCAAGTTATGTGAAAAGTTATCAAAAGAAATCATTATGGTAAGACATGAAATGGAATCAGGAGTTATGAAGTTTACCCTAGAGATTGAAGAGAAAAGAAAAACTGAAGATGATCTAAGATAATTTCTCAAGGAAAAATCAGAAGATTGCCACAAGATGGATACAATTATCAGACATCTTGAATCTGATCTTGAAGATGCTAAAGATAATGAAGAAAAACTTGAGGATCAAATTGTCTCTCTTAAAAGGGATCTTCAAACAACAAATGAATACAAAGAGAAATTCAAGATAAGTTCTGCTCAACTTGAAGTTCTTCTTGAAAGTCAAAAGAGGGTCAATGACAAGTGTGGTTTGGGATATGAGAAAGGAGAAAGCTCTAGATCCGGTCAGAAGAATTTTGGATCAGAAAATCCAAGGAACAGGCCTAAAAGACCTCCGGTAAGGCAGCCTAATGCTCAAAGATTTCCATCCTTCAATGGATACTGCCACAACTGCAATAACTTTGGTCATAGAGCTAATCAGTACAGAAAGAGAATGAATCAGACTAATACATCCTTCTCCGGACAGTGTTTCAACTGTAAAAGGTATGGCCACAAATCTCATGAATGCAGAAATATGCAAATGAACAATTCATTCAATGGTAGATGCTTTGCATGCAATAGAATGGGTCACATGGCTAATCAATGCAGATCAAGAGGATATCAATCAAATATGCAAATAAATGTTGTTTGCCAAATTTGCAATAGATCCGGTCATACTGCCAAACTTTGTAGAAGCAAGAATCGAGACAAAAGAGGTCCAACACATCATAATCAGAATCAAGACAAGTGAAAACAAAAAGTGAATGCAGATGAAGTTCAAAGTGAGATGAACAAGATTTGGGTGAAGAAAAGTACAGAGAATGTAGGGGATGGATCTACACTAGACTCTGGTGCTGATATTCCTTCCAGAAACTAAAAAGTGAGCTCTGGCTCAGGGGGAGTCTCAAGGAAAAACATTATCCCCCAGCAAGTCAATTGGTACTGGAATTGGCACAAGGAAAATTGTGGATTAAAGGGCTCTCAGAGAAACATCCAAGTAAATTGTGATTAAGATATGAAAGATCCATAAGAAGTTTTAAACAGGTAGAGGACTAATCCGGTTCCTCAGTCATCCGGTGAGAAGTAGGTTTCTCACAATTAAACCCAACATGATTCAAACTATGGAATCTTGATCTGCGAATAGATCAAATGATTAGTGAAAGGAAGATAGATTATCACTATTCTCCAAGAATAACTCTAAAGCCTATCTCAGTGATCCGGAAAAGTTATGTCTCTAAATAAGATAAACAAGGCAAACTGAAATGAATTAGGTTGCACATTTATTACAGGGTGAAAATTAGGGCTTTCCCAGAAATAAAAGAGTTCATTCATTCGTCATTTGCACTCAAGAAGAAAAGAAAAAGGAGCTCTGCATCAAATTGTCTCAACTCTCATAGATCAGCCATTGAAATCGTTTCATCCAGCGAATCAAATCTAGCTCTTTCAGTGAACCCTAGAAACAAAAAAGGTATTTTTTCATTGCTGAATATCTCTTTGTAAATCTTTTTGGAAATGGCTACTCCGAATGTTGTGAAGATCTCTGATAGACCTCGCCCTAAATTTAAGAACCATCCATATAAATCTCTAGAAGTTGATCCCCTAGGCACCTTTTCAAGCATTCCGCATGGGGTTCTGCATGTAGAAGATGTTAGGGTTTACATTCATGCAAGCATTGAAGAATTTGGGGAATCAAAGTTAATGGATATCTATCACAAGCAGTTAATAGATGATTCTTTTGAGATCAAACCTCAGTATAAAGCCATCCGGGATAAGCATTTTGCACAGTGCATTCATTTCCCCTATTTTTGAAGAAGATGAATGGGTCCGGTATGTGTTGAGCAGAGTGCATGACAATTTCTTATGGTTGATTAGACCATTTAAGATCACCAAAGATGCAATTAGGGTAGTAACCAGTCTACACTCATCCGGTGGGATACCTGTTCTCAAATCTGTCAAGAATCAAACAGTAAGTGATGCAACTGGATCAAAATTTGACAAGAGAGCTATGACAATTGAAGATATCACTGATCCGGATGTCAAATTTGCATCCATGATAATTGGTTACAAGATTTATCACTCCAGTAGGGAAAATTCAGTACCGAGAACTGTAGTTTATACAGCCTATTAGATGCTAAAAGAAAATGCTAACTATGATCTGTGTGAACTTCTTCTAAGCCAACTTTTGGAAAATCTACAAAAGATAAAGAAGGACAAGAAGAACTCCTTCAAGTATGGTGGCTTGATACTCTGCCTATTCTTTTATTACATGAATGAGCTTCCCGGATCCAGTGGTTGGGTATGGCAGAATGATAGACCAGTAGCTATTCAAATCAGAGATTATATACATCAGCTTGGTGATGCCAAGGCACAGAATACAACTCTCTGGGGCTATTTCAAGAATTTTCAGAGCATGATGCAAGCAAGAGAGAGAATCCCCAAATCTTTAGTTGAAAAATATAAAGATACAATATGCTTTATGGTAGAAACTGATCAGTGCCTAATGGAGGCAGTGGAGCCAAGAACAGTGTGGATCATGCCAATGGGGTATGAAGTGGATGAGAAAATTGTTGAGCTACATGTTCAACATATGCTTAGTCAACCCAAGGATCCCAAGGCATAAAGGTTTGGAACCTTTGAAGAATTGAGTGTAAAGATTCATGTGGAACTTAGACAACCGGAGACAAAGAAAAAGTGAAGGGAAAGGAAGAAGGTCAAACAGAAAAGACCACAAATGACAGTATTAAGGCTGTAGAAGGGGAGAAAGTTCTATCTCTGGCAAGAGACACAACAGAAGCAATCAAGGACTTCTTGACCAAAGAGATGATAGAATTTGATGAACTGGAGTTTCAAGATCCATTCAATTTTGATTCCCTCTCTCCGATGCAAACCATGAAGCTAGCATCCTTCACCCAAGCAAAGGCAAAATAAAAAACTCTGAAGTCTCACCTGGTAGACTGTGAGCTCATAGAAGCTGCATCCGGTGTTTTAGAGAAGATTATGCCTTCATTCCAAAAGGACTCTTCAGCCTCCACATCCGATAATCTCAAAACTCTTGTTAATTCTATTAACACTCACTTTGAGTCATTGGAAAAGTCAGCTGAGGCAAAGGTCTGGAAAGAGTTTTTGGATAAGAGATTCTCATAGTTATAAGGCATAATAGCAAATGATAGGAGAGTTTTGGATATTGGAATAAAGAGCTTCGAAAATGCTCTCAAGGATGGCAGAGATTTCTACAAATTTTGTTTATCCTAGCCTAAAGTGACCAAGGATATTGAGAAGAAAGTAAAGGAACAAGAGGATATACTATTAAACCTCACAGAATTTTGATCCTCTCACTCTATCCATATTAAATTAGGAATGTCAAATTATTGTAGTCATGAATGAGATTAAGAAACTTGAAAAGGAGAGAAAGAACATAATAAACATGATGAGTGAGCTTAGAGGGGTGATTATTCCCAAATTAGAAACCATACATGAGGCCCTAACAGATGCTCAGACCACAACCCAGACCAGTGATCCGACAGATCTCAAGAGGGCAGAAGCTTTTGCATTTCTACTGAGTGGTCATATCTCAATTTTGGACAGGATGAAGCAGAGTTGGGCAACACAAGTTGTACAGCTGAAGACAACCTTTGCAGACATATTACAGTATATGTAATTAAAAACCTGTCTATATACTTATGCTGCTAAGTATAGTTGAATTTTTGGGCAATTTTGGTGTGCGGACCCTACCCTTTGCCATTGATGTCAAAGGGAGAGTGAGGAACAGTGAAAAATGTGGAATCCAGCTAAGGGGGAGCTTCAGTAAAGTGTACATTAGAAGAAAACATCAACAAAGGGGGAGTATAGTATAACACTTAGTCATTTTTCACTAAGTGTTGCCATCAATGCCAAAGGGGGAGATTGTTGGCAAGAGACACATTGAAGCTTCATGATTGTTGTCATTGATGGCAACAAAGATCATCCCACACATCCGCAGGATATGGTGTGTCTCTACCGGAAGTCAGATTGAAGAGCTTTCAGGTCTGGTAAGCAAGAACAGAGCATGTAGAAGGTCCGACAGTTAGGTCCAGATCTGTTAGAAGAAGTATCCTTGGAAAGTGCGGACTTGGGGAAGTCAAGAGGAGTATCTTGACTGATAGATTCCAGGGTTTGAGCCTCTGGAGTTAAAAGAGTGAAGAGATATAAGCTTCTAAGTACTGGGGTCCGGTTTGGTAGAACAGACAGAGGAAGAACTGACAGGCAGAGCATCAGAAGTTATTTTGGATGAGATGTTGATGATAATAAAGATTCCTAAGGTATCATTCATGATTGGCTGACTTATTAGACAACTTCTATAAGTTTCTTTTTGATCTGCATCACTTGGGAAGCAAGGATTCAGCTGACAGACTAAAGTTTGGGAAATATTGACTATTTCAGATGCCGACTAGAAAGAGGATGAAATCCTTTGTGCGGATATATATACCAGATGGATTTCAATAAGGTGAGTCGAAATTGAATAGTGTGGTGTGCAAAGAAAAGGAGAAGAGTAGAGTGAAAGTAGTAAGGAAGGTCCGGTATGTGAAAGGACAGCAGAACAAAAGAAGAGGAAGGATGAAGTGCAGCAGATCAGTTTACTGAGCCTAACTGGAACTAAACTCTAGCATGTGTAGATGCTTCACATCAGTTCAAGTATCTTATTATTCTTGTTACAACTTGTAGACAGTGAGTCTCTTGTGAGTAGTGTGCTCGGGCAGTGAGCCCTAATTGGCATGTGCCATTTTGTATTTCTATTCTTCTAATAGAGAATACAATCTTGGGTTAATCACCCCGTGGTTTTCTCCCTTAACAGGGTTTCCACGACAAAAATATTGTGTCATGTGTATTTCCATTTCATGGTTATGTTTGCTTATTTGAATTGATGCTGCTATAATTATTAAGAAAGTACAAAAAGCTGAAATAATTAAGATAATTGATTCACCCCCCCTCTCAGTTATCAACATAAACATGCATAAGTATATAACATCCATTTAAGTCATCCATGGATACAAGATATCATTGGTTTTGTAATCTCAACACTCCAAAATTTAAAGTTCATTAGCAATAATTTAAGTGACATGACATGTCATGAAAGTTGATGGTAACTCAATTATGAATTTTTCCATGTCATACAAAAGGCTTAGATATATTGTAGTATCCCCTAATCAGTTGACCACAGGTCTTCTTCATTCAAAGAAGACACGCCTAGCTATCATTCACATCTCATTCTACTATTACTCCTTTACATGCATGTTTCACTTGCCACATATGAACAACCACCTTTGGCTTTTATCAAGATACTTCTCACAATGAAGGTGCCTCTATTCATGGTTCCCAAATTAGCACGTTGAGTTGATTCCTGATTTATCATCTTCTACACTAACTTAAATACACTAAAGCACTTTCTATCTTATAAAAATTAGGACATAATACTTAGCATTTATTGATTATTTTGAGTATTTTGTGTTCAACTATTTGGTCATTTGTGTTGGATAAAAAGGTTAGAGATAACAAGATTCATAGTTACAAAAAGGTATTGAGATCATTTAAGGTTGCATATAAGTTAAATATTTTATATAAGACTATGATGTTTTTGATATTGGTAAGCTGCAAACAAGGGTGTAGATCCCTATTACAAAAGCCCCACAGGTAGCAAAATAGGCCAGCGCCCATGAACAACCAAAAAACAACAAACTAACAACAGTTTATCATAACAACAAGTGATATTTTTTTGTTCAACTACTAGAGATTTCATGATAAAGCTTTGGTTGAACCTTTAAAAGTTCATTTTAAGAACACTTCTCACTAGACATGCTAATGTGGTGAGTTACGTGATTAGTCACACCTCCAAACCTTAGTTGTAGATAGATAAGAGTCCATACTTCATTTCTAAAAAAATGAATCTTAGTTTATGATGTTGTTCTAACAAGTGATATTTTTTGTTCAACTACTAGAGATTTCATGATAAAGTTTTGGCTGAACCTTTAAAAGTTCATTTTAAGAACACTTCTCACTAGACATGCTAATGTGATGAGTTGTGTGATGAGTCACAACTCCAAACCTTAGTTGTAGATAGATAAGAGTCCATACTTCATTTCTAAAAAAATGAATCTCCTATGGTATTCCATGTAACTGCTACATGGTTAGAAAGTTAGCTACATAGACAAATTTAGATATAGACATTTCTAATTTAGAAATTAGGGTTTGAAATAAACATTTTAGGGTTTTAAATAGACGTTAGGGTTTCAAAAAGTTTTTTTAGGGTTTTAAATTAACATAATTTAAGGATTTCAGAATAGCCATTTAAGGTTTCAAATTCAAATTGCAAGGTTTCAAATTACCAATCTAGGGTTTGAAAATTTGTGTAGTAGGGTTGAATATGTAGACATTTTTACAGTATAAACATTTAAGTATAATTTTCCAAAATTAAACCAATGTAAATGAAGCAATTGGTTTTAAAAAATACCTAGTAAAAATGGTGAATAGGTGATTGATTCTTGCCTTGGTTGTTGTGCACGTAGTGCCACGTCAACACCATGCCTCTACACACCTCTATTTGAAGCCATATGTCAAAGTGAGGGAGAAAATGAACACAGTTTCACTGGTTTGTTGTCCTCTATCGTGCAAGATCCAAAACAATAGGTGTTCACTATTGTTGAGAGTAAAATGACAAGAAAATGTCATTTCACTAGGCCATTAAAACTTTTATTAAAAAATAATAAAATAATACCTTCGTTTAAAGGTCATCTTCGAACGAAGGTATTATTTTATTGTATTTTTTACATTTCAATGCCTTCATTTGAAGGTCATGCATATCCTTCGTTCGAAGGTCATGATGGGTAGTCCTTCGAATGAAGGTGTTTGGCAATGTTGATGCCCATTCACTTCAAAAATCCAATGTCCCAAGTTTGGGACTCGCTATTATGAGTTCATCCACACTCATTTTGTTTGTTTCTCCATTGATTGTAGTTATTTTGGGGGGATAGTCAACAGAGTTGGAATTTTGGTTCTCCACATTTGAGTAGTTATAGCCTCCACCATAGATATTTCTATTATAGTTTTAGTTGTTGTCATTCTTAGGGGGTGTGGGCATTTGTAACTCCATCGGTTGTGGCATTCTAGTTGTTTTTCATAATTTTGGGTGTCAAGGGGTTACTTTTATTATTGTTGTGAGTGACCAATCTTCCATTGGCACCATATTCTTTCCTCCCAATATTGATCACAACTTGATCAATCTTGAGAGCATTTTCATATGATTTGTAAGGGAGCTTTTGGACATCTTCATGTATAACCATGTTCAAGGCATACAGGAAAAGATCTCAAAGTTCCATGTGATCTATGTTTGGTGAACTTGTAAATAAATAGAGAAGTTGTATCCATCATGTTATGAAATATGTAACTAATTCTTAGGGTTTGTTTGACACTCAAGAACTCAAGCACATTCTCATTTTTACTAGATTTTTCATGTCAAAGGTGACAACAAACTCACAAATGAGTTGTCGAAAAGAATGAATTGACACCTTTGAGAGAACTTGTCTCCATCATGTTATGAACTTGGTGCACTTGTAAACAAATAGAGAACTTGACTCCATCATGTTATGAAATGTGTAACTAATTCTTGGGGTTTGTTTGACATTTAAGAACTCAAGCATATTCTCATTTTTACTAGATTTTTCATGTCAAAGGTGACAACAAACTCACAAATGAGTTGTCAAAAAGAATGAATTGACACCTTTGAGAGTCTATAACACCAGTCTAGAGCTACCCCTTCAAAGGTTTTTAGGAATATTCTAGCAACAACATCTTCCATGGAAGGAGCTCTCAAACAGTTGTGGTGTAAGCTTTATTGTGGGAGTTGGGATCTCCCACCCCTTTGAACTTGGGTAATTCAAGGAGTAGTCACGATGACATCATGTTGCAAATCGTATGATCTAATGACTCTTTTAGATACTTGAGGTATGTAACGCCCACCTATACATGCATGTACAAATGGGCACATGATGCAATTTTTTTAAAAAGTTAAATGTAATTAATTAAGTGGAAATAATTAAATTGACCTAGTTTACCTAAAGAGACTTTTGTGATCCCAACAAAATAAAATTTATTGTTGTGAAAGACCCCTCACAAGCAATCTAAAATTTCAAAATGATAGATAAAAATGAGTGAAAGTTTAAAAAGGAGAATTCTAATACTCACGTAGTTTAACCTACGTTCTCATATGTTAAATCATGAAACCACTCTAGTTTACTAAATGACTAAGATTAAAAAACATGGTTATCATTTGACTAATAATTCAATTCAATTAATTAATTATTGTTTTCATCATCCTCTAAATTGGCATAATTACTTAAAATAAAATCAATTTATAAATTAACTCACTAATCAACTTAACAAAATTGATTTCTCCTTAAAAGCATCAATTAAACTTAATTAAATAATTAAATAAAACAATATGCTTTCAAATAAAGGTGCATGGTAAATAAAATTAAATTGATTAATTTTAAACTATTAAAATACTATAAACCTAAAAAATTTAATAAGGTAAACAAAAATAATTAAAATTGATTTAATTATTCATTAAAAGAACTAATAAAACAAGCTTTATTCTAAATTAATTCTCTATCAATTCCTTGTTTTTATTTTTTTTCTCTTTTCTTCCTCTTTATCTTTCTATTTTTTTCTTTCTTCTTCTAATTTACTTCTATAAAATTTGTTCTTAGAACTAATTTCATCATGAATTATTTTCTTGTTGTGTGCAGGTTGCAGGTTTGATAAAGAGAAGATATGGATATCTAGAGATCTATATGCATATAATCAACTTGAATTTATGTATATATTTATATTATTATTTAAACCCACACATATATATTTTATTTGGCGATGACAAAGAGTAAAATTGTAGGTAAATAGAGACTAAAAAGAACTTATTTGTTTATTTTTTCTTTGTTTTAGTTTTGAAAACAACATAATTTTTAAATGTCAAAATAATTTTACTAAGAGAAAAAGTGGGTGGGGATTTAGAAACCCTACGGCCTCCAAAGGAGCTATAGGTCCCAACTCGTAGGGAGCCATGGGAATTCTCATGGTCCCTACAACCTGCTGGGGAATTCTAGGTTTGCAACCCTTTGGGAACTCTGGGGAATTAACTTTTGGTTGTGGTTAGTGTAGGATGCCACCTAGGCGTAGACTTGCTCAATCACAAAACCCATATTGACAACCTCCTTATCAAGCCCTTCTCAGGCCCCAATACCATCTCAACCTGTTTAGTCAGAATCTATCCAGTAGGATCCACTGGAGGCTCAGGGACCTCAGATTTTGTAAGCCTTACAACATCTGATAGATGTAGTGTAAGCTAGGTTGACACCACTAGACCAAGCTCCTGTTGGGGGTCAATCTCAACATTATGTCAAGTGTGCTTCAGTGCACCATGAGCACAATAGGAGTCCCCTTCGAGACAGGGCGTAGTTTTTAGAAAGGGTGGATGAGTCAAGGTATCATGTATCCCCTCTTTAGGTTAGATAGATGGATCATTTTAAGGTTTAGGGTGATCAACAGGCCACATGAAAATAGATTAGAGAGTTACTTTGCCTCCAACCACCCACTTTTACTAGTACCATAGATGGTATGGAGGTTGAGTCTTGGTTGCTAGGTCTTGAGAGGTGCTTTGCACTTAGGATTTATGAAAGCAAACTTAAGGCTCATGTGGCTATTCATCTTCTTAGGGGCACTACAACTACCTGGTGGCGTTAGGAAGAACGCAAGAATCACCTTACTGTGGACATTTTGACTTGGGAGGTGTTTCTTGAGTGTTTTAGAAACAAGTATATTTCAAAGCATTTTAGTCAGCGTCAGATTGATGAGTTCCACGATTTGCAGCAGAAGGGACTCATTGTGTCTTAGTATGAGAGCAAGTTTTTGACGCTTATGCAGTATGTTGATTATATTCAGGATGAGAAGCTCCTTGTTAATCATTTCATTAGAAGTCTTAATTAAGGGATAGCTGGACCTGTGTGTATGGCAAAACCTTCAACTTTATAGACTGCAGTTGAAAAGGCTCTTATTGTAGAAGAAATTCATCACAAACCTTAGAATAATAAAGACTACTTCAGGAACTTTAATCAGCTACCACAGAACTAGAATTTTTCTAGGTCTCCTTTTCAGCAGAGAGGTGGTTCTAGGAAAAATCCACTTCCTCCTAGACCTGCCCCATAGCAATAGCACTAGGGAGAGAAACCTTAATCAGTTCATGGAGGATCTCCTTGGTCTTGGAAGGCACAACCTCCACCTAAAGATTAGAGAAATCAGACACATAATGTAGAATGAGTGCACCCACAACATTCTTTTAGAAGCAATCAGGCCAGTTCTAGTCGATCGGGTTTTCAGCAATAGTCACAGGCACCACCTAGAGGACCTTGTTATGCATGTTGGGGTACTAGGCATATATCTTGAGATTTCCCTCAGAATAATTCAGTAGCAAGAGGTCAGTAGGCAAGTGCTTCTAAGGTGACAGTTAGGGATGTAGGGAGGTCACATAGGGTTTTTGTGGTAGTTGATAACTATCAGGTAGACCATCAGGTGATAGTGATAGAGACCTCAAGTATGATTGGTAATATTATGTACATTTTCTATTCTTTTTTTATTTCAGGGCTATGGATTCTTTCATATCCTTGTCTATAGTGGAGAAATGTAGGTTGGTGGTAGTTAGGAAGGATGTTGGTTGGAATGTGGAATTAGCAATAGGAGTTCAAGTGCCTGTCAATTCAGTTGTGAGAAAATGTTAATTAGGGCTTGGGGATTTCACTACTTTAGTGGACTTTCAAGTTATTCCTTTGGGATCCGATGATATGGTTTTGGGTATGGATTGGTTAAACGCCCGTGGGGTGAAGTTAGATTTCATGAATAAAACAATTGAGCGCTTGGATAGTGAAGGTAAACCTATGAGGATTTCAAGTGAGCAGATACCTATGTCTCTTCAAATGATCTCATCTAAGTCACTTAAGCATAGCATACATAAGGGTTGCCAACTCTTCGTTATTTTTGTTAGTGATAGATCAAACAATAGACCTAAGACATCCTTAGATGATCATCTTATTCTCAAGGAGTTTACTAATGTGTTTCCTTCAAAACTTTCAGGAATGCCACCTCATCGAGAGGTAGATTTTCATATTGATTTTGTACCAGGGGTGGAGCCTATTTCCAAGGCTCCCTATAGAATGACTACTCAAGAGCTTCAGGAGCTTAAGATTCAGTTAGAAGAACTTTTGGAAAGGGTCACATTCTCCTTAGTGTTTCTCCTTGGGGTGCTCTTGTCATCTTTGTCAAGAAGAAGGATGGGTTTTTGCATCTCTGTGTAGACTACCGACAGTTGAATAATCTTACAGTGAAGAATCATTATCCATTGCCTAGAGTTGATGACTTATTTGACAAAAATCAGGGAGAAAAAGTATTCTCTAAAATTGACCTCAAATCAGGTTACCATCATATGAGGATAGCGGAAGCTGACATACATAAAAAAGCATTTCACAATTTCTATGGTCATTATGAGTTTACTGTAGTACCATTTTGGAACTTTGGGAATTAACTCTTGGTTGTGGGGAACTATGAGGTATGTCCAAGAAAGGTATCTTGTGTGGAAGGAGATATCCCATCAAAACATGAGCCCTATGGGTGGAGATTGTTGGGTGGAGAATACCTAGAAAGGTATGATTGATTGTTGATATTTAAGGAATGTCAAATAGTTTTAGGTAGGTGCATTCAAGGGTTGAAAACCTAGTGGGATCATGTAGTTTAGATTTTGAGATGTAGGCATCCCATTTAGTTGGTATAGGCTCATCATGTTATACAATGGAGGCATGAAAGCCTCATTGATCGCATCATAAAAATAGAAGCTTACATAGGGGTAATTAGGTTATCTCTTCACTTGGTACATTTGCATCGATGGCTAATGAATTAGTATGGGGTTGGTGCCTCGATACCTCAGTCACTCATTCATTTATGTCAAGTTTTGGAGTGGCCACTTGGGGCCCCCAACCTTGGGCATCTTGATTCATTATACCAAGGTAGCTATGAGTGCCTCTAGATTTTCTCCTTTTGTATGTTGCATTTCACCACTATGAGGAGGGTTTTGTTGTCCATACTATAAGGGTTGAGTGGCTCCATTTGTTGGTTTTGCTTGATTATCAAGTCTCACTCATTGCATGGAGACTTGTTCATTTTAAAAGACTATTTTGAGGGATCCTCATGCCACTCAAGAATCTGCTAAATTTGTTTTGAGGTGATCTACCTCATTGTCAATCTACGTGGTCATACCCCTATAGAGGGCCAAGTTGGGCTCCTATCTTCAGATTTTTAACTGAACTAAAACCCGTTAAGCTCTTGTTTGGCCTGGATTTGTTTGAAAAATGGCTTCTTGATATTAGTCCCATGTGGGGTTATCAAAGGTGGTAAATTCTTGGCCCTATGAGCATTGTTATCCTACTCTACAAACCTGACACCCAAATTAGTATCCTCATAGTAATAACTATTTGAAATATGCACCATAAAATTGGAAGGAACATATCGATCGAATAAGGTGATGATGGGTTCATTAGAAAGACTCTCTACTTGAGGTCCTATCAATCTTGACATATTCAGGGGTACCTTGGGTACCATAGAATAAATGGCATGATGGAAGAGAAGGAGAATAATGGAATGAAAAAAGAGAGAATGTGTCTTAGAAGGATTTGTTCTTCACATCAAGGTCACCAAAATATGTGTTGCTTCAAATCTACTCATCACTACTATGTACGTGTTGGACCTGGGACAACACACGTGTTGTACTCATGTGGTTTGTGTATGGTCAAATCACTCCTCACATGGCAAAAGCTAGTGGAATAGGTGAGCATCTAAAAGAATACCCTCTCCATAAGGAGGGAGAGTCCTATAAGCATCAATGATGTTTGCACATGGGGTAGTCGTTGTGCTAACTTGATTGCTCACTTCAGGAGGGAGTGCTTGATGGTGGATGATTATGTTTATGTGTGTTGTTGTGGTTGGAATGTGGGTGATTTTGGGAAAACCTTTGAAGGGATGTCGTTATAATAATTCTTGTGTGGTTACATGCATTGTTAGCATGGATTAAGTTTTTCTCCTACTAAGAATTGGTGAGAAAGGCAATTAGCTGGTAGTTTTCTACTTCAATCAACTCTTAGAGATGATCTCTCTCTTGTGTTTTCTTCCTATATCTATTGTAGAATGAAAGTTTGTTCCTGAACTTGTTCTTGATTGATTACATCCAAATTCGAAAGAGTTTCTCTAAGTTTGCTAAGGATGGATTCTACCCAATCATATCTAACCCAAAACACATGATCTTGATAATGGAACAAAGAAGAAATGAATATGTTGAATCCTAGTGTATTGTGCACTTCACTTGCCTGATTATTATTTTGATTTCCTTGTTTTTCTTGATTTGGTTTGCTTTGCTCTTTTGGTTGATTATCTTGGGCTTGTTAGTAAGGACTTTGATATATTGATGTTTACTAAAAATAAACTAAATTAAATGCTTAATATAAAGGAAAGAAATAAGTAAATACTCTATATTTTCTATTTTCCCAAATTGAAATGTAAATTAATTAAATAATTAAATGTAATAAAATGATTCTAAATGCAATGCAAGGTGAACACGTATTTTTTTTTGTTTTGATTTTGTTGATTTGTTTGTATAGTGTCATGTCATGTTACCAAGGGGTTTATTACTTGTTGCCTTGTCTTATTAGCAAGGACTTTATTGCTTGGTGCCTTGTCCTATTACCAAGGGTTTTATGGAATGGACTGGAATGATTCTAAAATCTACAATCTAATCTAAACTAAACTAATACAATAAAATAGGCAAAATTCTAACTACTACTAATGTATGATAAAATTAAAAAGTGTCAAAGATTTGAGAAAGGTGAAGATAGATTAATCTATTGTACTTGTTACTATAATTTAAAATTTTGAAAATAAAATACTTAACTTCAAAATAAATAAACTAGAACCTCACACGTGGAGATTAACAACTGAGATTCTTGGTGAAGATACCCATGGCATGTAAATCTTCAATGGCTTAGCTTCTATATTCTCTTCTCTCCTCTCTATCCTGGGGGTACTCTAATTGATGGAAGAAGGATAGGAAGACAAAAAACTAAGCAAAGGGAAATGGCAAAGTACTATGTTGTGATGGAATCTTTGGATCTTCAAACTAAAAAATCCTGGAGGCTTGTACAAAGTGTGGATGCTGTAAATAAGACTTGGAATTTGGCTTAGATATCTCATAATCGACTTTCTAGCCTATTCAAACAACTATGAAAGGGCTAAAAAATCACAATTATCATAGGAGGCTTCCAATGAAGAACCAAAGATCATTTGGAATCCAACTAGGGGTGCTTAAATAGGATTGAAAACTCAAGATCTAATAGAAGTGGAGCTTGAGATCAGGAGCCAAACTAGTGGAGAAATAGTCAGAATTGATAGTTTTCATAAGCCGATATGAAACACTGAGGTATCCCCTCTTCCCAATAGGTTCATCTCTTTTACCAAGACAAGTCACCTAAGAGACCCTAAGAATGTTCAAGTGACCCCAAAGATGCTTGGGCAACCCCATCATTTGAAGGGTGAAAATGTAATTTTTGATAAGCATGAGGGTACCCAAGCAAGGAAAAAAGGCTTGGGAGGCTAAGATAAAATCAAAGGAGGGTTCTAAAAAAGGCTAAGCAGATGCTTCCATCATGGTCGAAAAGGATAGGGGAGAATTTTATTCATGCCATGGAAGTTATGATTTGAACCCTCAAACCATCATCAAATTATCATGTATGTCCAAATTTGGGCACTTATAGAACCTAAAAATTACTCACAACACCAAACTCCCCAAAAGGAATGAAACAAGCTCCAAAACCACTTAATATGTAAGATACCAAGGATATTTAGTCACCAACTTACAAAAACTAAGTAGAGATACAAGATACTACAAAATTCATCTCTAATCAATTCAAACTCAAACATTGTATTTACATATTCCCAAACATGAAGCTAAAACAACCACCAATGAGGAATGCAAGCCAAAAGCTGAGATTATGTCATTCATAGGAGACATAGAAAAAGTTGGAGTAATACTTTTAGGAGTAATGCTTTGAGCAACTGAATGTATATTTTCATTTGCATTCTCTTAATTTTGAAGAAATTTTTTGCCATGCTAAGTTGCATTTAGCAAAAGATGCATTACAATGGTTTGAAGGTCTCTTGAAGGTCTCATTAAAATTACTATTGGAAAGCATGCTCCTATTAAATATTGGGGTAATTTAGAGATTATTTAGGAAACAATTTAACCCAAATTGTCTTCAAAGATGAAAGTGTATAGAATTTAAAGGAGCTGGTACACATGCTCAAAGTTCTCCATCATCTTCAAAGGCAACTAAATTCATGGCCAAGACAAAGAATATAGTCAAAAATTTTAAATCATTGTGATTGTTGTAGGAAATATGGTCATGGATAATCCTCATGTTTGAGGCTCTATCCTGAGATAAACCCTAACAAAATGATAACAAGGGCAAGAAGAACTCTCATCCCTCCACTAAGATAGATGAAGAGAAGGGTTGCACTTCCTTAGAATTGGATTCTAAAGTTTCTTTCACTACTAGGAAAGGTAGTTTAGTGACTAAGAAAACATTCATTCAATATAAATTTGCATATAAATAGTGTTAAAGTGGATGCTTTGTTTGATTCATAGTCACAAACTAGCCTACTTGCACAAAGTTCAGTGGATAAATTTGGCCTTTAAACTTTTCAACACCCTAAATCCTATTGTTTGGGTTGGATTAAAGAAGGTGAAAACATGGAAATTAGTAAGAAATTTAAAATGAAGTTTTTAGTTAGTTCCATGTTTAGTGATGAGTTTGTGGTAGAGGTTGCCCCTTACCTATTTATGGTGATGTACCAAGCAACCTATATGTGTATGACCAAAAGGTAGTTTTCTATATGATGTAGGAGCATCTTAGGAGTTGAGCAATCTTGCATCATCCAAAAATATTTTATTACACGTTTTATTTTATTTTTGCAAGTCTTGTTAATTTTCTAGTTGTTTCCTAGTTTGCAAATTCTCACCCCAAGGGATAGTTCCCACTACAAGGCATTTCTAACCTAGTTAGCATTCCAATTTATCTCAAGCCCAAGATCAAAACCTCTCAATGCAAAAAAGTTCTAGTTTAGTGGTAGTAATTCAAGATATTCTCAAGCTTAATTGGTTGTAGGCATGTTCACGGATAGAACTGCATCGAGTTTTAAATCCTAGAGCTTACTACACATGGCATTGACCTTATGGATCCCCTTACAAGCAAGTTGTAACGTCCCAAAAGGCCTTTGAGGATTTTGCACCAAAATTTGAATATTACAATTACTTGTATAATTTGAAATGATCACAATAATATTTTTGAACAAAGGATCATGACCCTTGGATGGAGATACCTTGTCCTTCTAAGGATCCGTATAAATAAGATAATAATTCCTTCAAAATAGACAAAGAATAATGTAGATAGATTTAAGTAGGATTAGAGTTCTCCAAGATTTGCAATTAGAATGTTGCTTATGGGCATATATGGTTTTAACAAGCTTTTTCTATGTCCAAATTTATAAGACCTATGGGTCAAGGCATGTATTGGTGGAAAATGTACTTTTATAGTGACCTATCATATTCGATCATTTTAATGGTGGTTCCAAATACATATCTCTATATTTTTTGTGTACTTGTTGGTAATCTATTTTTTAAATTTGGGTTACACAAATAGACAATCCTTCACTACATCATATGGTATCAAAACCTAGTTATGGATAAGGTGGACAAAAGGGTTCTAGGTAACCCCACAACAAATACCTAAACATTGGTTGCACTATAGGTTAGCCATAGGAAGAGATGGTTAACAAAAGAAGAGGTGGTGGTTGAAATCAAAGAGGACAACACAATGAGGAGGAAGAGAGAAGAGAGTGATAAGATGGTGAATTGGTTGCAATCCTTAGATACATTGAAGAAAGATTGGGAGCCTTATAGACCATTCAAAGGTGAATAATGGTCCTTAAGGAAGAAGTTGATGGTGATGAGAGGCTAGTCCAACAACCCTATGATAAAGAAACTTTTAGTTCAGGAGAAGTGCTAAGTACTGAAGATAAATTCACCAAGGCATTGTTGTGAGCAGGAAGCAAACCAAGGTTTGATCTTCCCTATTGCTTGGTAGATTGGATATTAAGGAATTGATCAATTGGATCCTTGAATGTGAAAATTATTTTGAGTTTAAATCTATTGAAGGCCCTAAAAGAGTCAAGTATGCAACCACCTAGTTGAAAGGGTAGGTGGACTTATGGTGGGACTATGTGTAGAAAGATAGGATAGAAAATAATAGGCCAAAGATCCCCATGTGAGATTGAATGGTAGAATAGCTAAAGGGTAAATTATTACCAACAAATTATAATTTGGACTTGTTCAATAAATCCTAAAATTTGTGGTAGAAGGGAATGCCTATGAAGGAGTACACAAGGAGTTTTACAAACTCAACATCTAGGCATGTCACATGGAGGAGGATGTAGAGGTGTCTCAATATTTGCATGGGTTACAAAGTAAAATCCAAGATGATATGTGTTTACTTCCTATCCAAACTATGGAAGGTGCCTAACAACTCACACTAAGGACAAAAAAATAAGTTGTCTAGGAAATAACAAAGGGTAGAGGTTAAGGGTAGTAATGGAAGGAACAAGCAAAACAAGAAAGGGAATGCATTGAAGGTGACAAAAACATCTAGTTAGGGGCACATGAGTCCAAACAAGAAAATACTTCCAAGGGGTAAGTAGAGGCAAAGGAAGTCATGGAAGGACTTCAAGTGTCACTAGCTTCAGATGTGGTGAGATAGGCCACTAGGTATTTGAATGTTTGTGAGCAAAGAAGGTGGAGATGCTAAAAAGAGAGTGCACATTGCTTAAGGAAATGATTAATCAATCAATGAGATGGAAAGTGTGGCATTGAAAGGAGAGATGACAAAGAACCATGGTTGAGAAAGAGCATTTTCTACACAAGGTGTAAGTCAAATAAAAAATGTTACAAGATGATCATAGATGGAATAAGCATGGGAAACGTAAGGTCCACCATGAAAGGAAGAATACAACAATAAAGAACATTTCCACATTACCCCATGAGAGATAAATATGCAAACAAATATTTAGAATAACCAAAATCCACCATACAAAAGAATAGATAAACATAGTAAAAGGTGACACAAGATATACCCTGGAAAAACCTAGCCTCCAAAAGCATCCACACTCAATGTATTATTCATCAATAAAACATGACAATACACTTACACAATTTCATGAATACTTCTCAAACATCAAGATTCTTCAATGCATTCTCCATGTGTCCAAGAATGTAACCACACATCGCATCCCATACTTCACATATGCACTCAACAAGAAAGCTCAATACAAATGATAGCCAACTCAACCAACCAACCCAAACCACTAACCATGTGCTTGATTTTATAGACTCAAGCTCACACAAATACAACTTGTGGTATTGGAAAAACCATGAGAGCACAAAACCATTGACCCCCTCATTTACTTTTAGTACTAAGTTTTCCAAATATTAATTATTTATTTTTCTCCTACACATAAAATAACTAACTAATGTTACAATACAACTTTACAAGTGAATCCGAATAAATATTTAATGTGGTTAAACATATCTCCTAGATGCACCACAAATAAATATTTATTTTACATAATTAACATATCATTACTTGTGCAAGGTGCAAAACACATTTTTACTAACATTCTCCCACTTGTTGTATACATTGCGTAAGGGTCAATCAATGAAATATATCATCATAGCCATCCATGAAACCACATGAATCTCCAACATGCTCTTGTGCTCTATCAAGATACCTAGAATAAAACCAAGGTGACCACCATCTCAAGAAAGAACTCTCATCCTCCAGCATGCCACCTATGGAAGAAAAGGAACAAGCTAAGATGAAGATGCACCAATCCAAAGAACACAAGCATAAAATCCAAGTGATAACAAAGGCTCCAAGCTACTATCAAGGTAAAAACCCACGTGACTAAAAATAGAACCCACAACAAATGCTAATGCATCCAACCATCCATACCTCCTAGGTATCAACAACATCAATAAACTCATGCCAAGAATAAATCCAACCCATAAACCGTAATCACAAGCTCCCTATATAAAACCTACCAATGATGCACATATATATCCAATAACTCCCATTGCATGGGTAATGTCAAATCTAAAAATAGATCAAAACATACCAAGTCTATCAATCCACACTCAAACTAAGGTGTGGATAATGATCAAACCATGTAATAACAAAGAACAATCACAATGATCCACACATGCAACTCAAATAGTAGCATATTCCCTTACAACATGTCACCATAACTCTCCCAAATCTATCACAAAAACCATATAAACATGGACCTCTAGGAAGTAGCCATAGAACAAAGAGAGAAAATGTCTTAAGTCATATCACATTTGATGTCCTTCTACCTGTTAGTTTCAAGATAGACAACTGAGAGGGGGGGATGAATCAATTGTCCCAAAACTTTCTTTTATTAACCACTTAAATCTTTCTTGTAATTCAGCAACATAATAATAAATCAATCATGGAAACACAATGCAACAATTCAAGAGCAGAAATACATTAACACATATGACACCAAGATTTTAATGTGGAAAACCCGGTTAAGGGAAAAACCATGGGGTGACTAACCCAAGATTGTATTCTCTGTTAAAAGAATAAGAAGAATAAAATGGCACATGCCAATTAGGGCTCACTGCTTGAGCATACTACTCACAAGAGGCCCACTGCCTACAAGAGACACACTATCTACAAAATGATAAACATTACATACTTGAACTAAAGAATAGCATCTTCACCATGCTTGAGTCAGTTCCATTTAAGCCCAACACTTCTACTCTGCTTTTTACTCTTCTCCTCTCTACCACACTCTCATCTCCACCAAGATGCTTTTGAAATGACTTCACAACTTCTTATTTATACAAGACATTGACTTTGGGATAATCATCCAAGTTGGCATACTTTACAGAGCAAATACATAAATACAACTTGACTAATTACAAAAGTCTTCATGTGAATCACCATATTGTCAGCTACACAGATCTGGGACTTCAACCTTCTTTGAGGAACACGCCATGCTTCGTAGAACATCTTCAAGATCATCCGCAAGATGTGTAACTCATCTGGTCATCCAAGTTTAGGAAGAACATCATCATTCGAAAGTAATTCTTCAATTACGAGCTCAATCTTCAATGCAGACCACCAACACGAACTGGACATAATCCAAAGACCCCCACAAGCTTGCCTGAATCACCAAGAACATCCACACTACTTCTGCTTACTAAAATCTTTCTCTCCTTCATCCGAAACCTCAAGAACATAGACTATCAACACTACCATATTGGAATAGATGCTTGCGGACCTCCAGACCATGAACCAATTGAGTTATCAGTTCACATTGACTTCCTAAACACTCCACCAAATCCGTAGAACAAGATATTGCATTTCTGGATGTCACCGAACCTATTTGTATCACTTTGTCACCTCTAAACATCTGCCAAAACTGGTTTTACTCATATGGCCATAAGTTCTTGTAATCTTCATGCAGACCTCTCAAATCTTTACTGGATAACCTTTAGACACATATCTACAAACCCTTTGATGCGCATCCTCTGATCTTCATCTTAGCTAGGATCTTTACTTCATTGTCTTTAATGTTCTTCTTTGTTCCTGATCAGACTAATTTTCTCAATATCCTCAGCATCCAACTCATCCAATCCTTGACATCAATGCAACAGGAGTATGTTGACATCAATGACAACACTAGTAAGGCCCATACTTGCAACAATCTCCCCCTTTGTCATTGATGGAAAAATATGATGTGAAAAACTGTTTTAACCATCAAGCCAAGAACTTCTCCTCACTGACTGACATAACTCCCCCTATCAACAACAACCATTCACATGTATTCTCTTCTTTTACTACTCCCCCTTTGATCAACAATCATTTTTTGTTTTTCACATATTTTCTCTCCCCCTTTGACATCAATGGCAAAGGGCACATACTTGCATCACTTAGAATCATACAGACTGCTCCCCCTGAGTAGTAACTTCCTATCATCAATCCAGACCACAAGATATGACTGTGAGATCCACTGGACTGATGCACATTAGTGCACCTTGATTCAGAACCGAAGGGGTAATAACCCCTAACTTCTCCCTGAGATACTCAAAAAAGTCCTTAGGTAGAGGTTTAGTAAAAATATCTACATCTGATCTTTGGAGGGCACAAACTCCAATCTGACTTCATTCTTGTTCACTTGCTCTCTCAAAAAGTGAAACTTAATGGTTATATGTTTTGTCTTTGAATTCAACACTGGATTTTTTGATATATTTATCGCACTTGAATTATCACAGAAGATTGTGATAGGTTCCTCATACTCCACTCTAATGTCTCTTAGCATTTGGTTCATCCACAATACTTGAGAGCAACTTCCTGCTACTGCAATGTATTCTACTTCTACAGTGGACAAAGATATTGCCTCTTGTTTCTTGCTCAGCCAAGAAACCAATATTTTCCCTAAAAAGAATGCTCCACCACTAGTACTCTTCCGGTCATCCACATCTCCTTCCCAATCTACATCTGTATATGCATGAAGAGAGAAATCATGATCTCTAGGACACCATAAACCATACTCAACTGTTCCTTTTAGATATCTAAGAATCCTCTTGATTGTCATGACATGAGATTCTCTAGGATCAACTTGGAATCTAGCAACAAGACCAACAACATTCATAATGTTAGGTCTAGTTTGAATAAGATATAGTAGTCCTCCAATCATTGACCTGTACTTTTTCTGATCAGCCTTAGAAGAGTCATCATCTTTGCTCAATTTACATCCAGTTACCATGGGAGTATTCATTGGTTTTGAGTCTTCCATCCCAAATTTCTTCAACAATTCTTTCACATATTTGGTCTGTGAAATGAAGATTCATTTCTTTGTTTGAATGATTTGTAGACCCAAGAAGAAATTCATTTCCCCAAACATGGACATCTCAAATTCACTTTTCATTTGATTTACAAAAGTTTTACACATACTATCTCTTCCTCCAAAAATGATATCCTCAACAAATACTTCAACAATCAAAATATTTTCATGATCAATTTTGAAGTACAAGTTACTGTTAGCAATACCTTTGTTGAAGCCAATCTTCAAAAGATGCTTATCTAGTCTTTCATACCAAGCTCTTGGGGCTTGTTTGAGTCCATATAGTGTTTTTTTCAACTTGCAAACCATATCACCATGATCAGACAATTGAAATCCATCTGATTGCTCAATGTATACTTCTTCCATGTCACCATTCAGGAAGGTAGACTTGACATCCATCTAATATACTTTGAAGTCCTTGAAGGCAGCAAAGGCAAGAAATAATCTAACTGCTTCAATTCTTGCCACCGAAGCAAAAGTTTCTTCAAAATCAACTCCTTCTACTTGAGAATAACCCTTGTAGACCAATCTGGCTTTGTTTCTGACTACTTCACCATCTTCATTCAGTTTATTCCGGAAGACCCATTTGGTTCCAATCACATTTTTGTTTCTAGGTCTAGGAACAAAATCCCAAGTGTGATTTTTCTCAATTTGCATCAACTCTTCCTTCATTGCTTTAGTCCATCTTTCATCATTGCATGCTTCACTCATAGTTTTTGGTTCAAACTTTGAAATTAGACAATACTTTTTTGAGTCTTGAGCAATCTTTCTTCTTGTTTGAACACCTTTGCTTTTATCACCTATGATCTGATCTTCAGAGTGATTCAGTCTTACATACCTGTGAGTTTTGGGAATTTCTTGCACTTCTGTTTCTTGAACAGGTTCATCCAAACTTATCTCTTCTTTCTGATTCTCTGGATTAGTCTAATCTAAATTTCAGAAGGAGCTTGGACTTCTTGGACCAAAACATCATTCTGATCATCTTTATCATATTCATAAAACCTTGAGGGTTTTTCAATACCTTCATCAACCTTCACATTTGTACTTTCTATAATCTTTCTCAATCTCTTGTTATAACATCGGTATGCTTTGCTTTGAGTAGAATAACCCAAGAATATTCCTTCATCACTTCTAGCATCAAATTTGCCAAGGTCTTCATCTCTTTTAATATAACATTTTCTACCAAAGACTCTAAAATACTTCACAGTGGGAGTGCTACCAAACCAGAGTTCATAAGGGGTCTTACCAGTATTGCTTCTGATTTGTACTCAATTAAGAGTATAGACAACAGTGCTTACAACTTCTCTCCAGTAGATCTGAGGAACATTTGCTTCCATCATCATGGTTCTAGATGCTTCCTAGATGGTCTGGTTCTTTCTCTCCACTACTCCATTCTGTTGTGGAGTCCTTGGAGCAGACAACTGTCTTTTTATCCCATGTTTCTTATAGAATTCTATGAATTCTCCAGATGTGAATTCTCCACCTCTATCAGACCTGACATTTTATGTTTAATCTGGCTTCATTCTCTACCATAGCTTTGAATATTTTGAATTTATCAAGAGCCTCAGATTCCTCTTTTAGAAAAGTCACCCACATCATCCAGGAGTGATCATCAATTAATAACATGAAGTATCTATTACCTTGCAAACTCCTGATTCTTGCCAGTCCACATAGATCAGTATGAACTAAGTCCAACAATCTGATAGAAGATTGTTCCTTACTTTTAAATGTGACTCTATTCTACTTACCCAACTGACATTCTTTGTACAAACTATTAGTAGGTTTCACCAATCTTGGAAGATCTCTTACAGCCTAAGTGTTACTTATCTTGATGATATTATCAAAATTCACATGACACATTCTCCTATGCCACAACCAACTCTAATCAATTTGAACAAATAAACAACTTTTTCCAGTACCAACCAAGTGGAAGATATTACCTTTTGTTTGAGTACCAGATGCAATCTCTATTCCAAAACTTTCAAAGATCTTACATTTTCCATTTTTGAATCAAAGATCATAGCCTTTGTCCACCAACTGTCCAACACTGAGAAGATTGTGCTTTAGACCTTCAACATACAGTACATTACTGGTTTTATTCTTTCCATCAAAAGAAATAGTTCCTCTACCTCTGATTCTGCCAGCAGAATTATCACCAAATTTTACAACTCCTCCTTCATATCTTTCCAAATCTATGAACTTATTTTTGTCACCTGTCATATGGTGGGAGCATCCACTGTCAATGACCCAATCATCATTTTCTTCAACTTAGGCAATCAAAGCTCTTTCTACCATTTTATGATTGACAGATTCAGAGGGCATTGGATCTTCTTCCTTGATGGCAATAAACACCCAGTCACTTCCAGATTTGTTTCCTATCTCTGATTCATCATCTGTTACTCCTTCATCATCATCATCTTCATGAACATAGTAATATTTCTTTTAGAATCTTGATCTGTTTGGATTTGCCCTTGAAAATCTTTTCGGACACCTTGAGGTAAAATGACCAATTCTATTGCAGTTGAAACATTTAAAGGTCAATTTTCCTTCATACTTATCGGATCCTCTTGGCAGTCTTTTTGCAATAAGGGCTTCAAGTTGAGCAGCTTCTACTTCATCGTCTTCTAGATCTTTTCTTGCTTTTTCATACCATGATAGTTTCTTTGAGGAGTTTTCTCCTAGATCAAACTTTTGTTTTCCTTTTACAGAGGCACTAGCTTTGAATGCAGATTCAGTCTTGGGGGGTGCATCTCCAAACTCGGCCAATTCAAATGCAGCTGATTTTCCAACCAATTGATCCCTTGTGATATTTGAAAAAGATCTGAATTCTTCAATAGCAGCAACCTTGTATTTGTAAGCAGGGGGTAGGGATCTGAGAACTTTGGAAACAATCTCATCTTCATCCAAGACTCTACTAGCACACCTAATGCCACAAACAAGCTCATTTACTTTTGGCATAAAAGTAGTGATATTCTCATCTTCATTCATCTTCAGGTTTTCAAATTTTCCTTTCAAACTCTGTAGCTTGGCACATTTAACATATTTGTCTCCTTCATGTAGAAGTTCCAGTTTTTCCCAAATCTCATATGCAGTTTTTAGATCTATAACATTTGTCAGCTCTGAATCAGATAAGGCACTTAGTAGAGCTTCTTTAGCTCGAAGATTGTCTTCAGCATCTCTGATTTCATCTACAATTCTCAGACCATTCTTTGGAGGAACATACTTCTTTGAAGCCATGATCCAATATTGCATTCCCATACATTGCAAGTGACATTCCATGCGGCTTTTCCAAAGAGTGTAGTTGGTTCCATCAAGCCTTGGACTATCCTTCTTGTAGGAAGACATCCTAGATCTCCTCAAGAGGTTAAGGTCTTTTAGAGGAACTTAGCTCTAATACCAATTGTTAGTTTCAAGATAGACAACTGAGAGGGGGGTGAATTAGTTGTCCCAAAATTTTCTTTTATTAATCACTTAAATCCTTCTTGTAATTCAGTAGCATAATAATAAATCAATCATGGAAACACAATGCAACAATTCAAGAGCAGAAATATATTAACACATATGACACCAAGATTTTAACGTGGAAAACCCGGTTAAGGGAAAAACCATGGGGTGACTAACCCAAGATTGTATTCTTTGTTAAAAGAATAAGAAGAACAAAATGGCACGTGCCAATTAGGGCTAACTACCCGAGCATACTACTCACAAGAGGCCCACTGCCTACAAGAGACATTGTCTACAGAATGATAAATATTACATACTTGAACTGAAGAATAGCATCTTCGCCATGCTTGAGTCAGTTCCATTTAAGCCCAACACTTCTGCTCTGCTTTTCGCTCTTCTCCTCTCTACCACACTCTCATCTCCACCAAGATGCTTTTGAAATGACTTCACAACTTCTTATTTATACAAGACATTGACTTTGGGATAATCTTCCAAGTCGGCATACTTTACAGAGCAAATACACAAATACAACTTGACTAATTACAAAAGACTTCATGCGAATCACCATATTGTCGGTTACACAGATCTGGGACTTCAATCTTCTTTGAGGAACACACCATGCTTCGCAGAACATCTTCAAGATCATCCGCAAGATGTGTAACTCATCCGGTCGGCCAAGTTTAGGAAGAACATCATCATCTGGAAATAATTCTTCAATTACAAGCTCAATCTTCAATGCGGACCACCAACACAAATTGGACATAATCTAGAGACCCCCACAAGCTTGTCTGAATCACCAAGAACATCCACACTACTTCTACTTACTAAAATCATTCTCTCCTTCATCCAGAACCTCAAGAACACAGACTGTCAACACTGCCATATTGGAATAGATGCTTGCGAACCTCCAGACCACGAACCAATTGAGTTATCAGTTCACATTGACTTCCTAAACACTCCACCAAATCCGTAGAACAAGATATTGCATTTCCGGATCTCACCAGACCTATCTGTGTCACTTTGTCACCTCTGAACATCTGCCAGAACTGGTTTTACTCATATGGCCATAACTTCTTGTAATCTTCATGTGAACCTCTCAAATCTTTACTAGATCACCTTTAGACACATATGTACAAACCCTTTCATGTGCATCCTCTGATCTTCATCTTAGTTAGGATCTTTACTTCACTGTTCTTCTTTATTCCTAATCAGACTAATTTTCTCAATATCCTCAGCATACAACTCATCCAATCCTTGACATCAATGTAATAGGAGTATGTTGACATCAATGACAACACCAGTTAGGCCCATACTTACAACACTACCAACACCTCAAAGTGCTTGTGTCAAATATGATCTCCTTTACAACCCAACAACACCCAACCATTCAATCTCATAAGATTAAATGAAACATATGTATTGTGTAATAACCAATATGGATGTAAGCCTCTCTAATCAAGGAAGATCAAACTCAAATCCATTCCCAAAATAGGAATAATCCCAATAAACATCTCCTAAACTCCTCATAAATGTCATCAAAAATCAAACTCATATGCATAAGGAGATAACCATGCCAAACACCCCTCAAATGAACCCCCCATAACCAACAATCATAGTTCAAGGTCAATATCCATGAGAAGATAAAGCATAAAAAAATGTATATGGAAATGATGGGAAATACCTCTCAGATGATTATCTGTTGAGTAGACCAAGAGTGGGGAATGAGAATGCTTCTCTAGGATACACCAAGCCATAGACTCTCTCCAAGAACAATCTCCTCTCAAGTCCATCATGAATTCATGTCCATATCCAAGTGTAGGTTCCTTGGTATTCCTACTAAAACCTCCAAAGAGTAACCATCTCAACAAATGTATCTAATCCCAAGAGAACTCTAGCCTCACGCAAGTTTCCAAGTATCCATGAGCACCTACAACTAATCAATCCATGTTGAACTCCAAATGCAACACTACACTTTCATGAAGCTCCCAAGAAAATGACCAATGTACTCAATACCAAGAGAACAATCCAAACTACTATCAAAGCTCCCACTACACATATGTATTAGGAACACATCATGACATCATGATCTAACATATCCTCCTAGGAGATAACATGCTCCAATGAACATATCCTAGTCTCAAAAGAACTTATATCATGCCAACACTCAAACTAGTATCTAGAGTAAACCAAGATACAATATGAAACATCCTCTCAACCAAGGATCAACATCTCCAATCACACAAAAATAACCATCTCCTGACAATATAACTCACGATGTCAAAGCACTCTCACTACATATAAGAATCATGATCCAAGAGATTTTTCATGAAACCCACAACCTCTATAGAAGATCATCCATCACTAAGTGATGAATACACATCACTACCAAAGCTCCCACTAAACTATGATACCAATCTATCCATGAAATCATTATAGACATGTTACAAGTCCCAATAACTATCTAGGCACTCTAATCATCCATCCTCTCATCCCAACACATCATTCCAATGCACAAATGACCATAGACAAGGCCAACTAACAAAGTCTACATCAACACTGAAAAGACATGTGGATATAGACAGTTCACATCTGAGTCATCTCTGCAACCAATGGGTGATCAACCCACAAAATTGGATAACTCGTAGATCCCAAAAAAATGAAGCATGAAAACTTATCATCACATTAGTAACCTACGAACTGAGATAACAAATAAAATAACCTATAGACCTCGAGAGTCAAACACTAGATCAACCCCATATCTGATTTGCCAAATAAGTCCACAAACGAGTAACCATAGTCAATGAACCAAACAAGCATTCAAGAGATAAGAACAACCTCCTAATACTGAACCACACCACCATCTATAATCATGAATCAATCTAGTCATCACAACCCAAAACTATAATCACCAAACCTATACCACTATATAGTGCTTAGAGAGACATTTCGTACGCTTATAATAAGTCAAAAATTTGATGATGCGGGTGAAATTTATATCCCGTGGAAGAAAAACACTATCAAAGGTCTAAAAGGAGTCAAATTAGGTCCTATATGTATAGTGTTGATGTCATGGTAGCATAGAGGCAATGAATTGGTGGTGATGGTGCATTGTGGTGATGCATGGGCTGGTGGATGGTGGCAGACTTCAAGCAGTGTTTAAATTTGTTTAAAGTTTTGAAATTTCAAACCTACTATGCCCAAACCTAATTACATTATGAATTTTAGTTTGATGATTTTTTAAATTTAAATAAGCCCACAGTGGGGCTATGCACAAGGCTAGCCTAACCAAGGGCATGTGACCCAAGGCTTAAATCCTTGTCGACCACGATGTCCATTGGTTGACTAAGGCTAACCACCAACAAACTCTGACTTACGTCCTTAAACCATTAAACCTACGATGCCTGTTCTCCACCCCTGCAGGTCCCGTACCTGTGAACTATCCACGTAGCTATCCATGTGGGGGGGTCCATGCCAATGGGTTCCCCCATGGAATTTTAAACCCTTTTTAAAAAAAATTGCAGACACCATACTACTATGACGCAAGATTGCACTGTCAGAGTATATTCCAAAAAGATGTTGTTTGAAACTATCAACAACAATTATGTCATACGGTATGGATCCATATGACTATACAGATTATGTATGAAATATTTTACTACAAGATTCAATTTAAAGAAAAAAATGGGCAAAATTTTTCTAATTCCAAATATAATAGAGTTTTATATCAAAATATAAGTCTTTGGGCCTTTTGGACTCAATGGCGAGGTTTATTTTTTCTTGGGAGACCTCTAGCAAAATCTCACCTCCAAAACCCCCACAAAAATATCCCTTACAAAAAATTCATTTTTCAAATCTCATTCAAACCCTAAATCTACAACTCAAGTCTACAAACACACCTATGACCTTGAAAATGCCTTTATTCTTATTCTACAAGACCATGGATTCAACTATGCATAAGAATCTACTCATTGCAAGGGTTATAATACCAGGGAGATCTCCCACAACTTGGCAACCAAACTCTGACACCACTTGAAGAAAAAATACATCAATAAAGAACATTTCCACATAACCCCATGAGAGATAAATATGCAAAAAAAATTCAAAATAACCAGAATCCATCATACAAAAGACTAGGCAAACATATCACAAGGTGACACAAGATATACCCTAGGAAAACCCTTAAAAGGAAAAAACCCAACCTCAAAAAGCATCCACACTCAATATATTATTCAACAATAAAACATTACAATACACTTACACACTTTCATGAATACTTTTGAAACATCAAGCTCCTACAATGCACCATCCATGTGTCTAAGCATGTAACCACACATCCCATGTCATGCTTCACATATGCATTCAACAAAAGAGCTCAATACAAATAATAGCCAACTCAACCAGCTAACAAACCATTAACCATGTGCTTGGTTTTATAGATTCAAGCTCACACAAATATAACTTGTGGTCTTGGAAAAATAATGTGTCTCAAAACCATGAGAACACAAAACCATTGACCCCCTCATTTACTTTTTGATACTAAGATTTCACTTTTTTGTACTAAGTTTTCCAAATATTTGTTATTTATTCTATATCTCCTACACATAAAATAACTAACCAATGTTACAATATAACTATACAAATGAACCCAAATAAATATTTAATGTGGCTAAACACATCTCTTAGATGCACCACAAATAAATATTTGTTTTACATAATTAAAACATTTAATTACTTGTGCAAGGTGTACAACACCCTTTTCCTAACACACCAAGATGGTGGAGAAGTTGGGCCTAAAATTGGTACCACATCCTAACCCTTGTCATATTTCAAGGTTATAGAAGGATCAACAAATGATCATAAGAGAGTAATGTCTAGTTTCTTTCCATGTTGGAGGGTATGTGAATGAGGTGTAGCATGATGTGATACCCATAGATGCCTACCATGTATTATTTGGAAGGCCTTGATAGTATGATGTTTGTGCCATCTATAATGGAAGAAATAACACCTTCACCATTGCTAAGGGTGGCAATAAGTTTGAGTTGAATTCATTAAAGGTAGAGGAAAATGACATAGATGGCCACATCATGGTCTTATTGGCGAAATAATTCTTGAAGGAGGTTGAAGAGTCTAAGGAGTGATATGTGGTGGCTGTGCAACCTACGACAGCTAAAGTAAGAAAGATGCATTGCTCAAAGCAATTGGAGTAGAAATATTGTTGGAGTTTCAAGACATCATCAACAATGGAATGCTTAAAGGTTTGTTGATAGTATGGAGCATTTATCACTGAATGGATTTGATTTTGGAGTCTAGTTTGCCTAATAAGGCATTGCACAAGATGAGTCCTAATACTAGTGCGAAGTTGAACAAACAAGGAGTTGATGAAGAGAGGTCTAATTTGGGAAAGTATGAGCCCTTGTGTTGTACTTGTGCACCAAGGAAAGGTAGAGAATGGAGGATGTACTCAAATTCCCATGCCATAAACAAGATCACTATCAAGTATAGGTATCCACTGCCTTGCATGGATGACCTAATGGATTGTTTGAGTGAGGCATACTACTTTTCCAAGATTGATCACAAAAGCGACCATCATCAAACTAGAATTTTTCAAGGAGATGAGTGGAAAATATCTTTTAAGATGAAAGAAGAGTTATATGAGTGGCTAGTCATGCCCTTTGGATTGACCATTGTGCTAACCACCTTCATGAGGTTGATGAACGAGGTTATAAAACCTTTCTTGGGTAAAATTATTTTTGTGTATTTCGATGATATTTTAGTGTTTACCAAGACTAGGGAGGAGCATCTTGAACACTTGTAGCAAGTTTTAGAATAGCTAAGGAAACGCTATGTATAAACCTGAAGAGTGCATTTTTTTGTAAAAGGAGCTAGTATACTTGGGATTTATGATATGTATAAGATGGGTTGAGAATGGGCCCAAAGAAAGTAAGGGCAATTATTGAGTTGTCAGTACTACAAAATACTACAGAGGTTAGGAGTTTCCATGGGTTGGCAAATTTCTAATGAAAAGTCCAAAAACTTTAGCAGGATCCTTCAACAAAAACAATTACCAAGATCTTTTCACCACTAACACATTGATTGCAAAAGGGTGGATTTGAGTGGATAGTTGTTGTAGGCAAGAGTTTTGACTTTCTAAAGAAGAAGGAAATAGAGGCCCCAATTTTGGCACTCCTAGATTTTGATAAGGTTTTTCAAGTAGATTGTGACAACAATATTAAGGCTCTCAATGTTATCTTGAGCCAAGAAGATAAACCCACTACCTAGTTAAGTGAGAAGTTGAAAGAGGATAAATAAAACTATTCAATTTATGATCAAGAGTTCTATGCTATTGTTCAAGCCTTGCAAAAGTGGAGGCACTACTTGTTATTTAGAGAGTTTGTGTTGAACACACAAAAGTACTGAGAGGGGGGGTGAATCAGTACTTAATCAAATTCTTTTATTTTAACAACATTCAAACTAATGTAAGCATTTAAGGCATGAGAAATACAAGAACACAGAAGTACACAACCATAACACCAGATTTACATGGAAAACCCTAGAAGGGAAAAACCACGGTGAGCAAGTTGCTTGGATCTACTGTCCAATCTAGCCTAACAAATAAAAACAAGATTATATTATCATTTATGGGATACAACCGAAAGGAAGTTGCAACTCCCTGAACATATACAACACTTATAACTTTTACACAAAGAGTCTTCAACCTCTGCAACAAAATACTTATTTGACTCAAATGATTCTTTCACAAACATTGACTGCTCCAGCCTTTTGTTGACCTCTTTGACCTCTGCACAACTATCTCACCTCTACAAAACTACAAAAGCAAACTCTGCAACATCAAAACACCTTCAGAAACTCTTCTTAGTCATCACAACTCCTACAATTACCTTCGCAACAATATAACTTCACATAAATTCATCCTTTCCACATTTCATCATTAAATCTAGTTCTGCAGTAAGTTTATTCACACATTATCAATGTTGTCACACAATACACAACTCATACATCATTCAACAACTTTGAACTTACATTTATATCCTCCGCAAACTTCAAAAACTTTCTCCTTTGTCGGCCAAAAGCAAACTTGTATTATGAGACGTGCAATGCCTTTGTCAGCTCCCAAAACATCAGCAATAAATAGAAATCCAATGCGGTTCAAAAACAACATATAATCAGGTCCTATTTTACCTTAACACACTATTCCAAGCTGCCGCATACTCCAAATACAAAGCATAATTATCAACATACACTAAGTCAACCTAGCAAGCACTTATTCTTCCTTACATTTAGCTCCAAACCTAAGGCGGTACTGGAGGAGACAAAATTACATCATGCAAACCACATAAAAGGCATTTCATGACTTGCAAATCATCCCTATATAGTCCTTTTATCATTTCAGGCTATTTCATGTTGGAACAAGCATTAAGACTCTGATGTCGGTGTCCTTAACATACTCTTCTTACACAGTCTTAAGGTAAAACAATGAAAATGTAATAAGCTACCCCAATTTTTTTTCAATTTTAACAAACTATCACATCAGTGTTAGCATAATAAATGCAACCAACTAAACACCTCCACACTTCCAATCACCAAGATCCCAAATTGAGCGAGGTGAGAGCATACAGTGTTTGGTTTACAAAATAAAGATTGTGCAACAAAGCAATTACATTCATCTGCTAATGAGGAGGCATCGACTTAATCAGTGGGAGAACTCCACTTATTCAATGGGTGAAAATACAAGATAAGTTTTCCAATTTCCTCCACACTGGTGGTTGGACCATCTAGTAGTTAAAGTGTTTTGCTACATTAAAGAAAGAATACATATGATGCATCAAATTGAAAACTACTTAGAGATGATGTCATTAGATCATCATATCAGCATTGAATAAGTCTTTGCAATACATGAATTCCTTGCACAAACTATTAGCATCTCTAACTCAGATTATTAAGCTTTCCATTTCTAATAAAATACCTAGTGGCATTGTTGTAGCTGATATCAAGGCTGCACTTTAGACATTAGCACTGAGAAAAGACCATCATATCATCCCAGACCATCTTATTTCATACATCAAGCCCATGCAACATTTTATGATCAAGTAATTTATCCACCATATATCAGTTTGCATATGATAGAAACACAACTCAAGCAAGATTGATATCTCTTCAAATGCCGATCACAAATCTAAGTGGTACGATCTGCTCATAAATTGGAAAGTACTTAATATTGACACAATATCACCCATGCTTACCACTAACCCAGAATGGACTCCATTTGTTTGAAAATATCCCAACAACATCAATGAAAGTTAAGACCACGGACTGAGCATCACACTCTGAGGGATTCCCGCCCAACATTCAAGGAAGGATGGCTCAACAAAGTATGGTATCACAGAACAAGCAATGATGAATCTCAAACCACTATCAAAACATGCAGTTCTTATTTCTAACTAAGTAGCCCAACAAATGACAATCTTGATAGTCCTAAATCCAAGCTGAAAAGGTTACACAAACCCCAACTTCTATTGTACAGCACCCATGTACGAACAACATAAGATTATGAAAGACCAGCAATGAAAGACACAGAGATTTGTGGAAGAGGAACGTCCTTATATGACTGATAAAGACTAAGTATTAATGCCATCCAACCTCTGATAAATTTGATTCAAACAAGTCACCTTCCCATGTAATGGTACAACACCTTTGGTCTATACGACAGGTAAGGGAAGGATTAAATCTGCCTCAATGATGTCTTAAAATGCATAAATGAAGGACACCAATCTTATTCCAAACCCTTAAACTCCATTTCAATCCCAATCCATAGCTCCATACACATAAATGATCAATCGCCATTGCCCAAGTAGGGCCTAATGGTACAGCTAAAGCAATAAATACTCAATCTTCACAAACCTCAAAACATATCATTAGTATCTTCAATACAATTCATTCAAATTACCAATACAAACTCAATTGATCCACACCAAACAATATACCATAACTCCATGAAAGAACAATGGCAAACTCTATATGAGCTTGCTCCAAATCCATCTTTAGCACAATGGTGATTCTTGTATGAAACCATACCCAATCTACAAGAGGGTTTTCATCCTCAAGAGATTATGGAAGAACTCACAGGTTCAATCCATCTGTAAAACAAAATCAATTCCAAGAGCATAACCCTTGGAAATGAGCTTAAAACCTCTTTATATAGGCACTTTAGGAGTTATAAAAGAAATGAATTATTTCTTGGAAATAATTACTTTTTCCTCCAAACTTAAATAATTCCCTTTCTTCTCCACTTAAGTGCTCACTTTTAAGTGCCTAACATAAAGAATATATTTTTCCCTTTCCGATGAGCTATCATACTTGATGACATTAATTATTTTCACTCTTAGGAACTTAAGTGAAAATAATAATTAAATAGCTCATTAAATAACCCAACTTTGTGGAAAATCCCAAACTTTGGTGAACTGCAAAATAAATTGAACCATTATGCTCTGTAAGGTTTGGAATGTGAAACAATGCCTTTCGGGTGACATTCCAAAAATAGATTGCTCCTCCAAGAATATTGGAGAGCAATCCGTGAACCCGATCAAACATCAAAAAGCATCTATGTAAACCTGAACATCCACTGAACTCAATGTCAAGGCAAAACATCACAATTAACTGAACCTGTGCTCTTCACAACAAGCAGAGCTTCCTAACCAACCCAGATAGCCTACATAAGCTCAAGGGATTAGGTTATTGGTCACAAACTTGGCTAAATGCCAAATGGGGATATTACAAGTCCTCCCTGCTCAAGATTTCTTGTCCTCAAGCAATACATACCATCCAACAGGTATACCTACATGATTAGCAACCATATACCTGGATCTCAAATCAATCTCAAGAATGCTCCATACCACTTCAGCTGTGTTACTCTAATATATCTGGGAACTGCACAACTAACACTACATAATCTTCTAAAACATTCCTCCAAACACACAACTTTTTGGATCCCAAACATTTGCAACATCACTAACCCTAGGAGTGCAAGAGTTAGCATCCTTAAAAAAATCATCAATACAATTTATCAAACTTAAAATTTCAATTGGGGACCAAAAACTTAAATGTTCCTCTAAGAGAGAACATAAGTCGTCTTGAACACAAGCTGAAATCAACTCTAAACAACCATCACCTGGTTTTCACCATCCAAAAGAGCAATATTAGTTGAAACACTTGTCCTTTTCAAACCTAAAATTTCAATCGGGGACCAAAAACTGAAATGTTCCTCCAAGAGAGAACATAAGTCAGCTTGAACACAAGCTGAAATCAACTCCGAACAACCATGAATTGCCTGGTTTTCACCATCCAAAAGAGAAATATTTGTTGAAACACTTATCCTTTTCAACTGAACCCTTTTGTCACCTTCTGACAAAGAGCTAAAAACAATAAAATGATCAATAGCATGGCTGCAAAATATGAAATAATCTCTTGAAAATCTGATTTTAGTAAGTTTATGATGGGAGAACCACAACAAAACTAAAATCGTCTAAAAACAACAAGAAATTTAGGCCATCTACAACTAGAATATATCAAAGTCATGACCAAAATTTCTCTCCAATCCATCATTATGTATGCAAATGAATACTTATGATGGCTGATTGGATGATGGACAGCAACTTCATGATAGAAATTTGACTCCAAAATCATCCATAAAACATTCTTACCAACACCACTATCCTCCACAGAACCCTAAGGATAAACTCTATTATGAAAGTAAGCCATTATTGCACTTAACTCATTGCATACCTTGGCCTCATGCCAAACTTCAACAACTAATGATAACTTCAAGTTGTTGAAGTTTTTGTACAAATTAACATCCCATGAGTGCACCTCACCTGGATCCCATATCCTGTTACTATCCTCCTCCATGTTGCTAACATCAAATTGGTCCTCATCATTCAACACGAGGAGTGGGTTATCACGAGTTAACTCAACTTCCATCATAAAAAGAGAATTATCAAATGATTGGAAGTTGTTTCCACTTCCATATTCAAATAAATCATCATATGCATCCCACTCTGCATCTGCATACTTAGGAGGTTGTCCTAAATCAGAATCCTCTTGGATCAAATCAAGCTCTTCAGTCTTCAGTTTGATTTCTTCTACTTTTGCAACTTTAACTTTCTCTCTTAAATGATGTACAATATCAAGTTGATTTTCATCTTCTAAGAGAGCCATTTCGGTACTCTCTAAGGAATTCATAGTTGAATTAAGCTTAGATGTAAGCTTATCAACTTCAACCTCTCTTCTCTTCAATGCATCATAGGATCAACCAACAAACTCAAGAACATGATCTCTATCAGAAAGAAGGTTCAAATAATCTGATTTCAATGTTTCTAGAGCCTTTGTGACTACACACCAATCCTCTTTCCATGTCCATTTGTCTCCTTTCAACTTGTGCCCTCCAAATGTGATCTTCAACAAACTTATGTATGCTATCCAAGTGTGTTAAAGATTATACAACCTTATCTTTAGTGACCAACAACTGATTCTTGAAATCAAATGTTGCATCAACAATGGAGGCTGATCCAAAGTTTTCAACAAGCTCCCCCATCAACATGCTTATCAACTGACTCTTTTGAAAGGACACTAGGTTCTTCAATTTGCATGGGCAATGAATCTTCTTCTTCATCACTTTGATCAAATGATATGGCAGCCTCAAATTCAAACATTGAATCATTGCCAATGGCTGATTTAAAGTCTTCATCAACATTTTCTTCATCAAGGATCTTTGAGGAATCAAACATTTCTTCACTGGGCATGGGAATTTCCCACTCATAATCTGAATTACCTTCACAAGCATGGTGAAGATACTCCTCATTAGGTGTTGTCCTAAAAATTTCAGTAGCCTCAACCTCAGAACTCTTTGCTACAATGCTCTCAGATTCACTTGCAAAGTCTCATTCTAACAGTTCATCAATCATTCTTAGCTCATTCTCAAAAGTAGTGGCATCTTCAAGGTCTTCATCAAATGAAGGACTTGCAAAGTCCTACACTTTTGGCTCATTATCTTCATCAAAGAAAAGCTCAACTTCACTAATTTCTGTTGTAGTCTTCCCCAAATCAGCGATCTCATCTATGCATGCCTCATGATTAGTGACCTTGTCTTCATCATAGAAAGGCTCAGACTCATTTACTCCAGCTATCAGGACTTTGTCTCCTCCTTTTTTGGATTCCACAACATCCTGAAAGAAAGAACTTATGGTGAAGGTTACTGGTTCATCTTCTTTGTTCTTGCATTGGTGGTTAGGCTCCCAAGAATCTTTTCATAGAAAACAAAGATTTATTCTCCTGAGTTCATTTTTTATGTCCTCTTTCTTTCTCTAAGTGAGAGTTCTTGTTCTATTGGCTAGAAGGTGATGTCTTGGAATAGTTCTTGGTCCTCGACATTGGAGAAGGTAACTCGGGCTTCCATAACAATATTTTCTTTTTCTCCTCTTCCTTCCTCATCCTTCTGATGTAATCTATAAGGCCCTTTTTGTCAGGATCCCCCTCAATCATTTTCAAGAAAGCATCCCATGAAATTTGATGCTTAAAATCATCTGGTAGGCTTTGGTACTCATCAATAATCTTTGTGGCCTCTCAATCATACTTCCTTCAATCCAACTCCTCTTGAATTGTTCTTTCTAATTTAGCTTAACCTTGTCTAAGAGAATCAACCAGGACATCTATCTCAATTCTTCTCCCCATGAGAGATGCCATGATCTCACATACACTGCTCAAAATCCTTCAACTGCCCAACTCTGAACACACATGCAATTGCTGATCACCCACATGCAAGGCTAAAAACTTGACTTTCCCTTGAAGAACTGTAAGAAATGAGTAGCAACCAAACAAGTTAGCAAGATCACCAGCTTTGATACCACTGTAATAAGCTACCCCAATTTTTTTTCAATTTTAACAAACTATCACAGCAATTGTAGCACAATAAATGCAACCAACTAAACACCTCCACACTTCTAATCACCAAGATCCCAAATCAAGCGAGTTGAGAGCATACAGTGTTTTGGTTTACAAAATAAAGATTGTGCAACAAAGCAATTACATTCATCCGCTAATGAGCAAGCATCTGCTTTTCAACAAGCATCCACTTATTCAGTGGGTGAAAATACAAGAAAGTTAAGTTTTCCAATTTCCTCCACTGGCAGTTGGACCATCCAGGCGTTAAAGTGTTTTGATACATTAAAGAAGAATATATATGATGCATCAAACTGAAAACTACTTAGAGATGACATCATTAGCTCATCATATCAGCATTGAATAAGTCTTTGCAATACATGAATTCCCTGCACAAACCATTAGCATCTCTAACTCAGATTATTAAGCTTTCCATTTCTAATAAAATACCTAGTGGCATTGTTGTAGCTAATATCAAGGCTGCACTTTAGACATTAGCACTGAGAAAAGACCATCATATCATCCCAGACCATCTTATTTCATACATCAAGCCCATGCAACATTTTATGATCAAGTAATTTATCCACCATATATCAGTTTGCATATGATAGAAACACAACTCAAGCAAGATTGATATCTCTTCAAATGCCGATCACAAATCTAAGTGGTACGATCTGCTCATAAATTGGAAAGTACTTAATATTGACACAATATCTCCCATGCTTACCACTAACCCAAAATGGACTCCATTTGTTTTGAAATATCCTAGCAACATCAATGAAAGTTAGATCGTGGACTGAGCATCACACTCAGAGGGATTCCCGCCCAACATTCAAGGAAGGATGGCTCAGCAAAGTATGGTATCACAAAACAAGCAATGATGAATCTTGAACGACTATCAAAACATGCAGTTCTTATTTCTAACTAAGTAGCCCAACAAATAACAATCTTGATAGTCCTAAATCTAGCTAAAAAGGTTGCATAAACCCCAACTTCTGTTGTACGACACCCATGTACGGACATCATAAGATTATGAAAGACCAGCAATGAAAGACAGATATTTGTGGAAGAGGCACGTCCTTATATGACTGATAAATACCAAGTATTAATGTCATCCAGCCTCTGATAAATCTGATTCAAATAAGACAACTTCCCATGCAATGGTACGACACCTTTAGTCTCTACGACAGGTAAGGGAAGGATTAAATTTGCCTCAATGATGTCTTAAAATGCATAAATGAATGACACCAATCTTATTCCAAACCCTTAAACTCCATTTCAATCCCAATCCATAGCTCCATACACAGAAATGATCAATTGCCCTTGCCTGAGTAGGGCTTGATGGTATGGCCAAAGCAATAAATACTTAATCTTAACAAACTTCAAAACATATCATTAGTATCTTCAATACAATCCATTCAAATTACTAATACAAACTCAATTTATCAACACCAAACAATATACCATAACTCCATGAAAGAACAATGGCAAACTCTATATGAGCTTGCTCCAAATCCGTCTTCAACACAATGGTGATTCCTATATGAAACCACACCCAATCTGTAAGAGGGTTTTCGTCCTCAAGAGATTATGGAAGAACTCACATGTTCAATCCATCTGTAAAACAAAATTAATTCCAAAAGCTTATCCCTTCAAAATGAGCTCACAACCTCTTTATATAGGCACTTTAGGAGTTATAAAAGAAATGAATTATTTCTTGGAAATAATTACTTTTTCCTCCAAACTTAAATAATTCCCTTTTTTCTCCACTTAAGTGCTCACTTTTAAGTTCCTAACATAAAGAATATATTTTTCCCTTTCCAATGAGCTATCACACTTAATGACTTATTAATTATTTTCACCCTTAGGAACTTAAGTGAAAATAATAATTAAATAGCTCATTAAATAACCCGACTTTGTGAAAAATCCCAAACTTTGGTGAACTGCAAAATAAACTAAACCATTATGCTCTATAAGGTTTGGAATGTGAAACAATGCCTTCTGAGTGACTTTCCAAAAATAGACAGCTCCTCCAAGAATCTTGGAGAGCAATCCGTGAACCTGGTCAAACATTAGAAAGCATCTCTGTAAACCTGAACATCCACTGAGCTCAATGCCAAGGCAAAACATCACAATTAACTAAACTTGTGCTCTTCACAACAAGCAGAGCTCCCTAACCAACCCAAATAGCCTACAAAAGCTCAATGGAATAGGCTATTGGTCACAAACTTGGCTAAACGCCAAATGGGAATATTATAGAAAAACATACTTGTGGTGAACGTAATCATTTGAAACTTGAGCAGAGCAATCCAAATGATCCAGTGTGCTTGTAGTTCCATCAGCAAAGCCAAATACTGGTGTACGGTGAACTGCGGGGGCTTCAACTATCTCCTTCTACTTACTTTAACCAACACCAAGACATGTCTTCACACAACTAACTCCGGAGAAGCCTCTGTGGTACATATTATCATTTGAAACTTGAAATCTATATACCTGTTACTCATATCTAGTTGTCTTCCAAATTGCAAAGTCATATCTTCATCTGCGAAGAAATGTGGAGCATTCTCCTATCTCTATGTGACTGTACTTACCCTATTTCACTAATGTCTTCACTCTTCTGACTCTAAAACACTTTGTAGTAGATTTTGTGAACTCAAATTTGGACCATAGATACTTGAGAGAAATATCTAGCCATCTATGCAAACCGTAGGCTCGCATCTACATCAATAATAGAATGTGATACATCTTTACTTAGACAAATTTTGTTCAAGTTTTTACAACTTTCTCCATTAACTGTCAATCATCATGAGTTCATATCATCACAATACAACCAAGTTCATTTAGCATAACCTAAATGATATTTATTATCAACTCAACACATCAAAAATATGAACTTACACATGAACTTCAGAAGATAAGGTAGATAAGGTATGACTGTGTACAGATGATACTAATCTCTTATCTCATGCCATCACTACTCTTCTTCTCTGTTGATGCACTATGTACAGATGAGACTGATCATCATCACTCCTTTGATATCACATGCAACAATATGCCTTCCACATCACAACCTGTCGAAATCAATAACAACACATATGCAACAATCTCCCCCTTTTTCATTGTTGGCAACACTTATCCTGATATGCACACATGTCTCCCCATTTGACATCAATGACAAAGAGCTCTGTGCCTACAAAAAACTAGTAGGCTCCCCTTGTCTAAATCATTTTTATTAGTCATCTCCCCATGAGAAGTAGCCTCTGTCACTCTAGAACTGATGTAGAGAAACTTTGTTTTTCCAACTTCCTTATGATATACATATATGCTATGTACAAAGTGCCTTGTTCACATCAACATAGAACTAATTACTCCTATCTTATTCTCTGCATATATATACAATCATCAAAATTTGTCTTACCTTCAATATGTGTTCAATTTACTTAGAAGGTAGAACATACTTATAATCACCTTCAATTGGGCAAGAGTTGTATCCCAGTTCTTCTTTGCAGAAGACAAAATATGCAATTGGCTCTCAAGGTAAATATATAGTTATTCTGCTTCCTCGAAAGTGGTTGGCACCTTTACTTTTTGTGCAATATTTTTTTCTTCTGTCAGAATGCCAGTCAAGACTGCTAACTTCATACTCACCACTTCCCTCAGCTATCCAATTTCACTCTTTATTTTCTCCCTTTGATCCTGTTGTACCCAACCAAAATTTTTGCTTCATTAAGGCATTTTGAAACAAGTCTAGAAAATTTTTCGTCAAAAAGTCAAAAAAGCAAAATTTCTAAAAATAGACGTCAGATTAGGTTTTCTGGGTTTCTTGAGATACGGATGCTGGCAAAACTTTCTAAAAATAGAATCTCTGACTCAAGTGTCGTGCTTGATTCCCATTGGTCAATTTTGCTTCACGATCGGCGTGGTCTAGACAGAATCTTCAAAAGGTCAAGTTTTCTCTATTGGGTCATTTCTGCTTTTTCAGAAGGTGAAGCATGAGCTTGGAAGTCATCAATAGAGGAAGTTCATCTGCCAGAGCTCATTGACAAGTTTTCAACATTGTTCCAACGACGCAGAACTGACGAACAGTCGTCAACACGATGATGCACGCAAAATGATGCAAGATGGATCCAAGGTGGAATGAGAAGTTGGAAAATCATAAATTTGACTAAGTCTAGTGAAACCAGGTGCCCCAGGTGACTTGGGGCACCCAATCTTTCCTATGATAGATTTTTTTTTTCACGTTTTTTGAGAAACATTGAAAATGCTTCCGTCAGCCTGTTTCCAGTAGGTCAAACTTGGTCAAACATTAGTCAAAGCTGGGATTTCATCACAGATATGTTCAGGCTGATTAGATCACCCTCTGTTCCACCTTGACAGTCATTCAGACAACCAGAATTGAAGATCAAACAGGGGTCATCAGCCATTGAAATGCGCACACAAATTGAGAAATTGAAGAAGTTGTAATTTTTAGAAAAATGGCTAAGGCTGGTGAAACCAGGTGCCCCAGGTGACTTGGGGCGCCCAACTTGACCAGAGATAGAAATTTTTTAGATTTTACAGTGTTTTCTAATAGTTGTTTCTTGATCTTTGTTCGTGGGCAGTTTTTAGGAGGTCAAACTTGGTCAAACGATGTCAGATCGTCAGTCGGAGGCCAAAAATGGAATCTTAGTTGATAGGTCTCCAAAATGTCAGGATCAGTCAGCTTTTTTAGTCAACAGTGACATTTTGCCACCTTGTTGAAGTCAGAGACAGGCCATATTTGAGTCAAAACGAGTGTTGAAGTGTCAAAAACAAAGAAAAATTGGCTAGCACTTCTATCAACTCGCGTGTTTGATGACATCATCAAAAGAAGATATTTTCATCATCTTACACATGAAGCCATAGGCAGCTACAAAATAGGGGTTCCTCCTATTCGAAGATATCCACTTGGTTTTGTGCTTTAAAAGTTGTTTTCTTCATGGATGAGGTCCAAGTTTTATTCACACAAATAAAGCTGCTTTTTCGCCATAAAGATTTATAAAGACAAGCATTTGGCTTCTCTATTTCATTATCTTTTGCAGGTTGCATCCAGAGGAAAGATTTTTATTTTTCTTACAACGAAGATTCGAAGACCCAAATGAAGTGCTTTTTCAGCGTTCTTCATAGTTTCTGGTTAAGGAAGTAGGGAGGCTCGCTTTTTCAAGGTCCTGGTTTCAAGGGGATCACTTTTCAGAGATTGGACTGGAGCTTTTTCCGTTTTCATCGAGATGGGTCCATCTAGTATTTCATCCTCTTGAAGATTGGGAGTTTTGCTTTTTTCTGGGAATCTGCTTTTTTCCTGCTTTTTAAGGAACATCCCCGCTTTTTCAAAATTTGACAAACTGGGTTGCTTCAAAATAGAATTTCCTACAAAACCCATGTGACATCTTTTTTCGCTCAGAATCTACTTTTTAGAAGAAATCAACAAAAGAATATCAACGGATGACATCACCAAAAAGCAAGAATGTTGATAAGGATACATTTCAAAAGAAAGCGATTTTAAAACATATGCTTTTGGTTTTAAAGCACATGCTTTCATCCTAAGCTCGTCCATTCTATTTTTAGAAAGAATTCACTTTGTAATAGTTGGAGTTTTCTTTGCTTTCAAGCGGATTGCTTTAAAGCATTTGTTTATTGTATCTTTGTCTTAGAATAGTAATAAAGCTTGTGAGTTGGCAAGTTAGGGTTAATCAAGGAGATTTTAGGGTTCCCTACTCCTTTGATTTTAGTATAAATAAGGGCATCCTTGCCCATTGTATGTAATGGTAATTGTGATAGCAAATTTGTTGTGCCTACTCTAGCCTGCAAATCTTGATATTCCAAGTGTCTGTTCACTTTGTGTAATCTATTCTCTGGTGTTTGATCGCTTGTTGTATGCCTACCTTTTGCTGTAGCATTGCTGTCATGGAGTTGTGCCAACTTTGTGATATTGAATAGAAGTCTCATGCCTATTTTGCTCTGATATTCTATCTTGATTCATCAAGTTTTCATCGTCAGATGTGTAGCTTTTGTAGCTTTCATTTCAACTTCCATCGTTAAAGTACTATAAGTCTTGTGGTGTAAATCTGGAAGAAAATTGCTTAAGTTTTTGTGTTAACAATCATTCCTTGTTCACTTTTAATTTCCTTTGCTCTGAATTTACTCAGGAGATTGAAAGCGTCATTAGTCTATGCTTAGTTGTAGTGGAAGTTTTAATAAAGGAAAAAACCTCTTCTATAGCATTTAGAGTTTTATAACCTTGTGCTCGCAGCTGAGAATCAAAAAGAAGATAGGCGAAGTTTCATTTAATTATCTTTTCAGAGAACATCAGCAAAAAGGGAACTCCCCCTTCCAATAGGAGAGCAGTTTATCTGTGCATAACTGTCCGTTTCCAAATCACATTCCAGAGGTGCAAATTGAAATGCCAACAGTTTTCTGGCACCCACCATGGGGCACGAGGCATAAAACTTCAAGCAAGCTTAGGCTTATGTCACGAGAATGACTCTCTGGCATCCTACTACTCCAGTTCAACAACCAAATAGTACACCACCTGCTATTCAACCAAATCTTGTATGAGTGGAAAAACATGGCTACTATTCTTGATGAAGAAGAACACAAGGTGGATCTTGCGGTAGGAAGACCAGTATTACCACCTCCCGCGTGGCAGTAGATAATCCTGGCTCACAGGGTTTATTCAAGAAGGGGGAAAGGTGGTGCTACGGATCCTTTCTTCCAAGATCTTGATATTACAAAAGTTGGAGAAGCATTTAACATAGTTCCTGAAGTTCAGTAGGTTCCTGAAGTCAAGTAGGAAGAACCTCAAGAGGAACCAGTAGTCTAGCCTAGAGCAATGGGTGATGCAAATAATAATAAACTCAATAATCTGAATCAGAGGCGTCCACCCCTGTTACCTCAGGGTAACAACATTGGACCTTTGGCACTAGCAGAATATCATGAGCTTCCTGAAGGATCAAGAAAAAGTTTTCCTAAGTTTCATGGCGATGGCAAGCAGCATCCTGATGAGTACATTTCTGCCTTCACCACCGCCTATGGAATTCTTGGCATTGCACATGAAGATGTTGCAGTGCGTTTGTTTGTGGAATCATTGCAAAGTTCAGCAGCTGAATGGTTTAATCACCTGGTTGCCAACTCTATCACAAGTTGGGAGTTGATGAGGGAGAAATTTCTCACCCGTTTCAAACCTACAGAAGACAGTCATGTCTTGTTTGCACAACTCTCGAATATCAAGAAAGACAGAAGTGAGCCGATGCGAGAGTTCGTGGCTAGATTCAACCGTTTGGTTGGAAAAATTACAAACACCCTGAATCCTTGATCAAAAATTCTACTAAGTTGTTTCACAAATGCACAATCTTTAGAAATTTCTTTCTACCTCAAGCAAAGACATGCTACAGAACTGGAAGAAGCTCAAGACTATGCTATTGAATTAGAAGATCATATGATCACTTCAGGAAAGATCCAGAGAGATTCAATCAAACCACTAGTGCCCTTGAATGTTGTACCACTTCGGCGAGTTCCATCTCCTTCAAGTATACCAGATTCTTTCATTAACTATGTCAATGATCAACCTGCTTCACCTATGTGTCAAGAGGCAAATGTGTCTTCTGCAATACAAATCTACTGCTTGTTCCACGTAACAAACCAACATGATGGAGAAAATTGGCCTGAGATGAGAAGATTCATGCAAATATTAAAAGCATCAAATGAAAAATCAAGGATTTTCAGATAATCCTGAATGTCTCTTTGATAAATTCGATGGCGGCTTTATGAAGGGATTTTACCAGTGTAAATCAAATACTAAAAGGGATCATTTTCCTAACTTTGTTTCAAGCGACATCATGTGTTTGCATATGGAACATGAATGTTCATTGGAAGCTGAAAATTTCCATAATTTCTTCGAATACGAAGAAGGATCGTTGATGGAAGAACCTGAAGAAATGCACAACTTGCATACTTTCTTTGAGGAAAAAGAAGTGCAACAATCTTCTCAAGAGCAAAATTATGAGGAGGAGATCAAATATACTGTAGAGAGCAATGATGAATCCAATTTGTTCTTCTCATCTTTTGAAGGTTGGTTTGAAGAACCTGTGTCAGATACATTCAAAGGAGAAGAGACCAAAGAAGCATTGCAATTGGAGCAAGAACAAGATCTTCTTCATTTTGGAGGTGATTCATCATTGGAGGAATTTCTCAAAAATAGAGATCATATGGAAGATTCATCATTGGATCTCGGCAATGTTCTACATCACTTGTAGAGTGATTCTTCAGTAGAGGATACTGTAAATTTTCTTTTACAATTTAGCCCGTCTTCATCTTTGTCTCAAGAAGTTTTCATACACACTAGTGAAGAAGATGATGCTAAACTTTTGAAGGTTATCCCTAAACCTATACAATCAAGAGACATCATAGATATGATGAAGTCAATGCAAAATGCAACATATGGGAGGTTGATGGAGAAGAGGAGTTCATGGAATATTTAGTTTTGGTCACTAAAGAGGATGAGATTGAAAAATTAGAAATTCTTAACAAATGTCTTGTGAGATACGCCGTGTGTGAGATTGATCAAGAAGAAGAAGAGGAAGCATATGACTCAGATGGATCTCTCTTTGATTCTACTTAATAGAAGAAGAAAGATACATGAATGCTAAAGATGAAACGATGCTCGATATCCGCATTAAAGAAGATTACTCTATAGAGGATGACGAGATTCCAGGTAATGAATGGGAAAGTGAGCTGTCAGGTGAAGATGTTCAAGAGTTCGAGCATTTAGATCTTGATGATTCATTAGACTCTGGAGAGTGGATGGATGAAAACACAACCAATGAAGAAGCCCCTAAAGCACTCGAAAAATGGGCAACAACAGTTGTGGATCCTAAAAGCCAAGAATCAGTAATGAGAGTTGTGTATGAGCAACTTACACCTTTTCTAGAAGATGATGTATTCACTGAGTACAAAGTTGCGTGTGTACAAGATATAAATGAAACCCATATTCAATATGTGGTGATAACCATTCCCACGGATATACTTTGGCCACAAGACTTTCCTGTATATCTTCAGAAGGAAGTTCTGTACCTTCACCTATTACAGAGGTTGCTTGCTTTAGAGGAAGATGCTCCACCTGATCTCTGGCATATCAATTAGTTCCTTCAAAATTTCTTGTGGCCTGAACGAGAATACCCTCCTGAATCGTTGCTTGTTATGCCCTTACTTCTATAGTGTATATGGTTATGAATAGTTGGCTTGTGGCTATCTTAACTCTTAATTAAGTCATATTATCATTATTATATTGTTATTTAGTTGTTTAGGTCGGCCTAAGGCTTCTATAGGGCTATCTAAGTCGGCCTGGGTGATAGCCTAGGCATAAATAGGTATATATAGGAGGTAGTGAGTCTCATTTCATATCATATTGTGTATTGTGTTCTCATTGAAGACTATTGGAGGTATCCCCTTCGAAGTGGATTAGGAGGTTGCCCCCTCGAAGTGGCAGATTATTATAAAGTATTTTCAGCATATTTACTATTATATTCAGATATTGTGCAAGTTGTTTCTTACAAGTGGTATCAGAGCATGATCTTGGCACCATTGAGGCAAGGTTTTTTCTCAATATTGGAGGCGATTTTGGGAAGAGTATAACTTTCAGATTTTAGAGAATTTTTTAAATATTTTTAAAGGGTTTTGGAAGACCATATTAAAGAAGCTACAGTCTAGATTTAAAAGGAATTGGAGCAGATTTGAGTGAATTATTGTAGAATTACAATTTCTACACAATTTATTTGGGATCTACATATCTCTCACATCCTACCAAATTGGAGCCTAATTTTTATCGGGTTTTTGTATACATAATAGGGGATCCTACAGTCCAAATCTTGGAGAAATTGAATAAAAAATAAGAAAGTTATTGCAAAATTAGGGTTTCCAACAAATTCGCTCTCAAGGCAGCAAATTTGCTAATTTTTTGGATTTTTTTTCTGGGTAAGTGGTATCTTGGCCTTTGTAAGTTACAATAAAAATCTCAGAGAATTTACATTTCATTTGTGTGATTTATTTCAAAAATATTGGTTTCCATCATGACGGGGCCTACAACAAGAGGCAAAAAGAATGCTGCCACACCGGGGAAATCCTCTGATAAGGACGAGGAAACAATAGAGGATAGTAATCCCAATGAAGAAATAAGTAAGTTCAAGGAAGAGGTTAAGAGGGATATGTGTGACCTAAGAGGAGATATATTAGACATACGAAGCATGTTAAGTGCCTTTATGAAGGAACCAAGAAAGGAGGTCTCAAACAAAGAAGAAGAAAAATAAGAAGAAGAAGATCCTAGTCAAGCTATTCAACCAATGCAAGGGTACCATGTAGTATTCCTCACCTCTTCCTCTATGGCACATCAAAGGGTTCAAGTAAAGGAAGAATACATTCATCACCATCAAGAGCTAGATGCAAAGAGAAGAGACATCTTGGAGCTGAAGTTAATTTTCCAGACACACATGAATAAGCTGAGGACATCAACAGTTCCATATTACCTCATTATAAGGAAATATCTTATAGTTGAAGTTACCACATGGGATGATGAAGATTATATGAAGAAATTGCCACAATTGATCAGCGTTGAGGACAACGCTTTTGTAAAGGTGGGGGGCATGTTATGCCCTTACTTCTATAGTGTATATGGTTATGAATAGTCGGCTTGTGGCTATCTTAACTCTTAATTGAGTCATATTATCATTATTATATTGTTATTTAGTTGTTTAGGTCAGCCTAAGGCTTCTATAGGGCTATCTAAGTCGGCTGGGTGATATCCTAGGCATAAATAGGTATATATAGGAGGTAGTGAGTCTCATTTCATATCATATTGTGTATTGTGTTCTCATTGAAGACTATTGGAGGTATCCCCCTCGAAGTGGATTAGGAGGTTGCCCCCTCGAAGTGGCAGATTATTATAAAGTATTTTCAGCATATTTACTATTATATTCAGATATTGTGCAAGTTGTTTCATTACATGGCTCTTTGAGGAGATGTTGCAGAGAAAGAAAAGTTTTGTGCTACTAAGACATTGAAGACTATTGGAGGTATCCCCCTTGAAGTGGCAGATTATTATAAAGTATTTTCAGCATATTTACTATTATATTTAGATATTGTGCAAGTTGTTTCATTACATGGCTCTTTGAGGAGATGTTGCACAAAAAGAAAAGTTTTGTGCTACTAAGACAATCTTCACAACTAAAGAGAGATGGTTCTTACTTTTCTAAGTCGATTGATGGTTTTATGTGACAGTCCTAATCTCATCTCATCCTTGCTCAAGAAAAAGAGTGCGTGAAACACTTCTTGTTCTCATAATGTGTTTCCCCTTTCTGTAATGTGATCGTTATGTTGTAATGTTTTTCCCCTTTCTGTAATGTGACAGTTGTGTTCTTTGTGTTTTGGGAAGTTCAAACTTTCTAGGTGATTTTAGGAAGTCCGGTTTTAGGTGATGTAGGGAAAAGTCTTGTTCTAGGTGATTAGGAATATGACCTGACTCTATTGCCCAATGGATAAGGCATTGGTCCAAGCTTTAAAAATCCAGAGATTCTTGGTTCTCCTATGCCGTAAGTATTCGCCATGGTCCCTAAACAGAGCCAATTGTTGTACCCAACCAAAACTTTTGCTTCATTAAGGCATTTTGAAACAAGTCTAGAAAATTTTTTGTCAAAAAGTCAAAAAAGCAAAATTTTTAAAAATAGAAGTCAGATTAGGTTTTCTGGGTTTCTTGAGATATGGATGCTGGAAAAAGTTTCTAAAAATAGAATCTCTGACTCAGGTGTTGCGCTTCATTCTCATTGGTCGATTTTGCTTCACGATCGGTGTGGTCCAAACGGAATCTTCAAAAGGTCAAGTTTTCTCTACTGGGTCATTTCTGCTTTTTCAGAAGGTGAAGCATGAGCTCGAAAGTCGTCAACAGAGGAAGTTCATCTACCAGAGCTCATTGACAAGTTTTCAACGTTGTTCCAACGACGCAGAACCGACGAACAATCGTCGAATCAATGATGCACACAAAATGATGCAAGATGGATCCAAGGTGGAATGAGAAGTTTGAAAATCATAAATTTGACTAAGTCTGGTGAAACCAGGTGCCCCAGGTGACTTGGGGCACCCAATCTTTCTTGTGTTAGATTTTTTTTCACATTTTTCGAGAAACGTCAAAAATGCTTCCGTAAGCTTGTTTCCAATTGGTCAAACTTGGTCAAACATCAGTCAAAGCTAGGATTTCATCATAGATATGTTCAGGCTGATTAGATCACCATCCATTCTACCTTGATAGTAATCCAGACAACCAAAATTAAAGATCAAACAGGGGTCATCAGCCATCGAAATGTGCACGCAAAACGAGAAATTGACAAAGTTGCAATTTTTAGAAAAAATGGCTAAAGCTGGTGAAACCAAGTGCCCCAGGTGACTTCGGTCACCCAACTTGACCAAAGATAGAAAATTTTTAGATTTTACAGTGTTTTCTGACAGTTGTTTCCTAATCTTCGTTTGTGGGCAGTTTTCAGGAGGTCAAACTTGGTCAAACGATGTCAGATCGTCAGTCGGAGGCCGAAAATGGAATCTCAGTTGATAGGTCTCTAAAATGTCAGGATCAGTCAGCTTTTTTAGTCAACGGTGACATTTCGCCACCTTGTTGAAGTCGGAGACAGGCCATATTTGAGTCAAAACGAGTGTTGAAGTGTCAAAAACGAAGAAAAATTAGCTAGCACTTCTATCAACTCGCGTGTTTGATGACATCATCAAAAGAAGATATTTTTTCTCATCTTACACATGAAGCCATAGGCAGCTACAAAATAGGGGTTCTTCCTATTCGAAGACATCCACTTGGTTTTGTGCTTTAAAAGTTGTTTTCTTCATAGATGAGGTCCAAGTTTTATTCTCACACAAATAAAGCTACTTTTTCGCCCTAAAGATTTATAAAGACAAGCATTTGGCTTCTTTATTTCATTATCTTTTGCAAGTTGCATCTAGAGGAAAGATTTTTATTTTTCTTACAACGAAGATTCGAAGACCCAAACGAAGTGCTTTTTCAGCGTTCTTCATAGTTTCGGGTTGAGGAAGTAGGGAGCCTCGCTTTTTCAAGGTCCTTGTTTCAAGGGGATCACTTTTCAGAGATTAGACCGGAGCTTTTTCAGTTTTTGTCGAGATGGGTCCATCCAGTATTTCATCCTCTTGAAGATTGGGAGTTTTGCTTTTTTCTGGGAATCTCTGACTCAGGTGTTGCGCTTCATTCTCATTGGTCGATTTTGCTTCACGATCGGTGTGGTCCAAACGGAATCTTCAAAAGGTCAAGTTTTCTCTACTGGGTCATTTCTGCTTTTTCAGAAGGTGAAGCATGAGCTCGAAAGTCGTCAACAGAGGAAGTTCATCTACCAGAGCTCATTGACAAGTTTTCAACGTTGTTCCAACGACGCAGAACCGACGAACAATCGTCGAATCAATGATGCACACAAAATGATGCAAGATGGATCCAAGGTGGAATGAGAAGTTTGAAAATCATAAATTTGACTAAGTCTGGTGAAACCAGGTGCCCCAGGTGACTTGGGGCACCCAATCTTTCTTGTGTTAGATTTTTTTTCACATTTTTCGAGAAACGTCAAAAATAGAATCTCTGACTCAGGTGTTGCGCTTCATTCTCATTGGTCGATTTTGCTTCACGATCGGTGTGGTCCAAACGGAATCTTCAAAAGGTCAAGTTTTCTCTACTGGGTCATTTCTGCTTTTTCAGAAGGTGAAGCATGAGCTCGAAAGTCGTCAACAGAGGAAGTTCATCTACCAGAGCTCATTGACAAGTTTTCAACGTTGTTCCAACGACGCAGAACCGACGAACAATCGTCGAATCAATGATGCACACAAAATGATGCAAGATGGATCCAAGGTGGAATGAGAAGTTTGAAAATCATAAATTTGACTAAGTCTGGTGAAACCAGGTGCCCCAGGTGACTTGGGGCACCCAATCTTTCTTGTGTTAGATTTTTTTTCACATTTTTCGAGAAACGTCAAAAATGCTTCCGTAAGCTTGTTTCCAATTGGTCAAACTTGGTCAAACATCAGTCAAAGCTAGGATTTCATCATAGATATGTTCAGGCTGATTAGATCACCATCCATTCTACCTTGATAGTAATCCAGACAACCAAAATTAAAGATCAAACAGGGGTCATCAGCCATCGAAATGTGCACGCAAAACGAGAAATTGACAAAGTTGCAATTTTTAGAAAAAATGGCTAAAGCTGGTGAAACCAAGTGCCCCAGGTGACTTCGGTCACCCAACTTGACCAAAGATAGAAAATTTTTAGATTTTACAGTGTTTTCTGACAGTTGTTTCCTAATCTTCGTTTGTGGGCAGTTTTCAGGAGGTCAAACTTGGTCAAACGATGTCAGATCGTCAGTCGGAGGCCGAAAATGGAATCTCAGTTGATAGGTCTCTAAAATGTCAGGATCAGTCAGCTTTTTTAGTCAACGGTGACATTTCGCCACCTTGTTGAAGTCGGAGACAGGCCATATTTGAGTCAAAACGAGTGTTGAAGTGTCAAAAACGAAGAAAAATTAGCTAGCACTTCTATCAACTCGCGTGTTTGATGACATCATCAAAAGAAGATATTTTTTCTCATCTTACACATGAAGCCATAGGCAGCTACAAAATAGGGGTTCTTCCTATTCGAAGACATCCACTTGGTTTTGTGCTTTAAAAGTTGTTTTCTTCATGGATGAGGTCCAAGTTTTATTCTCACACAAATAAAGCTACTTTTTCGCCCTAAAGATTTATAAAGACAAGCATTTGGCTTCTTTATTTCATTATCTTTTGCAAGTTGCATCTAGAGGAAAGATTTTTATTTTTCTTACAACGAAGATTCGAAGACCCAAACGAAGTGCTTTTTCAGCGTTCTTCATAGTTTCGGGTTGAGGAAGTAGGGAGCCTCGCTTTTTCAAGGTCCTTGTTTCAAGGGGATCACTTTTCAGAGATTAGACCGGAGCTTTTTCAGTTTTTGTCGAGATGGGTCCATCCAGTATTTCATCCTCTTGAAGATTGGGAGTTTTGCTTTTTTCTGGGAATCTACTTTTTTCCTGATTTTTAAGGAAAATCCCCGCTTTTTCAAAATTTGACAAAGTGGGTTGCTTCAAAACAAAATTTCCTACAAAACCCATGTGACAACTTTTTTCACTCAGAATCTGCTTTTTAGAAGAAATCAGCAAAATAATATCAATGGATTACATCACCAAAAAGCAAGAATGCTGATGAGGATACATTTCAAAAGAAAGCAGTTTTAAAACATATGCTTTTTGTTTTAAAGCATGTGCTTTCATCCTAAGCTCATCCATTCTATTTTTAGAAAGAAATCACTTTGTAATAGTTGGATTTTTCTTTGCTTTAAAGTGGATCATTTTAAAGCATTTGTTTATTGTATCTTTGTCTTAGAATAGTAATAAAGCTTGTGAGTTGGCAAGTTAGGGTTAATCAAGGAGATTTTAGGGTTCCCTACTCCTTTGATTTTAGTATAAATAAGGGCATCCTTGCCCATTGTATGTAATGGTAATTGTGATAGCAAATTTGTTGTGCCTACTCTAGCCTGCAAATCTTGATATTCCAAGTGTCTGGTCACTTTGTGTAATCTGTTCTCCGGTGTTTGATCGCTTGCTGTATGCCTACCTTTTGCTATAGCATTGTTGTCCTGGAGTTGTGCTAGCTTTGTGATATTGAATAGAAGTCTCATGCCTATTTTGCTCTGATATTCTATCTCAATTCATCAAGTTTTCGTCGTCAGATGTGTAGCTTTTGTAGCTTTCATTTCAGCTTCCATCATTAAAGTACTATAAGTCTTGTGGTGTAAATCTGGAAGAAAATTGCTTAAGTTTTTGTGTTAACAATCATTCCTTGTTCACTTTCAATTTCCTTTGCTCTAAATTTACTCAGGAGATTGAAAGCATCGTTAGTCTATGCTTTGTTGTAGTGGAAGTTTTAATAGAGGAAAAAACCTCTTCTGTAGCGTTTAGAGTTTTATAACCTTGTGCTCATAGCTAAGAATCAAAAAGAAGATAGGCGAAGTTTCATTTAATTATCTTTTCAGCGAACATCAGCAAAAAGGGAACTCCCCCTTCCAATAGGAGAGCAGTTTATCTATGCATAGCTGTCCGTTTCTAAATCACATTCCAAAGGTGCGAATTGAAACACCAACAATTTTCTGGCAACCACCGTGGGGCACGAGGCATAAAACTTCAAGCAAGCTTAGGCTTATGTCACGAGAATGACTCTCTGGCATCCTATTGCTCCAATTCAACAACCAAATATTACACCACTTGCTATTCAACCAAATCTTGTACGAGTGAAAGGACAGCAAACAGACATCATTAATAGCTTGAGGAGTTTCATATTTTCTCAAAAGAAAAGTCCTGATCAGTGGAGAAACACGGCTACTATTCTTGATGAAGAAAAACACAAGGCGGATCTTGCGGCAGGAAGACCAGTATTACCACCTCCCGCATGGCAGTAGATAATCCTGGCTCACAGGGTTTATTCAAGAAGGGGAAAAGGTGGTACTACAGATCCTTTCTTCCAAGATCTTGATCTTACAAAAGTTGGAGAAGCATTTAACATAGTTCCTAAAGTTTAGTTGGTTCCTGAAGTCAAGCAGGAAGAACCTCAAGAGGAACTAGTAGTCCAGCCTAGAGCAATGGGTGATGCAAATAATAATAATAATCTCAATAATCAAAATCAGAGGCATCCACCCCCATTACCTTGGGTTAACAACATTGGACCTTTGGCACTAGCAGAATATCATGAGCTTCCTGAAGGATCAAGAAAAAGTTTACCTAAGTTTCATGGTGATGGCAAGCAGCATCCTGATGAGCACATTTCTGCCTTCACCACCGCCTATGGAATTCTTGGCGTTGCACATGAAGATGTTGCAGTGCATTTGTTTGTGGAATCATTGCAAAGTTCAGCAGCTGAATGGTTTAATCACCTGGCTACCAACTCTATCACAAGTTGGGAGTTGATGAGGGAGAAATTTCTCACCTGTTTCAAACTTGCAGAAGACAGTCATGTCTTGTTTGCACAACTCTTGCATATCAAGAAAGACAGAAGTGAGCCAATGCGAGAGTTCGTGGCCATATTCAACCGTTTGGTTGGAAAAATTACAAACACCCTGAATCCTTGATCAGAAATTCTACTAAGTTGTTTCACAAATGCACAATCTTCAGAAATTTCTTTCTACCTCAAGCAAAGACATGCTACAGAACTGGAAGAAGCTCAAGACTATGCTATTGGATTAGAAGATCATATGATGACTTCAGGAAATATCCAGAGAGATTCAATCAAACCACTAGTGCCCTTGAATGTTGTACCACTTCGGCAAGTTCCATCTCCAAGTATACCAGATTCTTTCATTAACTATGTCAATGATCAACCTGCTTCACCTGTGCGTCAAGAGGCAGATGTGTCTTCTACAATACAAATCTACTGCTTGTTCAACACAACAAACCAACATGATGGAGAAAATTGCCCTAAGATGAGAAGATTCATGCAAATATTAAAAGCATTAAATGAAAATCAAGGATTTTTAGATAATCCTGAAGGTCTCTTTGATGAATCCGATGGCAGCTCTATGAAGGGATTTTACCAATGTAAATCAAATACTAAAAGGGATCATTTTCCTAACTTTGTTTCAAACGACATCATGTGTTTGCATATGGAACATGAATGTTCATCAGAAGCTAAAAATTTGCATAATTTATTCGAATATCAAGAAGGATCATTGATGGAAGAACCTGAAGAAATGCACAACTCGCATACTTTCTTTGAGGAAGAAGAAGTGCAACAATCTTCTCAAGAGAAAAATTATGAGGAAGAGATCAAATATACTGCATAGAGCAATGTTGAATCCAATTTGTTCTTCTCATCATTTGAAGGTTGGTTTGAAAAAATTGCGTCAGATACATTCAAAGGAGAAGAGACCAAAGAAGCATTGCAATTGGAGCAAGAACAAGATCTTCATTTTGAAGATGATTCATCATTGGAGGAATTTTCCAAAAATGGAGATCATATGGAAGATTCATCATTGGATCTCGACAGTTTTCTACATCACTTGGAGAGTGATTCTTAAGTAGAGGATACTGTAAATTTTCTTTTACAGTTTAGCCCGTCTTCATCTTTGTCTCAAGAAGTTCATACACACTAGTGAAGAAGATGATGCTAAACTTTTGAAGGTTATCCCTAAACCTGTGCAATCAAGAGACATCACATATATGATGAAGTCAATGCAAAATACAACATATGAAGAGGTTGATGGAGAAGAGGAGTTCATGGAATATTTAGTTTTGGTCACTAAAGAGGATGATATTGAAAAATAAAAAATTCTTGACAAATGTCTTGTGAGATACGCCGTGTGTGAGATTGATGAAGAAGAAGAAGAGGAAGCATATGACTCAGATGGATCTCTCTTTGATTCTGCTTACTTAACATAAGAAGAAAGATACATGAATACTAAAGATGAAACGATGCTGGATATCCACATTGAAGAAGATTACTCTACAGAGGATGACGAGATTCCAGGTAATGAACGGGAAAGTGAGCTGTCAGGTGAAGTTGTTCAAGAGTTCAAGCATTCAGATCTTGATGATTCATTAGACTCTGGAGAGTGGATGGATGAAAACACAACCAATGAAGAAGCCCCTGAAGCACTTGAAAAATGGGCAACGACAGTTGTGGATCCTAAAAGCCAAGAATCAGTAACAAGAGTTGTGTATGAACAACTTGCACCTTTTCTGGAAGATGATGCATTCACTGAGTACAAAGTTGCGTGTGTACAAGATATAAATGAAACCCATATTCAATATGTGGTGATAACCATTCCCACGAATATACTTTGGCCACAAGACAATCCTGTATATCTTCAGAAGGAAGTTCTGTACCTTCACCTATTATAGAGGTTGCTTGCTTTAGAGGAAGATGCTCCACCTGATCTCTGGCATATCAATCAGTTCCTCAGAAATTTCTCGTGGCCTGAACGAGAATACCCTCCTGAATCGTGGCTCTTTGAGGAGATGTTGCAGAGAAAGAAAAGTTTTGTGCTACCAAGACAATCTTCACAGCTAAAGAGAGATGGTTCTTACTTTTCTGAGTCGATTGATGGTTTTATGTGACAGTCCTTATCTCATCTCATCCTTTCTCAGGAAAAAGAGCGTGTGAAACACTTCTTGTTCTCGTAATGTGTTTCCCCTTTTTGTAATGTGATCGTTATGTCGTAATGTTTTTCCCCTTTCTGTAATGTGACAGTTGTGTTCTTTGTGTTTTGGGAAGTTCCAAGTTTCTAGGTGATTAGGAATATGACCGGACTCTATTGCCCAATGGATAAGGCACTGGTCCAAGCTTTAAAAATCTAGAGATTCTTAGTTCTCCTATGCCGTAAGTATCCACCATTGTCCCCAGATAGAGCCAATTGTTATACCCAACCAAAAATTTTGCTTCATTAAGGCATTTTGAAACAAGTCTAGAAATTTTTTTGTCAAAAAGTCAAAAAAGCAAAATTTCTAAAAATAGAAATTTTTATTTTTAGAAATTTCTAAAAATAGACGTCAGATTAGGTTTTCTGGGTTCCTTGAGATATGGATGTTGGCAAAAGTTTCTAAAAATAGAATCTCTGACTCAGGTGTCGCGCTTGATTCTCATTGGTCGATTTTGCTTCACAATCGGTGTGGTCCAGACGGAGTCTTCAAAAGGTCAAGTTTTCTCTACTGGGTCATTTCTACTTTTTTCAGAAGGCGAAGCATGAGCTTGGAAGTCGTCAACAAAGGAAGTTCATCTGCCAGAGCTCATTGACAAGTTTTCAATGTTGTTCCAACGACGCAGAACCAATGAACAGTTGTCGACTCGACGATGCACGCAAAACGCTGCAAGATGGATCCAAGGTGGAATGAGAAGTTGGAAAATCATAAATTTGACTACGTTTCATAAAACCAGGTGCCCCAGGTGACTTGGGGCACCCAATCTTTCCTGTGTTAGATTTTTTTCACGTTTTTTGAGAATCGTCGAAGATGCTTCTGTCAGCTTGTTTCCAGTTGGTCAAACTTGGTCAAACATCATTAAAAGCTGGGATTTCATCAAAGATATGTTCAGGATGATTAGATCACCCTCTATTCTACCTCGATAGTCATTCAGACAACCAGAATTGAAGATCAAATAGGGGTCATCAACCACCAGAATGCGCACGTAAAGTGAGAAATTGAAGAAGTTGCAATTTTCAGAAAAATGGCTAAGGCTGGTGAAACCAGGCGCCCCAGGGGACTTGGGGCGCCCAACTTGACCAGAGATAGAAAATTTTCATATTTTATAGTGTTTTCTGATAGTTGTTTCTCGATCTTCATTCGTGGGCAGTTTTTAGGAGGTCAAACTTGGTCAAACGATGTCAGATCATTAGTCGGAGGCCAGAAATGGAATCTCAGTTGATAGGTCTCCAAAATGTCAAGATCATTCATCTTTTTTAGTAAACGGTGACATTTCACCACCTTGTTGAAGTCAGAGACAGGCCATATTTGAGTCAAAACGAGTGTTGAGGTGTCAAAAAGGAAGAAAAATTGGCTAGCACTGCTATCAACTCGTGTGTTTGATGACATCATCAAAAGAAGATATTTTTCGTCATCTTACACATGAAGCCATAGGCAGCTACAAAATAGGGGTTCTTCCTATTCGAAGACATCCACTTGGTTTTGTGCTTTAAAAGTTGTTTTCTTCATAGATGAGGTCCAATTTTTATTCTCACACAAATAAAGTTGCTTTTTCGCCCTAAACATTTATAAAGACAAGCATTTGGCTTCTTTATTTCATTATCTTTTGCAAGTTGCATCCAAAGGAAATATTTTTATTTTTCTTACAACAAAGATTTGAAGACCCAAATGACGTGCTTTTTGAGCGTTATTCATAGTTTCGGGTTGAGGAAGTAGGGAGGCTCACTTTTTCAGGGTCCTTGTTTCAAGGGGATCACTTTTTAGAGATTGGACCAGAGCTTTTTCAGTTTTCGTCGAGATGGGTCCATCTAGTATTTCATCCTCTTGAAGATTGGAAGTTTTGCTTTTTTCTAGGAATCTACTTTTTTCCTGCTTTTTAAGGAAAATCCCCGCTTTTTCAAATATTGACAAACTAGGTTGCTTCAAAACAGAATTTCCTACAAAACCCATATGATAACTTTTTTCGCTCAGAATTTGCTTTTTAGAAGAAAGCAAAAGAATATCAACGGATGACATCACCAAAAAGCAAGAATGTTGATGATGATACATTTCAAAAGAAAGCGATTTTAAAACATATGCTTTTTGTTTTAAAGCATGTGCTTTCATCCTAAGCTCATCCATTCTATTTTTAGAAAGAAATCACTTTGTAATAGTTGGAATTTTCTTTGCTTTCAAGCGGATCGCTTTAAAGCATTTGTTTATTGTATCTTTGTCTTAGAATAGTAATAAAGCTTGTGAGTTGGCAAGTTAGGGTTAATCAAGGAGATTTTAGGGTTCCCTACTCCTTTGATTTTAGTATAAATAAGGGCATCCTTGCCCATTATATGTAATGGTAATTGTGATAGCAAATTTGTTGTGCCTACTCTAGCCTGCAAATCTTGATATTCCAAGTGTCTGTTCATTTTGTGTAATTTGTTCTTTGGTGTTTGATCGCTTGCTGTATGCCTACCTTTTGCTACAGCATTGCTGTCCTGGAGTTGTGCCAACTTTGTGATATTGAATAGAAGTCTCATGCCTATTTTGCTCTGATATTCTATCTCGATTCATCAAGTTTTCATCCTCAGATGTGTATCTTTTGTAGCTTTCATTTCAGCTTCCATCATTAAAGTACTATAAGTCTTGTGGTGTAAATCTAGAAGAAAATTGCTTAAGTTTTTATGTTAACAATCATTCCTTGTTTCACTTTCAATTTCCTTTGCTCTAAATTTACTCAGGAGATTGAAAGCATCATTAGTCTATGCTTAGTTGTAGTGGAAGTTTTAATAAAGGAAAAAAACCTCTTCTATAGCGTTTAGAGTTTTATAACCTTGTGCTCGCAGCTGAGAATCAAAAAGAAGATAGGCAAAGTTTCATTTAATTATCTTTTCAGCAAACATCAACAAAAAGGGAACTCCCCCTTCCAATAGGAGAGTAGTTTATTTATGCATAGTTGTTCATTTCCAAATCGCATTCCAGAGGTACGAATTGAAATGCCAACAGTTTTCTAGCACCCATCGTGGGGCACGAGGCATAAAACTTCAAGCAAGCTTAGGCTTATGTCACGAGAATGACTCTCTGGCATCCTACTACTCCAATTCAACAACCAAATATTACACCACCTGTTATTCAACCAAATCTTTTAGGAGTGGAAGGATAGCAAACGAGCATCATTAGTAGCCTGAGGAGTTTCATATTTACTCAAAAGAAAAGTCCTGATCAGTGGAGAAACATGGCTACTATTCTTGACGAAGAACACAAGGCGGATCTTGCGGCAGGAAGACTAGTATTACCACCTCGTGCGTGGCAGTAGATAATCCTAGCTCACAGGGTTTATTCAAAAAGGGGAAAAGGTAGTGCTACAAATCCTTTCTTCCAAGATCTTGATCTTACAAACGTTGGAGAAGCATTTAACATAGTTCCTAAAGTTCAGTTGGTTCCTGAAGTCAAGCAGGAAGAACCTCAAGAGGAACCAGTACTCCAGCCGAGAGAAATGGGTGATGCAAATACTAACAATCTCAATAATCAGAATCAGAGGCGTCCACCCCCATTACCTTTGGGTAACAACATTGGACCTTTGGCACTAGCAGAATATCATAAGCTTCCTGAAGGATCAAGAAAAAGTTTTCCTAAGTTTCATGGTGATGGCAAGCAGCATCTTGATGAGCACATTTTTACCTTCACCACCACCTGTGGAATTCTTGGCGTTGCACATGAAGATGTTGCAGTGCGTTTGTTTGTGGAATCATTGCAAAGTTCAGCAGCTGAATGGTTTAATCACCTGGCTGCCAACTCTATCACAAGTTGGGAGTTGATGAGGGAGAACTTTCTCACCCATTTCAATCCTGTAGAAGACAATCATGTCTTGTTTGCACAACTCTTGAATATCAAGAAAGACAGAACTGAGCTGATGCAAGAGTTCGTGGCCAGATTCAACCGTTTGGTTGGAAAAATTGCAAACACCCTGAATCCTTCATCAGAAATTCTACTAAGTTGTTTCAAGAATGCACAATCTTCAGAAATTTCTTTCTACCTCAAGCAAAGACATGCTACAGAATTGGAAGAAGCTCAAGACTATGCTATTGAATTAGAAGATCATATGATGACTTCAGGAAAGATCCAGAGAGATTCAATCAAACCACTGGTGCCCTTGAATGTTGTATCACTTTGGCAAGTTCCATCTCCTTCAAGTATACTAGATTCTTTCATTAACTATGTCAATGATCAACCTGCTTCACCTGTGCGTTAAGAGGCAAACGTGTCTTTTGCAATACAAATTTACTGCTTGTTCCATGCAACAAACCAACATGATGGAGAAAATTGCCCTGGGATGAGAAGATTCATGCAAATATTAAAAGCATAAAATGAAAATCAAGGATTTTTAGATAATCCTGAACGTTTCTTTGATGAATCCGATGGCGGCTCTATGAAGGGATTTTACCAGTGTAAATCAAATACTAAAAGGGATCATTTTCCTAACTTTGTTTCAAGCAACATCATGTGTTTGCATATGGAACATGAATGTTCATCAGAAGCTGAAAATTTGCGTAATTTCTTCGAATATGAAGAAGGATCGTTGATGGAAGAACCTGAAGAAATGCACAACTTGCATACTTTCTTTGAGGAAGAAGAAGTGCAACAATCTTCTCAAGAGCAAAATTATGAGGAAGAGATCAAATATACTGTAGAGAGCAATGATGGATCCAATTTGTTCTTCTTGTCTTTTGAAGGTTGGTTTGAAGAACCTGCGTCAAATACATTCAAAGGAGAAGAGACCAAAGAAGCATTGCAATTGGAGCAAGAACAAGATCTTCATTTTGAAGATGATTCATCATTGGAGGAATTTCTCAAAAATGGAGATCATATGGAAGATTCATCATTGGATCTTGACAGTTTTCTACATCACTTGGAGAGTGATTCTTTAGTAGAGGATACTGTAAATTTTCTTTTACAGTTTAGCCGGTCTTCATTTTTGTCTCAAGAAATTTTCATACACACTAGTGAAGAAGATGATGCTAAACTTTTGAAGGTTATCCCTAAACCTGTGCAATCAAGAGACATCACAAATATGATGAAGTCAACACAAAATGCAACATATGAAGAGGTTGATGGAGAAGAGGAGTTCATGGAATATTTAGTTTTAGTCACTAAAGAGGATGATATTGAAAAATCAGAAATTCTTGACAAATGTCTTGTGAGATATGCCGTGTGTGAGATTGATCAAGAAGAAGAAGAGGAAGCATATGACTCAGATGGATCTCTCTTTGATTCTACTTACTTAATAGAAGAAGAAAGATACATGAATGCTAAAGATGAAACGATGCTTGATATCCACATTCAAGAAGATTACTCTACAGAGGATGACGAGATTCCCGGTAATGAATGGGAAAGTGAGCTATCAGGTGAAGATGTTCAAGAGTTCAAGCATTCAGATCTTGATGATTCATCAAACTCTGGAGAGTGGATGGATGAAAACACAACCAATGAAGAAGCCCCTAAAGCACTTGAAAAATGGGCAACAACAGTTGTGGATCCTAAAAGCCAAGAATCAGTAATGAGAGTTGTGTATGAGCAGCTTGCACCTTTTCTAGAAGATGATGCATTCACTGAGTACAAATTTGCGTGTGTACAAGATATAAATGAAACCCATATTCAATATGTGGTGATAACCATTCCCACGGATATACTTTGGCCACAAAACTTTCCTATATATCTTCAGAAGGAAGTTCTATACCTTCACCTATTACAGAGGTTGCTTGCTTTAGAGGAAGATGCTCCACCTGATCTCTGGCATATCAATCAGTTCCTCAGAAATTTCTCATGGCCTGAACGAGAATACCCTCCTGAATCGTGGCTCTTTGAGGAGATGTTGCAGAGAAAGAAAAGTTTTGTGCTACCAAGACAATCTTCACAGTTAAAGAGAGATGGTTCTTACTTTTTTGAGTCGATTGATGGTTTTATGTGATAGTCCTAATCTCATCTCATCCTTGCTCAAGAAAAAGAGCGCGTGAAACACTTCTTGTTCTCGTAATATTTTTCCCCTTTCTGTAATGTGATCGTTATGTTGTAATGTTTTTCCCCTTTCCATAATGTGACAGTTGTGTTCTTTGTGTTTTGGGAAGTTTGAACTTTCTAGGTGATTTTAGGAAGTCCAGTTTTAGGTGATGTAGGGAAAAGTCTTGTTCTAGGTGATTAGGAATATGACCTGACTCTATTGCCCAATGGATAAGGCACTTGTCCAAGCTTTAAAAATCCAGAGATTCTTGATTCTCCTATGCCGTAAGTATCCGCCATGGTCCCCAGACAGAGCCAATTGTTGTACCCAACCAAAAATTTTGCTTCATTAAGGCATTTTGAAACAAGTCTAGAAAATTTTTCGTCAAAAAAGCAAAATTTCTAAAAATAGAAATTTCTAAAAATAGAAGTCATATTAGGTTTTCTGGGTTTCTTGAGATATGGATGTTGGAAAATGTTTCTAAAAATAGAATCTCTGACTCAGGTGTTGCGCTTGATTCTCATTGGTCGATTTCGCTTCACGATCGGCGTGGTCCAGATGGAATCTTCAAAAGGTCAAGTTTTCTCTACTAGATCATTTCTGCTTTTTCAGAAGGTGAAGCATGAGCTCAAAAGTCATCAACAAAGGAAGTTCATCTGCCAGAGCTCATCGACAAGTTTTCAGTGTTGTTCCAATGACGCAGAACCGAGGAACAGTCGTCGACTCGATGATGCACACAAAACGATGCAAGATGGATCCAAGGTGGAATGAGAAGTTTGAAAATCATAAATTTGACTAAGCCTAGTGAAACTAGGTGCCCCAGGTGACATGGGGTCCAATCTTTCCTGTGTTAGATTTTTTTCACGTTTTTCAAGAAATGTCAAAAATGCTTCCGTCAACCTGTTTCCAGTTGGTCAAACTTGGTCAAACATCAGTCAAAGCTGGGATTTCATCATAGATATGTTCAGGGTGATTAGATCACCCTCCGTTCCACCTCGACAATCATCCGGACAACTAGAATTGAAGATCAAACAGGGGTCATCAGCCACCGGAACGCACACGTAAAACGAGAAATTGAAGAAGTTGCAATTTTCAAAAAAATGGCTAAGGTTGGTGAAACCAGGTGCCCCAAGTGACTTGGGGCGTCCAACTTGACCAAAGATAGAAAATTTTTAGATTTTCCAATGTTTTCTGATAGTTGTTTCCCAATCTTCGTTCGTTGGCAGTTTTCAGGAGGTCAAACGATGTCAGATCGTCAGTTGGAGGCCGGAAATGGAATCTCAGTTGATAGGTCTCCCAAATGTTAGGATCAGTCAGCTTTTTCAGTCAACGGTGACATTTCGCCACCTTGTTGAAGTCAGAAACATGCCATATTTGAGTCAAAACGAGTGTTGAAGTGTCAAAAACGAAGAAAAAATTGGCTAGCACTTCTATCAACTTGCGTGTTTGATGACATCATCAAAAGAAGATATTTTTCCTCATCTTACACATGAATCCATAGGCAGCTACAAAATAGGGGTTCTTCCTAATCGAAGATATCCACTTGGTTTTGTGCTTTAAAAGTTGTTTTCTTCATGGATGAGGTCCAAGTTTTATTCTCACACAAATAAAGTTGCTTTTTTGCCCTAAAAATTTATAAAGACAAGCATTTGGCTTCTTTATTTCATTATCTTTTGCAGGTTGCATCCAAAGGAAAGATTTTTATTTTTCTTACAACGAAGATTCGAAGACCCAAATGAAGTGTTTTTCAGCGTTCTTCATAGTTTCGGGTTGAGGAAGTAGGGAGGCTCGCTTTTTTAGGGTCCTTGTTTCAAGGGGATCACTTTTCAGAGATTGGACCGGAGTTTTTTCAGTTTTCGTCGAGATGGGTCCATCCAGTATTTCATCCTCTTGAAGATTGGGAGTTTTGCTTTTTTTTAGGAATCTACTTTTTTCTTGTTTTTTAGGAAAATCCCCAGTTTTTCAAAATTTGATAAACTGGGTTGCTTCAAAACAGAATTTCCTACAAAACCCATGTGATAGTTTTTTTTGCTCAGAATCTATTTTTTAGAAGAAATCAGCAAAAAAAAATCAATGGATGACATCACCAAAAAGCAAGAATGTTAATGAGGATACATTTCAAAAGAAAACAGTTTTAAAACATATGCTTTTTGTTTTAAAGCATGTGCTTTCATCCTAAGCTCGTCCATTCTATTTTTAGAAAGAAATCACTTTGTAATAGTTGGAATTTTCTTTGATTTAAAGCGGATTGTTTTAAAGCATTTGTTTATTGTATTTTTGTCTTAGAATAGTAATAAAGCTTGTGAGTTGGCAAGTTAGGGTTAATCAAGGAGATTTTAGGGTTCCCTACTCCTTTGATTTTAGTATAAATAAGGGCATCCTTGCCCATTGTATGTAATGGTAATTGTGATAGCAAATTTATTGTGCCTACTCTAGCCTGCAAATCTTGATATTCCAAGTGTCTGTTCACTTTGTGTAATCTGTTCTCCGGTGTTTGATTGCTTGTTGTATGCACCTTTTGCTGTAGCATTGTTGTCCTGGAGTCGTGTCAACTTTGTGATATTGAATAGAAGTCTCATGCCTATTTTGCTCTGATATTCTATCTTGATTCATCAAGTTTTCATCGTCAGATGTGTACCTTTTGTAGCTTTCATTTCAGCTTCCATCATTAAAGTACTATAAGTCTTGTGGTGTAAATCTGGAAGAAAATTGCTTAAGTTTTTGTGTTAACAATCATTCCTTGTTCACTTTCAATTTCCTTTGCTCTAAATTTACTCAGTAGATTGAAAGCGTCGTTAGTCTATGCTTAGTTGTAGGGGAAGTTTTAATAAAGGAAAAAACCTCTTCTGTAGCGTTTAGAGTTTTATAACCTTGTGCTCGCAGCTGAGAATCAAAAAGAAGATAGGTGAAGTTTCATTTAATTATCTTTTCAGCGAACATTAGTAAAAAGGGAACTCCCCTTCCAATAGGAGAGCAGTTTATCTATGCATAGCTATCCGTTTCCAAATCGCATTCCAGAGGTGCGAATTAAAATGCCAACAGATCCAAAAGTTGCTTCAACTAGGAATTGAGATTTTCTATTTGTGCTCTGGTGGCTCCATCTTTATCCTAAAAAGTATCATATACTTTAGCCACTTGAGTTAATTGTGACTCAATAGAGTTATCTTGATCCTTTATGCTCTTTGTAGTTGCTCGCCAGTTCAAGAAAAAATGATATAAGACTTTGGCATCCTCTAAACATTTCTGAATGTTTTTCATATTTTCTTGCAAATTATTATGTGCCTTAGCATATCTCCTAGAGGGATCTACCAATCTTTTGTTATTCACCTTCTTTGTTATCTTTTGCTCAACTTGCTTCTCAAGATAAGATGAATGAGTCTTGAAAGACTCCAACAAAAGTTTCATTTGCTGAGTAGGAAGCAAAGTTGGATCTCTTTTAGCCTTGGGCAATTCTTCCTGAATTATCTTAATTGCCTCTTCAAGTAGTTGATGCTGGAGCATCCATGGCAAATTGGCAATCAACATCAAAAATATTTTAATTTATGTTTGTTTGTTTTCAATAAGGTTTATGGGCTTGGGAAATAATATTAATATTTGCAACAAATATATTTTCTTGGGATATATTAATAAATGCAAATTTTGATGTAAAATATCCCAATAATTTGTAAAATCCTCCATTAGTGCGGAGAATATTTCCTAGGCATCCACTTGGAGATATGCATTAATTTGTATTTTGGTGGCGCTGATTTGGTGGGTGAGATGCCATCATAAAGTGGGTCACCAACTCCTAATTTTAGCAAACACTTATTTTGTAACCAACATCATGTAATGAATCTTGTAAGTAGTCTTTATGGCCCAAGTTGGTGGACCTAACTCCTAGAATTTTATTTTATTAATTTCAAAATTTGTAACTCCAAAATGTGGGGTCATAATTATGAGACCCAGTTTTGGTAAATGAGCATAACTTTTTTATATCTTATCAAAATTAAAAAATTAAAAATGTTATGGAAATTTGGGAAGGAGAGGCATGAAACGCAGAAACTGTTTTAGAAAATTATGAAAAATGAGGGTGCAGTGAAAGGAATAAGTGACGAGTTTTTATTGGAGCTGGGAGAAAAAAATTGAAGAGAGACCCAGATGTTGGGGAAGGAGTCTAGAGGTGGAGAAAGTTATTTGTTGTAGGTGTTGGATGTGTAATTCTGAGAAGCTCATATGCTTCCATATTTTGTAATGAAATTTTAGATTGAATAAATATTATTGTGTAGATTTCTCTTCTTCTATTTGTTGTTCCATTTTATTTTCAGCTTGCTTTCAGAGGCTTGTGAAGTGTTGTGTTACAGATTTTAATGGATTAGTACCTCATTGTCTGCATCAATTGGCATCAGAGCTCAGAAGGTCTAGGAGAAAGAGTTTGGTTTTGTGTTTGTGTGTTTGTGCAGGTTGAAGAGAGAACCTGGTTGCCAAAAGACTAGGTAGAGGAAAAGAGAAGAGACCTAGGTGAGGCAAAAACAAGAGGAAGCAAGGAGAGACTTGCTAGAGGAAAGATGGCTTTGTTTAGAAGGTACTTGCAGGTTGAGGGTTCACAAAAGAACAAACAAGAAATTAAAAAAAAAAAGAGGAAAAAGAGATGAAGGAAAAAGAAAAGGCAAAACAAATAGAAATTGACCAAGAGATAAAAGAGTTGAGGTAGGCTATGGAAGAGAAATGGAAGGATTTGCTTAAACAAGAGCAAAGTTGGCACTTATCAGTGAGCAAGAGGGTATCATGGCCTATTAAAAAGATTATTCAAGAAGAAGACAAGCAAGAACAACAGCAATAGAAGAGGTAAAAAATGAGTCTCCATCAAGCATTGAAGAAGACACGGTAAACATAGTTGTGGATGAGTCTCCATGTCATTTTCAGTTATTTGAGTCTGATGTTCAAGATGAGCAAGTGGAAAGGCATGTTGATGTTGATATTAATGATCAAGTTGTTGATAATAAGGTTGCTAATGAAGATGTTGCAGATTTGTTTGTTATTGAGGTATATGCAGATTTACAAGGGTATTATGCAGATTGTGGTAATGGTGAATATGTTGATAAATTGTATTCAAATGATGAAGATGAAGACATGGACAGTGGTAATGCGGCATATGAACAAGAACTAGAGTTTTGGAACCTTGAAGTTGAGAAGATGCTAAGTAAGAGGTAGTACAAGAAGAAGAAGAAAAAAGATCCAGGGAAAGTTACAGAAATGAAGGACAAGTTGCGGAAGAATTGGAAGACTAGGAAGAAAGAGAAGACCTGTTACTACCCTCAATCCAAGAGGGCTTGGATTTTCTTTTAGTTGGGAGTCTGATGCAAGAGCATTCATGGCAAATTGGCAATCAGCATCACCAAAACTATTTTAATTTCTGTTTGTTTGTTTTCAATAAGGTTTATGGGCTTGGGAAATAATATTAATATTTGTAACAAATATATTTTCTTGGGATATATTAATAAATGCAATTTTTGATGTAAAATATCCCAGTAATTTGTGAAATCCTCCATTAGTGGGGAGAATCTTTCCTAGGCATCCACTTTGAGATATGCATTAATTTGTATTTTGGTGGGGCTAATTTGGTGGGTGAGATGCCGTCATAAAGTGGGTCACCAACTCCTAATTTTAGCAAGCACTTATTTTGTAACCAACATCATGTAAGGAATCTTGTAAGTAGTCTTTATGGCCCAACTTGGTGGACCTAACTCTTAGAATGTATTTTATTAATTTCAAAATTTGTAATTCCAAAATGGGGGCTCGTAATTATGAGACCCAGTCTCGATAAAATAAGCATAACTTTCTTATATCTTATCGAAATTAAGAAATTAAAAATGTTCTAGAAATATGGGAAGGAGAGGCATGAAACCCAGAAACCGTTTTAGAAAATCATGAAAAATGAGGGTGGGGTGAAAGGAGTAAGTGAGAGGTTTTTATTGGAGCTAGGAGAAGAAAATTGAAGAGAGAACTAGATGTTGGGGAAAGAGTCTAGAGGTGGAGAAAATTATTTGTTACAGGTGTTGGATGTGTAATTCTAAAAAGCTCATATGCTTCCATATTTTGTAATGAAATTTCAGATTGAATAAATATTATTATGTAGATTTCTCTTCTTCTATTTGTTGTTCCATTTTATTTTCAGCTTGCTTTCAAAGGCTTGTGAAGTGTTTTGTTGCAGATTTCTAAGTGAAGACAATTCCTCTCTACATCAGTAGTTCAAATTCTTCCACTTGTTGCTAAAGAATTTTGTCTTGCGGTGGATTGGAGTATATCTCCTAGTTGTAGCTTATGAAGGGGAGATGTGTTGGATAAGTTAACTTGTCCATCCAACACTGGCAACTATAAAAGTTGAATAACCACCAGTTGGATTTGCATTTGTTGCGCCAAGAACTCCTTGATTGAATCAACCAGAGAGGAGGAGGAAGATGTGTCTTGTTCTTTTCCTGAGCTCTCCCATGTATCAACATTTGCCTGCTCCTCTTGTTGATTAGGGTTACCCTGCTACTCAACATTCTATGGAGGAGGACTATTATGCCCGACATTATGATCAGGTGATGCATTTCTTTCACCTTGTGCTACATGTTCTTCATCTTGTGTAGTTTACTCTTCTTTCTCGTCTTGAGAATTTTTTTGAAGTGTGTCATGCGGAGGAGATACTGCAATGTGAGGTGGAGAAACATTGGTGTGCGATGGATACACATGTGGCTACTCCACATTATCAGCTACCTTCACTTGTTCAAGAATCTTCTTGGTCACTTCTTCAATCTCCTTCTGAATCTTATTTTTATCACCTTTCTCCATGCTCATAAGGACATCCACCCTTTGCTTTGTCCTTAGCCCTAGCTTGCAGTTGAACTATTTTATCTTTTTCTTCTTGAGACATAGAAGACCCAGCCTTATCAAGAGCTTGTTGCCTCAGCTCATCATCCATTTCAATGGATTTTTCTCTTCTCTGCCCTAGAGCTTGAGCTAGCCTCTCTAAAACCTTCTCAATAATGCCATTCAAAGGCACATTATATTTGACCATATACCACACTACTGTCTTTTTTATGGTGCTCTTGTCTTCAAGTGGCACTTCTGAATATAAATCTGTTGTATCCTGCATTATACCATAATGCACAATTGCATTGAAAATTGCATCCAATTGTAAAGTCTCACATTCAGGCATCATCAGAGGAGCTTTCTTAGATTTATTATATTTCTTCTTTGGTTGAGAGGTTCCTTCCTCTCCTTCTTCCTCTTCAATCTCCTCAATCTTAACCTTATTTCTCTTGGCAAGTTGCTTTTGCCTAGCATGCTTCTTCTCTGTGGTCTTCATTTGTGCCAAGGTCTCATATGCAACTCTTCTTCTTGTAGATGCAGTTTGTGCTGATCCAGAGGGCTACGGAGTATTTACAGCTATAGAAGTAGATCTACTAGTCCTTATAGGCCCTTGTGCAGCTGGCAGAATGACAGGAGCATGTTTTGTATCCTCCGCAGGGGCTTCTAATGTGGATTATGATGAAATACCCCTTTTATGCAAATCACCTTTATGCTTCTCAAGGTGCTCCTCTGCACTTCTCTTATTTATCTTGTTCATTATTTCATCATATGTTCCAAATCTCTCAGCAAATGTGTCCCTAGGTTTTCTAAGCAAACTATCAACATAGGTTTTGATTTTTTCTGCAGAGACCTCATAGGGTAACTTAGGAATCCATACAGTCTTAGGCTCAACTGCTTCCATATAGCTTAATCCTTATCAACTAAGATTGTGATCTATTCCTTTTATTTTTGTACAATGTTGGAAGGGATTATGTCCCTTACTTGCATATCAGTTTGTAGGGTTTTGAAGAAATCCCATTACATTGTGCTATAATTCCTTGCATCTCCAAACCCTCTCATATGGTTTTTAATTTGGGAAGCAATTGGAAGGTGTTGTTGCCAGACTTTCCCCTTAAAACCAGGGAATTCATTCAGGAAATAAAATGCAAGGAAGATTAGCAAGGTGTTGGCAAGAGACACATTGTAGCTTCATGAGTGTTGTCATTGATGGCAACAAAGTTCATCCCACCCATCCGCAGGACATGGTGTGCTCATACCAGAAGTCAGATTGAAGAGTGTTGTGGTCCGGTAAGCAAGAACAGAGCATGTGGCAAGGTCTGACAGTTAGGTCAGGATCTCTCAGAGGAAGTATCTTAGTAAAGTGCGGACTTGGGGTAGTCAAGAGGTGTACCTTGACTGATACATTCCAGAGATTGAGCCTCCGGTGATGAAAGAGTGAAAGGATATGAGCACCTAAGTGTTGGGTTCCTGTTTGGCAGAGTTGACAGAGGAAGAACTGACCAGCAGAGCATCAGACCTTAATCCGGATGAGATATTAATGGTGATCAAGTTTCTTAAGGCATCATTCATGATTGACCGACATGATTGATGACTTCTATGAGCATCTCTTTGATATGCATCACTTGATAAGCAAGGATTCAGCCGACAGACCAAGAGTTTGGGAAAATAGTAAGTATTCTGGATGCCGACTAGAAAGTGGATGAAATCCTTGGTGCAGATATATATACCAGATTGATTTCGGTATGAAGGTGTGTGTTGTGTGTTGAAGGTTGCGAATAAAAGCAGAAGAGTAGTGTGGAAGTAGTAAGGCAGGTTCCGTATGTGACAGAACAGCAGTACCAAAGAAGAGGAAGAATGAAGTGCAGCAGATCAATGTATTGAGCCTAACCGAAACTGAACCTCAACATATGTGGATGCTTCTCATCAGTTCAAGTATCTAGTTTCCTTGTATAAACTATTGTAGGCAGTGAGCCTCTTATGAGTAGTGTGCTCGGCCAGTGAGCCCTAATTGGCAAGTGCCATTTTTGTACCATCTTATTCTTTTAACAGAGAATACAATCTTGGGTTAGTCACCCCATGGTTTTTCCCTTAACAGGGTTTTCCATGTCAAAATCATTGTGTTATGTATCTTGACTTTGTCTCTGCTCTCATGATTATGAATGCTTATTTGCTTTGATGCTGCACTAGTTGTTAAAGAAGAATAAAAAGTTAAATTAATTAAGACTAACTCTAAAGTCAATGAATTGAAGGAAAGACTCAAACAGGCTGATGACTTCATAAATGAACTAAAAGGGAAACTGAGTATCTCTATGAAAAAGAGAAAGGATCTACTTCAGCAATTGGCAAGTCAAAGTGAAGTCAATGATACAAATGAAGATCTAAAGGAGAAAACCAAGTTATGTGAAAAGTTATCAAAAGAAGTCATTATGGTAAGACATGAAATTGAATCAAGAGTTATGAAATTCACCCAAGAAATTGAAGAGAAAAGAAAAACTGAAGATGATCTAAGACAATCTCTCAAGGAGAAATCAGAAGACTGCCACAAAATAGATAGAATAATTAGGCATCTAGAATCTAATCTTGAAGAAGCTAGAGATAATGAAGAACAACTTGAGAATCAAATTGACTCTCTTAAAAGGGATCTTCAAACAGCAAATGAATACAAAGAGAAATTTAAGATAAGCTCTGCTCAACTTGAAGTTCTTCTTCAAAGCCAGAAGAGGATAGATGACAAGCAAGGCTTGGGGTATGAAAAAGGTGAAAGCTCTGGATCTGGCCAGAAGAACTCCAGATAAAAAAATCTAAGAAACAGACCTAGAAGACCTCCGGTAAGGCAACCAAATGCTCAAAGATAGCCTTCCTTCAATGGATACTACCACAACTGCAATAACTTTGGTCATAAAGCAAATCAGTGCAGAAAAAGAATGAAGCAGACGAATTCATCCTTCTCCGGACAGTGCTTTAATTGCAAAAGGTATGGTCACAAAACTCATGAATGCAGAAATATGCAAATGAACAATTCATTCAATGGTAGATGTTTTGCATGCAATAGAATGGGACATATGGCTAATCAGTGTAGATCAAGAGGATATCAGTCAAATATGCAAAGAAATGTTGTTTGTTACAATTGCAATAGATCTGGTCATATTGCCAAAATTCTGCAGAAGTAAGAATCAGGACAAAAAGGGTCCGGTGCATCATAATCAAAACCAAGACAAAGGAAAAGGAAAAGTGAATGTGGATGAAATTCAAAGAGAGATGAACAAGATATGGGTAAAGAGAAGTACAAAAAATGATGAGGATGGATCTGTACTAGAATCTGGTGCTGATATTCCTTCCGGAAACTAAATAGATGAGCTCTGGCTCAAGGGGAGTAACAAAAGAAAAACATTTTCCCCCAGCCAGTCAATAGGTGCCTAAAAGTGGCACATGAAAGGTTGCGGACTAAAAGGGCTCTCAGAGAAACATCTAAATAACTCTTTGGGAAGATATGGAAGATCCGCAATGAATTTGAAGAGGTTAATCATCTAAGATTAATCCGGTTTAACAGTCATCTGATAAGAACAGGTTTTTCCTAGTTAGATCCGGTATGATTCAAATTTGAGGTATCTTGATCTACGGATAGATCAAATGTTTGGAGAAAAGAAGATAGATTGTCATCAATCACCGAGAATAACTCTAAATGTATCTCAGTGATCCAGAAAAGATCCTTCTCAGAACAAGGAGAACAAGGCAACCAGAATAACTTAAGCTGCGCATTTATTGCAATATGGAATTAGGGTTTGCTCAGAGATAAGAGGGTTTATTTGCTCGTCACTTGTACATTTGCACTTGAGAAGAAGAGAAAAAGAGCTCTACAAACAAATTATCTCAAGCCTCTCAAAGATCAACCACAGAAGACAATTCTTCCAGCAATCTGATCCAGCTCATTCCGTGAAACCTAGAAGCGTAACAAGGTATTCTTCGCTCTTGATCAAACTCTCTCTCTGAATCTTTAAGATGGCTACTCTGAATGTTATAAAGATTTTTGATAGGCCTCGCCCCAAATTTAAGAAACATCCCTACAAATCTCTAGAAGTGGATCCCTTAGGGGCATTTTCTAGCATTCCGCATGGGGTTTTGCATGTTGAAGACGTTAGGGCATATATTCATGCGAACATTGAAGATTTTGGGGAATCCAAGTTGGTAGATATCAATCACAATCAGTTAATAGATGACTCATTTGAACTCAAACCATAGTATAAGGCTATCCGGGACAAACATTTTGCACAATGCATTCATTTCCCCTATTTTGCAGAAGATGAATGGGTCTGGTATGTTCTAAGTAGAATGCATGATAACTTTATATGGTTGACAAGGCCATTCATGATAACCAAGGATGCCATTAGGGCAGTTACCGGATTGCACTCATCCGGTGGGATACCTGCTCTCAAATCTGTCAAGAATCAGACAGTGAGTGAGGCAACCGAATCAAAATTTGACAAGAGAGAAATGACAATTAAAGATATCACTGATCCAGATATCAAATTTGCATCCATGATAATTGGTTACAAGATATATCACTCCAGCAAGGAAAATTCAGTACCCAGAACTACAATTTTTACAGCTTATTAGATGCTAAAAGAAAATGTTGACTATGATCTTTGTGAACTTCTTCTAAGCCAACTGTTGGAGAACCTACAAAAGATCAAAAAGGACAAGAAGAACTCATTCAAGTATGGTGGGCTGATATTATGTTTATTCTTCTACTTCATGAATGAGCTTCCCGAATCCAGTGGTTGGGTATGGCAAAATGACAAACCTGTTGCAACTCAAATCAGAGATTACTTGCATGGGCTTGGTGATGCCAAGGCTCAAAACACTGCACTGTGGGGTTATTTCAAAAACTTCCAAAGCATGATGCATGCTAGAGAAAGAATTCCCCAATCCCTAGTTGAAAAATACAAGGATACAGTGTGCTTTATGGTAGACATTGATCAATGCCTAATGGAGGCAGTGGAACCAAGAACAGTATGTATCATGCCAATGGGGTATGAAGTAGATGAGAAAATTGTAGAGTTGCATGTTCAGCACATGCTAAGTCAGCCCAAGGATCCCAAGGCAGAAAGGTTTGGAACCTTTGAAGAATTGAGTGTAAAGATTCATGTGGAACTAAGACAACTAGAGATGAAGAGAAAAGTGAGAAAAGAAGTAGAGAATGTTGCCAAAAAGTATGGAATCTCAAAAGAGGCACTTGATGCACATAGAGAAAAGATGGAAAGGATAGAAAAAGAAAAGGAAGAGGCAGAAAAAGAAAGTGCTCCGATAGAAGCCCCCTCCCGGACCAGATCCTCTAAAAGCTCTATATCTACCACTGCTAAGAGCTCAAAGGCATCAAAACTGGAAGCAAAATCATCCGGTAAAGGAGAAAAGAGAACAAAGACAAAGGCTACAAGATCGTACACAAGCCTTCAAGATGATGAAGAGACAGAATTAGATGAGGAAGTAAAGAAAATGAAGAAGAAAAAGAAGACATCCGGTGAATCATCTACCGGTCTAGACAAGGAAGAAGAAAAGACACATAAAAGTGTTGAGAAGCCTACTCTTGACGATATCATCAAGGCAATTACTGTGGATGTAAACCTGAAAACATTAATAGAATTCTATGATGAACATAGTGAACCTAACCAAAAGATCCTGCAAGATGCCATAGTCAAGTATCTGAATATCTACAACAAAGCTTTCATCGAAATCATATCTCTAATTCCTAAAAGCCTTGAGAAGGAACTTGAAATCAGAAAGAATAATGCTAAAGTAAAGGATATGGAGATTCAGGAACAGATAGCCATTCAGCTCTATCCCTCCATCACTCCTAAGCAAAAGAATATGATCTTCAAAGATTGCAAGGATGAGTTCCGGAGCAAAGCTAAGATGAATCAGCTTATGCTTGGAGAAACTGACAAGGTGGCTAAAGAAACAGAAGATATCCTCTGGAATGCATACAAAAGATTCAATATTCCTATTATAGAGGACTTAGGTGATGATCCCTCAGCCATGGATGACAAAGAAGAATCTACTGAGACAATGGTAGAAGAGGCAAAGGAGACAAGTGAAGAGAAAGTTAAAGACTTAGATTCCTCTGCTCCGGAAGAGGAAGTTCATGAAAAAGAAGATACTTCTCTTCCGGATCCTCCTGCATACTTCGGAATTGAAGGAGAAGAAAGAAAAGAAGAGAGCATCAGTCAAAAAGAACAAGTAAAGGGAAGAGAATAAGGTCAAACAAAAAAGACCACAGATGACAGTGCTAAGGCTGCAGAAGGGGAGAAAACCCTGTCACCGGCAAGAGACACAACAGAAGCAATCAAAGATTTCTTAACCAAAGAGATGATGGAATTTGATGAACTAGAACTTCTTCAAGGTCCATTCAATTTTGATTCCCTCTCTCCGATGCAAACCATGAAGCTAGCATCCTTCACTCAAGCAAAGGCAAAAGAAAAACTTCTGAAGTCTCACATGGAAGACTGTGAGCTCATAGAAGTTGCATCTGGTGTATTGGAGAAGATTATGCCATCCTTCCAAAAGGATTCTTTGGCCTCCACATCCGGTAATCTAAAATCTCTTGTAAATTCTGTTCATATGCATTTTGATTCCTTAGAGAAGTTAGCAGAAGAAAAGGTCCGGAAGGAATTTTTGGGAAAGAGATTCTCCGAAGTACAAGGTCTAATAACCAATGATAGGAGAGTTATGGATATTGGAATAAAGAGCTTAGAAAATGCTCTTAAAGATGGCAGAGATATATATAAATTTTGTCTATTCTGGCCTAAAGTGACGAAGGACATTGAGAAGAAAGTAAAAGAGCAAGAGGATAAATTGTTAAGTTTATCTCAAAGTTTTGATCCTCTCTCCTCCTCCATAGTAAATCAAGAGTGTTAGGCTATTGTAGTCACAAATGAAATAAAGAAGCTTGAGAAGGAGAAGAAAAATAGAATAAACAGGTTGAGTGAACTTAGAGGGATAATTATCCCTAAGTTAGAAGCCATGCATGAAGCCCTACGTGATGCACAGACCACAGCCCGGACCAATGATCCGACAGATCTAAAGAGGGCAGAAGCTTTTGCATTCCTGTTGAGTGGTCACATCTCAATTTTGGACAGGATGAAGAGGAGTTGGGCAACAGAAGTGGTACAGTTGAAAACCACTTTTGTAGATATAGTTAAGTATATGTAAGTAAAATATGTATATATATTTTTGCGGCCAAGTATAGATTTATTTTTGGGAAATTTTGGTGTGCGGACCCTACCCTTTGCCATTGATGTCAAAGGGGGAGTGAGGAGCAGTGAAAAATGTGGAATCCAGCTAAGGGGGAGCTCTGGTAAAGTGTACATTAGAACAGATCATCAACTAAGGGGGATTGTAGTGTGACACTTAGTCATTTTTCACTAAGTGTTGCCATCAATGCCAAAGGGGGAGATTGTTGGCAAGAGACACATTGTAGCTTCATGAGTGTTGTCATTGATGGCAACAAAGTTCATCCCACCCATCCGCATGACATGGTGTGCTTATACCAGAAGTTAGATTGAAGAGTGTTGTGGTCCGGTAAACAAGAACAGAGCATGTGGCAAGGTCCGACAGTCAGGTCCGGATCTCTTAGAGGAAGTATCTTAGTAAAGTGCGGACTTGAGGTAGTCAAGACGTGTACCTTGACTGATACATTCCAGAGATTGAGCCTCCGGTGATGAAAGAGTGAAAAGATATGAGCACCTAAGTGTTGGGTTCCTGTTTGGTAGAGTTGACAGAGGAAGAACTGACCGGCAGAGCATCAGACCTTAATCCGGATGAGTTATTAATGGTGATCAAGTTTCTTAAGGCATCATTCATGATTGGCCGACATGATTGATGACTTCTATGAGCATCTCTTTGATATGCATCACTTGATAAGCAAGGATTCAACCGACAGACCAAGAGTTTGGGAAAATAGTAAGTATTCTGGATGCCGACTAGAAAGTGGATGAAATCCTTGGTGCGGATATATATACCAGATTGATTTCGGTATGAAGGTGTGTGTTGTGTGTTGAAGGTTGCGAATAAAAGTAGAAGAATAGTGTGGAAGTAGTAAGGCAGGTCCGATATATGACAGGACAGCAGTACCAAAGAAGAGGAAGAATGAAGTGCAGCAAATCAATGTATTGAGCCTAACCAGAACTGAACCTCAGCATATGTGGATGCTTCTCATCAGTTCAAGTATTTAGTTTCCTTGTATAAACTATTGTAGGCAGTGAGCCTCTTGTGAGCAATGTGCTCGGGCAGTGAGCCCTAATTGGCAAGTGTCATTTTTGTACCATCTTATTCTTTTAACAGAGAATACAATCTTGGCTTAGTCACCCCGTGGTTTTTCCCTTAACAGGGTTTTCCACGTCAAAATCATTGTGTTATGTATCTTGACTTTGTCTCTGCTCTCATGATTATGAATGCTTATTTGCTTTGATGTTGCACTAGTTGTTAAAGAAGAACAAAAAGTTAAATTAATTAAGATAACTGATTCACCCCCCCTCTCAGTTATCAACACAAGGTACCATACTTGAAATTGTAGCTAGATTCCTTTGTTCTCCTCACATTCTCCAAGAGTTATTCTCTCATGACCTTGAGAGGTCAAAGTCTTTGCCTTCTTTAACCATCTAGTAAGCAGTGTGAATTGTTGTACCAGTGGCAGATCCCTCTTTGTTTGTGAAATACATCTTGTAAGCTATACCCATAGCAGCATACCATGCCCCTGGATCAGTTATGCCATTTACCATTAGGGTCCTCTTGTCAAATTTAGCACTTGTCAGCTCAGTGACCTCATTTTTAATGGATTTCATCACTGGTACAAGTCTGGTGGAACTCGACCCAGTAACTTCCCTAATTGCATCCTTGGTGATTCTATAGGGCTTATCAAGATACATGAATTCATCATGAATTCTGCCCAAAATATATCTCACCCATTCATGCTCATCGCAAAAGTTAGGGTAATCTTTCCATATTCCCAGACGCTTGGCCCCCACATTGGCATATTCTAGTTTGTAGACAACATCATCATCTAGGAGTTGATCTCTAAGCTCCTCAAACTTCACATGATTGATCTCATCTAGCTTAGAGTGAATATAAAACCCAACATCTTCAGTGTACACATATGCTAAAATGTTTGAAAATGCCCCTTCCTTATTGACCTCCATTGCTTTATAAGGATATTTCTTATACTTCGGTCTTGGTTTCTCAGTAACATCCACTATTTGAGGAGTAGCCATTTCAAATTTCTTCAAATTTAGAAGCTAGGGTTTTAAGATGTAACAGTTTTGGTAAATACCTTTGTGTTCAATCGCTAGGGTTTCACCTTTAGCTTAATTCTTCTCAAATTTCCTAAGTGTTTTGAAAGCTTTCTTCTCTTCTCGGCTCTAGATGTGAATGCTTTAGTTTCAAATGAGATTTGATCGTGTAAATGAAGCATAAGTATCTTACAAATTGCCCTAATGTTTCACATTTAATGCTCCTTTATCTGGTTAGGTAAATTGCTACCGAAGTGCTCTGTAAATACACAAAGATGCAAAACCATTCTGCAATCCTCCACATCTTGTGATTTTGTTCCAAAAATTTGGGGAAATGAAACAATCTTATCTTGTCAACAATCTCATCTGCCAATTTTATGTCAACTCATGTGTGCCTAGCTTCCATTTGCAGAAGCCACAAACATTCAAGGGGAAAGAATAGATATGCACTGATTAGCTCCCCCTGACCCTATGCCTTCTCTTAATCAACAATGAAGTCTTCTGCACTAGGCAAAAGCACAAATTCTTCCTTCTCATTTTCTTGTTCTGATATATTTCTCCATATCTTTGTCATTTCCTTCTTTTGCTAAGTCACAGTTTCCTCTATCTTCTTGTGTTGAACACGTGGTTTCACATAACCACTTTTGCAAAATCTTGCTTTATACCCAAGGTTGTTGCACTTGTAGCAAACAACTTTATGTTCTGGAGTCATACTATTTCTTTTTACTTTAGTTCTACACTCAACAACCCTAAGACCAAACTTATTGCTTGCATAACAATAGCCATAAAAGGAATTGGAGGTTCTAGCATCATGCTTTGGAGGCACAAATGAATTCTTCCTCATGTTAACATTTCTTCTTGCCTTAGTCGTACAATCAATAGCCTTATGACCAAATTTATTGCAAGAATAATAGTAACCATAAAAGGATTGAGAGAGCCTGGGATTAACAGCTTGTCTAGGAGGAGATCTCTTGAAATCTTTGTTTTGATCACTGACATGTATGAAGTCATCATCAGCCAACTCCTGCTCCTCATCTTTAGTTTCCTCAGAATCTACAGTGTAGGGCTCTTCCTTTTTCATTTCAAACATGCCCTCAAGTGTATCTATTTTAGAACTCTGACCTTTCTTAGATCCAATGCAACCTTTATTCTTCAGAGGTCTTTGACTACCAATTATCCCATCAAGGATGTTAGTGTTTTTCTTCAATTTTAGACCTTTGTCTATCCGATCCTTTGTTTTCTCCAATTCTTCCTTAGAAAGATAATGTCTTCTTCAAGTTTGGAGCATTCAACTGATTTGTCATTGAGCTTAGCACTTAAACAATCTGCAACCTTCTTACCTTCTTCAACTTGAACTTTCAATTTAGCAATTTCTTCTTTTGAATCTTTGAGCTTAATCTTATATTCTTCATTTTCACTCCTTGTTGCATCTAGATCTTCTAGGGAAAAAATGAGTTCTCCTTCAAAATCAATTTCACAATCTTCTACATTAAAGGTTGTCATATCTTTATCATCTTCCGGAGGATTCTTGCCATTAAACGGTACTTCAGTTCCCATGTGTTCCACTCCCAGATCTACCTCAGCTATTAGATTGCATTCAAGGAACTTAGCTCTGATACCAATTATTGAACTCATAGAAGTACTGAGAGGGCGGTGAATTAGTACTTAATCAAATTCTTATATTTTAACAACATTCAAACTAATGTAAGCATTTAAATCATGAGAAACACAAGAACACAAAAGTACACAACCATAACATCATATTTACGTGGAAAACCCTAGAAGGGAAAAACCATAGTGAGCGAGTTGCTTGGATCTACTGTCCAAATCCAGCCTCACAAATAAAAACAAGATTACATTATCATTTATGGGCTACAACCCAAAGGAAGCTGCAACTCCCTAAACAGATACAACACTTACAACTTTTACACAAAGAGTCGTCAACCTCTGCAACAAAATACTTATTTGACTCAAATGATTCTTTCACAAACACTAACTGCTCCAACCTTTTGTTGACCTCTTCAACCTCTGCACAACTATCTCACCTCTACACAACTACAAAACCAATCTTTGCAAGATCAAAACACCTTCAGAAGCTCTTCTCAGTCATCACAACTCCTATAATTACCTCTGCAACAATATAACTTCACATAAACTGATCATTTCCATATTTCATCATTAAATCTGCTTCTATGATAAGTTTATTTGCACATTATCAATGCTATCACACAATACACAACTCATACATCATTCAAAAACTTTGATCTTACATTTATATCCTCTGCAAGCTTCAAAAAAATTCTCCTTTGTCGGTCAAAAAGAAACTTGTAACATGAGATGTGCAATACCTTTGTTTGTCGGCTCCCAAAACATTAGTGGTAAATAAAATCCAATGCGGTTCAAAAACAAGATATAATCAGGTCCTATTTTACCTTAGCACACTCTTCCAAGCTAGCACATACTCCAAATACATGGCATAATTATCAGCATACACTAAGTCAGCCCAGCGAACACTTATTCTTCCTTACATTTAGCTTCAAACCTAAGGCAATACCGGAGGAGACAAAATTACATCATGCGGACCACATAAAAGACATTTCATGACTTGCAAATCATCCCTATACACTCCTTTTATTGTTTCAGGATATTTCATGTTGGCGCCAACATTAAGACTCTGATGCCAGTGTCCTTAACATACTCTACTTACAGTCTTAAAGTAAAACAATGAAAACATACTTGCGGTGAACATAATCATTTGAAACTTGAGTAGAGCAATCCAACTAATCTAGTGTGCTTGTCTTTTCATCAGCAAAGCCAAATACTAGTCTGCGGTGAACTACGGCTTGGCTTCCACTATCTCCTTCTACTTACTTTAACTAGCACCAAGACATGTCTTCACATAGTTGGCTCTGGAGAAGCCTCAGCGGTACATATTATCATTTGAAACTTGAAATATGTATACATGTTACTCATATCTAGTTGTCCTCCAAACTGCAATGTCATATCTTCATTTGCGGAGAAATACAGAGCATTCGCTTGTCTCTTTGTAACTATACTTACCCTATTTCACTACTGCCTTCACTCTTCTGACTCTAAAACACTTTGCAATAGACTTTGTGAACTCAAATTTGGACCATAGATACTTGAGAGAAATATCTAGCCATCTGTGCAAACCGTAGGCTCACATCTGCATTGGCGGTAGAATGTGATACACTTTCCTGAGCCTGTGACACCTTTCCTATCTTGATCTTTACTTACACAATTTTACTTCAAGTTTTTGCAACTTTCTCCATTAAGTGTCAATCATCATGAGTATCACAATACAACCAAGTTCATCCAATATAACCTCCATGACATTTATTATCAACTCAACACATCAAAAATATGAACTTACACATGCACTTCAGAAGATAAGGTAGATAAGGTATGATTGTGTACAAATGATATTGATCTCTTATCTCACGCCGTCATTGCTCTTCTTCTCTGATGATGCACTGTGTACAGATGATACTATCAGCATCACTCCTTTTATATCACATGCAACAGTATGTCTTTCGCATCACAACCTATTGACATCAATGACAACACATATGCAACAATTTGTTTGATATATTAATCATTAGGCATTGAGGTTTATTAATAGTCAAGAAACACTAAATCAAAGAAACATGAAGTGGGTAGAGTACTTGCAAGTGTTGTCCTTTGTTCTAAAGCACATAGTTGATATACCCATTAAGGTGGTAGATGCCTTGAGCAGGAGAGAAGCATTATTGATGACTATAATACTAGAGTTAGTTGAAATGGAGGTAATGAATGGTATGTATGCCATAGACCCAATTTTGCAGATGCATGGAAGAGTCGCATAGAGTCATGGATTGAGGTAAGGGTTCTTTTGACGATTTCTTTATGCAAGAAGGTTATTTGTTCAAGAAAGGGTAGTTGTGTGAATGCAAAGCTCCAGGAGAGAGAATCTCATCAGGGAATTGCATGGTGGAGGATTAGGAGAGCACTTTGGTACAATTAAGACATTTGTTGTGTTGGAAGAACGATACTACTAGCCTAGTTTACATTGTGATATCAAAAGATTTGTGCAAAAGTGTACAATTTATCAAATTGTGAAGGGTGTTGGTTAGAATATCATATTGTACAAGCCATTGCCTATTCCAAATAAGCCTTTGGAAGAGCTTTACATGGATTTTATCCTTCAATTGCCATGAACTCAAAAAGGTAATGATTATATATTTGTAGTTGTTGACAAGTTTTCAAAAATGGTGGATTTCATTTTTGTCAAAAGACAAATGATGCTTCCACAACTATAAATCTATTCTTCAAAGAAGTAGTAAAGTTTACATGGGTTTCCAAAGAGTATCACCTTGTATAGGGATACTCAAGTTCTTAAGCAAATTTTGGCACAACTTGTGGAAAAATTTAGGGACATTGTTGAACTATAGTTTCGCATACCATCCACAAACAAATGGTTAGATAGATGTTAACAAAATTTTAGGAAATCTCCTAAGCAAGTTGGTGGGGGACAAACCAAAAAAATAGGATACTTGGTTGGCACAAGAAGAATTTGGTTTCAAATCAATGAATTGATCTATTAGTAAGACCCCCTTTCAAATTGTGTACGGGATGTCTCCCAAAGGTGTCACATACTTATTAGATGTTACTAATGGAGGGCACACAAGTGCAAATGCAAAGGATTTTGTACAGCACATGGAGGAGGTGCATGCACAAGTGAGATGACAATTGGAGAGGAATAATAGTAAGTATAAGGTAAATGTAGATGAACACAAAAGAGAAAAGACTTTCTCGGAGGGACAACTGCCATGGCACATCTAAGAAAGGAAACGTTCCTTCAAGGAATGTATAACTGCAAAGTGTTGAACCAAATTTCAAAAAATGTGTATGAACTTGAGCTACCAAAAGGTTTGGACATCTCACCAATCTTCAACGCAGCTGATAATATATGAATGAAGGATGTATCCTCACCGCAAGAACCAAATTGGAGGCATCAGGTCCCGTGAAGGCCTAGAGATGAGATTGTCGGGCAAATTCTAAGTAGTTAAGCAAAAAAAACTCATAAGAAGAAATACAAAGAATATTTGATCCAATGGAAGGGTATATGACCTAAGGATAATTTGTGGGTCTCTGAAGATGAAGTGGGTCAGTTGGGGTGGCCATGATAAACTTCCCCACTCCCTTAATTTTCAGCATGTTCAAAACTCTATTACTTGGGATGTCTTATGCAAAAGCATCACAAGGGTCAAGCAATCTTACATCATCTAAAAATATTGTGTCACGTTTTGTTTTGTTTTCATAGGTCTTGTTGATTTTCTAGTTGTTTTTCAATTTACATATTCATTGCAAATATGCATTTGTGACCTAGCTAGCATTCTAGTTCACCTCAAGCCCAAGATCAAGATCTCACAACACAACAAAAGTTCCAATTAGTGGCAATTGTTAAAGATATTCTAAAGTTTAGTTGGCCCCAAAGATGTTCATGGATAGAACTACATCAAGTTTTAAAGCCTAGATCTTACCACACATGACATCCACCGTATGTGCTCCCTTACTAGCAAGTTGTGACATGCTAAAAGGCCTTTGATGATTTCACACCATATTTTGAATATTGTGCTAACTTGCATAATTTGAATTGGCCCTAGGATGAGTTTTCAATCAAGGATAACAACCCTTAGTTGACGATATCTTGTCCTTCTAGGGATCCATATAAATAACATTTTTTTCAAAACAAATAGATAACAAAGGATATAGATTTGGGTAGCAAGATTAGGGTTCTCTAATCTTTGTAATCAGAATGTTGCATGTGGGCATATAGGGTGTAACAAGCTTTCTTTATCTCCAAAGATATAAGATCTTCAATTCATGGTGCCACATACATATCTCTATCTTTATTTTTTGTGTACTTGTTAATATATTTTTTTGGTCTAGATTGCACAAATAAATATTCCTTCACTATATTCTATCTGTATATGTCACTGCATCACTATAAGAGAGGGAACAAATATTGTGTCATCAAGAATGCTAGAAACTTCACGGTGTATGCTTATCATGGCAAGAAGCAATCTTCTAGGATCCTCGATCTTCATGGGAAGATAAATGGCCACACTTGTATCCTTTGGATAAAATCAATGTTATAGATGATACTTTGTGTTCAAACAATTTTCCTTTGTATCATTTAGACAGGTACAAGAAAAGAAGTGCTAAATTTTGGTTGACATTTGTTTTGTGGTGCAAGTTGAAGTGACATGTTGAGGGATTCTTTTGCCCTCATTTGTTGAGGCCCTAGGTTTTGGTGACCAAAAGAACCCTAATTGGGGAGTGTGATCTAAAAAGAATCTAGTTTTTGTACTCTATGGCATGTTTCTAGACAATATTGAATTATGGTGAGCATACTAAAAATGCAGATTACATAATAGTTGCATAGTTTACACCATTGTTGTTGATAAATAACATATAATAATAATGCTTTTACATACTTGGATAATTACAATGACTTGTGCAAATGCTTATAAAGCATTGCTTTTCCATAACTTTCCAAAACTACCCCAAACCACCTAACGGGAAACTAACTCCCAACTAATTTATTATTTATAAACTAACATATTATTTATTTATTATCATCTAAACTATATACTAAACTATGATGTAATAATCCAACATTCCCCCTCTTATTACATCAATCCAAACAAGGGATGGAATACTGTAAGGACTGAACACAACAACCCTTCTAAAGACTTGATGAATCATCTTCACTAATTCTTCTTACTCACCTAGGAAACACCAAACTGAAGATCTCCTGATTGTCAAACCTTCAAATCCAATGTATCACATGAGAGAACATAATCCCACCCTCCATGCATGATGAGAGAACACAACTCTTCTCTAAGAGTTCACAACTCCACCGAGTGTGTCAATAATCTCTCATCTAGTGTTGCATCTAAGAGAACAACTCTCCTCCTCTAAGAGTCCACTTTCCATCGAAAGTGTCAATAGTCCCTTGAGAGAACACAACTCTCCTCTGAGAGTCCACAACTCCACCGAGTGTCTCAATAATCCCTCCTTCTGGGAACACAACTCCCCTCCTTCGAGAGTCCACTTTCTTCTAAAAGTGTCAATAACCCTCCTCCAATGCTATGGGAACCAAATCTCTCCTCTAATGTACAAAAGGAAATAAACCAAGGTGAATACACAAACTGCACCCACACGTACTGCCAAAACTATCAAGCCCCTTGCTCCATGAAAGGACACGGATTGAAACAGATGCTTCTCATGCAAGGAATCATCTTTGAACGAGAAGCTAACTCGAGATGACAATGGACCTCTTGCCTCTGATGCCTCCTGCCTCCAATATATTATGTTACACTTTATGCTCTATTCATCTAATATTGCAGGTCATCCTTTTCAGGCCTCGTCAAGTATAGCAAAAATGGCCCCGACAGCACAAGCATTTGGTAACATAATGAAACTAAACATTATAAAAAAAATAAAGGTGTTGGATTCAACTGAAAATGCACCTTTATACAATGTGATATAAACTCTTCATGAAAAACTTATATCTCCAAAAATACACTCCACACCTAAAAAAACCTTATAACCCCAAGAGGAAAACACACCCTTATTTTCCTTATCACTCCAATGCATGTACAATTTTTATTTTGAAAACAATAACTCCAAAATAAATGATTACATTTACAAACCCCACTCAAAAACAATGGAATGATAAACCTTATAACCTCAATACACTATTAAAACCTTCATCAAATTAAACCTTCAACAATTTTAACCTTATTACTCCAAAGAAAAATACACACTCATAATAATTTTAACTAAAAATTAAATATATCTACTCTTACACTCACCAGAAAACGCCTTCACCAGCAATCTATTATATGTACAATGTGCTCCACTGTTCAATATCCTCTTGCTCCTTTGTCCACTTCTCATTTCAAACTTCATATTTCAATGAGACTACATTGAGAGGAATGTCCTCTATATGCTGCAGTATTGAATGGTAACCCAATGGACTATGAGCATTGTTGCTTTCACCAACGCCCCTTTTATCAGAGACGTCATGACTTCTTCTAGGGTTTCTCTCAGATCGCTTTGTAAGTTTTTATTTTTGTTTTTTTGTTTTCCACAATGGCTTCGGCTTATAAACCTCTCTAGAGATTGACTCTCCACAAAAGAAAACAAATATCTTATTTTAGCACCTCTCTCAATTTATGAGAAACATCAAATCAATAATAAAGAGATGATGGGCTTCCTCCAAACGGCGAGCGGTATCCTTCATACCCCGGCAGGTGAAGTCAAAGTGGCTTAAAATACCACGCTCAGCAAATGTATTCAAGAGTATTCATGACTTATCATGCTGGTCTGCAGATTTCAATGCACAGGCAGATGCAAAAACTTTCAAACGCCTCTTCTATGCTTTTCAATTCACACTGCAACAAAAAATTTGATGAAATTTCAACACGTCTTTCTACATAAACTTCAACATATTTAAATTTTTTATACACAAGGGATTTCCTCAAATTTCATACAGGCACAACAAACTCATATTGCTCTGTCACAGCACAGGATCACATATTGCTCTGATACCATATTGAATTATGGTGAGCATACTGAAAATACAGATTACATAATAGTTGCACAGTTTACACCATTGTTGCTGATAAATAACATATAACAATAATGTTTTTACATACTCTGAGAATTACAATGACTTGTGCAAATTCTTATAAAGAATTGCTTTTCAATAACTTTCCAACACTACCCCAAACCACCTCACCGGAAACTAACTCCCAACTAATTTATTATTTATAAACTAACATATAATAATTTATTTATTATCATCTAAACTATATACTAAACTATGATGTAATAATCCAACAGGCAGTGGCCTACTTATTTGATGCTTGAGAAGGTTTGAGATGGTATGGAACATTTTGGAACATTCTTTGGCTAAGATTTCATTTTGGTTTTGGTTCTAATCATCATTAGCCTCATAAATGCAATTGTGTTGTAGGTGCAAATCAATCTTTAGTCAAAATCAAAAGCTAATTATAATTGCATATTTGGATTCATCATTAGAAAATGATGTGATATAAAAAAGTTGGCACCTTGTTTCAAGTTTGTATGCAAAAATTGTGGCTTCCGAAAGAATTAGGCCAAAGAAGGCTGATGAAATCGGGAATTCATCATGGCAAGCAACAAATTTGAAAATGGCCCGGCAAATTTGAAAATGGCCCAACAAATTTGAAAAAAGCTCTAACAAATTTGGAAACACCCTAGCAAATTCAAAAATGTCATGGCAATTTCATACAAGCAAAAACAATGAATTCATTTTGTACAATCATGAGCACCTTTTAGCAATCCACTTAACTTTTGGGCTTCCTCTTCCTCCTTGATGGTCATTTTAGCATCTTTCATGTTTGGGAATCTATAAATAACGTGTTTTGAGTTCAAAATTAGCAAAGATAGAGTTTGTAGAGTCTTGTATCTCTTGTGTTGGGAAGTATCTCTTGTGTTGGGAACTATCAATGAACTTTGTTCTCATATTTTTATTGTATTGGGGTAGGGAGTTCGTTGAAGAGTTACAAATTGGTTTTGGAGAGATTTTTCAATTATTTGTGATAGCTCTTAAACTACCTAAGGCCTAAGATCATTTGTGTATTGCTACTTTCGAGTACTTAAGTGAGTGTAACTCACATTTTCATGGACTTTTTACCCACAAGGGCTATATCCATGTTATTTCTTCTATCTCCATTGTTATTGTGTTGTTTTGTCTTTTTCTTCTTAAATGCAATATGATATTGTGCGAGTAATACGCAATTTAATTGCTTCCATAATTCACACCCTATCTAATTTTCATAAGTTGGTGACTAACCTAAGGAAAATACTTGGTAGTTTAAGAGCTATCACAAATAACTGAAAATTCTCCCCAAAACCAATTTGTAGACCTAGATTCTTTTGAGAAGCTATATTTTTATATTAAAATAAAGAATTCATGGTCAAAGAAATAGACCAACATTTCTAAAAAGCCAAGGACCCCCATTAAAAACTCATCTTACTTTTCTATAAATAACATGTTTGAGTTCGAATTAAGCAAAGATAGAGTTTGTGTAGTCTTGTATCTCTTGTGTTGGGAGCAATTAATGAACTTTGTTATCATATTTTGATTGTATTGGGGCAAGAAGTTCATTGAAGAATTACAAACTAGTCTTGGGGAGAGTTTCAAGTACCTAAGTGGTGCAGGGCACCGAAGCTATTTTTAAGTCAAAATGTTTGATTTTTTTTGAATTTTTGGTCTCATTAGTGAGAGGCTAAGTGGGGTTTCTTATTAAATGATGTAATTAGGCCCACTAGAGGCATGACCACATAGTGGTGGTTTAGAATGGGCAATTTATTTAGTGAAATCTATTGTTGTCCTAAAAGATAGGACAGCGTATTTTTGGTTTTCAGTGAGGACAGGCTTTAATGCCTGCTTTTTTTGGCTTTTCCCACGATGAGAGTTAATAAATCGGGAGAATATATTGTAAACTCTTAGTATTATGCTCATACATGTCGAGGAGGAGATTTTTTTGATAAAGATTGGAAGAGGAAATAACAAAGTTGAACAATCTTTTCTGCAATTTACTATTTTTCTGTATTTTCAGCGTTTTGTACTCACCCGTACAGCACTGTCATAAACCCAAATGCATGTAATGGTGTAGTATGGTATGTTAGCTTTCATTTGAGTCCAGTTAGGAAGATTTTCATTGTTGTTGAAGGATTTTATCTGTGTTTTTCTGTAACTAGGTTAAAACCCCTAGTTTTGAGGGTTTTATCAAAATCGATGGTTTTCCACTATTTTTCACTAGCACCATAACCAAATAATGGATGGAATGGGATGGTTTAGGTTAGTTTTGTACTAGGTTTCCATGAAAGAAGCAGGGGATGTGATTTTATGTGACTATTGCAGCATTTGAACCTAATATCATCATGTGTTAAATTGTCTTGCATTAGTGGAGTAGTAATTTGTTGAATAATGAACTTGGAAGGTGTTTGGATCCCTAAAACCAGCTAAACCCCTCTATTTTCAACCTAATGCACACCTTGGAACAGGTATTACAAGTTGGGAGTAGTTTGAGCTCATACTTCCTTTGCAAAAGAGGCCTAATTAGGCCTAGGAACAGCAGGAACAATCCATTTTTTAGGCTTGTGTTCCAAAAGACCACACCCTGCATATTTGGTATGTTGTGTAATGCCATAATGGGTATCTAGAAATCTGATTTGTTCATGGGTTTGTTAGGTTTTATGCAAGTTATGCCCCAAAAACACCTCAAACAGGGCTACAAGCAAGTTGGTCTACTTACAAAGGAAAGACAAGAAGGGTCTGTGGTCAGGAATCCTAATGAGCTTCATTAGTTTAAATGCATCATTTTAGTGAGATCTCAGTTGTCTTGGAGGATAGGCATGAGTTCCATGCATATAAGCCATGTTGGGTTACCTTTCCCATTCATTGAAGTCATGCATTGTAGAAGGAACAACCCACTTTCTTGCATGATCAGTCAAAGCTACATTGGAGTTGATTTGAAGTTGTCCCCTGCACTACATCACTAAGGCCCGAGATCATTTGTATATTGCTATTTTGGAGTACTTAAGTGAGTATGACTCACATTTTGGTGGAGTTTTTACCCACAAGGGCTTTATCCATGTTATTTCTTGTGTCTCCTTTGTTAGTGTTGTTTTGAATTTTCTTCTCAATTGCAATATGATATTGTGCAAGTAATACTCAATTCAATTGCTTCCATAATTCACCCTATCTAATTTCTACAAGTTGGTAACTAACCTAAGGAATATACTTGGTAGTTTAAGATCATGATCACTTACAAACTCCTCACAAGAATCCATAAGACATAATGTAGACCTAGATTCTTTTGAGTAGCTATATTTTTGTATTAAAATGAAGAGTTCATGGTCAAAAAATAGACCAACATTCCTAAAAATCCAAGGACTCGTTAAAAACGCATCTTATTTTTCTAGTGTATCAAAACCAACTAATATAAATCCTTTGCCAAAAACCTAATATCACATGTTTTTATGTTTTCCATTTGCTTCTTATCAATCCTAATAGTGGCACAATCGCAGACGAAATGCCTATAAACTTACTAATCAACTCATGAAGCAAGATTATTTTCACTTGGTAGATATTCTGGAGATCTTTCCTAATAGTGTCACAATCGCAAACCAAATGCCTATAAACTTACTAATCAACTCATGAAGCAAGATTATTTTCACTTGGTAGATATTCTCAAGATCTTTTGTTGTAATTTTAAGAGTCAAATTTCCCACCCCTACTTGAAACTATGGATGATCCTTCTCCTTAGGCAATGGTCAATACAGATGTTGACAATGATATCTGCATTTGAGGTGTGTAATATGCACACCCCATTTTTTTTATTTTTTCCCAGTATAAAATGTCAATGCAATGTCCGCACACTTTCTGATCACCAAGATCCCGATGTCGGCAAGGTGAGAGCATACGGTGCTTAGGATCACACATAGCTACTCTGATTATTGCAATGCTAAAATGCTCCACAATGGCACACAAGGCGGCAAGCCGACCCTATCTTCACTTCTTCAATGGAGTGGCCAATGCAACACAAGAATGAATGCATTAGACAGCTAAGCCGACCACAGCTACACTTGTTCAATGGAGTGCGAATGCATTTACAAAATTAACACACGAGGCGGCAGAGCCAACCTTATCAACGCTTATTCATTAGACGTGTGTAATGCAAGCCACTAGCAGAATGTCTAACTTGCTCAAACCAAAATAGTTGATATAGCAATTGTTCATGCCAAATTGGGTTGAGACATGAATGCTATAATGTATTGACAGTAAACCATCCAATATTACAATATGAAATGCAAAGTATGAATGCAACCGATGGTACTACCATCCAAAAATTACAAACACAAGATATAGCAATATTGTAAAATAAACATAATGAGGTATAGAGGCTGCAATAACATCATATAGCTCTAGTTTCAACATAAATTCACTACTATGGCATTAATAACCTACTGAAATCATAGGAAACAAGAAGGAAAATATGCATAACATATCAACTACTGAAATTATTGAATTATACCATTCAAACTGAACTCTGAAGGTTGATATGATGAGGCACAAGCTGCAAACTCTGTCCAATATGCTCTAGTTGTTCTAAAACTTTTGGAATCTCCTCCAAACCTTAGGCGCAGCAGTCAAAGAACACCCCAAACCTTACCAAACATCTCCAAACACAAAGCAGCCAAGGTGATATACATAAGCGCCACCAAAATCATCACTAAACTCTATCAATCAGCTATAATCTTCAGTCCAAACCCTCATGCCATCTAGGAGCAATGGTACAACTCTACTAGTATCGTACGCCCAACATGAAGGGCATTTCAATCCTTCAAGACAATGCAAAATCTCCTTAAATTGGGTAGTTGGACAACTAGCATCAAGGCGCCATCAAAACATAGCCATATCATGAAGTATGAGGTGGTAAACTTCCAAAACCTTTGCGCCACATCTCCTGTAACATGTACGACCTCATAGACTGGGCAATATCAATCTTCAAACACTACAAGAATCACTCCAAACAAGACATCAAACTCATACTTAATCATATTAGACTTAACACGTCAAAATGTCTATTTCCAACATCAACACAAACAAACCTCACTTGATGTGATTTCTGTATGAAACCACCACAACCATCTAGAGGATCTTTCACCATTGAAACTAGCAATCTCGAGAGGGTTTTCGTCCTCAAGAAATTCAAGAACTCGGGTCCTCTCCACAAACAAAATGCAAATTCATATCATGGCTAAACCTCAAATGAGCTCATACTCTCTTTTTATAACATTCTGGAGAGAAATAACCAATTTTAAAATATCTTAACTTATTTTTCCCTCACAAAGATCTTTTTGAAAAATAATACTAACTTATCATGTGCAAAGGCCCCTTCCCCTAAGCATCCAGCTTGAAACTCATTATTTCAACACCTTTAAAACGAGCTATTACACTAAGTTTGTCTTTTTAATATTTCCAACATTAGACAACTTAAGTGAATAATTTATTTAATAACTCAATATTTTACCCGAGTTGCGGAAAGTACCAAAGTGATATAACTATGCAATTTTGATCATATCAACATAATACCGAAGACTTGGAATGATGATCAAAGGCAACTAGGTGACTTACTAAAAATAGTTTGCTCCTCCAATAAGTTTGGAGAGCTCACCAAAGGTCGGAATCATAAATTGAAAGCATCATAGGACTCTACAAGGTCTCTTGAACTCAATGACATGAATCAAACTCTCATCCAAACAAACCTGTGCTCTCCAAGAACATTGGAGTTCTCCCTTGCACACCAATTAGCCTACAGGAAAACTTGGAAATAGGCTAATTGTTCACAAATTGGCTATGCGCCAAAAGAGGACATTACAAGGTGAGGCCTTCACTAGACTTGCTCATCATCCTTCCCTTGCTCGCATCCTTGTTTACTAGTTCTCTTCCACTTCCTAATTCCTCACTTGTCATCTTTGGTATGATTTTTTTTTTAAATTAGGTCAAAGCATGTGCTTGCATTCTTGATGTGTTTACAAATTTTAGCATCAATTTCATTTGAAAACTTTTACTCGTAAGATACAGAACTTATTGCACATAAATATAAACATTATATTTTAATAGACCAAATTTGCAATTGAATGGAGAGGCACATGAAAAAGTAAAAACAAGGTTGAAGAAACAACCTCACGTACCCTATCACTCAAGTCCACGCAAGAGTATTGTTCTCAAAAATGATTTATCTTGCATTTTGAGATCATAATGAGTAAACAGCAAATTGAATTCCCCATCCCCTCCATGCTCTTCACACGAGGTCTTAACATTCATTCAGTTGACCGTCATATGGATCTTTGGTAACGGTGTGCAAGAATAAATAAATTAGAAACGAAACACCATTTACTTAAGCTATCAAACAAAGTAATGAACAAAAATGCAGACAAAAGGATGAGGCGAAGCAACATGCGTCATAAAATTCAAACAGTGCTTTCATCTGGGCTGGCATACCATAATGCCATTATATACTTAATGTTATGTTAAAGCTCAGATTATTTCTGAATTGTTGAATAGAAGTGTTACATGGGTACACGTGTGACCTTATGGTACCCCTCTACTGAACACCAAAACAAAGATGTCAACAGAGATGTCATATATATCCCCAAGAAGTTAAAAAGAATAATCTTTTCTTTGGGAAAAAGGAAAAAAGATTCAAATACAATACTGATACGTTGTGTTAAATATAAATTACATCATTTATACACTAATATAAAATATAAAAACAAGTTGAGTTAAAGTGTGATCTCTCAAATCAGGGGCTATCCCCCACAGGGATATCAGACACATTCCCAAAATAGCATAAAGGAAAAATGCTTTCTTTAGGGGAAAAGAGAAAAATGGTTTGCATAAAAGACTTACATGTTGAGTTAAAGCTAAATTAGCTTAATTTAAGGAATATAAAAGTTTCAAACAAATTATGAGTTAATGACTAGAGTGAACCACTTCACCAGGTTAAAAGATTAGTTGCAGAGCATCTTTGTCTTTTTATTATGTAGCCTCAAGATAAGTGTCCAAACAGAATTCAAACCACTAATCAATCAAAATACTGCCAGTGCATCCAAGGGGTTTCTGTGTAATGGTATAGTGTGCATTAGTAAAGAGACTGACTCAAGTTCAAATCCCCACATCACAACAGGGTGATCCACAAATCAGTAGGCATGCACATAAGACGTCCACAACCAGGACCTGTCCATCTCTGGAACCAATCTAGGCTCAGTGATGTTCCCCATTACCCTTAACCAAAAAAAAAATTACTTTGAAGAGATCTAGTTTTGACCATGCCTGATTCCTAAATACAGGAGAGCCATCTCCTAAGTAATATGCAACACCTGATCGACAATAATTTTATGTGAAAAATAAATGATCACATGTAGCATAAGTCCTTTGTGGGGAATCCGAGAAACATTGTGGCTGGTGTTGACATAACTTGAAGCAACTTATATATCAAAGTTAGCCAAGAATAGCACTATGCCAGTTCAGCTGCTCAAGGCACAATTTTCTGATTCAGCAACTATCAGCTATGTAAAATGCAAATTTCATTTCATGACATTCAAATCAAAGTAATAGCTAAAGGGCACTTATTAGCAAGCACAGAAAACATTCCTCCAGCTGCCTTTTAAATTCAAATTAGCAATAAAATTCAAATTCTAAGGGGTGTCAGTAAAAACAAGCAACATTTGGCTGCCTAAAGAAAAAGGCAGTTCACCAACATCATATGTGGAGCTTTCATTTGTTCATAAATAAAGCATTCAGGTCACACTCAAAAAGCGACAACAAAACTACCTTGGAGCCAGGTTGAAAATTCATGAGCCCAATTCAGCAAAACAGCTTTAGGTGCAATAACCATGTGTGGCCCTCACTCCCTTATTCTCCATCAAGTGAACAATCAGTGTTATTGTCTGAATCATCTTTTCCAGGGCCATTTCATCAGGCCATAATCCCATTCAAATTATTGTCAAGTAAAGAAAGCATACATCGAAGACCATCTAGTTGATAAGGAGGAAGTTCTCCACCTACAAGCATTGTAGGTTGTTCAGTGACCAGCAAACATTTTACATAAATACTTAGGAAAAGGGTTAAGATAAAAACTAGCTATGTCAGCTACCAGCCAACAACCAAAAGAAACAAAGTGCAGCATCTTTTTTTTGCAACAATCACAGTTTTATGCTCGCTAACAAATCAGCCCTGTTCATGAACAACAAGCACTGCTAATAAAATGCATGAAGTATCTCTGCCAGAAACTGTCTCAAATGACTTTAGAGATCTAAATCTTATTCAACAAAAATTTTTAAAATGTCACTGGTGTTATCTTAGTACAATCATATAAAGCATTTAGCAGGTGCAGCTGCAAAAAAATGACTAAAAAATTATTAGTGAAGAAAAACCTAGGCATTAATAATGATCTGAAATAAAGATATTATTTTCTTGGTTGAAACAGACTATTCAAACAATCAACCACCTCTTCTTGCCTAGTCCATTATTTAATTATTCCTGCCAACTGAAAGAGGAAGTGTGAAGCAAATCGGGAAGCAGAAACAGAACAACAAATGGTAAAAGGTTATTACTAAAGGAGTAAACTTAAATTTTTCAAGGGATATGCACAAGCCATATAGGGAAAAAATGCATGGCACGTAACTCTTTTGGAAGTACAAAAGGCAGTTAGAAAACACATGAAATGCAATTTATGTGTTCAACTTGACAAATGGTAGGGCAGTTATACCTAGTGAAAACATCTTTGCTTTATGTAAGAAAATTTGCTGTGGAATTTTATTCTGAACAAAGCAAAATCATGCCTTGAGGAAAGAATTGAAAGACAAGAAAACCTCCATTCCTGATTAATAGGATGAGTGTGCCTCTGAATTTATACCTTCAACTCAATTCCATGCAGGTTTTTAATCATCTATTAATAATTATGGGTAGTTCTAGTGGCAGTGGATGCACTGCATCAGCCAATCACTCACTTAGGCATACTAGACAAATGAATTCTTCATTAGGGCACACCATTAATGAGTCATTATTCAACAATGATCATGGGGCGGATGTAGACAGTCCCATTGCCCATATTTTAGTGGCTCTACTACAAAAGATGCATCTAAAGAGAACAAACCCACTCGATTTCATAATCTCTGCTGCTCTGTGAGCAAATCCAACATTTGTGGCAAATGAGGGATGTTCAATTGTTCTAGATTGATGGAGTGATGAGATAAATAGGCATTAATTTAATGCGATTGTTTCTTTCACTCATTATAGACTGATGAACTGATGACATGAATATACATTTATTTAACGTCATTTTTTCTTTCAATCATTACAGTTTGATGGACAGATGGCATGAATAGGTAATTTATTTAAGTTATTTAATGTCATTGTTTCTTGACCTTGGGTCAAAGCATTATAGTGTGTCCCACTTCGGAACATTAAAAGATTTTTAAAACAATTAAAATATATATCTCAAAAAGTACTTCAACAAACTTTAAAATTAGAAAATTTTGCATGCACATCTTCAAATATCTAAATCTAAAACATGTAAATATACTGAATTTCTGAACGCTAAACTCAAGTTTTGCTATCCAGACACTTTACTGTCTGAGGCCCTCATGCTTTCATATTTGTTCAGATCTATTCATTGCAATCATGCAAGAAAAACCATTTATCAGTAAAAGATTGAAGCAATAGAAACTCTAAAACTATTGAGTGCCCTTCTAAAGTTATGCAGGTCATTGCAAATGAAGTTTCAGCATGTAAAGCTGCAGATTTGATTGTCCTATAGAAGTAGAAGTATATTTATTATTTAATAGTTGACTTTTTGTGTACATGCGATGAAACAAAACACTGATTCAAATTGCAGAGTTTGACTAAGTTGCTCCCAACATTTCATTTAGGAGAAAAATCCAAATGTTCAATCAATAACTAACCACTGCCAGGCACAAGCTATGCATCAGATTTATGCAAAGATAGAGATCATGAAACCCTCTAAAACAAATTTTCTCATTGTTTATATTTTACTTTACAGATTGCAGACACAAACTCTCTCCTTGTTTAGGAGAAGTTTATGAAACCATCAATTCAATTCGTGAGCTGCTAAAAACCATTGTAGATGTAAAAGACACTAATGTTACGAGTAGATGCAGGAAAAGATTCACAATAAATGAAATCGCATCACTAAACATTTATGCACAGCAGCTTATGCAATAAATCCAAACTCGTATAAAACTGAGAAGACAGAGGAAGAACCATTTATTATGTTCCCCAGGGATGCGTCCCTGATCCTTTTGGACATGTTCCCATACTAGGGATGTTCCGGGGATGCGAGGGTGCCACAGAAACGTCCCCCCACTGTCCCTTGTCAAAAAAAAAATTGCAGAAACATCCTGGAAACAGCAGTCCTGTGCAGCAACAGCCTGCCAACCCCAAGACAGTCGGGGACGTCATTCGCCCTGAGATGGCCAGCCATCCCCGTGCAATAAAGCTCAATTTAAAAAAAAAAAAAAAAAACCCAGAATGACTAAAAAATTAGTTTATTGTCTTCTTTTATGGACCCACACAGCACACTCAGCCCTAAATGACTAAAAGAAGCCTCCCTCTTCCATTTCAAAAACATTTTTACATGCCAAAAAAAGTTGCAGCAGAGTTAGAAGGAAAAAAAAAACATTTTGAGCAAGGTTTGAAGGTGTAGATGGAGATAACAAAACTAGGGCAGCATTAGTGAGCAGTGAGTAATGAGATAGAAAAACGAGTACCAGAGGTAAGTGTATCTTTCCTTCTTTTGTTTTTTCCTGTGTTCCACAGCATTTCGGGGACAGCAGGGGACGCGTTTCGGGGACAGCAATCCGAGGGCCATTTTTTTGGGGACGGTGGGGGGACGGCAATATATGAATTTTTCAAAAAATATATAATTATATATATCATAATATATGAATTTAGTCCAAGGTAGTTCTACTTACATAATAAACCCTTTCTCACAGAGACAATATTACCCCTAAACCTTTTCTTACATACCATAGACTATAGACCTTGACGTTATTCATAGTAATGATTGAACACGGTGATTTAATCAAAGAGCAAGAATTTCATGTATTACACAGTACTATAAATAATGTTATCAAATAGATGCCACAGTTCATGTTCAAATGATTTCATATAATGAACTCATACAAACCAAGATAAATTTCCTGCACCCAAGGTGATCATAAGTACTACAGTGCAACTTAAGATACATAAAACTGATAGCATAAGTTTTTTTTCAAAAGTCTACAACCAATGGAGTTATAAATTCAATGACTTATTCTAAATTATTGTTTCACGACTGCCCTAGAAATCAAAGGTATTAGTGTAGGATAATATTTAGTGTTTTATGGAATGCATTGCAGTCTAGGTACAATAGCCTTAATATAACATGACCAGCTTGTCTTGAACAATTGGCAAGGCTTGGATATAACAACCTTTACCAAGCTATCAAATAGAAATGTCATCACTTTCTCCAAACCCAAGTTTGTAATGGTATCATGCACATACATTTTACAAGGTATGATGATACCAATTCTGTATCATGGTATAGAGCAAAGAGATATTCTGCAAATGCCATAACACCATGCTGATGATAACCTCTTTAAGATAAACTCAAGGTAATTTATTTGTCCTTACTTTGTGTAGCAGCATATAAGTCACAGTCACAAAATAGCTAACATCATACTTACCATATCCAATAGCAATGACAGCAGAAGTTATACCAATCAAGGGTCCAATAATTATAAAATCCCCTTTCCAGATTAAAATTCCATCAAGACAATAACACAGTTGAAACCAAATGAAATACTTTCGTCTAAAGATCACTGTTGAAACCCTTACTACCATAGATTTCAGTTATCTTAGCCGAGACAATTAACATGGCCAGCTTATCATCAAACTGATAGCATAATTTTTTTTTAAATGATGTTTTTTTTATTTGCCATCGGAGACATCTGGCCATCCTTGGGACGGCCGAGGGATGTTTGAGATGCCCCCGGCTGTCTCGGGGATGGCCAGGCATCCCCTAAAAGTTTCCCGCCATCCCCTAATTTGAGGATGCGTTTGGGAACGTTTCCTTTTTTTTCGAGGGGGGGACGACGCCCAAGGGATGTCCCCTGCCGTCCCCCCGTCCTCAAAACGTCACTGGGGACGGGGACGTGTCCATGAGGGCCGGGGACGCGTCCCCGTGTATCCTCGGTTTTTTCTGATTGTTTTTCAAACTTTCAAGTTTTAAAAAAAAAATCATTTATTTTTTCTACTTCAGTTTGCACTTACATTCTTTTTTCACAAAACATGGGCAGTAGTAGCGACAGTAGTAAACATGAAATGGAAAAAAAATGTAAGAGCTTCAGCCTCAGTTGGGGGTTCATCAGAGTGGGAGTGTTATGGGTGAAGGAGAACAGCCATATAACGAATTTGAGTGCCCTTCCACCATCTTGAAACCTTACGCAAAGGGCCCTTTCAAACCCAATAAACCTCTTCTCCAATTTGTGACAACCCTAGACAAAGACAAAAAGAAAAATTTGGAGGGGAGTAAAGTGTGGTTGTGTCATATTTGCAACAAAAATTTTAGGAGCTACACCAGGGTATATTGTCATCTTTTGGGCATTACAACGCAGGGAGCTAAAGTTTGTCCAAATATAAAGGAGAATGAGAAGGTAGAGGTTAATAGATTGTTCATGGAGGCGGAAGCAAGGTCTAAAGTCATGTCAATGCCAATACAATCTACACAATCAGCTATGCCATACAAGGTTGCTAGTGGTAGTGCTGATGTTTCCACAAGAAGAAAGAGAAAGATAGGTGGTAGTGAGAGGCCAAGGGCAGTTGTAGGTATGTTCAATATGCAAGCACAGAATGTCTTCCATTGCCAAATTTTTCTATGCCCATGCCATCCCATTTCATATGGCACATTCTCCTTATTTCAATCAAATGTTCAAAGATGCAATTTTTGTTGGTCCCTCATTTACCCCCCTAGAAAACATAAACTACCAATGTTCCACAAGGACCCGTCCCCCCAAAAAACCTTACATTTTTGAGACATGGGAACTTGGGGGAAACATCCCCCCATCATCCCCACCGTCACTAGGAACCAGAGGACGTTTCTAGGATGTCCCCTCCAATTTTGCCCTTCTTCAAGACATTGAGACGTCCCTAAGACACTCAGGGAACTCCTAGACATCTCTCAACTGTCTCAGAAACTTCTACACGTTCCTCGTGGAATCTGAGCAATTTTTTTTTTTAAATCAAAATTTTTTTTTAGATTTTCATGCCACCAGCCCATGGTCTATGGTCCCCAGCCACACCCTAAGCAATCACAAAAAACTTATAAATAGGCATCTAAGCCTCATTCCAAATCACTCCCAAGTTTCAACAACAAGGTTGAAAGTTGCAACAGCAAGTTGCAAGCCTGCAAGAGTGAGAGATTGCAAGTGAGAACATAGAGAAGAGTAAGAGCAAGAGGAAGAGCAAGTGTGAAGTCTTCATCAATCAACCATTGAATCAACACATTCTTCAAGAATCAAGGTAAGCTTTGGCCCTTCATGACAATTTTTTTTTTAAATTTTTTTTGCTTGTTTTCAATTTAGTAATTTAAATTTACTAATTTCATTGTTCAATTTACTAATTAAGTTACTAATTTTGGGGTTTAGTGTTTACATTGTTACAAATTTTGAAATTTACAATTAAAATTTTAATTTTGCAAATGAAATTTTAAAATTTTTAATTTTATAACAGCAGTATTTAAGTGTTCAAATTTATTTATTTATTTATTTTTATTTTTTTGCAAATTTGTATAAATATTTGATTAAAAATTAAAATTTACAAGTCAAATTAGGATTTTGTCTTTTGTGTATCCTCTGCTTCTACGCTCCGTAGAACCTAAAGTAAGAAAAACAAAAGCAGAATCCTTGTTTGATGAGGATTGAAGAGCAAGGATTCATGTTTTTGTGTATCTTCTGCTTCTACGCTTCATGTGACTTGAAGGAAAACAAAAAAAAAAAATCATTGTCTTGAGCATGTGCATAATTTAATGACATTATTACATGTACGTTGAACATTAATTTCGTTTCTTGCAATGTCACCATGAGTTCTACTTCTCACAACATAAGTGATGAAGAGGGTCAAGAAGAGGCAGAGCCTATGGTTGAATCTGAAACTTCAAATACAGATGGGGAGGTGAGGCAACTAGTTCTATTGGCAGTGCACATTTTAGTTGCCCTTCCAAATTATTAGAGGATTTTGCCAAGGGTCCCTTTGATAAGAAATTGCCATTAAGACAATTTGCAACTAGATTGCCAACAAAACCTAGGGCAACAGGGGCACTAGGCTATGCAGATGTCATTTTTGTCAACTTGAATTTCAAGGCATCATTACGAGAGTTAATGCACATTTTTATATCACAAGCAAAGGTGTAGGAGTATGTAAGGGGTTGTCACTTGAAAAAAGAAATGAAATAAATAAATTGTGGGATTATGCTAATGGCCGAAGTCTTGTACATGTTGCTTTGTCATTGAGGGCCCCTCCTCCAAGTAATAGGCTGCCCCAAATCCACGAGTTTCAGCTTGTCCTAAATCTACTACTTTGCCATCTAGTTGAGGGACAGTAGAGCATAAGGGGAAACGCAAAATGACCAATACCATAGTGATGTTGCAAACACGGTGGTAGATTTACTTAATATGTAGATTTAGGATGAGGCAGATAATGCCATTGGCAAATTTCTTCTTTGCCAATGGCATCCCATTCCATGTGGCTCACTCTCCATATTATAAGGAGGTTGTGGCAAAAATAATAAGAGCAGGGCCATCATATGTGCCACCAGGGGAGACAAATTTGAGAACAATCTTGGATAAGAACTAGTCCAAAATTAATATTCTAATGGAGAAAATGAAGGCTACATGGCTAACTAGTGGATGCAACATAATCGAGGATGGGTGGATGGATATCAGCCATCATCCACTCATCAACATTATGGTCACATGCATAGAAGGTCCTTACTTCCTTAGGGTTGTTGATTATTCAGGGCACCACAAAGATGTTGATTTTCAATTCCAAATCCTTAGAGATGCTATTGAGGAGGTTGTCCCCAAGAATGTAGTGCAAGTAGTGACAAATGCAGAATATGTGTGCAAAGTTGCAGAGAAATTGATTGAGGCAACCTACAGGCATATTTGGTGGACTCCTTGTTGTGTGCATGCCATGAGTAATGCAATCAAGGACATGGGCAAAATCAAATGGATCAAGGAGGTGGTGAATGGTGCTAGAGATGTGCAAATGTTTATCTGCAACCACCATACTTCACATGCACTCTTCAAGATCTTCTCTAAGAAGCAGTTTTTGAAACCTGCAGAGACTAGATATGCCTCATATTTTATTCTTTTGGAGAGGATGCTTGAGTTGCAAGAGGCATTGCAACTAATGGACATGACAACATAGTGGAATGGGTGAATAAGGAATGGAATCAAATGGGTGCAGCAAAATATAGATCAAGGATGGGATCTAGGTACTGTTAAGATAAAACCACTAAAAAGATCAACTATAGATGGTTGGATGATTGGTCATGGTGGCACATTTGTAATGACTTGCGAGAGTCATACTATTTGGCTTCTTCTCATGTTTCAAGGACGAAACATGTCAAGGAGGGATGGCATGTTATATACCTAGGGATATGATATTATAATGTATTTAGATGGATGGAGATGCTGACATGTGGCACACATAACCTTAAGTTAGTTATATTGGGTCATGTGGACAATTAGTATAATTAATTATATTAGGTGTCAAGTAGGCCTTCATTAGGATTACTCCATTATGTTATTAAGAGGAGGTATATATAAAGGAGGTGATTATCATTGTAAGGATATGTGTAGAGTATTATATTGTATTGGAGATCTCTTGGAGATATAGCGTGGAGTGGCTTCTTCCATAAGGAGTATTGTATGGTGTTACCCTACCTCAAGGGTTTATTCTATTTCCGCATGTATTAGATATTAGGGCATATTGACCCACAAACATCTCTTGTGTTGTGTAAGATCTATCTTCTGCATTATATTATCTCCATTATTATATGTTTGGATCTTATCAATCATGGATGGGTGGATGGATATCAGCCATCATCCACTCATCAACATTATGGTCACAAGCATAGAAGGTCCTTACTTCCTTAAGGTTTGTTGATTATTCAGGGCACCACAAGGATGTTGATTTTCAGTTCCAAATCCTTAGAGATGCTATTGAGGAGGTTGTCCCAAAGAATGTAGTGCAAGTAGTGACAAATGCAGCATATGTGTGCAAAGCTGTAGGGAAATTGATTGAGGCAACCTATAGGCATATTTGGTGGCCTCCTTCTTGTGTGCATGCCATGAATAATGCAATCAAGGACATGGGCAAAATCAAATGGATCAAGGAGGTGGTGAATGTTGCTAGAGATGTGCAAATGTTTATCTACAACCACCATACTTCACATGCACTCTTCAGGATCTTCTCTGAGGAGTTTTTGAAACCTATAGAGACTAGATATGCCTCATATTTTATTCTTTTGGAGAGGATGCTTGAGTTGCAAGAGGCATTGCAACTAATGGACATGACAACAGAGTGGAATCGGTGGCTTGATTCCAAGTTAGAGCAAGGGAGGAGGGTGAAAAAGGTGGTGAAGAGTGACATTTTTTGGGCTGATGCAAGATACATTGTTGCCATTGTCACTCCAAAATTCAAAGTTATTAGATATAGGGACACAAATGCACCTAGCCTTGGAGAGGTGTATGAGCGTATTGATAGTATGCTTGGCCAAATGAAAGCCATTGTACAAGAGGGCACCACTAGAGTTCTACAATGAACATATTCAACCAATTCATTGTTGATGGGAGAAGCTCAACACTTCCTTGCACATGGCTGTCTATGCATTGAACCCGAAGTGGCATGTGCAAAGGCCTGGCAGAGTTACCCCTACACACGATGCTGAGATGAAAGCAAGGTTCATGAAGGCCATTCATAAGTTGTATGATTCTATACAAGCTAGTATCATACGTACTGAGTGGACAAAATTTCTTGCTCTTAGGGGATATTCAGAGGAGGCCAAGATGGATAGGGAGACTATGGCACGGGAGGATCCAATTCTATGGTGGACTATGCATGGTTTAATTCATTGAACACCATAGTAGCCATTCATCTGTTGTCCCAAGTTTCTAGTTCTTCTACTGTTGTGAGGAACTAGTCTACTTATAGTTTCATCCATTTTGTTAAGAGGAACAAACTTACCTCTAGGAGGGTGGAGAAGCTTGCAGCTATACATAACGCCTTGTGTTTCATTGACCACAACACGCTTATGTACAAGGAGAGTCCAACTGCCTGATAGGATGTAGAGCCAGAGAAGCTAGCACAAGTGGATGAAGATGCAGCACAGACAAGGTTGGTTAGTATTGCTTTGGAGGAGCTTGACCTTGAGGAGTCTAGCAATTCAGGTGATGAGGAGTTTGGAGTGGACTTTGGGGATGAATGATGATTTGAGGTACTAGGCCATTGGCCAATTGTATTTGGATTTTGAATGTAATCATCATTTTGAAATTTTGAATAGTTTGGAGAGGACTTTGGGGATGAATGATGATTTGAGGCACTAGGCCATTGGCCAATTGTATTTGGATTTTGAATGTTATCATCATTTTAAAATTTTGAATATAATATGAATATATTGATATTTGACATTTTCATTGGTCAACGCAATATGTTCTGAGTATTTCAAAGTTTCATATGTTATTCCTTGCATATTTTTTATAGTTTTTTAAGTACTATATATATTTGCATCGTCGTTCCAAATCTAGGCCCTTGGTCCCCCCATCCCCAAGACTCGTCCCCTCATCTCGAGACTCCGTGGAACGCTATAAACTACTCACTACCCTCCTTGATAAAGAATATTCTAAGGCGAATTTGGTGATGGAGGAAATGAGGCAGACTTGGATTAAGATGGGTTGCTCTATTGTCATGGATGGGTGGACCGATATTAGACATCAGCCACTCATCAACATCACAATCACATATACAACTGGCTCTTATTTTCTTAAAGTTGTTGATTGTTCAAGGAAGTGCAAGGATGTGGACTTTCAATTTCAAATTTTGAGAGCTTGTAGAGGAGTTTGGGGCCTCAAATAGAGGATCTTTCACCATTGAAACTAGCAATCTCGAGAGGGTTTTCGTCCTCAAGAAATTCAAGAACTCAGGTCCTCTCCACAAACAAAATGCAAATTCATATCATGGCTAAACCTCAAATGAGCTCATACTCTCTTTTTATAACATTCTAGAGAGAAATAACCAATTTTAAAATATCTTAACTTATTTTTCTCTCACAAAGATCTTTTTGAAAAATAATACTAACTTATCATGTGCAAAGGCCCCTTCCCCTAAGCATCCAGCTTGAAACTCATTATTTCAACATTCGTGTCTTCTTTATTTTTGTTTCTGAGTTTACTTCCATCGAAACACTTTTATTATTTGATCTTTGTATGGTATGCAATCAAAGACATATAAATATACATATATATATGTTTAAAGAAATTCCTTGTTGTTACTACCAGCCTGAGTATCATTATATTCTGAAAATTAGAATCTGTTGTATTCCTGAGGGCATACTTCCATCTATGTGTTGTTGTTTTGTCTCTTTTATGTGAACAAAAGTTGGCAAGTAAGATATGCATGATGCTATGTGTAAACCTGCATTCCAAAAGAAAAAAGAAAGTATTAAGTTAACAATAATGTCGAGCAAGGGTGAACGCTGACGACACAGTAGTGTCAGATATATGTATATATATATAAATATACTAGAAAATCTTTGGCCAAGATTACGATGCAGATAGGCATCGGTCAGCGATCAAGTACCAGATATACCACTGGTCAGAATGATCTTTCCAGTTAGGAGGTACCTATAGAGAAAGATCGATCAGGAGGTATAGGTCTTGACACTAGGCTCAAAGGCACATTGTTGTTAATCCGGGTTTCTTCAGATGAAGAAGCACGGGAGACCAGTTGGTCTTGGTTGGGTGGATAAAACCCTTGTTGATATCTCTTTTTCCCAAAAACAATCCAGAAGAGGATCTGCCAACAAATCAGCAAGAAGCTACTCAAGTTGTACTTTTTTTAATCTCCTTTCTTAAATTTTTGAATTTTCATTGAAGAAAGTTAACTTATCTAGTTACAAATATTCTGTTGGAAAGTTTATTTCAGCTGAAAAGAAAGTTAGTTGTGATTCAGAACTTTATTGCATTCGATGTTATTTCTTATTGGTTAGCTAATCTTTCTGCTGAAATTCTGTTATTAGACAAATTACTATTTTTCTTAAATTAGAGAGGGTGTAACATATGGTATCAAAGCTACCAAGTTTTACATTGAACCTTGGGGCTCATCATGCTTAGAACATTGTAAACAGTTAATAATGTCTCTTCATGATGGTTTTGATAAGACAAACAGCCCGGAAAAAGGTCCAAGACCCTATATCCCGCCAACTATGGAAGATCAGACTATTGTATGATTACTCAAGTTGTTCACCTCCAACAAATTCGGAGACAATAGCCGAAGCTTTGCAAAGACTTCGGAGGGAAAGAAGGAAATGGATAATCTCGGGAAAAGAGAAAGTAAAGTCCGCCATAATTGCTAAAGTAAATTAGACCAAAACTGAAAATCAAACTAAACCAGAAACATCTAAGGGAGATCGAGTTCCGAGTCCTGGATATAAACTTATACCCTATTCAGAATTTAGTGATCAGGAGGAACCTGTCACTGATAATGAAGATGATTCAGAAAACTGATCACAGGAAGTGATGATTATCTTTTTATTACAATAAAATTTATCACAGGAAGTGATAGAAATTTTGTAATTATCACAGGAAGTGATAATCTTTCTTTATTAATACATGAAAATTTTGTACTATTTGCACTTATTATGAGTTTCAAATGATTGTTTTCTTTATGCAAAGGAAGAATCCTTAAATACAGTGGAGAACCACTAAATAACAATAACTCACAACCCTAAAACTAATTAAAACTCTTAAATTTCTTCAGGAACTTCATTGGAATGGAATATTCCGGAAATGAGTTCAGGGAAGAACAGAACAACGGACACATGGATAAACTGGATCAACTCTTAAACATGATGAAAACAACTCAGGACAGATTAACCCATCTAGAAAGAAGGATGGAAGGGCAATCTGAGAGAAAAGAAGAAGGATCTGAAAATCGTAGTGACCAACATGAAGATAATTCGAGAACCCTAAGCCTAGGACTCAAGAAGAGCAGATTGGCTGATGAATTAGCTAAGGGCATGAAAAAGATTAAACCTCCTAAATTCGAAGGTTCTACTTCGGGAGATGCTACAGAGGCATGGTTAACTGAAATGGAGAAGTATTTCAAACTTCGAGATTATTCTGATAACTCAAAAGCAGCATGGGCAGCATACCAGTTGGCAGGAGAAGCTGCCACATAGTGGGAAAACAAGAGGGCTGAAATGGGATTGCAGTAGCTGATGTGTCTTGGGAGCAATTCGTAAAGATATTCCGCCAAAGATGGCTGCCCCAGTTATTTTATGATCAAAAATTGATGGATTTTGAAAACCTCAGACAAGGACTCCTAACTGTTAACGAGTATTGGGAAAAATATACTCGACTCCTCAAATATGTTCCACAGTATCGACAAGATGAAAACTTTCGAGTATGAAAGTTCATTATGGGGTTAAACAATCGTATTGGGGGTCCAATGGATGTTTTGGCACCCCGAACTATGGATGAAGCTTATGAGAAAGCTGTTCGTCAGGAGCAGAGGTTAAAGAAAGATGATTCTTTCAGAGATAGAAAGCATAACAGGAATAAGTGGGACCAGAATCAGCAGAGCTTTAAGAAGAAAGGATTTAAGAATAATCAATTCAAAAAGAACAATACTAATCCTCGGAAGGATGAAAATTTCACCAATAAAAACACTGAAAAGAGAGGACCACCAGGAGGATGTTTTAATTGTGGAGAACACTATGCGAACCAGTGCCCCTCTAAGAGTCAACAAGGGCAGCAGCAACGAAAACCCTTACCACCTCAGCAAACCATGTTCCAGCAAAGAATTCATCCAGTCATTGACAATAGGCAAACAGAGTACCAAGTTGCTCCTATAGAAACTCCAGGTATGCTTTATGGAAACCCGATAACTATTTTAATAGATACAGGAGCCACTAAATGTTTTATATCACCTAAGTTACTGGGAAGATTCCCTAAAAGAACTGGGTTTATGGCTAAATCATGGATGGTAGAATATGCGAATCAAACAAGAGCTCGCGTAGAGCAGTGTCTGTTTGAAGCAAAGATTGAATTTCCAGACTTCTCGACAGAGGTCAACCTTTATGTAGCACCTTTAGGGTCCTATGATGTGATCATAGGAATGAATTGGTTGAAAGAACATAGGGCTAAGGTCGACTGTTATGATAAGGTAGTGGAATGCCTAGATGATTTGGGGAATCCAGTACAGATTCAGGGGAAACCACGAGAAGTCAAGGTTCGGCAAATTTCGGCTATGCAACTGAAAAGAAATATAAGGGATGCAAATTGTTTGTAGTTAAGATGGAAGCAGTCAGTGAAGGGACAGAGCATTTCCAAAATAGAAAAAGAAAGTTGGGAGTTGAAGAGGAGAAAGAAATCTTCGCTGAAAAATACCCTTATCTCCGAGAATATCAAGATGTATTTCCCGAGGAACTACTTGGGTTACCACCTAGAAGAGTTTTTGATTTTGCCATTGACCTTGTGCTAGGGGCCAAACCAGTTTCAAAAGTACCTTACCGTATGACCACACTAGAGCTGGTTGAGTTAAAAACACAATTACAGGGATTATTGGATAAAGGCTTGATCCGGCCAAGTGTTTCACCATGGGGTGCCCCAGTTATCTTTGTCAAAAAGAAGGATGGGACTCTTCATCTGTGTATAGACTACCGAATGTTGAATAAACTTACCATCAAGAACAAATATCCCTTACCTCGAATAGATGATCTGTTTGATCAGATGAAAGGGGCTGCAGTATTTTCAAAAATAGATTTGAGATCGGGATATCATCAACTCAGGTTGAAAGAAGACATTCATAAGACGGCTTTTAGAACTAGATATGAGCACTATGAGTTCACAGTTCTACCATTTGGGCTTACAAATGCCCCAGCTGCATTCATGAATCTGATGAACAGCATGTTTAGAGATAGCCTGGATAAGTTTGTGTTGGTATTTTTAGACGACATTCTTATTTACTCCAAAAACGAGGAAGTGCATCTACACAACCTTCAAATAGTTCTTCAACGGTTAAGGGAACACAAACTGTATGGAAAATTGTCGAAATGTACCTTTTTTCAGAAAGAAATACAATATTTGGGACATATTATATCAGCCAAAGGAATTGCAATGGATCCTGCTAAGATCAAAGCCATAGTAGATTGGCCAGTACCAAAGAATGTTTCTGAGGTTAGGAGTTTCATGGGGTTGGCTGGGTACTATAGGAGATTTGTCAAAGATTTTTCTAAGATTGCTCATTCTATTACTTCTCTTCAAAAGAAAGGAAAAAGATTTGAATGGACTGAAAGATGTCAAGAGGCATTTGATCTATTAAAGGAAAAACTAACAACCGCTCCCATATTGACAGTACCGGATCCCAATGGCCGTTTTGTTGTTATAACAGATGCATCTGGAGAAGGATTGGGCGGTGTATTAATGCAAGAAGGGAAGGTAGTAGCTTATGAATCCCGAAAACTGAAGCAATATGAGCAAAATTATGGACCTTATGATTTAGAATTGGCAGCTATTGTCCATGCTTTGCAAATGTGGCAACATTATTTGTTGGGAAAAACTTTTGAACTCAAGACGGATCATCAAGGTTTGAAATATATTTATACCCAACCTAATCTAAATGCTCGACAGAGAAAATGGATGGAGTTAATCGCCGATTATGATCTTGAGATTAGTTATACTAAGGGCAAGGAAAACAGGGTAGCTGATGCATTGAGCCGACGAAAGCATATAACTGCAATGGTATCTATTAACACCGATTTTAGAAACTAGGTGATTGAGAAATTGAAAGAAGATGAATATTACTTACAAGTTAAGGAAGCTCTGCAATCAAATCCTCAGGAGCATAAATATGAAGGTTTTCATATTGAGACAGATGGACTTCTAAAATTTAAGGGCAGAATGTATATTCCAAAGTCTTTTGAATTAAGAAAAAAGATATGGAAAGAAGTTCACACCGCGCCATATTCAGGACACCCCGGAGTAACCAAGATGTTGGCTGATGTCAAACCATTATATTTTTGAAGGGGAATGAAAAAGGACGCAACAAGATTTGTGGCAGAATGCTTTGAATGTCAAAAAGTAAAAGTAGAGCATCACCATCCAGCAGGACTACTTCAGCTCCATAGCGTACCTAATTGGAAGTGGCAGATTATCAGCATGGATTTTGTGCAAGGGTTACCTTTGACCAGGAACAGGCATAATGCCATATTAGTGGTAGTGGATAAACTTACAAAAGTGGCACATTTCATACCAAGAAATTTAACAGATGGAGCACCAATGATTGCTCGAAAATTTGTACAAGAAATTTTCCGTCTTCATAGGATACCAAAAAAGATCATATATGATAGGGATGCACGGATGACCTACAGATTTTGGCAAACCTTATTTTTCAGCCTTGGGAACCCAGTTAAATATTAGTACAGCATATCACCCCGAGACAGATGGTCAGACATAAAGGGTAAATCAAATTCTAGAGGATTTACTAAGAATGTACTGCATGGATCAACAATACAGATGGGAAGAATATTTACCCTTGGTAGAATTTGCCTATAACAATTCATATCAGTCAGCAATAAAAATGGCACCTTTCGAGGCATTGTATGGCAGGAAATGTAGAACCCCTATAAGCTGGAATAGGTGGGAAGACAGGATCATTTTAGGACCTGAGCTGCTTCAAGAAATGGAAGAACAAGTGAGAAAAATCAGGCAGAGACTAAAGAAGCCAATGACAGGCAAAAGAGTTACGCTGATGCAAAACATGTTCCCAGACAATTTGTGATAGGAGAAAAAGTTCTTTTGCAAGTGAAACCGCAGAAGAGCTCTATAAAATTTGGAAAAGCCTCTAAGTTAGCCCCGAGATATGTGGGACCATTTGAAGTTCTTGAAATCATCAATCCTGTGGCTTACAGAATTGCTCTACCCCCAACTCTCGCCAGAATTCATAATGTGTTTCATGTTTCATATCTTAAGAAATATTATGCAGACTCTGAGCATATGATTGATTAGAAAATCATTGCAGGTACGGGACCCTGGGGTGATCACAATAGAGCCACTCCGGGTACTCGAGATATGTAAGCTGCATTTATGTAATCGCGAGGTGGTGCAATGTAAGTTCCAATGGGACCAGATTTAGAAGAGAATGCCACCTGGGAAGACTATGATGAAATTCACCAAAAATTTCCTTACTTATTTCCAAATAATTGAAACTGATGTGAAAACTGTGGTTAAACTTTCTATTGCTTATTGATAAATAATCATTGAGGACAATGATTCTTAAGGGGAAGAATATATTACATCTCTTTTTGTTTAAACAATTAAATATTAATTATGTTGTTAGTTGAGAACATCCGTTTTTCATATGAATATGAAAATGTTCGTTGAAAGTGTATACGATGATTTATTCTTTAATTGCAAATATTTTATTATATGAAATGGATTAATGGAAAAGATATTGATTATTATTTGTACCATGGAAATGATTTAACTTTCCTAATTGTCTAAGTGGTTGCAGGGCAAAACAGGTGACTAAGAAAAAGGGATATCAACAAGGAGAGGATAATAACCGGAATCAATTAGCAATAATTTAGCCAAAAACCTAAAGTTATCGTAGCCTTGGCCAAGGCATATGAGTATATATTTATATATATAAATATATTAAAATAAAGAAAAAGATTTCTCTTTTGTTTTAAAAATTATTACTTGAGTCTTACCTTTGGAGCGCTTGATGTGTATGAGTTGAGTCTTGTTTGTAACTCCTCTTTCTTTCCACTACGTGGAGCGGTCCTATTTTGATCGATTATTCCTTCTTGGCGTGCATCTTTTTCCTTCATATAGGAGAGTAGAGGAAACATTCGTATGCTATGAACATTCATATTTTTCATTCTGAAAGAGAGAGCAGATAAAAGACAAGAAGTTCGAGTTGTAATTCTTGGGAAGGCACCATTATTTTCTTCAGGTATACTGTCAGCGTTTTTCTCTGTAAAGTGTCATTGAGTCGTGCTCTCATCTAGCACAGTTCGTGATACCCACATCACTGAATATATCAGCCGCAGTCAGCCATTTCGGCTTACAAAATATTATCAGGCAAGTTCTTAAATCTTCAGAGTAGTTCGATAAGAGCTCATTGATCTTAGTAATGGTATTATCTATTGAATGAAAGGAATTCTGAACTTTCGAATTCAATCAATTGAGATCAGCATTCGTGTCTTCTTTATTTATGTTTCTGAGTTTACTTCCATTGAGACGCTTTTATTATATGATCTTTGTATGGTATGCAATCAAAGACATATATATATATATATATATATATATATATATATATATATATATATATATATATATATATATATATATATGTTTATATATAACATATATATATATATATATATATATATATATATATATGTTTATATATATAAATATGTTTAAAGAAATTCCTTCTTGTTACTACCAGCCTAAGTATCATCATATTCTAAAAATTAAAATCTGTTGTATTCCTGAGGGCATATTTCCATCTGTGTTGTTGTTTTGTCTCTTTTATGTGAACAAAAGTTGGCAAGTAAGATATGCATGATGCTATGTGTAAACCTGCATTCCAAAAGAAAAGAAGAAAGTATTAAGTTAACAATAATGTCGAGCAAGGGTGAACGCTGACGACACAGTAGTGTCAGATATATGTATATATATAAATACTAGAAAATCCTTGGCCAAGGTTACGATGCAAATAGGCATCGGTGAGCGATCAAGTACCAGATATACCACTGGTCAGAATAATCTTTCCAGTTAGGAGGTACCTATAGGGAAAGATCGATTAGGAGGTATAGGTCTTGACACTAGGCTCAGAGGCACATTGTTGTTAATGGATTCCTGTTATTACCCTTGTGAAGGGTCGGGTTTCTTCAGATGAAGAAGCACGGGAGACTAGTTGGTCTTGGTTGGGTGGATAAAACCCTTGTTGATATCTCTTTTTCCCAAAAACAATCCAGAAGAGGATTTGCCGACAAATCAGAAAGAAGCTACTCAAGTTGTACTTTTCTTAATCTCCTTTCTTTCTTAAATATTTGAATTTTCATTGAAGAAAGTTAGTTAAATATTTGAATTTTCATTGAAGAAAGTTAAATTATTTAGTTACAAGTATTCTATTGGAAAGTTTATTTCAACTGAAAAGAAAGTTAGTTGTGATTCAGAACTTTATTGCATTCGATGTTATTTCTTATTGGTTAGTTAATCTTTCTGCTGAAATTTTGTTATTAGACAAATTACTATTTTTCTTAAATTAGAGAGGGTGTAACAGTTTGTTTCCTTTGTCCATGGGACATCTACAATCTTGTCTTTCGAAGCAAAGGTTGAGAGAAGCATGAAACGGAGAACCTGGGGGTCCAAAAACCAACTCCTTCACGCTCCTGTCACCCAACCTTCTACACATGGCAGCTTATACACTAAATCCAATTCCATACAAAATTGAGAAGATAAAGAAGGAACCATTTAATGATGCAGCGTTGGTGTAAGGCTTAAAGCAGTCAATAAGGAAGATATTTGGAGATGGAGTGATATCACATACATGTCACACATGATTTGTACCTTTGTTTATGGCCAATGTAAGTTTACATCTTTGGAGGCAAAGGCGGAGAGAAGCATGAAGTGGATATCCTAGAGGTCCAATCCCATACCCTCTAGTTCTACATCCCAATATTAGTGCTTGGAAGAGTGTTCAATGGGCAAAAGAGGCAAGAAAAAAGCAGACTTTCCTATGCTCCCCCAAGTTTCCGGGACTTGGACGGCAAGGGATGAGGGAACATGTTACCAGGACGCAGTTTCTTTTTGACCATTTTTTAGGGGACAATAGGGGACGTCTATTAAAAAAAATAAGGCAAATTTTAAAATATAAAGAAATCTAAAATATTTATATGATAACAATGATAAGGCATTCATCATAGACATTATAGTACCTTAGAAATAAATACATAACAATAACATTAGACTTGAACCTTACAAACCTTACCACTGTGTGTATGTAATTCTTAACTTGATTCTCTAAAAGTCTCCAATATAACCTAGTGTATGATTGTGTTTCTTGTAACTGGGAGGTTTGCACTTGTATAGAGAATTATTACCTGGTCAAATGGTGTTTTTGCTTGTACAAATGAACTGTCACCATTTATTATGAGTTCTAAACTTGTTAAAAAAGGATTGTTAATTGACTATCACCTTGACACATGAGCTGAACTATTACCATGCCTAATTAGTAATTAGGCTTGTACTTGCAATATGATGTTTGCACCATGTCATATGAAGTTATGTTACCTGATCTTTGAGGTCTATTTTAACATTGAAGTATGATATTTTATATCTGAGGTCTGTACATGATATTCAAGTTCAATTACCTTGTGGAAAAGGCTTGCATTAACACTAATAGTATTGTTACTTTTCATAAGAAGTTTGTACCGATTACATGAGGTCAAATACCCTGACATATGAAGTTTGTTAACCAACATATAAGGTCTGTTACCTTGGCTTTTGAGATATGTCATTTGTTACTTGAAGTTTGTACATGACATATGGGGTTCGTACTTGTCATTTGAGATCAATTACCTTATGAACAAGGTCTACATTTTTAATATAAGGTCTGTTCATTTATATCTAACATATGTACAGGTTATTTGAGGTCATTTACCTTAAGAACAAGGACTATAGTTAAAATAAGAGATCGATAACCTAATGTATGAGGATTGTTACATGTATTGTGAAATCTATACTTGATCTTGGTGGTTTGTACTTGATAGGTAAGGTTTATGGCCCCCCATCCCTTTTTTTTTTAAATTGTGTTTTTTTTTTTTTAAATTAAAGGAAATTCATAGGTAAGGTTTATGGCCCCCCATCCCCTAAAAATTTTCACCTGTCCTCGGGATGTTTCTGAAAAAAAATTGAAAAAAGGGGGGGGGGATGTTTCCTACCCGTCCCCGCGTCCCCTATAGGGGACGGGGTCTATTTGGGCAGGGGACGCGTCCCCATGGAGCATAGAGACTTTCTTAAAGATTGACTTCGATAGATCTTATCATCAAATAGAATTGGGATTCATTCTGGAAATATTGGTTTAAGAGACTTTGGATTCTCCAACAAAGCTCTAATACCTTACTCCCTAACAGGACTTTGGGTCCTCTACCAAAGGAGTGATACTTTGACTAAGGAATCAGCCAAATACCTGTAAATGACAAACTTTTTGGAGGCTGTTTCCAAACAGCGGTCTACTGGGAAAGGTTGTCCTCTTGCTCTCAGTTTGACTATGACGAGTATCATCTAGAAGCAGCATGATTTCAAGGGAAATCAGAGGCATCTTGCCATCAAAAAGTAATCTTTTAAATGTCCATTTTGCAAATGATTCAACTTGCCTCTGAGCTCTTTCGCTAGTGAGTGGCAGTGATATTTAAGTGCATTGACATAGAGGCATATGCTTGTGTTTTTGAAAGCAGATTACAGAAACGGCATCCTATGTAGATCTCCCCTTGGTAAAAAATATTAAAATAAACTAGATCTCTACAGTCAATCATGTTTTCTATTCACCTTATCTTTTCCCCTCCATGGCAATTTACAGAAATTTAGAGATAATTCTCACAAGGCTAGTTTTAAACAAACAACGTGAGGAAACGAAGCCCTGTTTTGGATTGGGAGGAATGACATCTTTCGGAGGAAACGAGATACATTCTTGTTAACACAATATCCTCATCACTATTCCTTTCATTATAGTTTTCTTAAAACACAAGTTTGGTTTGAGGAGAAATCAAATGCAAGGCTTAGCAGACGAGAACTCCAATTTAGGAGGGCTAGGAAAGTACCAGAATATAAGTACAACCTCACCACCATATTCATCCAGCTATTGAATTAGTCTTTCAAACACGTGAGCCAGCTAGAAGGAAGACCTCATTTAGGATTGCAGGTTCTCAAGAAGGTTTGGAAAGCTTGGAGCTTATTTTAGGACTGCATTGAAAGTTTGGGGTCCCAACAAATGGTTGGTATCTGGCATTATATGTCTACACAATTTTCAGTGAAATTGCTTTGATATTGAATCCATGCTTGTCTTTGACAATTTAGCATGACCACATAAATCAAGTAACATAAACTCATTCTCAAAAATGATAAATGCCATGACAATGTGGTTCAAATTTTAGAATGCACATTTTTCATTAGCAGGAGATTCGCTTGCAGGAAACAAAGTCAGGAAAAGAGAATTCTCTTTTGGATTGGGAGGAAATGCAGTATTCCAGAGAAAAAACAACAAAGTCTTATTGACAAAATATCATCATTACAATTCCCATCATTATTAAAAGCACAAGCTTGGTTTGAGGAGAAATCAAGAGAGAGGCTTGGAAGACAAGAATTCCAATTTAGGACTAGGGGAGTACCACAAAAAAAGTAATATTCCATCAGTATATTCATCCAGCTACTGAAGTAGCTCAAAGTGAAGGACCCTTTCAAACATGTAATCCAGTTAGAAGGAAGGCCTCTTTTAGGATTGCAGGTTCTCAAGAAGATTGGCATGCTTGGAGCTTATTTCAAAAGAACTGCATTGGGACATCTTAAGGTCCCAACAAAAGGTCAAAAGCCCTAACAAAGGAGTGTACCTGGAAACAACCTCAACTGGACCTGGTTCAGACCAGAAAGGTAAAAAGACCTTAGCCTTCATTCAGATAGACTAATGACCAAGCAAAAGAACAAGTTAACTTTTTTTATTAATGTGGGATCTCAGCATCTGGTTTCCTGGTTTATTCATTTGGTTAAGGAAGAGTGCTTTTCTGTCAGTCTAAATCTACGACAAGGTTGCTAGTGTCTGCAGAATATGTTTTGCTATTGTAAGCTCAGAAAATAGTCTTTGGTATAGGTTGAATGTAATTCGCTCCATGGGATGGTGAATGGTCACCTCTATTTTGTATAATTCCTAATCCCAAATTTCAGCAGTTATTTCAAGAAACACAAACCAATGTAGTAATTTCCAAAATAATATAATCGCATCTTTCATAAAATTGACAGTTAAATACTGCAACTTCATTAGATTATCATTTCAAATTTTTGAGTTTTTGAGGGGCATTTTCTAGCTTTTTATGGGCAGGGGACCCAGTACAACCTCTACTTTAACTATCAATAAAAAGGATTAACCAAATGTATAATTATTATAAAAATTAAAAGCATCTAGGCTTAGTTATTAAAACATTTTGTTTTCAGATGGAATGCCTATACAGGCTTTTTCTTGTTTTGTTTTTTCACTTCTTTTACCTAGCATATAAATGCTCTTTTGTTGAGTCAAAAGATACAATATGTTTGAATACCCGATTTCAATAAAATTTAAGTGTTTAGTTACCCCTTCCAATAACTTTAGGAAATTATATTGGGGAACAACATATTTTTTTTGTTAAATATGATTTTCCCCATTGGATATAGTTGATAGTGATACAGGATATCACATTTTCCCTCTTAATATATACATATCTTTTTGATAGTTTTTTAAAATTAAATACAGTTTCACTCAAATTCCTTCTTATCTTTTATCCACTTCACTATTAAGCGAGATCTCGTCCTCAATAAATTAACATTTGACCCAATTGACTTACACAATTGTGCTTTGGTCTTATAAATTCCGATTCAAGGATTTAGTTAAGGCCTCATGATAAAATATGTACCAACAGACTTTACAAAAGTAGAACCGTCCCCCTTGCTGTATTGCTTTATAAAGAAAAACTTTTTGCCTTCTTGGAAAACTAGAAGGTCCAACCTCTTCTATTTTAAAAACATCAAATACCTCTCCTCCTTCTCTTGGGATATTCTCCATAAACCCTACCATGACTTGTTTATGTAGACAAAATACCATGTGTGGAAATAATATTTTTCTCAATTTTCCTTTGGTTTATCAGCAGCTGCAAGAATTATATAAAACTATTTGACAAATCACAGGTAGTCATATTGGATGGAAAAGTGCTGAAATCTTCCAAAATTCTTAACTATAGCTCATATTTATCTGATCACTACCATGTCCCCACAGTTATTGATATGTGAACCTTCCTTACCCTTAGCTACAATGTAATCCCCTCCCTTAGTGGCAGATGTCTAGCAATCGCTACTCAACTGTAACGTGCTCTTTTCTGGTGGTATTGTTGGAGAACAAAAGCCTGTAACGTGTTTTGTTTTCTGTTTTTTACACTACTGACTGTTCTGTGGAAAACCACTTCTATATGTCTCCAGTAACTGCAAAATTTTCAACATCTACAAATTGGTATTCTACATCTTTTTCACTTTTAACATTTTCCAAAGTTTCTTCATTCTGTTGGCCAGAAGCCAGCAGTGAGATAGGTCATAGGCCAGAAACTAGCAAGCCACAGGCATCGGAAAGAAAATAGGTCACATGCCAGAGAAAAGTGTGTCAGGCCACAGGGCATGAAAGTATGTTAAACCCTTAAGTTTCCAGTATGGGTAAGGGTATACCGGTACAGCAATTTTTTTCCCTGGGTTGGGTACTGTATGGATGTACTATCTATCTATCTATCTATATAGAATTGAAAACACATTTGATATTTTATTTTATTTCTTATTTACCCATCCACCTTTAATCTTTAGCCATCTACCTTTTTAATTCTCATTTTTATTTTTTATTTTTTATTTTTTATGTTTTTATCTTTCAACCATCCCCGTGTCCACCTATGTTTCACCTTTCATATATGTACCTTATTTTTTATGGGAACAATTCCACTTTAACTTTCAACATTTTGATTTCTTTTACCATGACTTGTTACACACTTCTCTCCCAACAATGCCACATAAGAAAATGGTGTTTGAACAGCAGCATACTCTGCATCATTTATCTACAGGTAATGGTGCTGCATAAGAAAATGAACACAATTTATTCCCGTACCAAATTAAAAAAACATCGTTTGCTTTCCAGTCATGCTCTCCTTGCAGGAAATCTGATTTGGGATTCAACCACCTGCATTCAACATGCCATCCAAAATATGACATTGACGTTTCCCATGTGTCATACTCTTTTTCTTTGTAAATACAATGTTGTGCTAACAATAAATGAGTATGTGACAGAAATCTCTCAGAAACACAAGTTGGAATGCTTTTTTTAATTTTAAAAATTTGTTTTTAAAAAGTTTGGCCCACTCCCGCTTCCATCTGGTATGGTGATGGGACTGATTCCAGCAGGATCGGGTAACATAGTTAAGCCCCAGACCATGAAAAGCTTAAGCCCCAGACCATGAAAAGCAACTGGCCACAGGCCATTAAAAGTGACAGGCCACAACCCCAATAGAGATGTCTGTTCTGAGACCATTTGAGACACCCAATGTGACGAGTAGCTCACATCCATTGAGGATAAATTATAAAAAAAAAAAATATTGAATAAATGAGATGATGGTATAACAATAGCAGTGTATGAATATGTATTAGAGTTAGAAACTTGAAAACATGCCTCTAAAAGGGACAACCCTACAGAACATTAATTCTTAGTTGTTATGTCACACTAGGGAACATAACCAAAACGGTAGGGTACTGGTAGATCTAAGTGGAATAGGGAGTTGAGTAAGTATGGTTTAGTTGTAATGTCCCCTTTCTGTCCGTAACTGACTCGGAGATAGTTAGCCTTGTTCCTAGTGTTTCCCGAAGGCTAACTTAGTGGATTAAAGGTAAATTTACTTTTAAATTATTTCTTAAGTTGTCAAAAGTTAAATAGACGTTATGTTTCCTAGACAACTTAAGTTGTTTTAAAAAGTGCATGCTAAGGCCCCCTTATGCAGCACTAGGCTTCATAAAGCTTTTTTCTTTAAAAGAGGCACTCACCTTGGAAAACAAAAAAGTAATATTTTAATTGTCTTTTATGGAGCGCTCACCTGGAGGAAGACTATTTAAGGGGTTTGGGTCTTCATTTTGAGGTTTATGCATTTTGAAATCAAATTTTCTGTGAGAGCCTCTGTGCTTTGTCCTGTGGGTGTGAAACCCTCATTCCTTCTCTAGTTTCGGTTGTGGAGGATCAACCCTAGCTGGTTCAAATCATGATTTTGCCTCTGAAATCACATAGAGCTTCAATGGAGTCCTTTTGTAGTGGAACTGAGAAGAGTAATTTTAGTTTTCTGATGAAGATTTTGGTGGTGCAGATTTCAGTGTGATTTTGGTGTGTTTTAATGTTTTTTGGTGAGTTTGGTGTGAATAGTATTTCAGGCCGTACTTTCCCAGCCAAGGCCGTACCTGTACAGGCTGTACCATGTTTGTGGATTTCATGGAGACAAATCTGCATTGAATGAACCGAATATGTTTGAGACTCAGGCGCAAGGTTACCCAGGGCAGTTTGGAAGAGATTTAAGCCATGTTTTGGCAAGAAAGAAGTCGTAGCAGGCCATACTTGCTGTTGTACAGGCTGTACCTGGTCTGAAGGGGACATGAGGCCCTAGCATGCAAAGTGCACCTTTTTTTGGACTTTTTTTTCAGTGATGATGGGTGGCACCTAGGGCTTCACAAACAGTCTGCAATAATTTTGAAGTGGACAAATCAGTTTGGAGGTGGTTTGCTTGATGGATGGCCGTTTTATGTGCTTGTTTCAGACCTCTACATAGCTGCTGTTCAAAACAGATCAGTTTCAGCAGAGTTTTATCAGTTTGGACAGCGCCAATACAGTGTATGACAGTGTTTTCTGGATCTTCAACTAATTCTACAGCAGCAGGGCTATCAAGCGTATAGTTTGTTAATGTTAGAAGTGTTATGCCAAGCTTAATTTCCTGATTTTGTTGCAGTAGTTTGTTAGAATTGAAATCAGAAAGAAAAAGGTCTTTTTGCAGCTATTAAACTCATTGTACTATTTTCTTTAGTTGCGAAAATAAGTGTTTGTAAACCCTGGATGGTAGTACCGCCAATCCTCATAGCATTCCATAACTGGCTTAAGTCTGGTATTATCGACTATTCTGGTCTGAATCGAGACTTACACCATGTCAGTACCTTGCATGCTCATTCTATCTAACATGCACTTTGCTGAAGAAGTGTAGAAGTGGCTGGCTATGCCTCCTAGTGCATGCTTGTGTTGCACATTACACACTCCGCTGAACAAGGCATGTGATCGTCGTGGATGCCTGGTGTGTACGTAAACATTTGCATAGCATACAATACAATAGCAATTTGAGTAGAAGTATGATTCGAACACCGTATGCTCTCACCTTGCCCACCTCGGGATTTGGGTGATCAAAAAGTGTTGCAAAGACTGCCTATGCTTTGGATTTCAGCTGACATTAGTTTTGAAAAAACTAGGGTGGCCATTACATCAGTTTAACCAGTCTCAACTCTAATCTTTCTTATTACATATTTAAATAGAATTGAACCGGATGAAATAAAATCAAAGAAACTAACAAATGGCAAATATGAAAAGAAGTTTTATGTACATCATGTGCCCCATTTCAGGTCCAAATACAACCTCAGTGCTCAAACTATTTACATTTCAGCTTCATGTAAAAGGAGCTCCTAACATACCCAGTGGCACGCTCAACTAGGATATCGATACTCCATGCACATGTGCAAAGCAAATAATGCCAGAAAAGCAAAATATAAAAAGTTGTACGCGAGCTATTAGATCAATGCTCTGAAATCCAAGTATTGAATCCAGTCAAACACTTGAAGAAGATTCAATTAGCATCAGTTACAAACATGATATTATTCAAGCACCAGCCAAAAGCTTTGCATTAAAAGAAAACTCTTGCTTAAGTTTTAGCAACAGCTTCAGAGAAGAATTAAAAATATAAGAACATGGTCATGACTCATAACATACCTTTTCCTGAATGGAATGAATAACAAAATTATACCGCTGCTGCCCTTCTAGCAGATCAGTCTTTTTTAATACATGATCCCCATAATGTCAGCAAGCACTTCCTTGTCTTCCTCTTCAATGTGTTCAATGATGCCTTGTTTTATTGTCTTGTCGTTATCAGCATACTCTGCAAATTTTGTGTTTGAACAGCAGCACCAAGCCCCATAAGAAAATCATTGGCTTTTTCAAGCAAAGTTGTCAGTCATAGCTAGCTTCTTGTACACATAAGTGAATATTTATTTCTAGTTATTGTTAAATTCACAAAGAATTGCTTTCCAGTTACATGTAAGAAATCTACTAATGCTTGTAGGAGGCCATACACTTTCTGACGTTTTTTCATATGTAAACTGTAAACACCTTTGCAAAATGGCTAACATATGGACTCAATTAAAAATGCCTTCAGTTATTTTGCAGCTATTTGTGCAAGATGCTTCAGACCAATTTGAAATATAAAAATCCAATCATCACAAAATGATGAACAGACTACCATTCTAAATCAGATGTTGACCCTACCAAAGACATCCTAAAGCTGAGACAGTAATTTCAATTTTCCCTCAGCATGCTTAGTATACATAACAAGGATGCACATACATACATGCATTTATGTACATATAAATGTCTATACACATATACACATACATATGCGTGTATATATATAAATCATATGTATATCTACTAAGTTACTGGTTCTGGTACGGGAATGGGTACCAGAACAGGGTTCTGGTACGCTGGTACGGCAAATTTTTTTCCTTCGATTTGGGTACGGTTGGGTACGGCTGTACTATATAGTATATATATATATATATACAAAAAAATAGAAAAATAGAACATATACAGATTTGAAAATACATTTGATATATCAATTATATATATATATATATTATAATTATATATAATATAATAATATAATATATTATAATAATAAATATAATAATATAATATATATTATAATAATATAACATTATAATATAATAAAAATAAAAAATAAAAATAAAACTTAACTTTGATCGGGAGCGGCCGGGCCACGCCCGGGCACTCTCATCGCCGTTCCAGGATCCCCTCCCAGTCGGCACGGGACCGGGACCCTGAGGGGGAGAACCCGGCAACTGAGTATATCTACATATATGATACATGCATACCCCCGGTCATGGGGAGTGATGTAAATGTCACCAAAAAACGAAGAAAAGACACCAAATGGATGACACTATCAAAAGGATGGGTAAAACTACATTTCGATGGGGCAGCCAAAGGGAACCTTGGCATGTCTGGAGCTAAATGCATAACTAAAAATTCAATGGGCAACTTGGTAGCGGCAGGATCAATGAAACTCAAAGATGGCACGAATAACGAAGCGAAAGCACAGACAACGGTCTTTGGTTTACAATATGCCTCAAATGTGGAGCTCGGAATGTAGAGATTGAAGGAGATTCAATGATAATGGTTACTGCAGTTCATAAACAGGGTACAATGAATTGGTAAATCAACAACATATTGTTGTAGGCATGGCTGATTTTGGATGCATTGCACTCATATTCCATAATACATGTTTATAGAGAGGCCAATAATGCGGCCAATTATCTCACTAACTATGCAATAGAAATGGGCATCGACAAAAAGATTGGTTTCAAATATGAAGAATGGGATAATCTAAGCACATATTTAAACATCAACATTGGTGGCGATGGAGGAATCATTTCACACAATCCATCATGAGTTCGAAGTACCCGCATTTATATCCCGAAGCGCTCGACAAAGGAATAATCAAGAAGATAGATTTGGCACGAGCCAAAGAATGATTTTAAGGATGATCATCTCAAATGTCATTATGAGAATGAATGGCATTTTGGTTATTTCTACACCATTGATGAGCACATACTCATTGCCCACCTTTGCATTGTAAGCTTGCATCCCACAACGGATACATGTGCAAGGCTGCTTTTCTCAGGGAGATAAATGGCCTTCTTGGGAAACATAACAGAGCTGCGCCTGAAAAAAGTTTTCAAAACTAAGTTGGGACTAATGTTATATGTCATACAGTCGATTCTGGGTCATGAGTTTATGAGCATAGATCATCACTATAGGGTCAACTCCAACATTGCCTCAATGTTTGTGGCAGTATTACTGGACCTGGGAGAAGATATAGACACAATTCAAGACCTAACAAAAATAATGGTGAAGCGGAGCATCCTTGGTGGCCTGGACGACATTCTCTCGGTGGTTGTCCCTAGTATGAGGGTCCCGATGCCAAGTGGGGCTTCTTCAACCTCTGGTTTGGCGTCACTGGCATAGAACCCCTTTGTCTACACGAAATTCCCGATTCATGAGGAATGGAAGAAGCACAAAGCAAGACAAGCGGCTGACTTTCTAAAACAGGCCACAGGATAAACGGAGGCACCATTGAGTGGATGATCACAATGTTTATTGATAGTTCAAATGAGGACGAAAGTTAACTATATCAGTATTGCTATATAGGTGACTGTTAGAATAGTATATGTCAATATGGCAACTATAGCGCCAATCAAACAATAGCAGTAGCATGTAGTAGGATGAAAATGTATAAATCTCAATGTAAACAAGCAGTTTTGAGCACATGGTGTTTTGTTTTATACCCATTTCTGCCATAATCTTGGTAAATTTTGTTAATTACCAGGCCGATACATGTAAATTTTATTGATGGTTAATATATATGGGAGCAGTCCCCCTAACCGCATTTACCTATCAAAAATAAATGTGATACATGAATATCTAAATAAATATACATATGTATATACACTACATACACGTGCATATATAGATATGTATCTATATATAGTACACATCTAAGTATATAAATGTGTGTATGTACATATGTATGTGTACGTATATATACATTTGTAACTGTACATATATACATATGTATATGTCATATTAATTTAATACATCTTCGCAAGAATAGTTGGCACTACAATATTATTTTCTCTAAGTTGCTGGTCCTGGTACGGGAATGTATGGGTTCGATTCAAGTATGCCAATACAGTAGATTTAATTTTCCCCAGGTGCGGGTACAAGTTCATGTGTGTGTGTGTGTGTGTGTGTGTGTGTGTGTGTGTGTGTAATTAATTTCATATATAATATTATATCAATACTATATTAATGATTATCAGAATCTATAAATATATAAATAAATTAATAATCACTGATCGGTATTTAGAATTTATAAAATAATAACAAAGGAAAATTATAAACTCTAAAAAATCAAGTGGGAACTAGACCATGAACAGAAGGTAAGGACAAAAGCCAAGTGGCTAATGGCTATGGCTCATCTATTACTGCGAGAACAGAAGCTTAGGATGAAGGACCTCCTGGGCCTGTTGTCCAGTCGATTCACCGCCTGACCTATTAACTGCATGCATTCCTCGAAAGCGGGCATGAGATGGCTGATATTCCCTAGATATTAATCATAAATTGCAGTTTCGTTGATAATCTGTTGCAGAGATTCTAAAGTTGTAGCAATATATAAATCGTTGATAAGGATTTGTAAATGTTTTAGTGATTCAGATTCGTGTTGCAGAGATCTCTTGAACAAGAGCCCTCATTTGGGATTCTGGGCCAAACCCTGAGCAAACCCAGGGCTGGCCTGGATCCAAACCAATATCAGAACCGTATTTTTGGAATATGCAGGCCTATATAAGCAAACCTGATGACATAGTACTTTCTAGAAGGTAAAGGCACTGATGTTTCACTGCTCAAATTGCTTATCATATGTCATGTGGTTTCCCTAAATAATACACTAGAGAATCCATGCTGCATAAGTACCAATCCTAGCACAGAGCAAAAGCATCCACTTCTATCTCAAACATCTCAAAATTAGGCAATACCATTGCTGCCAATGTATGAAACTTCAGCTTTTGTCATTTGTGTATAGAAAGCAGTCTCCAGTGACTTTTGCATGATGAAATTTACTCAGGCCCTTCAACAAGGCATTTAATAGTGCCATAATGTCTGGACACTTATCAAAAATTTAAGAGACTGAACTGCCTCAAAAAATTGATGGCATGAATTTAAGAGACTGAGCACACCTGGGATAATCTGGGCGAACGCACAGGAAAAAAAAAGGAGGATATTTTTTACTTTTGAGTTTGAGTTTGACTTAAAAACAAAAAAAAAAAAAACATGAGCCCTAACCATAAAAATGTCATCTAAACCATTTGAAACACTAAAACAAATCATTTTTACCTCATTTTGAATGATCTTTTTGAAGACGCATATGATGCTGATTGCTGATTTTATTATTTCAATATCGAACAATGAATATCTATCACGATGGTTGAGTTTGACAAATTGACTTTGAAGTAGTATTTTTAATTTTTAAGGTGTTTTTATTTATTATATGATGCTATGCGGTATTCTGAACTTATTCCTGTTTTAAGTCTGCAAATACATATATATTTATGATTTTCACATGGTTTTTGGAATGCATAAACCAAGAAAAAAATTGCCCTATTCACGTACCCAAACCTGAAATGATAACTTGGTATGTTATCACATAGGCTAGATAAACCTGGAAGGATGCTATATCACATATCTGGGCATCTTCCGTAAGGATAAAGGCACAGATATAGCCCAAATAAATATCAGATGTGCCTATGCAGTGACATATCTGGATACAGTACTGATATGACAATGCCATAAAAAGGCAGTATCTGGATGTGTCAACGTATCCGTATCCAGCACATATCCAGTGTTGTACCCAGATATGTCATGGAATTTTCAGGTTGTATCCAGGCATGTACAGCATATCCGGTCCTATCCAAATATTCTTAAACATTTTATATATATTATTTTCAATATATTTCATAACAACATATCAGTTTCATATCCAGGTTGTCCCTGAAAATTCCAGTATATCATATCAGTGCTCAACTCCATATCTGTATCCTCATAACTTTGTAAATTAGCAATGAAAAGCTTTCAAAGCAGTGTAATAAACAAAATCATTAGTAAAGTAGCAATGACAACCTTTTCTTAATGGTGAAATAAACAAGTTTCAAACTCCACTAAATGGTGAGATGGGTAGCAAGTCGCTTACCTGCACACACTTGAGAGAACTCTGCTAGCTGTGAGTACGTGTATTGCTGCTAGATTCCCCCATAGCATATTCCTTAGTTAATCCTTTGCCTTTGATAAGAAATGTTTTAGGTTGATGAATACTTAGTTGCTTTACTTGAAACCACAATATTCATGTAGTTCAAATGTTGTTCAATCCTCCTTATCTGTGAGAAGTAAACTGTTTGCAAAATTAAATCTTTCTAGGCAATTCATGTGTCTTTCCTTTGTTTTGAAGGTCTAAACCACATGCTACTTCCCCAGTTTAGCTGTAATACGGTAAGGAGTCGGACCATATAATTTTTTGTTGGAACCTTACCTTTAGTATTGTTCTAGTGTGGCTTGCTTATGTGCTTGGCATCATATGAATACCATGTTGCCAAATTTGAAGTTTGTTTTCCTGCATCCAAAAACTGATTGCTTGATTTATGTTCATAGTTTTATATGTTTTCTATGTATCTCTAGTGTTGTGGTTTCGACCTTTAACACTTATGTTTATCATAATACAGATTTTGTAGGAATTTATCTCAGGCCACCTGTATGAAGGCCAGCGTATAGACATAGTGGTATGTATCTTAAAAACATTGAAAAGATTCAGTTGTTCACATTCGTGTATGTTTGTTGGCTCCAAAGTAGTAAACTAAGTTGATAAAAAGGGAAAGGTGTTGACACTAGCAATGGTAAAATTCCACCCACAATCAGAGCCTCAATCCATAATTGTGTAAGTGCAGTAGAATTCCAAGAACAAGACTTTTCTGGTCAAAACTGCATTCAATGCTTAATTACATTGTGACATTGTTTGATGTAGATAGGGTAGCCACTTTCTAAACACACCTTGTACATATTTAAGCTGAAGTTGAATCCTATGTTTTCAGATTTCCCAGATATCATGTTATTGGAAAAACAACATATATTCAACTATTATGATAATTCTAAGATTCTTGTTATAGATCAATTTTCTTAGGCACCAATGATACTCAAGTTGTTTTAGTACTACTCACTTTGCTTCCTGTTATATCCAAAAAGATATTATTTATTTTGGGTTTAAGATAAGAGAGTGCATACTGGTTGATTAGCCATAATGAATTTGTAGTTTCAGTCCTGTGAGTACAATTATAACTAATGTTAAATGAAGTTTAAGCTATCATTCACAGATTTTATAATTATTAAACAATTTATTGTGTATGCCTTCAAGGAGACATGCATACTTGCAACCAATTATAATTCCTGAAATAACTAAGTTTTGAGTAAAAGCATAAACAAATCTTCCTCTAACTTTCCTGTGAGATTGTCAGGGATATATTTTACCTTTGTGTATATGATCATTTAGTACTTTTTTTATGATTCATTACTCCATTCTGGGACAGTTCAATTCAGAGAAGTCCAATGATAGTAGCATAGCCCTACAAACAAATCCAATATAAAGGACATTACAAAGTCGTCGTCGTCATCACTTGCCATCATTCAATACTAACCTGTAAACGACTGGCATATAAAGTGAGTGTGTACATGAAAAATAAATATTTGGATTTCTCAACCCTTTATTTTTTTTGCCATTTCCCTTCTCTAACATTATTGGTTCATGTTTTACGGTGGCTTCCTGCAAAACAGACAAAACAAGTTGAATTTTATGTTTCCTTGTTCTCTGACTTCAAGAGGCGTCTTGTCATTTGATACTCATTCCTTTTCATGCAGCTTGAACCAAATTTTAGGATAGTCATAATTTAATAAGTTTTAATTAAAATGATTCTGCAGTATATCATAAGGTCCAGTGCCCATAGGCCCCTTACATCGGTGCAATGGCCATTAGGGCCTTTACACACTCTCATGATAAAGGGCCTTTATGCACTCAACTCATAGGTCTAGAAGGGAAGGCACAGTGAAGTCCTGTGTAAATCATCTAAAAGTACAAAATATTGACAATATTATTTGCTAGTAGAATGGTGATAATTTATGAAGCTTCAAATGTTTAGTTCTGTAATAATATGCATTCTGATAATACCCTGCACGGAATGATCCAAGATTATGAACCATCATTATAGCACTAAGATAATTGGTAAGACTAAACTATGGCATTAAATGAGCTTCAAAACTCATAAGCAAGAAGAGCCTGTTTCTAAATAAATGCAAGAGGGATAGATGATATCTAAAACATATGAATGATACAATGATATTTTTCAGATCCGTTGGGGTTGGACATAATTGTATATTTTTACTTCAAGCTTGCCAATTAACATGTAAAATGGCACACAACTTTATTCGTATGTTGCATAATTCCATATTAATGTAAAGTTTGCACCATGTAAAATATACATCTTCAATATTATTTTAAACTACCCACTCTCCCTGTTTACAGACACATGCCGACGACTGTCTGTGTTATGGTGGACATGGCTTGATCGTTTTCTTTTCAATGTTTTCCAAGTAATATGATCTTCTCGATATATAGGGGCATTATGTCCAGTTTGGCACTCTGCATATTCTTCCTCTTTATCTCCGTAAGGAGCAGCTTTGTTGTTGTGTAAACTGGATATTTTTGATTTAACAGACTTCAATTTCTTTGGTACTCTTTTCAAGAAGTCCATATTATTTTCCTCGTACTCAAGTGACCCATGGCAATTGATGCTCTTCCTGGAGTGCTCAGCTTCCAATCTGTCTCCCTCGGCTGCATTAATTCCCTCACTTTCATTGTGAATACCAGTATTAAGTAGATCTGTATCCAACAGCTGTTCTTTTTTCTTTATTCTCTTTGCCAGCTGTGATTTAGCCATTTGAGTCACATCTGCCCCACCTTCAACAGCTTTCATCCACTGTGTTTCACTCAATATATCAGTGTAGATAACCTCCTTTCTGCGCCGTTTACCTGAATGCGGGTCAATACCATCTACATTTTTATCACATTTCTCATTGTTAGTTACACAAAATGCCCATTCTGGAACTTCATGCTCTTCCATTAACCTTGACCTGTAACCCTCCTTCTGTCGTCTTTCCTCATCCATCTTCTCAAATAGCCAAAATTCGTCCTCATTACGAGAAGCAAGGCGATTTATTTCTCTTTCGCTGGGCACATCTACTCCTAATGAGTTAGTTCCCCTTCGCATGATTTCCCTCAGCATCGCTCTTCTCTCTTCTTCTGCAGTGTTAAAATAGACAAGGTTAATTAAGAGAGTAAAGATTACAGAATTCATCAAAATAAAAATGTCATCACAGGGTTTTAACTTACGTGTGGAGGTGTTATTGAAAAGGCCAGCTTGGATAACCTTAGCATCAATGCCCATTTTTTGTTTTGCACGTTCAAGAATTTCCTCCTCAACAGAACCAACACTCACCAAGACAAAAACACGAACCTCCTTCTTTTGGCCAATTCGATGAGCTCGATCTTCTGCCTGCTGATCCATTTGAGGATTCCAATCACTATCAAATAATATCACAGTATCAGCAGTTTGTAGATTAAGACCAAGCCCACCAGCTCGGGTGCTTAAAAGAAACATAAAGTATGGTGAATCAGGAGCATTGAACTTCCGGAGCAAGGAACCTCGTTCATCTGTTTTGGTTGTTCCATCAAGCCTCAGATACATGAATCCATGCAAAGACAAGTAAATTTCTAGGATATCCATAAGGCGTGTCATTTGAGAAAAAAGTAGCACCCTGTGCCCTGCCCTTTGCAACTTAGGTAGCAAGCGATCAAGCAATTCAAATTTGCCCGATGCTCTAACTATCTCTTCTTTCCGATACATATTGTATTCCCCAACAAACAGGTATGGATGATTGCAACACTTTCTCAATTGCATAGATAAGTTCAATAGACTCTTTGATTTACCAGTACCTGTATTAAAGATTTTGGAAGAATAAGCAACCTGTTTGGGAGTCATATTCAATGAAATATAATAATAGAAATGCAATTTGATAGTTGCAATTAATTTGACAACAAAAAAATATATGTTCCAAGAACCTGGCGTGTATCAACAAGAAAATGCATCAATATCTCAAAATGATCATCCAGTTTTCATGAATGCAACATAAACACAGACATAAATCAATCCCAAACTGAATCCAGTGCTTTTACAACAGATATAATATGATACAAAATTTTAAACACCAAATTTCACACCATTTTTTTGTTATTGTAAATCCTGTAGACAGAAATATGTCAACTGTATCCACTTTCACCTCAGAATAGAAGCATCCAAATTCTCCAACTCAACCCTTCCTGTTCAGGAAGCAATGGCAGCCAGGGACACTGAAGATGTAGGCAGCCAACAAAAATAGTAATCATTTTGTTTCTACATGGCATATTGAGCTATGAGACTTTTAATCTCGGTGCTTAAGAGTTAAGAGATCTCAAAAAGAGGGGTAGCTATGGTATGATGATTCATCTCCATGGACAAACTTTTGATCCATAACCATGGCAAATATGAATCTCAACTTGCATTTCTTCCAGCATACAATTGGACAAAACAAATAACATAACAAGGCAAAAATAGCATAAATTCTCAGATAACAAAGTGGTTTAGAGAGAGGCCATGTTGCTCTTAAAAGAATAAATAAGGCATAAAGAATTAAAATGCTTACTAGTGACCAATGACATTAAGCCTAAGTTACTGGTTCGAGTTCAGATTTAGGTGTGCTGGTACGCTAACAAAAAATTGTGGTTGGGTACATTTTGAGTACATCCATACAAAAAAACATATAAAAACCATATAGATATAGATATACACATCAATGGGGTTGAGCTCAAGTGGTGAAAGCATTGGCATACCATTGTGGAGACCCAAGTTCCAATCCCCAAAGAGACATCTAAAGGTGAATTTCCAAGTGGTGACTCTTGGACTTACAGTGTGGAATTCTAATGTACACATCTAAGTTGTAATCAAATGTTAAAACTCAACATCTAAATTAGCTTCAGTGGTGTGGTCACTGCCTCTAAGTGTGTGGTTGGCCGCCCAGGTGTGGTCATTGTCTCTTAGGATGTGGTGTGCCACCCTAATGTGGTTGTCGCCTCTCAACGTGTGGTTGGCAGCCTAGGTGTGGTTTCTGCCTGTGTGGTTGACCACCCACCTGAACTAGACTTGTTGGGTTCTAGAATTAATATATCTAAGTGTCTCTTGAGATCTGTGTTGAAACGGAGGGGAGGAGGCCCCCCTTTGGCCCCCACCAGTCCGTACCAGCTTAAAAATCCCAGGCTCGCCAATCAAATATATATATATATATACAAGCCTATAACTAGGAGTTAAGTCCATAAATATATATTTTAGCATAAAGATGCACATATTTCAGCCTCTCTGTCTGTTCTCGGTTATCTAAGTTGAGAATAGCGATTAGCTACAACATACATTGCAAAGATTGCACAAGAGAAATGCATACACAACATCATTGTATCATATTCATTCATCATATATGGGAGTAAATAGTTGCAATTCACAATCAGTCATATCCCATGCCCTTATGTGTCCAATCGATAGCCCTCCCTTGGCCTATCATGCACTAACTCATCATTGCCAATGGAACTGCCCTTCACAAGCTCCTTCTGCAAAAGCATCTGATTTGTCAATAAAATGTGTCTCCAAGCAAATATGTTGAAAAAATCACAGAGTTTTCAAAAAGAAAGTAGAAAGGAGGAGATTGTTTTTATTCATCAAATATGAAAGAAACTTACATATTTTATATATACGGTGCAACCCTTGTATGTATGACACATGTCAAGATAAGAGACACTTAATCTAAAGATGAGAAGTGTCACATAAAGGGGAATATGACAATAACCCTTGAAGACCCTAGATTACATTACATAAAATAAACATTATATTTTAATTTTTAACAAACACTTTACTGTTTATTTCTGGCACACAAACCAAGAAGCTCTAAAGAAATAAAACCTGTTTTTGCTCATTGGTTTGGTGAAGATGTCAGCTGTCCGTTCTCAGCTGGGACAATACTGCAACTTGATTTCTTTGGCTTAAATCTTCTCTCTAATAAAATGGTGATGCACTTCAATGTGTTTGGTTCTTGTATGAATTACAAGATTCTTTGCCAATTTTATTACACTTTGATTATCAGAGTGTAATACAATTGGATTGTGATGTCTATGGCTCAAATCTTTTAGTCGTCTTTTTAGCCAAACTACTTCACATGTGGTGCTGACAGCAACTTTGTATTAAGCTTCTACTGGAGAAAGCCCACCGTAGCCTGTTTTCTTTTACTTCATGAAATTACTGCTAAACCAAGACTGAAGCAGTTTACTGATGTAGATTTCCTATCCTCAATTTTTTATGCCCAGTCTGAATCATTGTAACCAATTAATCTTGTTTCTTTCACCTTTGAGAATTCTAAACCAAGATTTGATGTTCCCTAAACACATCCCAGTATTCTTTTTCCAGCTTTCCAATGTGATCTTTTTGGGAAGCCCTAAACCTGGATACAATTCCTACTGCATAGACAATATTTGGCCTGGTGGTAGTTAGATAAATTAAACTACCAATCACATGTCAAAATAGAATTACATTCATAGGTTATCTGTTTCATCTGCAACCAACTTACAACTTGTTTCCATAACAGTTGGAACAAGATTACAACCTGCCATATTGAACTTTCTTAAGACTTCCTTGGATTTTTTGTCTGAGAGATGAAGATTTTGTCTTCCTTTTGGATAATCTCACCTTAAGATAATAATGAACGCCCATGTCAGTCATCTTAAATGTTTTCTTCAACTCTTCTTTGACAGTATTTATATCATGTTAACCGTTCCCAGTAAGGAGTTCATCCACATATAATACAATTATTCATATTGTAATGATACCTGATTTTTTCAAATTAATATAGGCTTGGGTCAGCTTCGCTTCAAGTAAAGCAATGGACTAAGATGTAAATCTATAGCTGCTTTCTTCAGGCCGTACAGGGCTTGCTTTTATTTGCAGACCAGATGAATTTTTCCTCCTTTAATAAAACCAGGTGATTGCTCCATATAAACATATTCAGTAAGATCTCCATTTAAAAAAACAATCTTTACATCTAATTGATATATTTTCCAGTTGAACAATGCTGCAAGTGCAATAACTGTCCGTACTGTAATCATTTTTGCAAGTGGCACAAAACTTTCTTAATAATCAATTCTTGCAGCTGGAGTAGAATCTTTTGCAACAAAATAAGGTTTATACTGGGCAATCGTCCCATCTGGATTTTCCTTGATTTTATACACCCATTTACAAGCCACTATAGGTTTCTCTTTTGGAATCTTTACCAGATCCCATGTATTATTTTCTATATTGTTGACATTTCTTAGTTTTCGTCTTTACTGGCCTCTTCATAATTTTTAAGCTTGATAAGGCTAATATTTCAACTTATATTTGGATATCTTTGAGACCTGGTTCTTATTCCACTTTTAAGCTGAGCTGAGGAACTAATGCCAGATTCTTGAATTGTTTTAAAATACAATTTTGGTATTTTTCTAGCTGGTGACCTTGATTCTTCTTCAACTTCTGGTGTAGGGCTAACCTCCTCTTCTTCATCTGCATTATCATTGTGTCTTACTTCATCATCTTTTCCTGACTGATTTGAAGTAGCCCTTTTCTTCTTCCTTTCTTTATTCTCATTCTGGCAATTTTTCAGATCTTTCAATCTGAATTTGCTTTGATTCCTAGTGAGCATTGTCGATACTAGGAGACTTTTACAAGACCTTCCTCAAATACATCTCCATTCATGATGATTTTATTTGTTTTTGGATCTAGGCATTTATATCCTTTCGATTTTTCAAAATATACAACAAAGATGCATTTAAGGCTTTATCGTCAACTTTCTTTCATTTTTCATCCGGAATATGAACATAGGCTATAGATCGAAAAAAATTAAGATGGCTTAACTCAGGTTTTCTGCTCGTCTAAGCTTCTTCCTGGGTTATATCTTGCAGAGCTTTGGTCAGACTTCTATTTAATAAACATATTTCAGCCCAAAAAGTATTGGGAAGACTTTTTCTTCTTAGTAAACTTCTAGCCATTACGGAAATGGTCCGATTCTTTCTTTTTACAACACCATTTGATTGACATGTGTAAGCTGTAGTAAGTTGTCTTTTTATCCCATGAGCTTTATAGTATTTGTATAAATCCTTAGAAGTCAACTCACCTCCATTGTCAATTCAAAGAGTTTCAATTTTCTTTTCACTCTCTTTTTCCACCTATACTCTAAAATTCTTAGACTTTGAAAGCATCAAATTTAATTTCAATAAAATACACCCATGCCAACCTACATAGAAGAAGACAATAAGAAAGTAGCATGTACTTCAACTGCCTTACTGAATCTGCAATAACTTGAATCACAAGATTCTTGAATCTCCATGTCAGACAGCTTTCATGTCTCAATAAGCCAAACTTTACTACCATCACTAAAATGAGGAAAAAACTATACTTAAATTCCATCACCTTTGTCTTGTGGACCTCATTTATTGCCAATTCCATTTCATTTACTGAGAACCTTGGAAAATTAAATTGTTTTCCCATTGCTATCTTGCATGTAATATACAATCCACAATATGTCGGTGCATTCTTTTTCTCAACACTCATTGCCAAAAGCTATGCTGCAAACCTCATCTTTATGTTAGCAATTGTAATGTCCCCATTTTCGGAGTGATCACACTTAGGGATTTTTGTTGGGCAAATGAAGTTTGGGAAATGTCTTGTTATATTTTTCTAATAATTGTCATATATTTTCCTTGGGAAAAATAAATTGCCCTCATATGGAGTGAACCATCTAGGGATGGTATTTGGTGTGAAAATTGATTTGTGTGAGAGACTTGATTTGCCCCTGGAGTTGACAGCTTGTAGAAGATTGTTTTGATGGATGATTTCATTCATGCCTTGGAGAGAGGAGACTTGTCATAATTGGATCTCATGTGAGCGCCTTGTGGTGGGACCGTATCATGAAGACATTAAAATAATAATATTTCCTTTGTGGCGCCCTAGAAGGAGACGACTTGGAGAAGAAAAAGAAAACTAAATCAAATCTTTAATTTGAATTCTTGGCGGCCATAATGTCTAGATGCTGGTCGGCCTAGTCAAGGAAGGAAAATTAATAAAGAATACATTCCTAGGTCGGCTAGGAAACGAGAAAGATGTGTATAAATACAAGTTCATTTAGTGGCATTTGCATCATATCATTCATCATTCATTTTCATTTGGAGTTTATCTCTTGGCTGCAATGAAAGTTGGGCAAAAGGAACCAAGTACGAAAACCCTTGAGTTTCTAGGAGGAGTTGGACGAAAACCTAGCTCATCCTTTGGAGGATTCCGTGACAGGAGTTCACTTGTGCTTCATGGTTATTTGTTGGTGAAGAAGAGCAGATTGCTAAATCAGATTTGAAGATCAATTGAAGACTTCCCTTTGGCGTGGTTTGTGTCACATCGACTAGGGTTTACCCTAGATTTGGAGCACTACCCATTGGAGGAGCGATTAAATTTGAGGTGACTTTGGAGGTGCTTTTGCTGATTAGGGTTTGCAGATTTAGAGCAGCAGAAGTGCAGATCAGATTCGCCCTTTTTGGTGGAGTTTCCCTTGGTGGTTTGGGCATCATTTGCATAGGGTTTAACCCTACTTTGAAGCACCATCATTGGAGGACTGATTTGTGGTGGTTTGTTGGCATCTGTGGACTCATTGATCACGTTTTCTGGGGCAGCAGACCTAGCAAACCTGTGCGTCCTGATTTGGAGCAGATTTCTGTGGTGTTGAAGAGCCTAGGGTTTAGGATTTCATGCCCTAATTGGAGCAGCACTTATTGGAGGTCTTGTGGCTATCATTCAGAGGTCATTTTGCTTTGTTTTTGGTATCTACAACCCTTAGGGTTAGGGCAGATTTGTGCTGGGCATGTTTGTCTTGTTCGCCCATGCTATTTGATGTAATTGAAGACTTGGTGCATTCTGATTTTTGTAGCAGCGGACTTCTGATTTGTATTTCAGTCTTTTGTGGTTGCAATTTAAAGTGGTTCAATTGCATATTTGGTTGTGGAATTCAATTATATTGTTGGCAATCTTGTTGGTAATGATATTGTAATGATTTGGCATGGTTTATGGGCTGTTATATATGTTTGTTTAAGTCTGATTTGTAGTTCAAAAATTCAGAAATTAGGGTTTGAGCAGAATTCCAAAGTTTAGAAGTTTGGAAAGCCCATAAATCCAAATTAGTGGAAAATATCCCCATTTGGGATATTACAGTGGTATCAGAGCTTGGATCTTGCCAGCCTGAATGGTTCCATATTGATATTTTGACTTGGTGTTCATCTAATGTTGGCCCATGAATTTTGAAGATAGAGAATACATCACTTAAAGGAGAAGGCAGCGTGTTGTTGGATCCGATTCGGAAGGAGGCAATATGAGTGATAGAGGTCATGAAGATCAAAGCACAAGAGAAATGCTCAATGACCTAGCACGAGGGCAGCGAGATTTATATCAGCTCTTGGACAGATTTTTGAGGCATAACATTGGCAACAACGGGGGCAACGGCAATAACAGAGGTAATGGAAACAATGGCAACAACGGAGGTGATAGAGGCAATCACAACAATGAGCATCATGGAGCAAATCATGCTAGCACTTCCGGAAATCAAGGTGGTAATCTTGTGCATACATCTCATACATCCGTGGCTACACCTCTCATGCCTACATTTTTGGATCAGCAAAGGGTTGCGGAGAATGAACCCCAAGTTAGAGGAGAGACCTTTGATGATTATAGGAGAGAGTGGTTGGCATTAGGCGATGAATGCAAAGAAGCTTTGCCTTGGACAGATTTCTACCAAGTAAAGTACAGGAATAGGGACTGACCTAGAGATGGAAAAGGCAACAACAACACAAATCCGGAATTGCAAAAGAAGTTGGGAAAGGTCAATATCACACCATTTGATGGCTTGGGGAAGATCACAGCACGAGCTTGGATTCAAAAGTTGGCCAACTACTTCACTTTGAGCCCTATGTTCCAGAAGGATGTTATACAGTTTGCTACACTCCACTTGGAAGGCGATGCTCTTGATTGGCGGTACAATGGCATGGTGACCCAAGGTCACAATATAATCCCTACATACTTGGATATCTCATAGAAATTGATTGATTGATTTGATGAGTCAAATCTGGAGCAATTCTTCAAGGAGTTGGCACAACTCAAACAGGAGTCATTGATGCATACATTTCAGAGTTCCAGAGGCTTGCCGTGTTGGTGCCGAATGTCTCGGAGACACGATTGACATTTCTTTTCATTGAAGGGCTTGAGGAGTCGGTTCGTGGATGGGTTAGAGCACTAGACCCACCATCATTGAGGGAAGCAATCAAGAGGGCGAGTGGAATGAAATTTTCAGCACCATCCAAATCTAAGTTTCAAAGCAAACCATTCCAAAAGGATCCGAAGAACTTTTCCAAGGATGGACCAAAGAAGCCCACACTTGATTTCGAGGCGAAGAACGAACTAAGGAGGAAGAAAGGAGCCATGGGAGCCCAGTCATAAATGCCAAGGGAAGGGCAAAGCATACTACATTGAGGTCTTTTCCGGTGGAGATGAGGAGATTCCTGACACTAGCTCGAAAGGAGACAAGGAGGAGCGACAAGTAGAGCTTGATGACACACAAGGTACAATTGCTTTTATTTCGGGGGTTCCTAAGCATTATCCTTTTAGGATTAAAGGTGTTATGAAAGGGCAAAGAGTATCTTGTTTGGTTGATAGTGGAGCCACACATAATTTCATTGATGAGGGATTCATAGTTAAGAAAGGATTGCAAGTAGAAGAATTTCCTGGGTTCAATGTTTTGTTGGCGGATGGTTTCAAAATGAATTGCACAAAGAAGATTTCTCACCTAAGCATTCAATTGGATAACTACACTTTTGAGGATGTGTTCTTTGTTGTTGGCATTGGAGAAACCGAAATTGTCTTGGGAATTCAATGGCTTAAGTCACTTGGGAGATACATTCAAGACTTCAACCAAATGGAGCTTGAATTCACCTCAAATGGCAAGCAAATCATATTGAAGGCTATCAATAGTGGCACACCTATGAGTATGGCAGCCAAACAGATGGAGGCTCGATTCAGATTGGAGGCATGTGATTTTCAGTTGGAGTCACCTTTTGGATCTGCACTTGTAGGAGAACGTGTGGCTAAGGAAGAGAAAGTGATGGAGGAGCTAGACGACAACATAAGGAGGTATGACAGCAGGTCTGATTTTCTGTTTTATAACAGAAGTCCTATTTCCTCACACATTCATGAGATAGCAGCCACTTCACATGAAGGGAATGAAGTAGAAGAAGCTCCCAATATTGGCACTCATGATTTGGGTGTTAAACATGAGGAGTGTATTACCCCAGCTAGGTTTAGTTCCGAGCACCAACAACAAATTTGATCAGCCAATTTTCGATTAATGAAATGATATGTATTACCACCATCAATGAGAACCACAACCCTCTAATGCTTGATGTAACCAACCACTTTCAATGTTTAGGGAGAAGAAAAGCCTACAAGGGCATGAATGGAGATGTGAGCCTCCTCAGTGGACTACTTGACTTGGATGTCTCCCTCAATCTCATTGTCTAGAGACCCTTCAGTATCATTGGACACCCCCATAGAATCAATGAGATACAAGCATTGTTCACAACATTTGTGGCCTTTTTTCTGCTTCTGATCAAAATTAAAATAGATAGCTTTAGATAACCTATGAATAGTGGTGGGCTTAGTTCATTGATCTATGGTATCCTTCCTTTGCTTGAGTGACTAAGAAGAGAATCCCAAAGCTTTATTATGGGTGGCAAACTTAACCTCAACCTACCATCTAACATTGTTTGTGGGGTATTCATCTTAACCTCAGCCTAAATTTCAGTTTTCAAGCTAGAAATAAAACAATTGCAAAGAGAGGAATCCAAGAGTCCATCTATCAAGTTGAACATCTCAATTTGAGTCATGTAGTCAGTAATAGTTCATGTATGAACCAACTTGAAGAGCTTACCTTCAGGGTCCTCATCGATGCCAAGTCCAAAGCAAGCTAGAAGGGCTTTGGAAAATTCATCCCATCGTGACATGTCAAGGCAAGAGCATGTACACCATAAATACCATTGAGCTATCACTCCCTTTACGGCAAAGCTTGTCACAACACAGTCCTTAGGAGGAACTCTCCATCATGCCTAGCTAAGCACCAGCTCCTCCAAGAAATTTGAGCATGTCAATCTTTGGGGGCTTGGGAGGGGGCCAAAGGCTATCAAAAAAGCCATGTTGACAAGATGAATTAGAGTTGGATTCATTGTTGGGCAACAAATTGAGTGTAGCATTCATATGTTGAAAGTCCACTTAAGCAAGGCACTCAATGAGGTTAGTCATTTGAGTTTGAAGGGTGGTCATTTGAGATTAGAGGTCTTGTATGTTAGCTTCCATCTTGGGCGGCATTGAGTTGTTGTTGGATGTGATATTTTGGAAGCTAACATACAAGACCTCTAATCTCAAATGACCCTTCAAACTCAAATGACTAACCTCATTGAGTGCCTTGCTTAAGTGGACTTTCAACAAATGAATGCTACACTCAATTTGTTGCCCAATTCATCTTGTCAACATAGCTTTTCTGATAGGATCACCAAAGTTGTATATCCAAACGATCAGTGTGAAGAGACAATCACAATGGGATAGGTGCTCAAATGACGCAAAAACTACCCAATGTGACCAAAAGGGTTATCGAAGTTATCAAAATGATCAGTTCAAACAAACACTCGCAATGGGACAATGGCTTGGATGGGGTAAAAATGGCCAACTTTTTTTAACTAATTATGCGTTATAGGCAAATTATTCAAACAAAACTATCTAATTCCTTCCACTAATTTGGCCTAGAAGTTGCAAACTAGTGTAATGTATAGGAGCCGAACATTGTTGTTGCACCTGACACAAAACATGCAATCTGAAGACTTTCATCTAGTTCCTAAACACTATTGTGCATTGTCCCACTAAATTATTACAACCAAACTACTCAAATTTATTTGGATCTGCTTAGATAAATCCAATTATGACCAAATATGCCCAAATCTATGCACATTTAGGGAGAAATGGGAAATTGCTAGCTAAGGGTATGTTTGGTCTATAAGCTCTATTTTATACTCGTCTCATTCGAAAATGGTGAACCGACTCAATATTTCAAAGCTCTAACTATGGAAGATTCCATCATCCCGTAGTCACACCATCATGTCTCCAAAGTACAATGAGAATAACTTCTCGGCACTAACTACTAACCACTGCACTATAAATTTCAAATGGTTGATGACTTCCTAAGGCAAGGCTTCTCCTAACTCTAGAGGGGCTTTTGATATACTAAGAGGTACATGGAAGCTCAAGTCTATCTACAAATGTTGTATAAGGCCTAAGTATTGGAGTCCAAGCACCCCTCACTTCATTAGACCCTTTATGAGGAATCTACTTTAGCTAAAAATGACAACTATCTACAATATTTTAAAACCCAAGCACAAAGTTTCTAACCTAGACAATTACTTTAGGAAAACTTTGCAAAAAAAGTGCTTAGTATCCCACTACTTTCACCACTTTTTTATCACCAAGATCCCTTAAGGCCTAGGTGAACCATGAGAGCATATGGTGGGTAGTTGCAACAAGCCACTAATCTATTACCACTATAGCTAACACAACCCTGGAGTAACTCTAATATCACTAGCAAGGAATCTACAAAAAAAAATAACACAGATTTATGCAAAAATTAGAAGCAAGAAAATGATTGTATATTATGTTTGTGGTGCTGCTTCAAGGGGGCAATCCTCATAATAGAGCATAAACTACAATTACAATATGCAAGATGCCTTTCTATTTTAACTAACCAACGAGGTGACTTACAAAGCATATGCACCCAAGCCTTTATTTAATATTATAGAATACATATATGTGAAAGGAGGGTCTTGACAGTTGGTGACCATGTGGCATTTCAGACATCTGGCATTAATCCATCTGCAACTAACAATTTTAGAAGCATTAAACTTCTCTCTGCCTTCTCTCAAAATCCCTTGGATCAGCCACTGGTCTGTTTCTTTGTTCAAAACAATTTGATCAAGGTTACAATACTCACAAATAGTAAGCATTTTATGACTGCACAAACTGTAGCTTTTCCTAGTCAACTTCTGCGACTCGGGTAAAAGCAATTTCATATTCTAGCTTCCAAAAAAAACTTAAATCTTCTCAGCAAATGCCAAAAGACTAAATGTGATGTCTCCATTTTTTTAAGTAACTTAAAAGGTTCTAATTGTAAATTAATTTTATAAAGTATTTTAATTACTTTATAAAATTATATTTCTTTTTAAGTTACTTAAGTCAATAAAGTGTTATTGTATACACAAAAACAATCATTTAATAAAGTTCAAGTGTGACCGTCTACACAGAAACCTTCATTTAATAAAATTAGGTCCATCCTAATTTGTGAAGGCTTTTTAAAAGGAGAGCTGGGATTCATTTGGAATCATGTTGAGTTTGTGTATTTCTGATTTGAAGACTAGTTCTTTGTTCAGCCTGAGTTCAAGGAGATGTTCCCTTGCATTCACAGCATCAAGGAGATGATCCCTTGGTAGTCAATGGTTTGGTGATGTTCCCTTACCATTGTTGAGGTGAAATTGTTTCAGATTTCACATTTGTGCTTCAGAGTTTTGGATTTTCGATATTTGGTCGGAGACCGTTTGTAAAGCTTCATTGAAGATCTTTTGTTTGAAGACATTGCTGAATAAGTCGAAGATATATAAATATTGTATACAGATTTCTGGATATTGTTTATGCAGAGGGCTTTGTTGCAAATTTATTGATTTATAAATAAATATAAATTTGCAAATTTAAATCGATATTTAGATATTTATATGTTTGGTATTTTGATGGAGGTTAGCGCACTAATTGAAAAAGCATTTACCTTCACATAAAACTCCAATTCTAAATATCAAATGTCAAATATGTTTTTGTATGCATCATTGGTGAGAATGTCCACAGGTTGCACATTAGGAGACAAGTCTGACAGATATTTGGTGTGTGGGCTCCAGTGCAAGAGGTAATCGCAGCTCGTAGAGACTGTTTGATGGCCTATGTTAAAACATAATTTCAAAGATACGCAGAAAGAAGCCTAGGTATTTCTTTGACATCGTGGCAAGTTGTGTCATTCCACTCAACCAGCATAGCAAGGGAGATCGAGGATCTTGTTTTATAGTAATCTGCCGCCGACTTTACATCTGAGCATTCTTTGTATGAGTTTATCGCCACCTTCAAAGAATCGTGGAGTATCAGGAGGTGAAATTCACATATATTAAAGAAGACTTCAGTAATAATATTTGAAGGATAAGTAATATCAGAGTGGGTCCCAGCGTAGGCTCAGAACCGGCGCATAATCGTGGAGTTCTTGCTGAGGCGGATTCGTACTTGAGAAGCTTGTTTGTCTAATACTTGGCATTTGAGGCATGAGCTCCATTCTATACAAATCATGAGGGTTCGTGGCTCATGAATTTCATATTTTATATCATTGTTTGCTGAAGAGTATCATCTGTGTAGTTCATCTGTTGAAGCTATAGCAGAGGTCATTATATCAATATAAGAAGGTAGATAACTGCAACCTGATCTGTGACAGTGCATGGTAGAAAATACATGGAATCAACATAGACAAATGACTACAGCAGTCACAGTCTAGTCAGCAATTAATATGTAACGTATCATAAGCTGGATGACATTATAAGTTTATAATTGATGTAAGTGAGCTGATCTGATAACAGATGAAATCTATCATTGTAATGTGAAGGTGATCTATCATTCAAATATTTAATTTGAATGATTATATATCTACAACCTATGTGTGAATCAGAAAACTAAGTTTGTGAATTAGATAACAAGTGTTTGATCAGTGTTTTAGCTTATATCCTGAAAGGGATATTACACTAAAAGACTAAAACTTTGATAAACTACAAGCAGCAATTTGGCAAAGATTCAGCTTCTAACTTGGTCCTGCCAAGAAGATATTAAATTATTTGAACCCAGCCTAATATGGAAAACATTTTAATCAAGATTTTAAGTTTAAACTTTATGAACTTAACAAAATGTTTCAAACCTAATTTATAAATTTTATATACCATATTAATTCAGTTGCACACTTCTCCAGCTCAGCCATCCACACTCCTGCTATGTGCTATTGTTGCCAATCACACAGCCATTCACTCGCTTCGTGCAGCCCACATGTCTGAAAATTGTTCTGGCCATTCTTTTCTGCTTCTGCCTCACTACCCTCACAAAAACCATGCCCCATTCCTCTGTTGTTAGCAAGCCTGACTGTGTACTTCTCCACACCCACACATTTCTCTACTTTAGCTGCCCAACCAACACTTTCTGCAGTTCACCTCCATACTATATTCTCAGTTACTCTAAAGGGAATGCTACGTTGCTTTCTCCCAAGGAAAAGTTTTAAAAAAGAAAAAAAACAGCATTATAACTCCCTTGGCTTTGATACCATATAAGAAATTGGAGCACAAGTGATACCATTTCATTGGAAGATGCCACTATATTTAAGCTGGCAGCTTGATAATACAACAAAAATCATGAAACAAAATTCTAACCTACTTCTGATTAATCATTCAAGTGAAACATCCTCAAACAGCTATCTTGCCTAAAATTTCTAATTTTATGTTATCTAATACAATTGGTGCTTTTCTGATTCTCCCACAGTTGACTGCTCATCCCACAGGAGTTCTTCATTCGGTTGAATGTAATCAACTTTTGTAGTGGTTTGATAAAGGTCATCATCAGCTTTTGCAATGACTTGTATAAGTCATTTGCCTCTTCAATGCTAAGAGTCTCAAGCAGGATTATCACTCTGTTGTCATCTTGCTCAAAGCTCATAAACTTTGCTAGAACATTATGTGTGTGTTGTTAGCATAACACCGCAGCATCCCCAGTAAAGCGAAGTAGCTAGCTCTTTGTACTAATGCTATAACTTTGAAATCTATAGCAAATTTTCAAACCCAGAATTTCTACTTGTGTCCTTGTGGATGCCCAATGGCTGCTCCAGTGTCTTGTTATCCATATATTGTATATGTCATGATGGTCACAAAGGTGGTTGTCCCATCACAATCCATGTATACATCATCAACAAATCCACTTCGGTGACAATGCTCAATTATTTGCCCTACCGTATATTTGTTGCTAATTTGAATCTGCTTGGGATCAACTAATCCATTTTTTTGGCCTCTTTGGACACCTTCATCGCCAATAAAGCGAAGTAGCTAGCTCTTTGTACTAATGCTATAACTTCGAAATCTATAGCAAATTTTCAAACCCAGAATTTCTACTTGTGTCCTTGTGGATGCCCAATGGCTGCTCCAGTGTCTTGTTATCCATATATTGTATATGTCATGATGGTCACAAAGGTGGTTGTCCCATCACAATCCATGTATACATCATCAACAAATCCACTTCGGTGACAATGCTCAATTATTTGCCCTACCGTATATTTGTTGCTAATTTGAATCTGCTTGGGATCAACTAATCCATTTTTTTGGCCTCTTTGGACACCTTCAGCAAAAAAAATTTAAATGCCTCCAAAATTCCATTCCTTTTTTTTGTATCAATGCCAATATGTCTTTTAGTGTCCTCAATCCTGACTCTTCATCCCTTTGGCAAAGTTACTTTGTTCTTTCCCTCGCCAATTATTCATATTTCATGATGTCACCCTGCAATTCCCATATCATTCACTGCTTCATTTCGAATCAGCTTATCCCAAGAAGGGTCTGAATATGTATGCATCATCATTCACAAATCAATATAAGATCTCACCTTCACTTTCTGCACTGCACCCACTTCATAAGGGTTCCCATATTGGCTTTTTGATCAAATTGTGATATTGACATGTTCCTCTTCGTCATACATCTATCTTGTTGTCTAGATCATACTCATGGCCTTACTCTCACATTCCATTTTTGTCTTGACCATTTTCACGCATTGATTTCTTCAATGCTTTTCTCCACAATTGCCTCAAATAGGAAACTTTGTACAAGCTCTCAAGAAGTGATTAGGATCCCTACAATTGTAGTAACTACCTCGGCTTTGTCCAAAGGTTCAAGTGCCAATCCCCCTTCTACGACCACATCCTCATCTACCATCATCTCCCATCAGTATTGCCTAATAGAAATTCCTAGCAAGTTCTCATTTGGCTTCACCCAACCACAAACAACCCTTTGTGTCACTCTTGTCGATGCTACAAATGACACATTACTCCACTTTTGTTTTAGTCTTCTTCAAGATTGGTTACTCCACCTCTATATGGTCCTAATCTATCACATTCCACAAAACAATCTTTCCTAATTATGACAAGTACAATTCATTTGCGTGTGGCCCTTGGTCTTGCAATCACTACACCACATAGTCTTCACCAATTATTGAAACTTTGAATTTGCTAGCTTTTCAATCCTCTGGGCCATCTATGAAATTGGAACTTCTTCTCTTGGACTTACTTTTGAAGCTTCTCCCACATCTCCATTTGCTTAATGCAATTCTTTATGTAGCATAAGAGTAGTGGATTATTTGATGCTTTGTTGATTATTTGATGCTTTGTTAGAAGAATCAACCTATCAAGTAATCATTCCGTATATTGCTCTCATTAACATCAAACGGTTGCTTTCAATAAGTTCATAAAGCCTCAAGTCATACTATCGCATAATTTTGTTGCACCTCACTTTATATCCTCCAACACAATAATGTAATGCTACTTTATCTCAAGGTATTGAAAATCATTCAAAGATGCATTTTGCAGACACACATAGTCCATGCAAGTGCTTTGTGGAGCCAACATGCAGTACCATTATTGTGTATGATCCAACAAAGTCATAGCTAACTCTATCACTCTTCGCACAACATCCAATACTCCCTTTGCTTGTCCAATGATCTCACACTTGGTTAAGTGAGTCTCTCAAACTCCTACATGCCCCATTAGAAGCACATATTGAATTGATAGTGGATGTGGTAGTCGTGATCAATTTAGGTTTGCATTTTGTCCTACCATTCTCATTGGAATATCTGCAAATATCTCTTCCTTTATTGGATTTTATCGAGTCACTTCGTTCCTCTAGCAAATTGGATGTCTTCAAATTACCCATCCTTGCCAAACACAAATATTTTGTCTTCTATTGCAAAGAGACAATGTTACTCACATGGGATCTATATTTTTTCTTTCCTCCCTTCTATAGTCTCCTTCAAACCTTTCTTTGTCACCAAAAAGATTCACATTGCCAAAAAAGATTCACATCGCCAATGGTCATCTTCTCCACCTATCTCCTCTAACAAGTTTCTTCCTGGCCTACTTCACCCTCTCATTACCAATGCATGTGCCTTAGTAAATCTCTTCTATCTATTTGCTCATTCTATCAAACCCCCTCATATGGTATTCCTTCTTCCATTCTATTTTAGCAGATAACAATTCCCTTCTACTCTTCATCCAATCTCACCCTTTCTTTCATGGCACCTCACAAAGCAAAATACTTAGCCATCCATTGCAATTTGTTCTATTCCTAGATCAACCATCAGCTTCTTGATTAAAATGAAATCTATGCAATGAACTGCCCTCTCCAACCCCTAAGAAATTTTGCATTTGCCGCCTATTTCTGAGGAAGAGGTTCGCACAGTGGTCTTTTCTATGGGCCCTTTCAAAGCTCCGAGGCCGGATGGTTTTCCTCCCATTTTCTTCCAAGAATTTTGGGACATTATAGGATATGATGTCATTGTTGCTGTCAAAGATTTTTTCAAAACTAGTAAACTTCTGAAACAACTTAATAATACCTTTATTGCCCTGGTTCCTAAGAAGCCCAACCCAGAGATGCTAGCTGACTTCAGGCCTATTAGCCTTTGCAATACCATTTACAAAATTTGTACCAAGCTTCTGGTGGTCAGAATCCAACCTCTTCTTGATAAAATTTTATCTCCCTCACAAAAAGGTTTTGTCCCAGGGAGATAGATCTTAGATGCTGTGATTACTACTCATGAAACTATTCACTCAATGGATAAGAGTCGTATCCCAGGTATGGTTTTCAAACTTGATATCTCTAAAGCTTATGATAGGGCGTCAAGGCAATTTTTATTTAAAATCATTCAAAAGCTTGGGTTCAATGATAAGGTTTCTCTTCTCATTAAGGAAGTTGTTACTACTGCTAAATACTCAGTCCTTGTTAATGGAGTTCCAAGGGGTTTCTTTTCTCTTTCTAGGGGAATAAGACAGGGAGATCCTTTGTCCCCCTATCTTTTTATTATGATAGCTGAAGCTCTTGGTAAATCTGTTCACAGCAAGATTAACTCTAAAGATTTAACTGGGATTAAACCTGCCTCTTCTCTATCTCCTATGCCTATCTAGCAGTTTGTTGATGATACCATTCTTTTTGGCACCTCCTCTGTTTTAGAAGCCTCCAGATGGAAATCTTTACTGAATGATTATGCTATGGCTTCTGGTCAGCATATTAATTTTCAAAAAAGCAATGTGTTCTTTTTCAATACCCCAGGGGATCTCCAAAGAAAAATTATCAATATCCTTGGTTGTGTGGCTGCTGACCTTCCTTCAGTCTATCTTGGTCTCCCTTTGACTACTAAGGAAGTTTCTCCAAGTTTTTGGCATAATATTCTTGAAAGAACTCAAAAGAAATTGTTGGGTTGGAAAGGAAAACTGTTAAAGCAGTGCGGGAAAATTACAGCTTCTGAGGGCCTCTCTTCAGGGTATACCTACCTACTTTTTATCCTTATTTAAAATACCCAGATATTTGGCTGATAAACTGGAGCAAATTTAGAGAACTTTCTTGTGGACTGGTACTGAAGAAAAAAAGAGAATTTCTTTGGTCAAATGGGATAAAGTCTGCCTTCCTAAGTCTCATGGTGGGCTTAACATTAGATCCATTCAAAATATGAATAAGGCTCTGCTGTCCAAGATTATTTGGAACTTCTTAAACAGGGATACTGACTGGGGTCTTATTATAAAGGCTAAATATTTAAGGGACATTGACAGATATTCTTTCCTTAATCAGGAGGGCCTTCCTCATGGATCTGTTATTTGGAATAAAATTATTAAATCCAAACGTCTTATCAACAAGGGTATCAAATAGAAACTTGGTGATGGATCTCTTATAATTTTTTGGGAAGATCCTTGGTTAGGTGATGGTCCTCTTTCTAAACAGTTGGGTAATGAAGTTATTAGTGTTCTTGCCAAACAATTTTTTGGCAACAAAGTTAGTCATTATATTCATCAAGACCAAGGGGTTAAAAGTTGGAAAAATCTGCTGGAATGTTGTACCAATAATCCGAATCTCCTTCACAGGGCTAATAAAATACAGCAAATTCTTCTTAATACCAGGATTCCTCTTTTCTCTAGAAATGATCAACTTTTTTGGTCTGCTGACAAAAAAGGGTTTTTTTCAGTCAAATCTGCTTACCATCTGCTGATCGAGGAGGAATTTAAAGATGATGTCTAGAGGAAGGTCTGGAATTGTAAACTCCTTCCAAAGGTAAACTTTTTCTGGTGGACTGTTGTTCATAATAAGATTTTGACTCAGGACAATCTTCAACGAAGGGGTATGCCACTGGTTAATAGATGTGTTATGTGCTTGAAAGAAGAAGAATCTGTCTCTCATCTTATATTGCATTGTGAATTTGCAACTGAGATGTGAAGTAAAGTCTTTTTGAATTTTGGTTTACAATGGGTCTACAATAAGGAAATAAAAGATCTCATTCTTAATTGGATCCCTCCTCTATCCCATCCTTGGCTTGTAGAATTATGGACTCAAGCTCTTACTTTTGCTGCTTGGTTTCTTTGGAAAGAAAGAAATAATAGAATTTTTAGAGAAACTGCTCGAAATTCTTCACAGGTTTTCTATTCTTTTTCTAAAGCTCTCCTGGAGAATGTTGCTAATTCCAGCATCAAAATTGCTGACAAACCTCTTACTCAACACGAAGTCCTTGTGGCTTCCAACTGGGGGATTATGAATCAAATTCCAGCTTTTGATGATTCTAAACGCATTAAAAGATTAAACACTATTTGGACTCCCCCTGACCCAGGTTGGTTCAAATTGAATTTTGATGGAGCTGCTAAGTCAAATGGAAAGGCTAGTGGTGGAGGAATTATAAGGAATGACAGAGGAGCTCTAATTGTTGCTTATGCTAGAGGAATTGGTAACCAGACTAATAACTTTGCTGAAGCCTCTGCTCTTTTATGGGGCCTCAAATTGGCTATATCACTTGGTATCCGCCAGCTTCATGTTCAGGGTGATTCTAAAATTATTATTGACGTTGTGTCTAAAGCCTCGGAGTGTGGTTGGCAACTTAAGGATATTGTGTTTGATATTCAAACTCTTTCATAGGCTATTCTTGTCATTTCTTTCTCTCATATTTATAGCAAGGGCAATATTGTTGCTGACGGCCTGGCAAATTTTGGTCAGCAATTTCAAAACTGGCGTTGTTGGTGCCAACTCCATAATATCCCGCATCAGATTAGGGATATCATTAAGACAGAACAAGTTACTATATGATGATTACTCATCATTTCACTTGGCTTATCTACGTGGCCAGTTCTTTAATTCAGGGCATGCTGATTAGACACTATAAATGATGAGAGTGAGATTGGACAGCTTTGCATGCATGTGAAGGATAGCCATTTAATAAGGAAAGATTATGTTAGGACCTCGGGTTATTGTCATAATGATAGCCCTAATTCTGATCGTGTCCTCCTTGCCTTTTATACTCATTGCACTGTGATCAAAGTCCGATTTTCCCACAGCATTGATAAAGTTTTCTGGATAATAACTCTGCCTATCCCTTCTCTAGGCTCATTCAGTTTCGCTGGTTTTTCATCATGGGTGGCGGCAGGATTAGAACTGAACCTAACAACTGCGGAGAATTCAAAGGGAATGCCTTGGTCTGGCATTACTATAAAGGAGGATTCACCCCATTCCTTGAATGTTTGAATGGACATGACGAAAACCTATCTATTCAATTTGCTCAGTCATGGGATAATCGCAAGGTGCAAATTGGGAATGTCAGTTATGTGTTTCAGAGAATGAAATTGCTATGGCTACGGGTCTTTCTTCAAAAGGTACGAAGATAAAGAAAAAGTCTAGGGTTTCGAATGCTCAGAATCAGAGACTGTTTCTTGGTGAAGGTGAGGAGCTAGTGCCTTACCAGGGTGGTTTTGAGAGAGCCCATCTTCCTGAACCGTGGGCTGACATGTGCTATATGGTGAAGTATTTCACCCTTGAGGGCCGTTTTACCAGGTTTTATCACTATCATCTCCCATTGTTGAATCATTTTAGAAGGAATGCCACCATTAGTTTTCCTTTTTATTTGCTTTCTTCTCTTGAGCACTCTGTTCAACATGTTAAGAAGACTCTGCTGAAGAAGCCTGGTGAGAAGCCTATTCCCTTACATCAAGGGCTCATTCACAGACTATACCAGTTTCATTTAGCTCTGTCTCCTCCTCCTTCTCTTCAGCCCTCTGGATACCCCTACTGACTCGGTGAAAACTGGTCTTGCTACTCCTAAACGGCTTCCTGAAGGTGATCCTTGTTCTGGGACTTCTAAGTCTTCTACCAAAAATGTTCAAAACCCTCCCTCCAGATTCAAATTGAAATCTAAGAGACGTCTTTCAGATGTTGACACAGAGTCTAACCTTTTGAAAGAAGATTTTGCAGTTTTTGGGACCCAGAGTGAGCACAATCAGGGTAGGGAGGGACCCTCACGAAATTTCAAAAAAGTTAAACTGGAAGGTAAATTTGCTGTTGTTAGGCGGCCTGGTCACATTGCTGGCAAACGGGCTCCCAAGCTGAAGCTGATTGACTATTCTGAAAGCAATTCTAAAACCTCTACCCATGAGGAGGAAGATCCTAAAGATTCCGGTGATGTTCAGAAGATTGCTATTGAAGATTTCGGTGGTGAAGAAGAAATTGATGGGCAGGGCATTCCTGTGGAAACCTTTGATAAGGAAGATAATATTGGGGTTCATAATTCTGTCCCCACTGGTAACTGTGTGGATGTGGGAGATATTTCTACTCAGGTGGAGGTGATTGATACTGTTGATAACACTGGGAAGGATGCCCACTTTGTTCCCTCTGTTGTTTATGTTGATCCTGATCTGTTTCAAGAGGAAGGTAATAATGCTCAAGATGGTAGGGAGGAAGACAATATTTAGGAATTAAATGGTGCTGATGATCTGTCTCCGCTGAAGGAGCAGGTGGAGTTCCTTGAAAAAAGAGTTTTGTCTCTTGGTAATTTCATTACTAGCATGTTATGCAGGACTGCTATGGCCAATCTCTCCCTGCTGAGGGAACATGAAGTTCTTATTCATGGAGCTGATAATGACAGGGTTAAAGAAGTTGACAAAATGTTGGAGTTTCTTCCTAAGGGAGAGGAGGACATCCCTTCCTAGTTTTTCTATGCTTTCTGTTAGCTGGCTTTTTGCTGTTAGTATCTTGTTACTGTATTTTGGCTGTATGTAGGCTGTCGGTGGTGGTTCTGGCTCGTTTTATTTGCTGAGCCTTTTTTCCCCTTTGTGGGTTCTGTTTTGTAAGGGATCAGCCCCTGGTTTGCCGCCTTATAATATCAAAAACAAGATTATGTCCACATGGCAAACTACAACTAGCAGCTATTAAACATTACTTGCTAATATGAAACCACAAGTTATGTCAACAAAGTTTGATGTTGTCTACTTCCTTCCACTCTACAAGTTGTTCCAATCTCCAACCTCTTACTTCTAGGTAGGTACCCAACCACTCATACAACTTCATAGGAAACCTTACTAAGAACTCAAAACGGATTGTAGTAGACATTCTTACTCAACCACTTCTTAACATTCATCATCAACTATCACTTAGCTAACTGATTGCTATCTTCTCAAAAAACTCTTCACATTCTCTTGTTTAACCCTCCATACAGTGTTTCCAAGACTACCTTAATTTAGAAAGACCAAGGGTACACAAGGATGCATCCCCTACCCTTTTACAAGTGTCCCCATACCGGGGACATTCTGGGGACGTGAGGATGCCTCAAAAGCATCCCCTAACCCTCCCCTATGCTAGAAAACGTCCCATAAATGCAAAGGAAACACACAAGAAGCATTATGGAAAACAAGTCATCCCTAGGATGGTTGGGAACGTTATTTGATGTCCCTCAGCCAGTTGGGGACATCATTTTGTGTCGCTCGGTCCCCCCCCCCCCCCAAGATGGTTGGGGACATCATGTCCTAACTCATCATCACCAATGGCTTTGTTCTGAACACATTCAAAGCATAGTTCGTTTGAAATTCCCACTCATGCCTATGTTGAAAGCATCATAATTTTCAGTGTCTTAGATAATATAAGAATGCTATTAAAAAACAAATTTACCTTGATTACCTTACAGGATCCTTCTGGCAGAAGACATGAGAATATATCCATGCCTAACATGGAATTTTTAATCCTAGAGTCATACATGGCAATTTTGTTCACAAAAAGTGTAACTCAGAGTTCTCTATGTGATGCCTTCTGTGAACATTACATAAATTTTGAAGCCCTTGGTTAAAGCCATTTTGCAAGAAAGCATAAGGTTTTTATTGGTCATGTTGGCATGCTTTGTACTGGAAAGAAAGGTCAAGAATAAGATAGGGAAAAAATAAAGTTGCCAAATTCTCTGATTTTGTATATTATTATACTTGCGGCCACTGTATAATCTTCTTCTGATCATGTTTTCCTTCAATTTTATGGGACTTTCACTAGATTGTAACAATAGAATCTCAACGTCATCCACCTCTAGTATACCACCATTTCAGTGTATGGTTTATACCATCATAGCTGTGGCCATTGTAAAATCTTCTTCTGCTCATGTTTGCCCTCAACTTTTATGGGAGTTTCACGTGGTTGGTACTTATATTAGAATCTCAAGGTCATCATACCCTACCAGTGCTCCAGTTTATGGTTTTTAACCTTCAACAGCCATTCTAAAACGCATTGGCCACATAAAAACATAGTTTCAGTGCATGATTGAGCATGCATTAGGATGCACCAAGCAAAATCAGCATTCAACATTGAGCACCAAATTAAATGCCACAACCAGACTCCTATAAGGAATTCACCAAGTAGGAGATGACTACAGACCATGAACAAGGACCCCCAGAGCACAATACCAAGCAGTCTGAAGGGCCAACAAAATCTGAGTATTTTGCAACTAGCACTTATATATATGATAAATACCATCCTCCTAAACTAAAGTCTTACCATCTAGCAGCATCTAAAAGTTGAACAAATAAAGATGAAATCTCAGAAGTATTTCCAGGGTCATCATAGAGAAATATAATTGTAGAAGCATTTCTGTCGTTGGTACTGTTGTAACCATGTGCTATAACAAAGCCAAACATTTCTATAAGAATGATACAGAGCATAATTCATGGGAAAGGCATATGGACCTCTTTGATTGTTGGTGTAACTTCAATGAGAGAGTCGCACTTAATACTTAGATTTCAATAACATAAACAAAAAAGCAAAATCATGATTCCATATAAAATTAAAAAATTAAAATAGTCTCCATTTCATACAACTTACCAGAATCCAACCCAACCCTCCCAATCTCCGTGACCTGCTGATAGTAAACCTTCTGCCAGGCTGACAAGTCACATTTCAAAATGACTTGAGTTTTACCAGGTAAGAACTTTTCCACCTCATTTTTTTTCCTTCTCAATAGAAATGGCCGGATAACCTGGGCCCAAAAAGTCAGTGTACATTAGGTATACCTATTTATGCCATGCATCAGGAAACATAATGCAACAAACAGTTGACGAGCTACACCACTAAACTTCTTAAGAAGCTAGTAGTTGCATAGCTGTTTTATTTCTAAATTGGTAAAATAAAACATTATATTTTGATAACAGCATTTTACCTCCATTTATTGTGGAATTGCTACTTACATGGTGCAGGCGATTTATAACAAGAAGTTGCTCTTCTTCTGTCAGAGAAATATCACAACGGTCTGCAAATGGTGCATTGAACCAGTCCTCAAAATTTTGGACAGAGTTAAATATACTTGGTAATAAGAAGTTGAGCAGAGCCCACAGTTCCTGAAGACTGTTCTGTATAGGAGTACCAGTCAACAGAAGCCTCCGTCGAATACGGTACCTGCAAAATTAGGTAGAAAAATCATTGGTTGCAAACTTCCATCTTTTAATCTCTTCCTAAGGCAGCTGCTGTGCATAAATCTAATAAGTTTTAACCAAAATTGGTGGCATATTGATATTATATAAGATTAACCTAAAAATTGGACCAAGTCACGCAGGTACAATCTCCAACACCATGTGCACAAACATCTAAAACTGTGAATATCTAAATAATCAAATCTTCTATGAGCTCTCTGATAGGGGCAAGATGCTTTCAGCACAAGTATCAAAACAAGAATGAAGTGCAAAAGTTGTCTACTTCAAAAGTACATTTTGCATTTCTGACAAGCAAAAAATGAAAAAAGGAAAAAAAAAGTTCATAATTTTGTTTTATCTTGCTTCATAAGTAGTGGATAAGGTTATGAAACACCTTTAAGGTGTGGGATAAGCCTGGAGCACATTTATAAAGATTTTTAAAATGGGTCACACTCAATGAACAGCATAACCATTTCCCCACAACCTCACCATATGTCTGCTGATTATGGGTCGCCTTGTTAAACAGAGGGGAATTAGAACCTATAAAATTTTACTGCATAATCCTTGTATTATTCAACATTGATTAATTGTTACCATCTATGTCACAAGGTTCATGTTCGAGTTCAAGTTTGGCAACGAAAAACTTTGAAACAAATTCATCAACCATAGAATTTGGGAAAATTTTGAGATTAAATTCGAATAATATAAATCCATATTTTCTTTTTTTATTTAGATATATTATATTAAATTTATAATTTAAGTCAATGGGGTTGAGTTCAAGTGGTGAAAGCATCGGGTTCTCGTTGTGGAGACCCATGTTCAAATCCCCAAAGAGACATCTAAAGGTGGATTTCCAAGTCATGACTCTTGGTCTTCCATTCTGGAATTCTAGTGTATATATCTCAGTTGTAATCAAATGTATTATCTAAATTACCTTGTGTGGTTGGCAGCCACCTCTAAGTGTGTTTGGCTGCCCAAACGTGGTCGCCATCTCTTAGGATGTGGTGTGCTGCCCTGATGTGGTTGCCACCTCTCAATGTGTGGTTGCCCACCTAGGTGTGGTTGTCTCCTCTAATTGGGTGGTTGGCTGCCCATGTGTGGTTGCCACCTCTTAGAGTGTTGTTAGCTGCCCACCCAAACTAGACTCTCGTTGGAATCTAGTACTAACATATCTAAGTGTATCTTGAGATCTATGTTAAAATTAGAGGGAAAGAGATCTCCCTTGTGGCCTCCATCAGTCCGGGCCAGCCTAAAAATCCTAGACTTACCAATCAAAAAAAAAATATGAAATTAAAATCTAACCTAAATATAAAATATTTATATTAGTAATAGTTTAGAAAGTTATAAATATTAATAAAAAGTTAAAAGCTAAAACATTAAAGTTTATAAAATTATAAATATTAATAAATAAATGATTTTTTTTTAGCTTTTAAATAAAATTGAACTAAAAGTTATAAAATTATAAATATTAATAAATAAACTGAAGTCATTTGTTTTCTAAATTGTTTTCTTAAAAGGGCCTGGTCAGCACTACAGGTGCCAGCGTTGGCCTTGTAGAACCAACGTCAGCCCTAGAGTGCCAATGTCAGCCCATCATGGAACGATTCCCACCGGCAATAACCTTACCCTCATCTCCCTTAGGGCATACCCTTTTTTTCAGGCCATCTTCTCCAATGGCATAGTCAAGCAAGTCCATGTCAGCGCTGATAAATTCATTGCAAAATCTAGAGCTCAATTCATGGCAAGCAGCGCAGTTGTCAGCAGCCCTCATGGCTCCTCCTAGGGTTCAAACCTGCCGCATTGCATTACCAACAGCATTTCTTGCACCCCTAAACCAAACCACAGTGATCATTTAGCAGACTCAGGTCAAGTTACAGTGACAATGTGAGAAACATGAGCAGCCGTACAAACAAATATAATGAAATGTCCCACTTATGGATTTTCTGGATTTTATGATATTTTTGTAATTCCCAAGTAATTGAACCCAAAATATGCAAACAAACAGCAACGGAGACTAACAATAATGCTGGTTATGGACAGTACTACTGAGATTTCATGAACAGCCAAAAACATACAGAATCCACCACTTTGATTACATCATTTTCAAGAGAAAACCAATCTGAATTTACTGTCCATAATAAGTTGAATTTTCAGAATTGCAAATCGCAGCACTACTCATATATAACTGGTATTTAGCTGATGACAAATGACATAAATTGCTGTTATGTGTTCTGCTGGTAAAGAAGGTGTAAATTTCAAATGAATGTACTGCAATAAATCTTATTCAAACTCAGATCTGATGATATACAACATTCAGTATAATGGCCCAGCATTTGGTGCCAAAGACATTCCCATTACAGCAGACTGATTTATGTAATGATGCTCAAAACTGGCAGTTATTTGACTAGCAGCACTACTGTGCACTTCACTCCTGACTAACTATTGAGCAATGATGTATCACTCCTTAAGGATGGTAGATTCCATGAGCCACAGTTAGATTCGCACCTCCAGTAGCTTGCACCCAGCTTCCCTTGCAGGATGATATCGAATTTGATTTGCTACCAAATCATAGATCCATTGATAAAGATTAGCTGGGTGGCTGAGGACTGTCCTAAATCACTAGATTACATGTATTGGCCCCCAGAGATATGATACCCCTTTCAATGGCTGTGGTAGAGTGTCAAATATTGCAATAATGAGTATGGTTCACATATATTTCAGCGATACCTTGAATTCTTTAGCACCACTTCCAGAGGTGCTGCAACAGTGCCAAGCCAGTTGAAATTTACACCTTCTTTACCAGCAGAACACATAACAGCAATAAATTTTATTCAAACTCAGATCTGATGATATACAACATTCAGTATAATGGCCCAGTATTTGGTGCCAAAGACATTCCCATTACAGCAGACTGATTTATGTAATGCTGCTCAAACCTGGCAGTTATTTGACTAGCAGCACTGCTGTGCACTTCACTCCTGACCAACTATTGAGCAATGATGTATCACTCCTTAAGGATGGTAGATTCCATGAGCCACAGTTAGATTGGCACCTCCAGTAGCTTGCGCCCAGCTTCCGTTGCAGGATGATATCGAATTTGATTTTCTACCAAATCATAGATCCGTTAATAAAAATTAGCTGGGTGGCTGAGGACTGTCCTAAATCACTAGATTACTTGTATCGGCCCCCAGAGATATGATACCCCTTCAATGGCTGTGGTAGAGTGTCAAATATTGCAATAATGAGTATGGTTCACATATATTCCAGCGATCCCTTGAATTCTTTAGCGCCACTTCCAGAGGTGCTGCAACAGTCCCAAACCAGCAGTGTGGTTGCGCTCTAGTGATTTGTCCAGCAGCTATCCCACTATGAATACCTACAATTCGAGTCCAACTCAGATTCGCCACTTATTGACTAGCCTGGTAGCAAAATTCCTTTTTTCCACTAGTGAACCACCAAGATATAATCTTTGCTCTGCAGATGGGTGTGTAATATCTTCCAGTCCAGCACCTGTGATGAGACTCCTTTTATGGTGGCGCACAGGGATCTGATCGATCTTTGCAAATGCCCCACACCAAGCCTAAAACTCAAACAATGTAATGTCCCCAGTTTCGGGTTCTCTTGCAGCGCAGTTGGAGCTGACTTTCTGGGTTTGCGACATCCTGATCAGGAGAGTATTTCGATGTCACCAGTGTGCTCAGGTGTTCCAATGCAGCCACATGACACTTTCCGGAGGGATTTCGGACAACTTATCCATACTTACTATTTATAGTAAGTGCTTGCATGGCGACAATCTTTCTGGGTTTTTCTGGGTTTGTTCTCTTTGGTCCTCGGAGAACACTACTATTTATAGTAAGTGTCAGTCTGGACACTATTTTGGTGACATGGCAGTTCGGCCGTCTTGGGGCCTTTCCAGGTGTTGCATTGAGCTCAGTAATGCGAAGGGTTCGTGGTGATGTCTTTCCGAGCATTTTCGGACCTTTTGAAACATTTTTACTATTTTTAGCAGTGGTCCAAAACTCGGTGCGAGTCAGTGCGATATTCCTGCACTTCACTCGATTTATATTGGCCTGCTCATCGATACTTCAAAATCCATGTTCGGAGTCCGTTTGCACTATTTTTTAATAGCGCGATATATTCCTACGTTAAATTAAATATTTAACTTAGTAATAAAGTTATTAAATAACTTTATTAAAAAGGAATTGAAGTATTTTAAATAAAATAAAGTCATATATGTTCCTAATGTTGGGCACCAATGTCAAGAGGGTGAATAAAGTGAAAATAATAAAAAATTGTTTTATTTCCCCAAAAAAGGTGTGTTGGGTAATGTGAAGGAAAGAATAAAAGAAGCTTGAACATTCATTCTTCATTCACCATTGCATAGTTTTATTGAATGAGCTTTGTTCTTGGTTGTGCCAAGGGTTGCACCAGCTACCTTTGAAGACGAAATCCTTCATTGGTTTTGAGCATTTGCGGGGTTGAAAGACATCTCTAGGATGTTTGAGGTGATCTCATTTCAAAGGTTACAAATGTGCTTCAATGGCTGATTGCATAGTTGTCGCGGAGTGATTTACATTGTTAAATCTTGAAGTTTTTGGCTTGATAATTCTGGGAGGACATTGCTGATATTAGACAGATTTTTAGAGGTGTTTTGATGTGGTTGCAGCTCTCTATATAGGTCGTACACCCTCAGCTGCAGGCCGTACCTTCCATAGAGGGTTTAGTATTTATTTGGAAGCATTCTTCATGGTTTCTTCATCTCATTTTTGGCGTGAATAGTCCAGCTTTTGATTTCAGACTTTTCTGAGCACATAGAGATGTTGAGGGTTGGAAAGAACAGTTTACACTGCTGATAGGGCCGTACCAGCATAATAGAGGGATGTGAGCACTCCAGAACTCATCATCTAGCCTTTTCATGCACTTGTTTGGCATTGTATGAGGTGCGAATCACTTGGACATTGCTGTCTTGTATCTCAGTGAATATAAAAACCAGTTTTACTGAGTTTCCAACGAGATTTCTGTATTTAAGCTGCTGTCACAGTCTTATCTCAGACTTATATTTATATCAGCGAAATGGGTATGCAAGTTTTCTGATATTTCACTCTTTCCTTCATATGGGTATTGCTTAATATTGATCTATTATGCATTTCCTTTCAATCTAAGCATCTAGGTATCTCTATTTCTTGTTATTATTGGAAAACTATGTACATGCATGTGTTATGTCAAATGCAAAAAACATAAAACGCACCAGGGTCAACTAAACCACAGAAAAACATAAGGGGGTGGGTCATTACAAACAAGATCTCTAATTACTAATTAGTTCATCTTGCAATCCCTGAGTAGAATTGCCAAAAAAGAGGTAAGGGTGTTCGTCCTAGCCTCAAAATTTGCAGTCAAGGGGTTTCGTCCTTGTATGCTGATCAACTCAAACTCAAATGAATGATGCAAACATGAAATCGGATGAGTGAAATGATTCGTGGAGCTTATTGATATAACTTTTCAAAATAGGACCCGTGGGACCTATTTTCCTGTCAACATTTGAAATTACTTTTATTTAACTTTTATTTTTACATTTTATATTTATTTATTTTTTATTATATTTTTATTTTATTTTAATTAGTGTTTAAAAATACTTTTATTATAAAAATAATAATATATTTTAATTTAGGAAAAGGGACATGACATATAACAACAATTTTTAGGAGTTTTGTTAAAAATAGCGGGATTTTGAATTTATTGGATGAAACCCAGCAAACTCCATGGCTTAGGTTACCATTGTGAAAAACAGATGACTAATATCGATTCACAGTCCTGCATTTCTGTTTTCTAAAATATGTTCCTATCGTTTGGATCAAAAGAACTACTCAAATTTCACTTTTTAGTTAGCATGATATTTTGTTTGACTAAATGATGCCAAAAATAGGAGTGAACATAAAACAATCAAAATTCAAAAACTTTGAAACTCTTACCATATTAGCTTATATTAATTTGAAATATAATAAATGAGTAACATGACAATTATATATACCAGGAAGTAACCTAACATGTACCAAGGGAGCCATTGATGGTGAGGTTCTTAGTTGGACAGTAGTTGAGTTAAATGACTATTGCTTCTTCAATGGCTGTGCTTACCCTCTTGTTACTATTCATTATTGTTCTACCCAGAACCAGTCCTCTGAGAGTTTAAAAAATGCTGATTTAAAGGAAAAAGCATAGTTGAAAAACTCGCCAAAAGCAAAAACTCGCCAAGCCCGAAAAACTCGACTCGCCAAAAACTCGGCAAAAAACTCGGAAAAACTCGGCAAAAAACTCGGCAACTTAAAAAATTGTTTAAATTTAATTAAAAACGCATTTTTTTTGCAAAATTCAATGATAAGATGCATCCAATAAGTCAATAAATGAGAAACAAGCTGAGTCTAGTTGTAATTGATTGATTTCAAAGCAAATTGTGTACAAAATGGCATCCTCATGTGGAATGCGCTGATACTGATAGTCTGAGACAAAATGAAAATAGCAAATTGTTTTTGTAAAATTGAAAGTAAATACTAAATACTACATCTTCCTCTTCCCAAGTCTAGTGAAAACTAGGGGGGTGGTAGAACTAGAGGGTCTAGTCCTTAGAATCTGTTGTGGCTCCTCCATCCTCGGCATGATAGACCGTGGCTCAATCTCCATCCTGGATGTAGATGCTGGTAGTGGTACTGGTGCCAATGTCTCCTCATCCTCCTCATCCTCAATGTCATCCAATGAGAATCCCAATCCACCGATTCCACCCCCCTCATTCCATTGCTTGTCTCTCCGAATCATAGATCTCATCCTCGGAAAACAATGCAGGTTGCTCATCCCACCTTGTCCAAGGGCTCCAATGTATCCAATAACAAGATGTATCCAATGAGTCCATAAATGAGTACAAAAGTGTTTTCTATTAAATTTGATTGATTTGAATGCAAATTGAGTACAAAATCTCATCCTCATGCGGAATCCTGATGGCTGATTCTAAGTTTGAAACCTTGGAACCCTGAATTTGGTTAAGTCTGAAACCCTGAAACCCTGAGAATTTGGTTAACTCTGAAATCTGATGGATCCTCCAAAGTCTAGAATCTTTTTCACGCAGGCGAGTTTTTTTTTTTTTTTTTTTTAAAAAAAATTTTAAATTTTTTCTTTTTTTTTTTAAAAAAAATTTAAATTTTTTTTTTTTTTTTTTCTGTTTTTTTTCCCCAAAAACTCGCGAGTTTTTCTGAAAAACTCGCCAAAAACTCGCGAGTTTTGGCGAGTTTTTGGCGAGTTTTTCAGAAAAACTCAAGTTTTTTTTTGGCGAGTTTTTGCTTCAATTACTCGTTGTCTGAAAAAACTCGCGAGTTTTTCAAAACTCGGCGAGTATATGGCGAGTCTTGCAACTATGGGAAAAAGTATGATAATACTTCTCATTGTCTCAAACATTTTGATACATCATATTCATAAACCTTTATTTTGTATCCTCAGTATGCAAAGTATCTCTGCTAGTCATTCATGTAATACCCATGTCTACAAATAAAATATCTGACATTTTATATTAGTAAGCAAGTGTTGCAAAAGTACAGCTTTCATAGAATCAGTTTGCTGAGCATGACTAATAGAGAGAAACGAAGTTCAATATGCCAGCTGTATAGAGTATTACTCAATACAAAGGAAATTACCAGAGTTTCATAAGGATGCATTCCCCCCTTCTGAGCCCCATGTCCCCATTCCCGGGACGCAAAGACATTCCCTGGTCATCCCCTATCCCTGTAGATTTATGGGATGCATCCTCGAAATGCCTCTTGATGAGACTCTATGTCCTAGGGACGTCTAGCCATCTCTCAGATGGCTGAAGATATCTGTGACATCTCCCGACCACCAAATGTCCCCTTCTTTTTACATTAAAGAAAAACAGTTTAAAATTTTCATTTAAAAAGAAAACAAAGGTATGGGGGCCACACACCCTTATCAAATCCTAAACCCTTCCTATGTCTAACCAACCCACCCATTTGCAACTCACAAATACGACAATCAATTTGCAATTTCATATTTTCTACTTGCAGCTGTGAAGAGAAAGGAAAGATCAATTATTGTGAAAATTTGTCATTGTTGAGTATGTGATCACTCATTGCCAAGTGTGCTACAATCACCATGGCTGAAATAAGCACTTTTTTTTCAAAGATCTTAGGCCCTTTTTTTCAAGATCTTAGGCCAATTGTCAAATATTATGCACGGGCCCATTTAAACCCACGAAACCCTTACTGCAGTATGTGACTATTTTGGACAAAGACAAGTCTATTAATTCAAGGGGGAGCAAGATGTCACGAGGGGAGAGGCCTCCAGTCATAGTTACCTAGAGACTCGTACCCTAACCCATTATACTCATCTCCTATATCGGGAACACGCCCCCATTTTTAGAGACCGATATGGGGAAATCTCTAGACATTAGGAAACCTTAGATGAAGTTCCTTTGCATCTCTATACGTCTCTTGGAAGCACCCCTTAAAAATTGGGAAAATTCCTATAGAGGTCTCCCACATATATCATATAAAAATTAAAATACACTAGGTTTTCCTAAAGTGCTGATATGTGGTTGACAAAAGCTAAAAGAACTAAAGAAATACACTAATAGACTTGTAATTTTTTATTTTTCACATAAAAAAATTACAAGCTTTTTTGTAGTAGAAATTTTTCTTATCAAATCCCAAAGAAGTAATAGTATGAAGAGAAACATTATTAAGGCTTAAGATGTGTACCTGCATTTGAAGTTTTCACATATGATTGAAAATATAATCATCTCCAAAGACCCCTATGCCACGTTTTTAAAATAACAGCATTCCCCTCCCAATCTCTATCTACCATCTCTAGGTGATTATGGTTTACAATTTAATCGTTTATATGATGATACTGAATATCAAATATAATTTTAATTAGTCTTTGTTTTCATCGACATCTATTTCAATACTTTAAAATGGTAATATTTTTATTTTAAAGCATTTTAGTATTTTACATTCATTAAGGTTGCATATCCATTGTATAGTTATTATTTCTAAATATATATTATATATTATAAATTTGTTGTCTCCAAGTACCCATCTCCAACATATTTTTAAAATATTGTACCATTACTTCACCCCATCTCTCTACCAATACCAATCCTCGTCTCTTGGTAACTATAGTTATAGTAAAAGGAAGAGGAAGGCCACTAGTGATGAGTGAAATACAGTTCTAAGGTTCTTGAACATGCAAGTGCATGTGGAGGCTAATGATCTAGCCAAAATCTTCTATGCCCACACCATCCAATTTCATGTGGCATATTCTCCATATTTTAAGGAAACGTTGAAAGGAGAAACATAATTGAATCATCATATGCCTCCATGGAGAACACAGCTTGTGTCCCACCCTACTTGACAAACAACACTCAAGGGTGAACTTATTGATGGAAGACATGAGGCAAACATGAATTAAGGACAAGTTGCTCCATTATCATGGATGAGTGGCCCAATATTACACATCCTCCACTCATTAGTATTATTGTTACATGTTCAGTTGGTTCATATTTTCTTAAAGTTGTTGATTACTCTGAGAAACACAAGGATGCAAACTTTTAATTTCATCTTTTGAGGGAGGCCAAGGAAGAGGTTGGAGCTTCAAATTTTCTGCAAATTGAGACTGATTCAGCTCATGTTTGTTAGTTTGTTTGTTTGTAGCTAAAGACTGCTCACATACATATTTCTTACATTGGGAAAATAGTTTAGGTGAAGACAGTGGTGGCTGAAACAAGAGACATACAAATGTTTGCATGCAACCACCACACATCACTTGCAATCTTCAAGACTTTTTTGCAAAACGAATTCCTTAAACCGATGGAGACTAGATATGCTAGCTATTTCATTTTGTTAGAAAGGATGTTGGAGGTGCGATAGGCTCTACAATACATGGTGGCTTGTGTGGAGTCGGAATTGTGGATTGAGGCCAAGTCAAAAGAAGGGCAGGTGAGACAAATGGTACTCGGTGATGCTTAGTGGTCACTTTGAGGTAACAAATTTAGAATGTTTTAATCTATCAATTTTGTGTATTAAGTTTTTATTTCTATTATTTGATATTTTTATTTTAGCTTTAATTGTAATTTTGAGAAAATTTGGCATTCACTTTTAAATTTTTTATTTATTTTTTAAATGTTGCTTGCAAATATATTTCCTTTGTCATATCACCTATTGTGAAGGTAGTTAGGTATGTTGATACAAACTCTCCTACCCTTGGAAATATTTATGAGACATTTGATAGCATTCTTGACCAAATGAAGCAACCAATTCGTAGCAAGGAGCCTAATTTGAAATTCTACGATAAACATATTAGGCCTATTGCGACATGGAGGTGGAACACAATGAACACTCCACTTCATATGGCAACATATGTTCTTAATCCCAAGTGGTATGCATCTAAGGCATGTAGACCTCTTAATAATGATGAGGTAAACGAAGGAATTATGAAGGCCCTTGGAAAAATCTATAGTGTTGAGGATGCATCTAGACTTTAGGTATAACAAATTGCATTTGTGAATCTTTAGGGGTCTGACATTCAACAAACTAAAGCCTAGGATAAATAGGGCTACTCTTGCTCAAAAAGACCCTATTTGACAATGGACGTGGAATGGAAAGGATACACCAAAGTCGAAGCAACTTGTTACTTGCCTACTTGCATAAGAGCTATTTCCTCTAACATAGATAGGAATTGGTTCACCTATAGCTTCATAGACTCAGTCAAGAAGAATGCACTTACCTCTAGATAAGAGAGAAGTTGGTCACAATCCATAGTACCTTGAGACTTCAAGATCAACATACTCCAACCACATGTCGAGATGTTGATCCTAAGGATGCCAAATAGATTGATGAGGAGGAGGTGCAACAAGGATTGAATGGGGTCTCAGTGGATGAGTCGCATTTTGATATAGGGAGTAATTTAGAGTCAAAGGCCAATTTTGATATTGGGAGTAATTTAGAGTCAAAGGCCAATTTTGATATTCATATCTCAAATTAGGCGTACGTAGCTATAGAAGGTCCAATTGTTGACAGCTCTATATTTTCCTATCTATAATCTTAGTGCTTTGGCTATTGTTGGGCATTTTTCATTTTGTAGCCTTGAGGCCTTTTGTCGTAATGAAAACAAATTACAATCAAATTATATTTTTTTATTGCTGCTATACGTGAATCAATGAACATTGAACATTGAATCTCAAATTTGATAAAGTATGTGAATGTCTAAACTTGGATCTTCATTGCATGTATAGTTAAACTTGTAAAACTTTGACCCTATATATAGTATCACCCTCCACAACAAATGGCCTCCTAGACCATACTATCATCCCCCACCGTCCCCATATCAAAAACGTCATGGAACATTAAAAATAACATATTCAAGAACAAGAAGTCCAACTTATTCCATTCCCGTAGGCCATCATTGGAATAAGACTGGATTTTTAGAAAAACAAATTTTGGTATTCGATGCCACTCAAGCCTGTGGCATTCAAATCATCATTTGCTGCTTCACTGACCTTGGTGGCATAGGCACCTATTTGTTTGGTACTGGTAGTGGGGTGTGTTGTAATGTCCCCTTTTAGGATATTCTTGTTTTCTTTACTTGCATACAATAAGATCACTAGAAAGGGACATTAGAGATATTAAAGATCAATAAATTAAGATAATATTCAGTTCCTAGCATCATTCATATTAAATTCATCTATAATAGCATAATTAATAATGAGAACAATACTACATAACATAAATAATGAGATCAAATCATCATAGCATAATCCACATTTAGTTCAATTCATAACACAATTCAATATCGACTATGTTCAAGTCTTAATTCTTACTTCCTTTCTAATCCTCAACCGTGGATGGGGAATTACTTGTCTAGGGCGCGCTAAACCATCTCCAATCTCATTGGGATGGGATTGCTCCGCCTCTCCCTAACAAAACCACGCCACTCACTCACAGGTTGGAAGCAATAGAAGTAAATAATTATTAACTTGAACATACTTCAATATATTTCAACATACCAAATGATCACATTTATTCATAGCACATTCTATATGGCTATGTTCAAGTCTCAATCCTTACTTTCTTTCTAATCCTCAACCATGGATGGGGAATTACTTGTCTAGGGCGTGCTAAACCTTCTCCAATCTCATTGGGATGGAATTACTCCGCCTCTCCCTAACAAAACCACACCACTCACTCACAGGTTTAAGGCAATAGAAGGAAATAGGCAATGAGTTGAACATATCATTACTTCATGTGTTGTGAATGTAATCTATTGATGTTTTCCTATATATATTTCATAGCAAGTTTCACAATGCTTATATATATGCATGTCTAATGATAATCTTTCAATTATATGCATTGTCACTACTTACCACATGGCATTCATCATAATAAACATAGGGTTAGATACATCATACCAAGAGGATGATTCTTGCGTTTGTATCCTTTAGAACTCTTAAGGATTTTATTCCTTCCTTCTATGCTATCTACAGCCCAATATACTGTTGTATATTTATATTTCAGATCCGCTACAAGTATAATTTTCTAATTCAGAAATATATACTTTTTATATCTGTATATAAATCAGATGTTTCCTCTTACTCTTCACCGATGCTTTTGAATGAGGGAGGAATTTCCCTTTTAAACCTCTCAAGAGATGCTTCTCTTGATGAAAGGTTACATAGCTGCATCTTCAAATACCTTATCGCTGCCTGTCTTTAATGATAATCATTCCCTTTTTATCAGTTTGCAAAGTTACTAATGATTGCTGCCTGAGCACTCATTGACTGGTCTTAGCTTTGTCTTAAGCGCTGATGTTAATATTCGCTGCCTATTCCTTTTATCATATACTTATTAAAGTCAGACAATTTCAGAATTCGATGCCTACCATTTGCTCCTCCAATCGACGTTTTATACTCTATGATTTGTCTCTTCTTTCATGCCCAATTTGTCTTATACAAATCGTTGCTTGTTATCAAACATGAATCGCCCTTTTATTTATTAATCTGCCTTCACTTTATAGTGATCATTGTCTTTAGAAAAATATGTATATTTATTACATTTAAATATTATATTTATATTATCATTATTTACATTTTATAATTATATTTATATATTATATATTATATTTAATAATAATAATATTTAAATTGATAAATTTATATTTGTATTTGTATTTTTATTTTTATTTTTTTTGATACGTAATGTAGGCATAAGGGAGCCATACCCCATAAGAAAAAATAAAAATAAAATTAAGCCAAATGCATGCCCTAAGAAAAGGGGTGCAATAAGCAAGCATCAATGCTTGCATCAAACCAAAGACAGTCCTGAACACACCCAGCCCATTAAAGCTTGGGCTCAAATACAAATTATGACTTTGAAACTATTGCATTATGGACCTCCCAATGTAAACCCAGGCTTCCTAAGAGCTACAATCTTGCTTAATCATTTTTGCAAAAGAGCGCTGAATCATGTTGCATTTCTCACTTTCAGTAATTTTCTTTTTCCTTTTTACCTCTGTCCAGCTCTTGTCCTCCCCAAAATCCTCTTTTGGAATTGATGTTTCCTCTGTAACCTTCACTCTTGAAGGTGAAATTGGTAATTTTGCATTCTCCAGTGGGGAAGGAAGTTCGTTTCCTGATTTAGTATCTTCCCTATCTGAAATGTGAGCACTTATTGCCTCCAGAGTGGGGGATGAGGGAGATTTCTTTACCTCTGTTGATGAATTTTCTTTGCAATCATGGGACTGCGAGGAAGCCTTTTTTTCCACATAATAGTGATGAACTAAGGAATCTTTCCACCAAGATGCATTACTATCAAACTTAGGTTTGAGGCACTTTGCTGCTACGTGGCTAGTGCTGAAGCATCTACGGCATCTGAAAGGAAGGCCCTCATAATCCAAAATCTGGCTCCAATTGTAATTCATTGTTTTTAAAGAGATCTCAGCCGGCAGGTCTTTACTGGTATCCATATCCACCAGAATGCGAGCGAAGGGAAGGTAGTGTGGTAGAAATTTTTGGTCTCTGAAGTCCAAGTTTGCGAACTATGCTTCAAACTATTATTGAGGAGGCTTGCCAATCATCTTCTAAATTCACTTGTTGCTTTGTAGACTTCAAGAAGGCCTTTGACATTGACTTGAGACATGTTTACCAAAAGTTGCATGACTTCTTTTTTTACCGTTGGCATGCGGCTCCACTAGATGGTTGTTGGCCAACTCAAAACCTCCCATGGATTCTCTATTTTTTTTCAAGAGCATTTAAGATCATCTTGAAGACATTTTTCAATAATATGCATTGATGACGATTCTATCTTATATCATTGTTTGATTTTTTTTCTATTTTTTGTTGATGATAATGTCCTTCCTCACTCTATTGACATTTACAAACACAACTAGATGCCCTTGCTTGTTTTTACAAGTTTCACCAACCTGTGGTGAACCTCAATAAAACTTAAGTGCTGGTCTTCAACACTTGTAGAGATGTTTAATCCAAGATTCATATACTCTACAAAATAAACCTAGAGCGATTACAACAACCAACACCTATTTTGGGATCCAATTTTCAAGATTATTGTTCAGTCTAAAGCTTAATGCATAGTTGTGTCTTAGTAAGGGATGTGCCTCATTTTCTGACCTCTAGTGCCAGTATTTTCTAATACATTTCCACAATATCTCTAAAAAATATCTCTAAAAAAGATAGGGCTCTTCAATGTACTCATCAAGCCTATTGTTTTGCATGGTTCAGAAGCTCTAGGGCCTAGCATGGGACTCACTGTGTTGACTTGTATTCAATAGGTTCAGACTCTCATGCTCTAGTATATGATTCATTGCAAATGGACAAACTCCTTAATGCATTGTTGTAGTTGATGTTTTTGCCCAAGCCCTTCTCCTTGAGTCTATCTCCATGCATAATTTCTATATTTAGACAGTCAAATCCTTAGGTTGCATCCTCGAGTCAGTTAATATACACATATTTGGCTGTTTGTTCTTCTAAGACAATTGCTTGTTTGGGTCACAGTAGACATCAACATTGTCAGTATCTTGTGACCATTCTGGCTCCAATGTATTGGCGTTTCTATTGATCATCTTCATCCATTCAGGTACTACTTAGATGTACCTTGCTTTCTTCCATTGAAGAAGACCATCATTAGGGTTAGTGATTTGACATTTCCATAGGTAAACTGTTTGATAAATGTATCTGAATACAACTATGTTGTAATTATTCTTCCAAGGGAAATAGTGGATCATCTTCCTTCATTCAGGTACTCCTTAGATGCCTCTATATTTCTTCCATTGAAGATCATCGATAGGGTTAGTGATTAGAGATTTCCATAGGTAAACAGTTTGATAAATATATCTGAATACAACTGTGTTATAATATTTCTTCCAACATTTCAAGTCTCCTTCGATACCCATATCTAAAGAAATAGTGAATCAAAGTTATGTTTTTTGTATCGCTTTCATAATACTTTAAATTCCCAATGCAAAAAATCGCTTAAAAATAGTTGTCCAAAAATTTTTGTTGTGAATAATACACTTAGTTAAAGAGGATAAGATGTGTAAAGAACTCAATTATTTCTAAGGTCAAAGTTGTGTATTAAAGGTGTACAAATGGTCCAACCCCCATCTCTATTAGTATTATTTTCATGTTGCTCAACCAACACATTTGCTCATTAATACAAATATCATGTTTTGTTGTGAAAGAAAATTCTGCCAACACCAATTTTTCTATGCTATTATGCTGCTTGGTTGTTTTCTAGATGCATTTACTAGTTTCCCAATGGATGGCTTCCCACATGAGAACTCTATCATGTACACATCATAGAGCATTATATTTACATGGAAACGACATGGCAAACTGAAAGTGTAAATTGAATTCAAATATGAGGATTTAAAATTAGAAAAACATGGGAAAAGCAAAGCAAATTAAAAAATGCTAAAATACTCATAAAAACAAAGAATAAAAAACTGCAATCATTATCTCATGGCAAATAGAGTGCATAGAAAGAGAAACAATGTCCAGACTTCAATTATAGGACATAAATAAAGATTCAACATTGCCAAGCACTCTTGAATTCTTCCTTAGTATCTATGTGGAGTGCAGTGCATTTTTTTGAGATTTTTCTACCAATGTTATTTTTCCTAGTGTCTTGAGTAGAGGTCATTGTTTTCTCGTAATGGATCTACATTCATTATAAAATAAAAATATAATATTAAAGAAAACATAGTACATATTATAATTTTTTGGAAATCTAGTACTAAGGGCTACGTACTTACAAAGTGACATTTCCAACTGACTTCATTTGATCCCCCAAACGGTGAAGCAAATTTGTTTTTTTGTCAGCATTTTGATAGGTGCAGAGGAGACTCTGTCGAGGGTTTGCTTTAAGCATGGTGGGGCTTTATCCAAGGGGGTTTGATCTAATCCGCTTCAATCAAACCCCCTTATGTGCAACCCCTATAGGCTTAAATCATTAATTTTTCTAAAAAAATATGTGATTTCAAGCAAAAATCAGGATGTCCCACAAGTGGGACACACTATTGTGTGATCAGCTGATGACAACAAGGATGATCTGATGGAAATTACACCTACTAGTTCTATGGATGAATTTAAGAAATCTAAATGTAAATGTTTTCCTAGGGCCATGAGGGAGGACCTATGTAATCCAAGATTTTGTGGCTCCTAAGTGCCTAACCCAGGTAAATTTAACAAAAAAAATTATATATATAATAAATATTATATAATAATATACATAATTATATATTATAATTTATTATTATGATATATAAAATATATATTATTAATATATATCATAAAATATATATTATTATTGATATAAAAACACTGTTACAATGTATTACAAAAAGTTATTTTTAAATACTTGACGATGGGCCTGTGGGCGTAGCTAGGAATGTTCGAGCACGTCATGGGATGGCCAGGGCACACCCCTGCCACCCCAATTACCCTGAGGGTGTGTTCTAGACATACCCACAGGGTACCTGGGCAATAAGGGTGTGCCCTAGTCATCTCGTGCATGCTCCCATTCCCACTCCCACTCCCATTTGATCCCGATCCTACACCGATTCATGTCATTTCCGGTAACTAACATACCCATAGGGTACCCAGGGTGGCAAGGTTGTGCCTTGGTCATCCCGTGCATGCTCCCATTCCCACTCCCACTCCCGCTCCCATTCAATCCCAATCCTACATTGAATCTGTCATTTCCGATAACATAGTTTTTATTGTTTTGGTTCTAGGGTTCTCTCCTCCTAGAACTTTCTATTGTTAACTGATGTAACCTATAGTCCTATTGACCTACTTTTGATCATTTGTGGACATTCATATAATTTCTTTCTTTCTTTCTCTCTGTCTCTCTGAAGCACTTTTAAGTTTTAAATTTTGTTTGAAGTAAGGTTTTTAATGCTTAGACAACTGACAATGATGGTATTACTGTTTTTCATTTGCAGTACTCCATTACTAATGGGGCATAGCACTGCAGTAGAGGTTGCTTCGGATCTATTCAAAGCCACCTTAACCACACACAAATTGTAGTTGTTTATGGAGGAACTGAAAAATCTGGTATGCAATACAAAGGGATACCTTATAACTGGGTTTATGAACCTTTTACTGACACATCATACAATTATTTGGTTTCAACTTTCAGCCATAATGACATCAAATTCACAGCAATTATTAGTAGTATTATGGTAAGGACAGGAATAACAGCTAAGCCAGGTGGTGGTGTATGGACATAGCTCTAACAAAGGCAGTCAACATTTCATTGTTCCATTCTTTAATGAAGAGGTTACATTGTATAGTATCTCCAGATTGATCATAAATCCATTTCAGAATATTCGATAAGATCTTTCTTTTTTTTTTGAAAAATTTGATTGTTGTCTCGTCCCCGGGACGGGGGGGGGTGTGGCATCCCCAACCATCGCCAAGACAGCCAGCCGCCCCTGGAGTTTCCAGGACATTTCTGAACAGGTGAGGAGTTTAGGGGACAGCAGGGGGACATTTCCAAGGCATCTGAGTCCCCGGAACATCCCCGGTATGGAGACACCTGAGAAGGGGCAGGGACACGTCCCCAGGTTTCCTTGTATTCAAATGAATGTGGTCAAAGGCCTTTGTGATGCTTATTATTTCCTCAATTTGTATCCCATCTTTTTCAGAATTGCTTGCTTCAAAAATTACTACTGGAGTCCATAGACACAATCCAGACCCAGATTTTTGTGAGCAGCTATGTTTCTGGATTGAAATAAGGAGTTCATAGTTGAAGAAGGAATGTGGCATTCCAAAAATGCTAAGGACCCCCATTATAAAGCTCCCTCTTGCTCTTCTGGTGTATCCAAGTTAGGCAACATAAATCCTTTGCCAGAAACCTAAGTTCATGTGTTTTCTGTGTTTTTCATTTGCCTCTTATCCATCCTAACAGTGTCTCAATTGCAGACAAGATGCCTATAAACCTACAGATCAAAATACAAAGCAAGTAATTTTCATGTGGTAAAAATTCCGCATCCACCAAATCAATCTGGAGATCTGTTGTAATTTGAAAAGTCCAATTTCCTGCCTCTGCTTGAAAATGATACAGATCCTTCTCCTTAGGCAGGTGGTCAATAAAAGTATGCCAGCAGTGAAATCTGCCTTTGTGGTAAGTCATGAAGCAAGATGATTTTCATCTGGTAGAAATTCCTCATATCTACCAAATTAACCTAGATCTTCTGTTGTAATTTGAAAAGTCAAATTTCCTGCCTCTGATTGAAACCATGTACGATCCTTCTCCTTAGGCAGGTGGTCTTTAAAAGGATGCTGACAGCAACATCTGCACTTGAGATGAGGTCTTCACTAGACTTTCTCGTCATCTTTCCATTGCATGCATCATTGTTTCCTGCTCTTCTTCCATTACCAGATACCTCACTAGCCATCTTTTCTATGATGCTTTTTATTAGGTGAAAGCATGTGCTCACATTTTACAAATTTTAGCATCAATTTCATTAGAAAAGATTTACTTGTAAGATACAAAACTCATTTCACATATATATGAACATTACTTTTTAATAGCCTAAATTTGCAGTTGAATGAAGAGGCACACGGAAAAAATAAAACAAAGTTAAAGAAACAACTTTCACATACCCTGTCACTAGAGTCCGCGCAAGAGCACACTCATGGTTCTTAAGGCGGTGCCCTTCATCCACAATCATGTAGTGCCAATGTATTCTTTTTAGAAATGACTTATCACGCATGATGAGATCATAATGAGTAATCAGCACACTGAATTTTCCCTCCCCTCCATACTCTTCCCTCAAAGCCTTACGTTCATCCAGTCGACCATCATACAGAACTATAGTAATGCTGTACACCAATCATTAAATTAAAAATGAAACACTGATAACTCAAGCTATAAAACAAAGTAATGAGTACAAAAGCAGGCAAAGAAATGAGGAGAAGCAACATACTTTGATAACAATTCAAACTGTCTTTTCATGTATAAAATTCTGGGATAACATACCATAAAGCCCTCATGTGCTTATGACTAATGCAGATGTTATGTTAAAGCTCAGATTATTTCTGAATTAGTGAAAATTTCATCTTTTTCAATGCAATAGGTAAATAGCAAATAAATTTAAGACAAAGTACCTTCAAAGATTAGCATAAATAGGATGAACTTTAAAGCGGAGTGTTGAGACTTGGTGAGGACTCATGGATCCGAGTGCAAGTCAAGCTTAGCGAGTGTGCAGCCTCGACCAGAAGACTTAGTGAATCTGACATCCAAGACTCATGAATCTTGATTGTCAGACTCAGCCAAGTCTGAAAATTTTAGGAAATAAACTTGATATTTTCATTTAAAACATTTTTTCATATAGTATATTTTTTTTAAATTTCTGAGTTTTGGCTAAGTTTTTTCCGCCAAGTTTGAGTTTGAGTGAATCTGAATCAAAAAACGGCTTGCTGAGTTTTCACGAAGTTTTAGTCTCAACACTATGTTTTAAAGCATAAATCTTACAGAGAAAGAGTCCTAACATCCCTGCTATAATTGTGTTCTATAGCAGTTGTTTATAAAAAGAACTTAATAGCTGTGTAATCTCATTTTTGGAATGTCTCATAAACAAGTATAGTTAGCAATCTCAATTCTCAACCCATTGACAACCAATAATTCTGTCCTTCCAGTCTTAAAGCCATTGACAGTTCAACACAGGTTCACTGCATTTGAGACACTTCTTCATTTTAGGAAAGTACATCCCGAATGATTGTTTTACAAAAATTATGACAATTGTGAATATCAGTGTTACATGGGTACACATTTATGATCCTATGGTATCCCCTAAACAGGAATGTCCACTAAACACCAAAACAAAGATAGGACAAACCTCTTAAATCAGGGGCTGTCCACAACAGAAATGTTGTATATCCCCAAGAATTAAAAAAGAATACCGATTTCTTTGGGTGAAAGGAAAAAAGATTTGCATTAAAAAGAATACTGTTTTCTTTGGGTGAAAAGGAAAAAAAATTTGCATTCAAGACTGATACAATTGAGTTAATTATAAATTAGCTCATTCAACACTAATATAAAATATAAGAACAAACTGAGTTACAGAGCACCCTCTCAAATCAGGGGCTGTCCCCAACAAAGGCATCAGACACATCCCTAAAATAGTGAAAAAGATGAGCATAAAAGACTGATGTGTTGATTTAAATCTAAATTAGATCATTTTAACAAATATAAAAGATGCAAACAAGTTATGAGTTGACGACCAGGTCACATGAGTATCACTTCACCAGATCAAATAATTAGTTGCAGGGCATCTTTGTCTTGTTATAATGTAGCCTCGAGATATATTTCCAAACAAAATTCAAACCATTGATCGATCAAAATAATTCCTTTGCCTACAGGTGGTTGTTGTGTAATGGTAAAGTGGTGTGCAACTGAAGTTTGAATCCCCACATTGCAATAGCGAAACCCACAACTCAGTGGGCATGACATGTCATAACACGTCCACAACCAGGTGCTGCCCATCTCTGGCAACAATCTGGGCCAGGTGATGTTCCAAGTTACCCTTAACCAAAAAAAATTACTTGGAACAGATATAGTTTTGACAATACACCCATTTAATTTACAAGTAAGGTATTGAAGTAGGGTGAAAATCCAAATGTTGATGTTTTAGCATCCTGCTTCTCTTCAATGCTGAAATTGCTTGGATGTGCTTGGGTACTTTCTGCTTCAGGTGCTTATTCTCACCAATGCCATTGCAGTTCTCCAAGTCACTGCAGTTTAATTGTTATCGTACAACATCATAAGACTTTGACTTTGCCTCAATCTTCCCAAATAATTTCTACTAGACGTTTTTGGTAGCCTTACCAATACCCTTCATTGGCCTGTTCTATCCAAATTCACCTCATTGCTAATATTAAAACACAACACCTACAGATCTGGAAACACTTGATATCATCATCCCATAAATTTGAAGCAACTACAGCTTTCTAAGTCAGTCTTCATCACATGTAATTGCATTTTATTTGTCTTTCTGGTTCATTGTAATCTCCCACCCCTTTCTGAGACCCAATTTTTTTGATTTTCTGTGGTTTAGTTGAACCTGTTGCGTTTTGTGTGTTTTGAACATAACATGTGTTTTTGCATTCATACAATATATTCAGAAATAAGCATTCTAACACTACCCAGTTTCAGATTTATGCAAAAAATTAATCAATTCACTAAAATATCAAATACCCATATCCTGAAATCATATTATAATGCAATATGGAGCATACCCATTTGCTGGTACCAAAAATCTGCAGTACAAAAGTCCCAATACAGCAAGCTGGGAATATATAGACACCATAAATGATAGCAAAATCTGTATTTCCACACTTCAGTGTTACTGTGTCAATGAACACTAAACAACTCTTCAATCAGCCTTCTACTTCCCTTCCAAACGCTCTGGATACAGCTGCTAGTATGAGCGCCTCAAAATAGAGATGAATAAATCCAGATGAAGCTCCAAAACCTAGTGCTGGGATGGTACGGCCAGATTGGTGTGATGGAACCTCAACAAAATGCCTTCAAACCCCAAATAAATCTCTGCAATACATTCTCAGATATGACTCCATAATTACCATGCCAAATATCTCCAGATTTATCAATGAGAAGTCCTCTGCGACAAGCTTACAAATCTGTAAATGAAGCTCAAACTGGACCCTCTAAATGAGAATGCTCTTACAATGCCCTCGGGAGATCTCACTCCTGCAAGCACTCTCCAAATGCGAAGGTTTCGTCTTCACAATGGCTGGATTTCTTCACAAAACCCTGGTTTGCTCCAACAGCAATTTATTTCACAAGTATTCAATCGTATATGAAAATGAGCATTCAAACTCTCATATATTTTCCCAACGCCCTTTTGGAGAAATAAAATAATTTAATATTATTTTTCCCTCTCATGACTTGGGCGCCCAAACCAAGGAAAATGTGACTTTATTTAATATTAATATGTCTCAAGACTTCCCCGGTTAATGGGGTTGGTGATGTTGATATCCAGGTGATGTTGATATCCAGAGAAGGAGAAGGAAGACAAGGTGGGCACAGCCTGTAGAGGGATGGGTAAAGCTTAATTTTGATGGAGCTTCGAAAGGAAACCTAGGTGTTTCAGGAGCAAGTTGTTTGGTTAGAGATTGGAAAGGTAATACTCTCAGCAAGGCATCTAAGAAACTAGTGCAAGGATCCAACAATGAAGCAAGGTTTCAAGCGCTTATTCTTGGCCTCAATTTGTGTCAACATCTTGGAGTATTGAAGGTGGAGGTTGAAGGGGATTCAATGACAGTGATTAAAGCCCTTCGAACGAGGACCATGACAAATTGGAAACTAAACATTCTTTTGAACGAAGCGCTATGTTTAGTTGATGGATTTGAAAGAGTGGTAATTAACCACGTGTTGCGGGAAGGGACTAATGAGGTAGACGAGTTGGCAAACCTTGCCATCATTGCATCAAATGAATTGTTGTGGGAAATAAAGATTGATGATGGCGCCAACTCAATTAACTAACAAACTGTCCAATCTGTTAAATGAGTTGGGCTGGCGAAGTGTGCGAGGAGAGTTAAAGATTTCTAAGAATCAAGATGGGAGGTATTCCTTTTGTTGCGGTGGCTTTTTGCATGGTTTGTGTTGGCAGCGATGGACACTCCCATCCGTCTAGTCTGCAGAAAAAGACAAATGTCTTTCTTAGGAGACATCACTGAAAAAAGGATGAGAATGGTGTTTAAGCCAAAAAGCGGCATTGTTCTCTTTGCTATCGAATGGGTCCTTGGAGAAGATTTCATGGTGAATTGCAACAGATAAGGGTGAATACCGACTGGAATCAATGTTTTTAGCGCTGCTTTTAGATTTGAACGAAGAAAAGCCCACAATCCAAAAGTTGGAGGAATTTGTTGAATTGGAATACAGAGGTGGTTGGAAGGAGGTGGTGGGTGTCGCGCATTATGGTTTAGAGGTGTCATTGCCAGGAGATTTTCACAGGGTGAATCACACAGGCGATGTAGTCAACTGGTGGCCGTTTGTCTTGGAAGCAAGGGAAGATAAAATAGCTGGTAGAAGACGTTGAGCCGCTCGAGGGATAGCTTTCATGAAGAAACTTGCTGGTCTGGAGGTGGAGTTCGACTAGATGCAAGAGATCCCGAAGCAGTACTATGCTGCTGATGAGAATACCTGAGGTGGAGTCGTCAGTGTTTTGTTATATATTTGAAAAAATATATAGTAATATGTAACTGGTAGACAGCATAGAAAATAATAGAATGTAATAGATGGTATTAGGAGATAGGGATACAGGGATTTTGGAAGAACCATGTTTTGGTTTGTTTACTTTTTCATGCTAAACTCAAAAATTATGTTAATTTTGGTTAAAATTTAACATAATGGGAGCTGACCCCAAGTCAGCAATTTACCAAGAAAAAAAAATGTCTCAAGACTTCACATTTTAATAAAATCACTTTAACACTATATACTTAAGTTAAATATTTAATTTTACTTAAGCCAATTATCGCAACATTAAAATAAATGCCCGAACGTACTCCGAACTAGAATTTCGAAGCACCACCGTGATCACCAATTAAGAAAGAGCACATTCCAAGTCGGACCAACCAACTCGCCACTGATCCTGATGCACTTACTAAAAATAGTAAGTTTGGCCTCAAGGCCCCAAAAATACTCCAGAAAGAGTCAGAACTGAAATCCCGCCGAGGTAGAAACAACACTCCATGCCAACCAAGCTGACTAAACCCCACAATGATCACCAACATGGGTTCTCTAACCATCCTCGTTAGTCTACGAGAACCCGAGTAGTAGACTAGCCCATAAACTGACTGCTTAGGAAAGGGTCATTACATTCATGGAAGACAAATCCCTAGCGAAAAACAAGATTAATAAACTAAGCCTCTAAGTTCAATATTCAACTTAATCAGTAGTCTTTTCAAACAGTACCAAGGGAAAAATCTCTCATTCCTATCATTTTTCCAGTATTGATGTCTTATCCCCCCATCTTTTCCCTTTCTTTATGTTTACACAAAGGAATCTTCTATTAAATTCTAGAATTCACCTCCTAAATTTGTCAAAAGAAAAGTTTTTTCCTCATATGACTATAGTCAAAACAAGAAGGCCAAAAACCTGAAAAAAGAAGAGACAAAAAAAGATAACTTCCACCACATAGTTAACAATTTTGCATGCCAATCTCATTTAACATCAAGGAATGTTGCACAAAATCTAGGTAGCAAATAAATAAAAGCAACATTATTAGAACATCCATAACAATGGATATCAACAAAATAAGACCATAAACACCTCTATATTTGGTCATTTTCCAAGGTTGAAAATTTTTTATATGTATAGATAACAAACATAGACAATCAATTCATCAGCCTCATCTTTGTCATTCTCCATTGCCTTTGTCAACCTCCTCTTCGCTATTGCTTATCAAACCAAACAATTATATTACCATGCTCTTTTGATAGATATTCTCTCTGCAGATTAGGATTCATGGACACCAAACCATAATGCATTTGGAAAGTAGCTATAACTGCATGTCAAAATGTTTGTGAATTTTCCTTTTTTATCCCATCATGGAGCCTATGCCATGGTAGCCGACAATGGTTTACTACTATATATTTACACTACCAATCGCAATAATACAAGAAACTAACAGTACATACCAGAATGATTGTACAAGTATAACAGATTAAATGTTATCAAAGGTAGTGCTTACTTACAACAATAGTAAATCGGGGAGGGCCATTCAAGGATGAAACTCTCTTCCTTGACTATGAGAAACATATTTCAAGTGGCTAATGGCTGCCAGTTAGACCACATGCATTGGCAAACACTCACAATGATCTCATAACAACTACCCAAAGCCAACAAAGAACTAACAAAATAGTCGGCGAAACAAATACTAACAAATTAGCAAGTTCAAAATGGACTAACTACATCATCCGCCCTGTTGTACCCAATCAAAATTTTTTGCTTCATTAAGGCATTTTGAGAAAGTCTAGAAAACTTTTCGTCAAAAAAGTCATAGTCAAAATTTCTAAAAATAGACGTCAAATTAGGTTTTCTGGGTTTCTTGAGATACGGATGCTGGCAAAATTTTCTAAAAATAGAAAGTTTCTAAAAATAGAATCTCCGATTCAGGTGTCGTGCCTGATTCTAATTGGCTGATTTTGCTTCACGATCAGCGTGGTCCAGACGGAATCTACAAAAGGTCAAATCTTCTCTATTGGGTCAATTCTGCGTTTTCAGAAGGTGAAGCACAAGCTCCGGAGCTAGCAGTGGAGGACGTTCATTTGCTAGAGCTCATTTTCAAGTTTTCAACGTTGTTCCGACGAGGCAGAACTGACAAACAGTTGTCGATTTGACGAAACACGGGAGACGAAGCAGGATGGATCGGGTTTGAGGAAGAAAAGTTAAAAATCTTGAAATTTGACTAAGGCACAAATTTCCAAGTGCTCCAGGAGGCTAGCGGCGCCCACTTTTTCATGCCTTAGATTTTTTTCGCATTTTTCAAGAAAATGCCAAAAATACCTCTGTCGATCAGTTCTGGGGTGAATAAAAGCAGTCATTTTGGTCAACAAGCCCTAAAAAGCTGGAATTCACGTCAGATATACCCAGGCAGTTCAGTTCATTCATCATCCAGTGGCAGTTGACTGACAAATCGTCAAAATTGACATCAGGAAGCAACTGTCGGCACGTGAAACGGAGCAAATTGCAAACAGAGGTTGGAAATCATAAATTTGGCTAAGGCACTAAAATCCAAGCACCCTTGGAGGCCAGGGGCGCCCACTTTTTCATGCCTTACAATTTTTTACATGTTTTTTCAAGAAATCAAAAAGCCTCTGTCAGCCCGTTTCCAAGTGGTCAAACTCAGTCAAAACTCAGTCGAATGCTGGTAAAAGCTGGGATTTCATCTCAAGTATGTTCAGACAGCTCAGATCACCTCCCGTCCTGCTTCTGCAGTCATCCAGATGACAGAAAACGATGATTAAACAGGACCTGTTGGCACAGAAATCGAGGAATGGAATCAAAAATTGAAAATATCAAAAAATTTCTACGGCAGAAAATTCCAGGCGCCCCTGGAGGCCAGGGGCACCCATCTTTTCATGCCTTAGTCATTTTTCCATGTTTTCACAGAAAACGACAAAAACTCCTCCGTCAGCCCGATCAAATTCACTGCAAATCAATTTGGCGCGTTTTTTGAGGCAAACAGAGGGTACAATCAGCTCAGTTTTCATCAGGCTTGCCTTTTTGCTAGATCATTAGACTCAATTTTGCTCCAATAGACAGAAATCGATCGCCAAACAGGGGCCCAGAGTCACCGGAACGCGCGCAGAAGTCAAAAAGTTTGAAAAGTTGAAATTTTCAAAAAAATGGCTAAGGCACTAAAAACCAGGCGCCCCTGGAGGCCAGGGGTGCCCAAGATTTTATGCCTTAGAAAATTTTCGTGTTCAACAGTGTTTTTTGACAGCTGTTTCCAGATCTTTGTCCGGCGACAGTTTTCAAAGGTCAGATTTGCAGCTAAATGACATTAGATCATCAGTATGAGGCTGGGGATGAAATCAGGATTGATAAATCTCCAAGGTGCCATGATCAGTCTGCTTTTTCAGTCAACGGTGACAGTTTGCCATCTTGTTGAAGTCAGGAACAGGCCATACTGGAGTCAATACTAGTGCAAAAGTGTTGAAAACAAAGGAAAATTGACTGGCACTTTTGCAACCTCGCGTGTTTGATGACATCATCAAAGAAGATATTTTTTCGTCATCTCACACATGAAGCCATAGGCAGCTATAAAATAGGGATTCCTCCTATTCGAAGACATCCACTTGGATTTGTGCTTTAAAAGATGTTTTCTTCATGGATAAGATTGAAGCTTTATTCTTTCACAAAGAAAGCTGTTTTTTTTTGCCCTAAAGTTCTATAAAGACAAAGCTTTTGGCTTCTTTTATTCATTATCTTTTGCAGGTTGCATCCAGAGGAAGGATTTTTATTTTTCTTTCCACAAAGATTCTAAGGCTCAAATGAAGTGTTTTTTCAGCGTTCTTCATAGTTTCAGGATGAGGAAGCACAGAGGCATGCTTTTTCAATGTCCTTTTTTCTAGGGGATCGTTTTTCAGGAACAAGGCCGAAGCTTTTTCAATTTTCATCGAGATGGGTCCATCCAGAATTTCATCCTCTTGAAGATTGGGAAATTTTGCTTTTTTCGGGAATTTGCTTTTTTGCTGTTTTTTCGAGAAATCCTCCGCTTTTTCAAAATCCGATAATCTGAGTTGCTTCAAAACGGAATTGTCTACAAAACCCATGTGCCAGTATGCAATACTCTCCAACAGAGATCAAGCCTAAAACGGCGTTAGTTCACAATTACCTGAGAACTTTCGAGACATACTTGCATAAAGTACTTCCAGTGTTCAATTTACATCTTTTGGAAGATGCAGGAAACAACACTATCAGGAATCTAGGTCACTCCGGATTGCTTGCAGCAGCATCCTTCCCCATCACAGTGCAAAGTATCAAATTCGTAATTGCTTGTATGACGCATTACAATTCAGTCATAAGAGAAATCCAATCAAGAGATGGACATGTGCTCTGCAACTCGAGGCCAAACGACATTGAGAAATGCTTTTCCATACCAATCTAGAGAGAAAACTTGGTTGTTTCAATTGAAGAATGCAAGAGGGTGTGGAACAATGATAAAGAAAAATACCGGAAAAAGATTGCTCCGAGGTGGTTGAAGGAAAAGCAGAATGTCATGCCAAAGAATGTTGGACGTGGAGAGTTCAAGGAGGAACATGCAATAATGATTACTCTGCTAAGCCGAATCACGGGTCAAGCAAATGCTAACAAATTTCAGCCTTGGATGTTTTACATCATGTCCCAGATTGTTGACGGAACAGAATTCTATGATTGGTCGGCACTCATCAGTGATAGTCTCCACCAGCAAATAACTAATTTTCAAAGGGCTCACGAATTTCATATGATGTCTACCTTGTGTATTTGATGGTTTTTCAAGGTCAATTCAGAGGTTTGAATATTGTTGGAACTCTGGGTATTCAACATGTTTATCACCATTTCCCGTAGTTAGAATTTTCTCAGGCTGAGCGACATTACAGGCGGGTAAATGATGCATTCCTGATGCATGCAGTGCGAGATATGGATAATGAGTTGCATATACGATTTTCAGCAGATGCCAGAATGGCAATGGCAGAATGGGCTGATTGGTTTATCCAATTTCCCACTTTTTCCTACATCAGAGTATATAGCTTCTCGAGAGAGCCAGCCATGTTGCCAAGATATCTGACGGATGAGGTATCATTCATGGAATTTTTGAGACAAGTCTATGAAGTTCATACATTTCTCCGTAGCAGACGCAAGCCATCTTTCAATTTTCCAATTGGGATGGGAATTTACAAATGTAGATCTGGAGCAGATGCCAAAGTAATTGGTAGTGAAATGTCCAAGTATTGTCTTAAGTTTTTCGACAGGAGGTCTTCATATGATCTACATGGTGTTTTTGCATCACACCTTGGTCAAAATTGTGCGCATATGCATGCAGTTGAAGATTTCTGGGTTAATTGTGCTGATGAGTTTGAAGTGCAAGAACGCAGTTACAGCAGGTTTACTCTTAGGCAGTTGGCTGATATCTTGTCAGAAGACGTAGAGGGTTTGTCAAATGATGGTGGAGTTTTACTTCCCACATATTCCAGAGATCAGGTCAAGCAACAACAATTGCCACCAATTAATTGGTCAGTTAAAGAGAGCATCTCGATCGAGGAAAGAACGAGCCGAGTTGTCAAAAACAATTTGATATTCTTGAAGAATAAGCGGAAAGAACCCATTCCGGTAGCAAAGCCGCCAGTTGTTCAACCATCAGAACCTTCCTCTTCCAAACCAAAACGAAGGGCTAAAGCTATGAGTGTTCTCCCAGAAGGAACAAAGATGTCCAAGTTGTAGAGGAAAAAGGTTGAGTCTCCAGTTCATATTCAGCAAGAACAACCAACAGTTGCATCAGAAGTTCCCGTTGAACCAGCACCGCATGTAGAAACATTGCCTTCAGATCATGTTTCTCCGCCTCCATTACCGAGTTCTTCTCCCATTCACATTGATTCAGGGCCAGATTCGCCGGTTCGTAACTCTGATACACATATTAGTTCATCAGGAGTTGATGAAGTTAGAACCGAGTTTCCAAGAGAAGATGGCTCATCCTGACTTGAAAACATTCTGGGAAGAGGAGAAAGCCTTCATATCAGTTGAACTTGACAGAGCTTAAAACCGTCTACCAAGGTACACCAAACAGGAAAATGAAGAGGCAAGTTCACATTGAAAAGAATGCAGATGGAGAAATGATCCTAGAAACTGCAACACCTCCAGAAGATAAGGATGTTGATCATATTGAGATTGATGACTTCAAGGTTGTCAAGGCTAACCTTGGTATAAGTACCCGGCATACAGATGTAAAATCTCTTCAAGGTTGCAACGGATAATCTGAAGAAAAGGGTGTTGAAAAATGGAGAAGATAAAACAGCCCTCAAGGCTGAAGTTAGGCAATTGCGGCAGTACATTTCCAACCTTTTCCATGGTGCATCACAGACTGATTTATTGCTTCCTCCGAATCTGGGATCACCGGCCAATCAGCAGCAGTTTAGTCAGTTGGTCATCTATGGGAGGCACATGAAGGATTGGGTGGAAGAATTTGTGACTAAAGGTAGAGTTGTACTTTCACAGTTTTATCAATTAAAGTACAACGCTCATGATCTGCGCCAAGGCATTCAGGGGTTGCAACAGACTATGGCTGAAAATAGACCAGTGATTGAGATCATTATCTTTGACTTGAAGATAGCACATGATTCTATTGATTCAGTTGAAGATAAGAAGACTGTTTCTACTTGGAAAGTGCAATATCTTTTCACAGTAAAAACTTATGACAGTATAATCTCAGAGTTAGCAGAGTGGAAAGAAAAGGTGGTGAATGTTCTCAAATTCGTCAGATCTTTTGTTTCTCAGATCCTGTGTTCGTATGAAAAAGAAGATGGTACCCTGTATGATCTCAGGGAAGTGCAAGCAGAGTTCCAGACTTTCATCCGCAGCAATTTTAATAGTGATATCAGTGCCGGCAAGATGGATCGTTTTGCCGCAATGAAAGTAAAGTTTGACAAAGTTGTGGGCAAAGTTCATGAATTCCTTCAAATGGTTGCCAACGGTGAAGAAATGTTAGAGAATCAAAATATCATTCTAGAGAGTATCAATGTTCCTGGCAAAGATGCGGTCACTCGCTTTTTAGAAGATATTATTTCCCAGAATATCAATGGATAACATCACCAAAAAGCATGAATGTTGATGAGGATGTGATTAAAAAGAAAGCAGCTTTAACTCAGATGCTTTTTGTTTTAAAGCATTTGCTTTTATCTTAAGCTCATCCATTCTTTATTTAGAAAGAAATCACTTTGTATTAGTTGGAGTTTTCTTTGCTTTAAAGCGTTTGTTAGTTGTAATCTTTGTCTTAGAATAGAAATAAAGCTTGCGAGTTGGCAAGTTAGTTAGGGTAAATCAAGGAGATTTTAGGGTTCCCTACTCCTTTGATTTTAGTATAAATAAGGGCAGCCTTGCCCATTGTAAGCAAAGGTAACGTGAATGGTAATTGTGATAGCAAATTTGTTGTGCCTATTCTAGCCTGCAGTACTTGTTATTTCAGCTACTTGTTCACTCTGTGTTATCTGTTCTCCAATGTTTGATCGCTTATTGTATGCCTACCTTTTGCTGCAATATTGTTGTTCTGGAGTTGTATCAACTTTATGGTATTGGAATAGAAGTCTCATGCCTGCCTTTGCTTTGATTTTCTATCTCATTAATCATCAAGTTTGTCGTCAGATGTGTGGCTTACGTAAATTTTATTTCAGCTTTCATCATTAAAGTACAATGGGTCTTGTGATGTGAATCTAGAAGAAGTTTATTTAAGTTTTTGTGTTAAAACAAATCATTCCTCGTCCACTTTTGATTTATGTGCTCTGTGTTTACTCAGACAATCAAAAGCGTCGTTTAGTTTAAGCATAGTTGTAGTTAGAAGTTTATTAAAAGGAAAAACCTCTTCTGCAGCGAAATAGAGTTTTACAACCTTGTGCTCGCAGCTGAGAATCAAAAAGAAGATAGGCAATTTTGTTTTATTTATCTTTTCAGCGAACATCACCAAAAAGGGAACTCCCTCTCACAATAGGAGAGCAGTTTATCTGTGCATAGTTGTCCGTTTCCAACTCGCATTCCAGAGGTGCGAATTGAAACACCAACATGCCCCAAACAAAAAAGTTGATTTCCTAGCTGACAAGCAGAGAACAAAATAAAACATATTATGTAACATCAAGCGAAGTTTTCCATATTTTTGGTGTCACTACAGAAGACTAAGGTACTCCTACTTGCTGAATTTTTCTCTCTTTCAGCCAGAACAGCGTTAGTAAAACCCAAATGGTCCAGAACAGAGAACTGACTAAGACCCGGGGGATGCTGTTTTTCCTGCACAGGTGCTATAAATCTGCAATTTGTTCTTCATCTGAAAATAAATAGGGGAACTTGCTGACTTCACTGTGTTAAACTGTGTAGATTTTTGCAAGGTGTATGCTGAAATGTATCATGAATGTAGCTGCCAATAGTCGTACAAACAAATTGACTGTTGTGGATCATACAAGCAATTTACCAGACAATCAGAGTGTACAATGGACTCCACAAAGGACTCTTCAATATGTTGCTCACTTTCCATGGACTATATGGGAGACTAATCTGCTCAAAATCGTACAACTGCTAAAGGGGACCGTACAGCGACTGAAAGGGACCTAACTGCTGCTGAAAAGGTCCGTACAGTGGATGAAACCAATATAGCGGAGTTGTTGTCAACAAGGGCTCATACAACACCTGATGATAGTAAAACAGAAAAACAACTGTTGAAGGGAGTCGTACGGTAGGTGGAGATTGTAGGATGGATTCAATGTTAGCAAAGGACCATATGACAAAATTTGAAGACTGTACAGCTAAGTTTGAAGACTGCACAGCGAAGTTTGGGATGTTATCTATAAGAAAGGGCCATATAGTTTTGGTTTGTTTGCTAGGGCCCACATAGGGTGAAGGAATTTGTACATCAGTGCTTCTTCCTTCAACGTCAAAACAGGATTGTATGGTTGCTGCAAAGGGACATACAGCTGTTGCAAAAGGTCAACAACAGTCCAAGGTCAAATGAACAATTGTCGAACAAGCACATAGAGCACACAAATGGAAGCAAAACAAAGGAAAAAACAATGGAAACCAAAGGAACATTGATAGAATACAAAGGGCCACCAATATGTGAAACGCAAATCGCACTATGCTACCCAATCCTAGAGATATACATACAAAGACTCTCCACTACTAGAACTGACACACTATCTAAAGATCTAATTGCACCATCTAACAGAAGTATTGCAACGAAATGACCAGCTCTCTGACATATGACATTGGCTGATCACTATGAAGTGCACACATGGGAAATAGGTCACAAAGGCTCTACAGTGGGTCTTCAATGCAAAAGAAACTTGCACTCAACAAAGATGTACAGGGATGTGCCAACAAGCAACAAAACACGCAAAACACCAAAAGCCGCTCAAAAAAACACAATACATTCAATTTAGCTAGTGCATAACAAACTACCACAACACAGGGTGCACACAAGATAAGCTTGTAATGTGCCGTACCTGTTTGTATATTTTTATTGAATCTTTTTGTGTTATTTTAATTATTTTATTGTGTTCTTTCAGACTAGAGAGAAGATGTAGAAGGGGTTTTAGTTTTCCTACAGATGTGTGTTGCCGGAGCATACAATATATAGCATATATGGAAAACCCAGAAAAAGTACAATAATTTTACATAAACGAACAATGACCCATATAGCAATGAGCCAAAATATGAATTATAATAACATACCCATATTAAGTTTTACAACTTCATGCCGGTGCTGTAGCCGGACCAATAATGGGTATAGCCAGAAAACCTCCAAAATCAACAATATATCATTGATAGTGTCATACAAAGCAAGAAATATCAACTAGGACCTGTTGATGGTTGTTTTTCAACAAGTCAACAATTAGAGTAAAATACTGAGTATCTGACTCCCTCTTGAGCAAAGCCTCTCGGATGCTGAACTAGGTGATCAAACGAGATGACTCCAAGGTTCCTTCTGATGTTTTTCGGTAAGAGACAGCTCAGCGATTAAGTATGATTTTGCTGTTAACAAACAAAGGGACTTACACAATTGTTCAAGTAACTTGTTGTTTCAAGGACTATGGAAGTGAATACTAGAGAATCTAAGTACTGCAATTGACGCGTATGATTTAGCAATGGATGTTCTTTGGTCCTAATCCTAACTGAATGGTTTAAAAAAAGGCAAAAGATGTAGGGTTTAGAAACACTAATCTAATCCTAAATGCAAGGACGTTTACTACTTGAAGTGAAATCGAACCAAATCCTGCTTCGCCAAGATAAAACAACTACACAAGATAGGTGCAATCTTCAAAGGTGTACAAGATGTTTAAATCAATTATGCTCATGAAAGATTCAACAAGCATAAAGATCAAATTGACGTTCAATAGTTCAGACTAACCATGCACTGCAATTTACAAGCCGTAGACTACAAATGGTATGAACTTCTAGACTTCACCACAAAGCAATAAAGCAACCTTTCATTAACTAACTTAAACTTAAAGAAGAACTTATAACTTAACTTAATGTTCGTTTGAAAATTGAAACCATGCAACACTCAGAAACATAAATAGAATCACCAAAGCAATGAATCCTTTATTATCTCAGAGAGCTCTTACAACAATTTCAGAATTTCCAACCTCTTCAAATGAGAGCAATGAGAGCTCTTTTATAGACCTCAAAGGAAAGAAGGGTCAAGATCGATCGGCCGAATCAACGGACCAGATCAAGCCACATCACAAGTAGTTGTAACAAACTATCCTTTATTAAATGAAGGAGGCTCACTTTATTAAATGAAAGAAGCTATGAAGGAGAGAACAAAGGCACGCTTTCCAAGAAGATAAGGAAGCCACATCATGTGCCTTCTATGTAGTAGTACTATGAGATACAATGAATCTAGACACAATTTGAACAATATCCTCCATTGGTACACTTGTCGCCGCATTAATGGATCCTTCTGCCACTGCTACATCTGACTCATAGACGCCAAGTGTCTTCTCCCAGTCATTTATCCAAGACTTATTTTCCCCAAGACGATATGCAAGTGTGAATATACTATCCAGCTGACCTTCATCAAGTCCATCATATTGAAAGTAGAATGCCTTAACTTGTTGCTTCATATTTTCAATAGTAACATTCCCATAAGGATTACATATTGTTGTCAAAGCAGTGTATATATGATTCTCTGTTCTTAAAAGAACACTCCTTATTCTGGACATATCTACTTCAATTTTATCAACCAATTGCCCCTTGTTGTGAAAGGAGAAATACCAAGTGATGAAGTCATGTGGAGTATCTCTATCAATCACCTTATCATGAATTAGATCTTCTAATGGAGCTTTCATTAAACTCTTGAGCTGTGGCATGTATTGCTCTTTGATTGGTTTGAACTCAGCACAATTTCTTAATAAAGCTTGAACTTGATCTTTAAGCTTAATGACTCTATCATACATTTGCACAATTTCTTCAAGGTGAGTATATGTCTTCTCTTCTGTCTTTTCTATCCATCCTTTCATCATCTGAGATGAAGTTCTCATGTTTTCAACTTGGGATACTGTTTCTTGTGGAAGAATAGACGGAGGAATTGGAGTAGCTTCCTTCTGTTGGATAGGCTGCATGACTTGCTGAATGTAGTGCTTCAATGTATTAAAATCTTGTTCAACCTTCATCCTTGCTTCTCTTTCTTGCTTCAACATGCTTCTTACACTATTCACTGACTCTTGTAGTTCCTCCTCTACCTGTTCCCTTGTGATTGGACCCATGCCAATAGTAGTCATATTGTAATCCTCAGGTGCCATATCTTCTAACTCCTTGTCAACTCTAGGAACAGCTATATGTACCTCTCTATTTCCAGCAGAATCTTGAGTGATTTTGGAAAGGACTGTTGCTTTCTTCTTCTGATTACTCTTCTGTACATTTACAAGCAATTCCTCAACTGGAGCAGGCTGAAAAGTTTCTACAATTGTACTTTCTTCAATCCTTTGCCTCAACCAAGGTGGAAAAGCAGAAAGATCTCGCTGTCCTTGAACTTGACTGTGTTGAACACGAGCTACTTCCTCATCAGATTCTGCTCGACCTACTTCATCTTGATCAAGATCATCATTCTCCTCCATTATGACAGTGGGACTTGAGTGAATTTCCTCTGAAGGAACCAAGGCAACTTCTTCTATAACTTCTATCTCTTGTATTGGATTCTGAACAACTGAAGCACCTTCTTGTGGATTAGATGAAGTAGACGGATTATTCTTCTTTTGAGGTCTTTGGCTTGATTCTCCTTGATCTTGACTAGGTCTTTTCCTCTTTCTAGCTAGATTATTACTTTGATCATTCCCACTGTGTTGTGGTTGGCTAAGTATACTATGCTGTCCTGGTTCTCCTCCATCCATCTTATTGTAAGTAAGAACTTGGCCTTCATCATTCATCTCTTGCAATAGTTGATTTATACATACTTGTGTCATGGCTAAGACCGGCTTTATCAATTCTTCTTCGGACACATCCTTCTTTGACCAATCAACTGTATAAAGCAAATCCTTTATCTTATCAAATTCATCTATCAACAAAGTATCATCTTCGGTGAACTGGTCTGGAATCCTGAATACTTTGGAAGCTCTAACTAAATCCCAGGTGAGTCTCGAACTTTGAAGTGTTCGGAGATCATCTTCATCTTGGGCCAGTGGTCTTCCAACTGCTTGACATGCTTGAATTCTCTGTTGTATTTCCAGCAAACTTGAAAAGGATCAAAGTTAAGCCTCTTGGTGCCATGAGTTTGCAAATGATATGCCTGTAGCTCTATCTCAGAATATTCAGCTGCTGATAATGATGGACACTCCAAATTTTGTCCAAGAAGAAGTGGAAACTGGATCCCTCCTTTCTTCTTCAACTTCTGCAACCTGATGAGTTCTAGGAGTTGCCTTGTAACCTCTAACATCACCATCCTGTTGGTTGGATATCTTGGTAATCTGTATGGATATGATGTAAACCCTTGGATCCTTAGGTAAGTGTACCTTTCATGCTGAGTATACCAGTGTCCATATGCTGAAATGAATTCTCTCGCTGCATTAGACAACCTTTTATGAAATTCTCCTCTTAGTTTCTTCATTATGAACATAGCAAACGCATCATTGAATCTTGTATAATGATTGATACTCTTGAGGTGCAACTGAGGATAACACTGATGCGATAGGTACTTATTAGGCCCAATGCCGACTTCTCCTCTTTTGGTCAAACCTGAGTAGACTTCATTTCTTGCGAGAAGGTACACCACATAGGAACTCATATGACAAGTCTTGGTCTTAGCAAAATTGATGAACTGATCATGTATACTTTGACTGATAAGTCCAGCCCAATCAATCATCTTCCCTTTGAGAACTGACTTGATGAAAGAGTACATCCAAGGCTGAAAGGTAGCAGATTGCGGCATTCCTATCATTCTATTTAGAAACATAATCAAGTATCCAATTTCAGGATGAAAATCTGACTTATGAAACTGCGGAGGATTATTCATATTGAACTTCATAGCTGGATTAACCATCCATTCTCTTCTTATTTCTTGCAACTTTGTCTTGGAGTCGACATCATATTCCTGCTGACCTTGTTGTATCGAGATACTGATCATTCTTTCCCTAGTTGGAATGTTGAAAGTTTCTTCAACTGCCTCCTTTTGTAAATAAGCTAATATCGTTCCATCTTTGGCTGTAATTTGCCTTGTATCTACATCATACTTCTTGACACATTCAATGATCATCTCTGGACACGGCAAAGCTGGCGGAAAACAAGCAGCTTCAATGGTTCCACTCCTCATGATGGCTCGGGCAAGACTACCTCCGTTAGGTTCCTCAAGGACTGACTTGATATCTTCCAGGTTGTTGTTGCCCATATTCGTGTCTCCTACATTTGTCCACCTTGAGACGAGCTTTGATTCAGGAATCTTCCCCTTAGCATCCATCCGGATTTTCGCTTGTCGCTCCTTGGAAGTCATTGCCATAATCCTGCAGACTTGACGCGAATAAGTAATTGCAAACACAATCTAGACTTCACTTCAGCTACTTTAATGCATTGGATTATGAAGTTTTCCTTTATAATTATGAAATATTGCTATCTAAACTCAAGGAATCTATGAAAATCCACTTATCCTTCTTAAATTTTACCAATACTTGAACAATTTTAATGCATCTAATGAAGGAAAAAGAAGAAAATCAGATCAAAAAATATGCAGATCAGACTTACTTGATAGGCTGCTTTGAATATGATACCTTGAAATTTGATCCACCACTTGCTTGGATTTGATAAAATCAAATTTGTACTTCTATAATACCTTCTTGTTGCTGCTCCTTGAAGACAAATCTGCTCTTGGAAAACAAATCTGCTCTTTGAAATGATAAAAAAAAATGAAGAGGAGATGAGGTATATATATATAACTTGCTTTAAAAACTTTACCTCTTACCTAGGCCGACCTCCTTTATTATAGTGAAAAACATTTAATTTTGATTGATCTTTATTTAATAAATGCAATTTCCACGTTCTTCAAGGTAAAATCATTAAATGTTTAAACTTTCTTTGATTGGCGCATTAGATGGGTCCTCCACGATCTTCTTGTGAATTGCAATTACCTTCTCCCTCAAGTGCATTGGATCAAGAATTGAAATCCTCTTATCTTTCACATTTGATAACGTCTTCAAGGTCTTCTTCATATTCTTTGGACTCATGTTTGACTTTCTCCTTACATTTCGCATTGGATAGGTAGATTGAAGCCTTCTTCTTGGAAATACCTTGATCTTTCTTCATAACCCTCTAGGCGCATTAGATCAAGGATTGAAATCCTCAAGCATTTCACTTTAAGACACCCTCAAAATCCTAATGTATGGCGCTTTGGATCAAGGTTTGAATTCCTCTTAGCATTTCGCATTAGATCAAGCTTTAGATTCCTTCTAGCACTTCACATTAGATCAAGTTTTAAGACTCCTCTCAACATTGCTTCAGTTTTGAACTAGTTTTCACTTGCTTAAGGGAATGGCGCATTAGTTCAAAGATTGAAATCCTCAAGTTCCTAGCGCATTGGATAGGTAGTTTGAGTTCTTCTCATGTGTGGCGCAATGGATAGGTAACTTGAAGTCTTCAAAATCAAACTTTATTCTCCCCTTTTGTGTGGCGCACTAGATAGGTAGTTTGAGTTCTTCTCATGTGTGGCGCACTAGATGCCACTTTTGATTTCTTCCTGTTGAGCACTTTGATAAGGGTCTTGGAAGTGGCGCATTAGTTCACTATATTGGAATCTTCAAACCTTTGGTATATTAGATGGCCTTTACCTTGAAGTGAATCATGCATGGCGTTGGCGCATTGGATGACCTTGGAGAATCCTCTAGAAACAAATCTCACTCTTCTTTATGTTGCGCATTTGATGACCTTGGAGAATCCTCTAGAAACAAATCTCACTCTTCTTTATGTTGCGCAGTGGATAACCTTGGAGTGGGCGCTTTGGATAACCTTGTTATAGGCGCATTGGATAACCTTGTTGTAAGCTTGAAAACTTAGAGGTATTCATGAAGTTGGCGCATGAGATAAGGCTTTAAAATCCTCTGAACTAAAATCTTGAAGGCTTGATTTTAGATGTCCACTTTCCTCCTTGTAGGGCACATTGCATCAAGGATGGAGAATCCTCTGGCTTTCGCTTTAGGTAAGGATCTTCAAACTTCACATTGAAACTACTTGGGCGCACTAGACCAACCTTTTGGAATCTCTGGAGTTTCCCCTCATGAGGTCGCATTAGATGAGGCATTAAAGATCCTCTAAACTTCGCCTTGGAGACTTGACTGGATAGGCGCATTGGATCAAGGATTGAAATCCTCTGGTTTCTAGCGCATTAGATAGGCTTTTGAAATCCTCTGGTCTCACATTGGTGAAGTGGTTCTAGCACTTGCGTTGAACGTTTGGGAGTTGTCCATTGGCGCATTAGATGAGGGATAAAATTCCTCAAGTTTTGGCGCATCACTTAAGCTTTTGAAATCCTCTTCAAACTAGATCCTTCTCAAGTCAAAAAACCTTAAGACTTCTCCTTCCTTCTAGGTGACACATCAGTTGGGCTTTGAAAATCCTCTGACACTTATCATTTTTTAATTCGCTCCAAGATTCGCTCTAAGAGGTGTCTTTTCATTTTCGCATTAGATCAAGGCATTGAAATCTTCATCTTTTCCTTCAAAATGATACTTTTGGTTTGGGCGCAGTAGATCATTGATTGAAATCCTCATGCTTTTTCGCATTAGATCAAGGTTGTAGATGGGCGCATTAGATCATCAAGTGGAAATCGTCATCTTCAAGCCCCTTTTTCTTCATGATTTTGCGCCAAGATTTTGCGCCACTTGGACATCCCGTCGCACTAGATCAACTTTTTGAATCCTCTGGAATTGTCAGGCATTTTTCAGGATCGCGAGGGTAAAGGTATATTGAAAAATATATTTAAGTTAAAGTTGAGAGATTGAATTTCTTATACTTTAAATATTTTTCAATATACCTTTCAGGATGTTTGAGATAGGTCCCGAATCCACCGGATTTAAGATGCAAAATATAGAATTTGGAGGATTCACCAGATTTCAGACTTAGACATTTTTTCAGGATTTTCAGGATTTCAGGCTCCAGGGTTAGTCTTTTCAGGGTCTCAAACATTCTTCAGGATTGATCTCAACATTCATTATCTAGATGGGATTTTGATCACAATTCTTCATTATTGCAAGTTTATCTGCCTCCTAATCATGAACCAAGGATCATAGAAAGGGGAATCCTTACCGGATCGGCAGAGGAAGATACCCAGGACATCATCAAAAACTCACTGAAAACTCATTGAAAGCACAGAGCTCAAAAAAAAGGGGGGGTCCCTATTCCTAATGGGGTGATGTGTGATTTGGTCACAACAGGACCTTCAACGCCAAAAATGGAGTGGATATGACTGCTGTAAGCACCAAGAATGGCTCCTTTAGAACCACAGACTCCACCAAGGATGATGTACGGCAAGGCTGGAGTATCAATCAGCAATAAGCAGCAGCAAATCTCTTGAAAATAACACTGTTTTAGGTCTGCACTAAAGGCTGAGACTAGGCGACCAAGTTAGAGGAAGAAATAAGCTCCAATCAATACCAAATAATCCTCCACCAAGAAGTACAGCTTGCCTAGAAGGGGTACGGCCAGCAAGAAGGAAAATGCAGTCCACAAACTCACTCAAACTCCACCAACAGCTGCTATACTCGCAACAATAATACTGATCACACCAAAATCTGCAATGAAAGAATCATCTAAACTCACAACTATCACCAACACGAACTCCATTGAAGAACATATGCAAACACTGAATGTATTTGCCAATTTTGCACCTTTGGGTGGTATTGCACACCTATAGAATACTGCTACTCAAGTAGGTTTTTGTCTCCAAGAGCCTCTGGTTCAAATCCTATCTTGCAGAGGTTTTCGTCTCAACAAGATAATACCAAACCCTAGAGCCAAGCTCCAGAAAAAACCCTCACAGGGGAAAATCTCAAAGAGAGGAGAAAATAATAAATCCAAGCATATCCAAATGAGAGCACTTTTCACTCTTTTATACTTTTTCAACTGGGAGTCTCTAAAATCCTCTTGCATATGGGATAAAACATGAGAGGGAAAATACATTTTAAAATATTATAATTCTCTTTAATTCTTTTCTCAACATCACCCTTAAAGTCCCCTCTTTTAAAACAACATTAAGTTGTCGTGCCTAGGCACAAGGTCCAAAATTAAATAATAATGTTTAATTTACAGCCTTTAAAATGGAGGCCAAGATGATGTTGGAAACCAATGATCTATAGCTCGTTGGAAAGGTCTTGACAAGACGAATCCAAACCCACTCTCAAAATCCCGATCCGATACTGAACCCGAACTTACTAAAAATAGTAACGGCCATAAGCAACTAAGCTCATACCGAGGGTGCCAACTGGACCCAAAAACCATCTGATAACTCTGAGCTCAATGCAACGCCAGGAAGAGCCAACAGCTAACTGCCGAGTCACCGAAACAATGCCAAACTGACACTTACTAAAAATAGCAGTGTTCACCGAGGACCAAAGAGAACAAACCCAGAAAAACCTAGAAAGATTGTCGACATGCAAGCACTTACTATAAATAGTAAGTACGGGCAAGTGGTCCAAAATCTCTCCGAAAAGTGTCAACCAGCTCCACTGGATCACCCTAACACCCTGGTGACATCGAAATACTCCTCTGATTATGTTGTCACCAACCCAGAAAGTCAGCTCTAACTGAACTGCAAGAGAACTCGAAAATGGGGACATTACAGTCCACCCTTCCCAAAGATTGCTTGTCCTCAAGCAATGCCAATACCACCTCCAAGCAACAGACTGAACCCAACTGAAACCAAAAATGATCCTGGGGTCCCAAGTTATTCTCAGCATAGACCCACCACGTCGACGTTGCACTACTCTGATAAAACCTTCACCATGCAGAGAGTGGTGAAGCAACACCTCGGAATCCAACTGAACTGTCATGCCAAACCTATCATCACCTGGATCCCAACACATTAGAACCTCACATCCATCAATCATGAAGAGGAAATTAAACCTCAAAGTGTTTGAACCACAACATTCCCCTCCATCCTCTGCAAAACTCCTATGGATGTACTGACTACACAACATAGGTGCTGGAAGATATGAAACTGCTCCTCTCAGAACGAAGGAATGAATAAACCCTCCATCACCGCTGTAAAGACTAAACATGTCATCATGCCTGCTGACACTGCAACCTCTCAGAAGCCATGTCTCCCATGGAAATTTACGAGATCGAGAAGCTGCAAACTCTGTCCGATACATATCACCATGATGGTAATCTGATCTCTAACTCTGCAAATAATCCTCTAAATGTATCTGAGTCAGCGACCTACAATCCCTAGTTCCACCTTCTATAGATGGCAACCCTTCATCCCACAATGGATGGTATAAATCCTGAGCCAATCCACACTTACGCATCATCAAGTCATCTGTGTGTGGACTAAAGGAGAAATGATGAGCACTCCTCACTATGCAGTCACAATAAAAAGCACCTGCCCGTGTCAACGGTTGACCGACATAGTCATGGGGAACACAACACTCATCACTCACATCACCTGAATCAGAATATGGCTCATCTCTCCGATCCTAAATAGCTAACTGGGTAGATACTCTGGCAGCCTTCTCTGCGTACCCAATAGCATACTCCCTATCACGATACAATTGGACATATTCTGATTTTACCTCCTCCAAGGCACTCCTGATGAATTGCAAATCATGAATGTGAGTACCAGCCGAGACCCCATACCATCTCTCCAATTCTGCTGTCCAAAGAAGGTTCTCAACATTCCTATGAGTGCAATCTAAACGAGATAAGGTTGAATCAACCTTCTCTCCAGTAACCTTCAACTGATCTCTCCATCTGTGTGGCTCAATAAGTTGTCGATCAAAATCAGCTACATGGGATGTAGACTCTAATTTGCTTCCAAGAGAGGGAAACAAATCAACATGAGGACCGATCACTCCACTGGATGATGCCCTGCATATGGTGAAAATGATGAAGTAGTGTGGTGATCTATCACACAACTCTCTAGAAAATTCACTACTACACCACAAGAGTCATCAATCATATGCTCTGCATCTCCTAAAATGGGACTAATCTCAGGAACACCGGGTGCAACATATTGTTCCTTGTTACACTCATCCAAAACAATCGTCCCATCTGTGTCACCTATACCAGTGATTGAAATGGATTTAGCCACATCCTCCACATACTCATTACCACCATCCGTGGAAGTATGCTCATCACCACTCGCTGCCATAGATATCTGAATTGTATCTGTAGATGATGAAGACTGCACCAAGCTCAACTCCACGGTAAGCTCATCTATCTGTAGCTTTGACTCTTGAAGGGTTGTTTGAGTGCTCTTCAAAGAGTCTGTGGTAACCTCAAGCTCATACGTGAGCTCATCAACCTCCTCTTCCTTTCCCCTTAGAGCATCATGATAAATACCGTCAAGCCTGAGAAGAGGATCTCTATCAGATAATAACTGTAGCTAATTATTCTTCATGATCCCAACTGCATCTCTAAGTGCCTGAAACTCAACAAGGGAAAGTCCTCTATCATCGTGTTCATCCATCTCAGGAGTACTCCAACCATAGGTTGCCAACATCTGTCTAGCAACATCAAAATGTTCCAAAGCTGTAGCAATCATGTTGTCATTAACCTTCAATTGCCTAGTCAAATGATGATACCCCTGTGACGAATCATCTCCACACAACTCTTTCGATTTGCAATCTACACTATGGAAAGAGGCTGAATCATCATCACTCACCGATTGGTAAGCATCCTCATGTGTGCTATCAGCCCTGCACACTTCCTCAACAAAGGTATTGTTGTTATGTACCTCACGGGATGGCTCCAATGACATAATAGAAGCTACAGATTGGACATAATCATCGCATACTGCTGCCTCCAATGTAGATGCATGCTCAACCAAAGAGCTATCCTGGGACCCATCATCAACAAGTAAATTTTCTGATTTGTTCTCTTCTAAAGTCTGCAAAATCAGACTTGCTGTAGCTTGAATCTGCATCGCATAATTCATTTTTAACACTCAAATCTTGAGTGTCAACATTAGGGAACTCGCAAAGTAAACCTGCCTCACAACCAAGCTGAGTGCCACGCTCTGTCTCAAGTTCTGAATCTTCTCCTGGATCCCACACCTGGTTATTTTTCCCAAGTCCAATGCTACAACCGGAAACAATTCTATCATCCAACTCCAAAGGTGGATTGTTATATGTCAAATCACCACCCATCTCAAGTAATGGGTTATCAGCAATCACCACAAATTTATTCTTGCAATCGGATTCATGCAAAAGAAATGAACTGCTGTTATGACGAATACTAAAATCAGAACCTTCATATCTATCGTCAATGACTCAAATGTTGTCCCAAATCCCCTGTACCTCTTCCTTATCATCCTCAACAGTGAATTGTGAATCTAAATCAACAAAACCACAAGGTCTCTGCTCAGGATCAACTACATGCAATGTGAAATCAGATTTGTTTACAAAATTAAGAACACCACCTATATCATCATGCCCTCTTTGATAAGCATCCTCATGGGTGCTATCGACTAACTTTTCTGAAAGGTCACTTGGTTCTTCAAGTTGCAAGGGAAATGAATCATTTCCTTCATTACTCTGGTCAAAGGTTATGGCAGCATCAAATTTGTCACCCATGGCTGCTATAAAATCTTTATCCGCATACCTTTCACCTATGTCCTTTGAGGACTTAAAACTTTCAGCATCAATGCTCTCAGGGTCGCTTGCAAAGTCACCTTGTAGCAAACTATCAATCATTTTTAATTCATTCTTAGAAGTAGTGACTTCAAGATCTTCATCAAAGCAAGGCCCAGCTTCACACATTTCTGTTGTATTCTCCTCCAAATCAGCAAGCTCCTCTTTGCATGTCTCTTGATTAGTGATCTTGTTTTCATCATACAAAGGCTTAGAATCATTTTTCCCAACTATCAAGTCTTCATCTTCTTTGCTCTTATCATGACTTGGCTGCAATAAACAGGTGGTAGGAGTTTCTATTTCACATTCCTTGTTGTTCTTATCTCCCTGGTTTCTGTCACCATTATTGTTCCTTTTTCTGTCGTTGTTGTTGCTATCAATATCAGGTTTCCTGCGGCAATAATTGGCCATCATTTGTTTCAATTGATTAGAATGATGTTGTATCATTCTCAAATCCTCTCTGAGTCCTTCCCAATCTTCATCATCCATTTCCTCCAAAATGCTGCGTAGAACCCTCGTTGACTGCGGAAGGTGTCCAAGTTTCCTACCGCCATTGTATAGTTTCTCTTGTAATTCTTTTTCACTGAACCTGTCCATGACTTTGAATACTCATGCAAGTGCTGATCACTCACATGCAAAGCTAAGTTGTATGTCTCATATTTTCATTTGCATGTCTGAATCTGACCTCACAGGATGGCAAGATCTTTAGCTCTGATACCACTGTAATGTGCCGTACCTGTTTGTATATTTTTATTGAATCTTTTATGTGTTATTTAATCATTTTATTGTGTTCTTTCAGACTAGAGAGAAGATGCAAAGGGGTTTTAGTTTTCCTACAGATGTGTGTTGTCGGAGCATACAATATATAGCATATATGGAAAACCCAGAAAAAGTAAAATAATTTTGCATAAACAAACAATGACCCAGCTAGCAATGAGCCAAAATATGAATTATAATAACATACCCATATTAAGTTTTACAACTTCATGCCGGTGTTGTAGCCGAATCAGCAATGGGTATAGCCAGAAAACCTCCAAAATCAACAGTATATCATTGATAGTGTCATACAAAGCAAGAAATATCAACTAGGACCTTCAACGCCAAAGATAGAGTGGATATGACTGTTGTAAGCACCAAGAATGGCTCCTTTAGAACCACACACTCCACCAAGGATGATGTACGGCCAAGCAGGAGTATCAATCAGCAATATGCAGCAGCAAACCTCTTGAAAATAACACTGTTTCAGGTCTGCACTAAAGGCTGAGACTAGGCGACCAAGTTAGAGGAAGAAATAAGCTCCAATCAATACCAAATAATCCTCCACCAAGAAGTACGGCCTGCCTAAAGGGGTACGGCCAGCAACAAGGAAAATGCAGTCCACAAACTCACTCAAACTCCACCAACAACTGTTGTACTCGCAAAAATAATACTGATCACACCAAAATCTGCAATGAAAGAATCATCTAAACTCACAACTATCACCAACACGAACACCATTGAAGAACATATGCAAAAACTGAATGTATTTGACAATTTAGCACCTTTGGGTGGTATTGCACACCTATAGAATGCTGCTACTCAGTGAGGTTTTCGTCTCCAAGAGCCTCTGGTTCGAATCCTATCTTGCAGAGGTTTTCGTCTCAACAAGATAATACCAAACCCTAGAGCCAAGCTCCAGAAAAAACCCTCATAGGGGAAAATCTCAAAGAGAGGAGAAAATAATAAATCCAAGCATATCCAAATGAAAGCACTTTTCCCTCTTTTATACTTTTTCAACTAGGAGTGTCTAAAATCCTCTTGCATATGGGATAAAACATGAGAGGGAAAATCCATTTTAAAATATTATAATTTCTTTAATTCTTTTCTCAACATCACCCTTAAAGTCCCCTCTTTTAAAACAACATTAAGTTGTCGTGCCTAGGCACCCAGGTCCAAAATTAAATAATAATGTTTAATTTACAAACTTTAAAACGGAGGCCAAGATGATGTCGGAAACCAATGATCTATAGCTCATTGGAAAGGTCTTGACAAGACGAATCCAAACCCGCTCTCAAAATCCCGATCCAACACCGAACCCGAACTTACTAAAAATAGTAACGGCCATAAGCAACTGAGCCCATACCGAGGGTGCCAATTGGACCCACAAACCATCTGATAACTCTGAGCTCAATGCAACACCAGGAAGAGCCAACAGCTGACTGCCGAGTCACTGAAACGTCAAACTGACACTTACTAAAAATAGCAATGTTCTCCGAGGACCAAAGAGAAAAACCCAGAAAGATTGTCGACATGCAAGCACTTACTATAAATAGTAAGTACGGACAAGTGGTCCAAAATCTCTCTGGAAAGTGTCAACCAGCTCCACTGGATCACCCGAACACCCTGGTGACATCGAAATACTCCTCTGATTATGCTGTCACCAACCCAAAAAGTTAGCTCTAACTGAACTGCAAGAGAACTCGAAAATGGGGACATTACAAAGCTCACATGCAAGAAGCTAAACATCTATTTTTGGGTGATGTAAGATTGTGCTGACCTAAGGATGTTTCTACATCAAGAATTGTTCCTTGGTAAAAATATTGTGAACTAGGTGCTCACAATATGGACTACGGACAACCGATTTGGCCACCCAAGTCGGCTTAATTTAGTTTCAAGAATCCATGAGTCATCCTTAGGCCCCTTACCCTTCTAATGAATAAGATATTATTTGTACTCACTCCGTCAAGTCTTTTTGCCTAAGCACATATCCAAGATTTGTGTGATTTCCTCTCGCTTTTTCTTGGTACCTCCTTTCTCCAATCAAGCACTTCCACCGATTACAAATCAGATATATTGAACATTGTCGAGGTATCCAACCCTTATGAGAGCTCCATCTCATAAGTGTTCCAAGAAAACTTCGGCAAAAAGCGGCATAGACCAATCTTCTTAGGCTTTAGCTTTCTATGCGTTCCTCTTGGAAACCGCTCCTTACTTAGATGTGCCATGACTAACTCACCCTCTAAGTAAGCCTTCTCTCTTTGACGCTCATTTGCGTGCAACTTGTTCATTGCATTGCTCTCCTCCAACTACTTCTTGACTTGTGCATGAATCTTCATGTGTTGCACAAAGTTCTCAACTTCTACACCACTTGCCTTCCTTCAACTTATCCTCCTAACAAATCTATGTCACCTCATGGGGATGGCCCATACACTACTAGATATGATGTCTTCCCTGACAATTTATCCACTGAGTTGTTGTATGAAAACTCCACTTGTGCCAACTCAAAATCCTAGAGCATAGGCTTCTGTCCTACTAAGCATCTAAGTAGATTGCCCCGGCTCCGATTGACTGCCTCTATATGTTCATCTGTCTACGGATGTTATGTAGAGTTACAATTGAGCTATGCGCCCAAATTCCTCCACAAAGTGCACCAATGTGATCCAAAAATGGCTAAGAAACTTCATGTTGCAATCCAATGTGATAGTACATAGCAACCCATGCAATCAAACTATCTCCCTAAAGAACATATCTACTATCCTGGACACATCATTCGACTTCTAACAAGGAATGAAACGCGCCATTTTAGAAAATATGTCCACCACTACAAAGATAGAGTTGTTGCCCCTTTGAGTGCATGGAAATCCATGGATAGTTCCTCCCACGGTCTATCTAGCATGGGCAATTGCTTGTATTTGTACAACCTAGTCTTTTTTATTGTTCCCTTCGTTGTTTAGCAGATCTTGCACCTCTCCACAAGTCTACATATATCTTTGCACAAACTAGGCTAGTGATACCTCTCCTCCAATATGGTGTGTCTTGTCTGCACCAAAGTGTCCTCTGAGTCCACCTCTATATAACTCTCTAATGAGGTTCTCTGGGTGATGCATTTCAAATGAATTTCTCATCAATCTCCATAAAAGGCACCTGATATCAACAATAATTTGCACCAGATTTGAGCAATTTTCATTCTTTTGGTGAGGGTTTTGTTTGCACAAAGGCAGTGCCTAGGGTTTTGATTGACAACCAGTCCTTATTTTTCAAATCCTTGACTTATCCACCATATCAAGTTGCCTGAATTTCAGTTATCATCAGCAAAATTCAGAAGCAGAAATCATCAGTGTAACAACAGATTTGTAAGGAGTTTGCAGAAAATAACCAAGGTTGCATCATGTTAGGGTTTGGTGTAGAGATAGACAGAACAAAGGACTTATGAGTTATTTATCAGATTGAAAACATCAGAATATCAGAGCTTCAGATCTTCGTCAGAAAATTGCCATGATTAAAACCATAGTTGAAAAACTCGGACTCGGCAAAAACTCGGCAAATCAAAAAAATTTAAAAACACGGGATTCGCCAAAAACTCGGGGAAAAACTCGGCAATAACTCGGCAATATCGAACATTTAAAATGCATAATTTTTTAATAATATTCTTTAAAAATGCATAATTTATATGGGATTATGATGATATTTAATTTTTAAAAACATTTGAAATTTTAAAAAGGCTATCATATGAAAGGAGAGATTTTGGGCGAACTGTCAAAATTTATATAGTATTATGATATATTTAAATTTTATATTATAAAACAACAGAAATTTTGAAAAAGAATGTATCATATGAAAGGAGAGATTTTGGACAAACTGTCAAAATTTATATAGGATTATGATGATATTTAAATTTTATATTATAAAACAACAGAAATTTTAAAAAACGACTATATCATATGAAAGGAGAGATTTTGGACGAACTGTCAGAATTTATATACGATTATCATCATAATCGTATATAAATTCTGACAGTTCGTCCAAAATCTCTTCTTTCATATAAATTTATAATAGTGCTGCAGTTTGTCAATATCGATTTTGACAGTTCGTCCATCAAGCGTCCAATGGAAAATCCGAAACCCTACCTTTCGATCTATGTCGCCGTCGTCTCTCTCCTCGCGCTAGGGTTTCGTGCAACTGCAAACGTTTCGTGGGGTCGCAACTCGCAGTCTTCTGTCGCCGGAGCCGAGTTTTCATAGTATGGCGCGCGATTTTACGGAGAGTCTGGCGAGTTTCAGAGAAAAAACTCGCAGCGAGTTTTTGCAAAAACTCATGCCGAGTTTTAACCATTAAAACTTGCCGATGAAACTGCCACGCGATTACTCGCGAGTTCGGCGAGTTTCTGGCGGGTTTTTCATCTATGATTAAAACCACCCCTAGAACCAAATATTCGAATTGTCTATTTTTAGCCAAGCTATTTTCAGCTTGCACTATTTTTAGTTGTCACTATTTTCAAGGAAATAAGCATATTCTTTGAAGTCCATTGTTAGCATCTATTTACAGACCAGCTATTTTAGATGACCTTCTAGAAGGTCTATTGTTAGGCTGTTAGTTATCCATATTGGGAATCTATTTTATTATTAGTTAGATTTAGTATTTGTGGACAAAATTGCGTAACAAGCTTGCTTTGCATGCAAGCAATCTATTCCTAGTGCAGGAATGTTAGTTAACTTTTCAACTATTTTTCAGGCAATAGTTTTGTATAAAACTATTAATAAGTGCTCTTGGCACTTAGTTTATCATCCAGTATCATTCAATAGAATTTAGTATGCCTATTTTGCTACTCAAATTGTTATTGAAATGTTTTGTGCCCTTATGTGTCATTGCACTTTTATGAGTTGAATATCACTTAACAATCATTCGAAGCTTTGTATTGCAGTAGTTGCTAAGTTGGTTGTTGTAACTTCGAATGCAATTATTGTATTTAGCTCATAATGTTTTCTGTATGCGTAGATGGAGTGAATTGAAGTGTTTTCTCTGTTAATTTCAGAATTCCCCTCCTTCTAATTTAAGGAGTCTTTTGTGTTTAAACTCATCCTAGCCTGTGCTGCTCAGTTTCTACCTTTAGATGAACAGCATAAGCGTGGTGGTTGATGTAGAATTTACTTTCAATCAAATGGCATAAAAACCTCTCGCCTTGAGCACAAGTGCTGAATTGCCTTATGCCCTAGCTTGAGAACCAAAAGGTAGGTTTCATTTTAAGTTTGTTTTGTATTGCATGCTTAAAGAACCACCCCAAAAAACATTTGTAAATAGCAACTATAGATTGTCCAGAATATGGTTTTAGGTTAGTTTTTGGTTACAGAGAGATTCCCCTTCTAATTTGAAGAGTGGTTCTACCACACATGTATAGCATAAGTCATCTAAGGGGAATCCTATAAATATGATGGCTGGGTGTTAATAAAACTCAAAGCAATTTATATATCAATATTAGCCAAGAATGGCACTATGCCACTCCAGCTGCTTGAGGCACAACTTTCAAGTGTACTACTATGCAGTTATGATGCCGCAACTATTAGCTATCTAAAATGCACATTTCATTTTATGACATTCAAATCAAATTATTATCTAAAAGGCACATATTAGCAACTACGGAAAACATTCTTACAGCTGCCTTTTAAATCCAATTAGCAATAAACTTCAAATTATAAGGGACATCAGAAGAAACAAGGAACAATTGGCTGCCTAAAAGAAAAAGGCAGTTCATTAACATCATATCTGGAGCTTTCATTTGTTCCTTAAATAAAACATTCAAATCACACCTAAAAATGCTTAAATTGAACAAAGCTACCTTGGAGCCCAGGTTGAAAATTCATGGGCCCAATTTGGCAACACAGCTTTAGGTGCAATAATCATGTGTGGCCCTGTCACTCCCTTATTCTCCATCAAGTAAGCAATCAGTGCTATTGTCTGGATTGTCTTTCCTAGACCCATTTCATCGGCCAGAATTCCATTCAAATTATTGTTGAATAAAGAAAGCATCCATTGAAGACCCTCTACTTGATAAGGGCGAAGTTCTCCGCCTACAAGCATTGCAGGTTGCTCAGTGACCTGCAAACATTTTTACATAAAAGAAACAGTAAGGCAAAAACTAGCTATAACAGCCATCATCCAACGACTAAGAAATGAAGTGCAACCACTTTTTCTTGCAATAATCTAAGCTTTCTGCTTTCTTAAGGCCATGTTCATGAAAACAAGTACTGCTAATAAATGCATGAATTATCTTGGTCAGCAACCGTCTCAAAAGACTTCACAGATCTAAATAATGAAAAGCACCAACAAAAACCTTTAAAATGCTATTGGCATCATCTTAGTCCAATCAAATAAAGCATTTAGCAGGTGTAGCTGCAGCCTGCAATTAAATGACTAAAAAATTATAATTAAATATAAACCTAGCCATAAAGAGTGATCTGAAATGATAAAGATATTATTTTCTTGATTGAAACATATTATTCAAGCCAGAATTACAGCATTCTCTGAGTACCCCCACACCCCTTTACAACAACACTAAACCTAAAACAAAAACACTGACACCCCAAAATAAAAATAAAAACTCCCTCATTTTACCATTTTGCATTTTGTGAGAAGAAAACAAAGAAAGAGAACAGCAATAAGAAGAGAAGAGGACAGCAGTGAAAAGAAAACAAGAGACCACCAAAACTATATCATTTGAAGTAAGTTTATCATCCATTGCTCATTTGCCTAAATCTTTTTGAATGTTTTTTGTTTTTTTTGTTTCTTTCAAAGTTCCAAACACTTGGGAGTTTTTTTGTTTTTTAGCTTTTTTGTTTTATGGTTGCACTTGCAGCAGTGTTTCCAAAAAAAACAATATGAGCAGCAGTAAGAGTTATGGTAGTGAACGTGAAGAGTTTGCGATTCAAGAAAGAAGCCATAGGGGTATTGGGGGTTCTTCTAGGTGTGAAGTGTTGCATCTACTAGGGGTTCAAATAACACATTTGAATGCCCTTCCAAACTCCTAAAAACTTATGCAAAGGGCTATTCAATCCTAAAAAACCCCTTATGAAATTTGCAACCACTGTAGACAAAGCCAAAAAAAGATCAAGGGGGAGTAGAGTTTTGTTGTCTGATTTGTGCCACAAGAATTATACGGACACCTATGAGGGTTTATAATCATATTTTGTGGATAGGTGGACAAGGGGTAAAAGGTTGTGAAAAAATAACCCTAGCTGCGAAAGCCGAGGTGGAGGTGATTAGGATTTCCATGGAGGGTGAGGCAAGAAATAAGAGTGTGCCAATAGATACTATGCAATTTAGTATGACACTACCTACCCAAATCATGGATGTTGAGACTCAAATGGGAGAGGGCTCTACCAAGGGAAAAAGAACCGCTACTAGTGTTGAATGGATGTGTAGTATGCAATCACATGAAGTGGTAGAGCCTTTGATTGCCAAATTTTTCTTTGCCCATGCCATCCCTATTGAGTTTTTTAGCTCAGTTCAGAACTTCTGCAAAGGTTCGGTGTGAACATGCAAGTAGTTCGAGTTATTTCTATTTTGTAATTCACTTAAGTCATAAAGTGAATTTCTTTTATTTAGTTAATTTAGTCTAATAAAGTGTGGATAAGCACTAATGACTTAGACTTATCTTTCAAGTTGTTAGTGTGTTAAGTTTTTAACATAGGGATACCGATAATTGGTTTTTCCCGTAGGGTGGTTTTTTCCCGTAACGGGTAGTTTTCCAACCCGTCAAATATTTCATGCCTTTAAAAGGCTTGTACACTATGTAGTTTATCATCTCATTCTCAATGCATTTTCTCTTCGGTGAAATATTTTCTCTCTTGTGAAGGTTTATTTCTGCAGTTGGTCATCCTAGGTGTGTTGCTCTCACACAAGTCATCTCCTACATGAGACAAATTTGCTTTCTTTTTGAGAGATAAAAATGTTTTTCTAGAAGATTAGATTTTTAGTTAAATAGTATAAAGATGGATACAAGATAGAAAGATTGTAACTCAGAGCAGTGTAATATTTCCATGCAACTGAAGGACTAGTTGTGGAGGTTTCCTTGTAAGCTTTCGAAGAAATGCAAAGCAGATTATAAGGTGTAAAATATCTGTGTCTGGGGTTCATTGCTTCTACTATTTGAATTTCAATGTTTTGTGTGATTAATTCAATGTTTTCAGCATTAGGTAATCACTCATCATGATTGGAATTTTAACAATTCCATTTCATGTGGCCAATTCTCCCTCTTTCAAACAAAAATGTTCAAAGACGCAATTTTTGTTGGTGCCTAGTTTGTCCCTTTGGAGAACATAAGCTACACACAAACCTCCTTGATAAAGAGTATTCTTCAATGAATTTAGTGATAGAGGACATGAGGCATGCTTGGCTAAGAACAAGCTGCTCTATTATCATGGATGGGTGGACCGATATTGAACATCGGCCACTCATTAGAATCATTGTCATATGTGTAGTTGACTCTTATTTTCTCAAAGCTATTGATTGTTCAGAGAAGCATAAGGATGCAAGCTTCCAATTTCAAATTCTAAAGGACATAGAGGAGGTTGGGGCCTTCAAACATCGTACAAGTGGTCATGGATTCAGCATGCATATGTAAGGTAGCTAGCATGATGATGGAGGGTGCTTACAAGCACATTTTTTTGATCACATGTTGAACAATGCATTGAAAGAAAAGGAAGATACATTGGGTAAAAAGAGAGGTGGCAGAAGCGAGAGATATGCAGATGTTCATTTTCAACCACCACACTTCACTTGCTCTCTTTGGAACATTTTTCCGGAAGGAATTCCTCAAGCTCATGGAAACTAGGTATGCTAACTACTTTATTTTGTTAGAGAGGATGCTTGAGATGCAAGAGCCTCTACAATTAATGATGGTTAATGCAAAGTAGGGTAGATATGCAGAGGCGAACACAGTTGAAGGAAAAAGTGTGAAGCAAAAGATCCTTGATGATGATTGCTGGCCTATAGTGATGTAAGAAATTTCTGCTTTTTTTTGTAATAGTATTCACTCTTTGTCATTTGAGTCTTATTCTTTTTTGAAACTTTTGTTTGCAGATACTCTTGCTCAATCTCACCTGTTTTGTGGGTCATTAGATATGTTGATACAAACTCTCTTAGTCTTGAAGAGATTTACAAAACATTTGACAACATACTTGGTAAAATGAAGCAAGCAATTCATAGAAGGGATCCTAATTTGGGATTATATCAGGAGCATATTAGGCCCATTGTGACACGATAGTGGAACACTATGAACACGCCGCTTTGTTGCTAAAATATTAGAAATGATATTCAAAGATGTGTTATTACAAAGAGAGCAAAGCTCTATTTAAAGAGGTTTGCACAAAGTTTCTAAAAAGGAATACAACTAATAAAGTAGAAAGGATAGAAACATTCTAAGCTATCCTAAACTAGAACAGAAATAGAAATAACTAAAAGGATGACCATTAAACTAAACTATACTATTCTAATACGCTTCATATGGCAACCTATGCTATAAATTCCAAATGGTATGCAACAAGACTTGAGAGAATGCCTGCTTCTGATGATAGAGAGGTGAAAGGAGAGCTCATGAAGGCCCTCCAAAAGATGTATAGCAATGAGGAATCAACTTTACTTCAAACGCAGTGGCTTGCCTTAGTCAAATAGGGCTACATTAGTTCATATCAGCCCTATTAAATGGTGGACATAGCATGGCAAGGATGCACTAGAGTTGAGGATGTTTGCCACTCGCCTCCTTTCACAAGTCATCGGTTCCTTTGCTGTAAAGAAAAATTGGTCCACATATAGCTTCATTCAATCAATAAAGAGGAATAAACTTACTTCTTGATGAGTAGTGAAGTTGATGGTCGTGCATAGTGCCTTGCGAATTTCATATCAATAGACTCCTAAATATTGACAAACTCGAATTGCATGATGGGATGTTGAACCCAAAGATGCCACACAGATTGATGAGGAGGAGGCACAAAAGGGATTGCTTGGCATTCCATTGGATAAGGCAATCCCTCATATTGGTATTGACTCAGATTTAGAATCTGATTTTGATTTAGCCTTAGGCCAAGATGAACCAGAGGCATACCAGCAGCAAATATAGTTGTCTACATTGTCATTTTGTAGTTGTAGCTTTTCAGACTTTTAATTTTGTTGTATGTGCACATTATTAATGAAAAATCAAATGGCTAGACATTGAAATGTTGTTAATTTGTATGTTGACTTGTGTGAATTCTCAATTCAGCTCTAATGTTTCATAATATGGTTATATAACTATGTTATCGGTTCTTCAGAAAAATCCCCAGGGTAACGGTCCTGTACAGCCCTGGTCCGGATCTTGGTCCAATCCTCCCGGGGATTCGACCAAGGTCCTACTTTGGACCTGTGGGTCTGTCTAGGCCGAACCCGTGAGAACCCGGCAGATAATGCTAGGAAAAGCACTTTTTTGGCACTTCTTTTTTGCATTTTTAAAACATTTTAAGTGATTTTTGTTAATTTTTGTGTCTAAGGAAAAGGCGAATTTGGTCTTTCAAAGAAACATATCACTTTAAGAAAATCATGATGTCCTTAATCCTACAGATGGTTCTGCTCAACATTCCTTGTATCAACTCATCTCCCTTTAGTCCCAAGTGAATTTTTGGTTGATTTCTATGTCTCTCATAAGAGCAATAAGAGAATTTGTAGCTGCTTCAGAACTTAACTAGACCCATATCTATGTTGATACGAGCCTTGAAAAGCCTCTACCAGATAGAATTTTCTTGGAACAGTGAGGGCCACTGAATGAGAGCAGTCCCATTGATTATCAGATTTACCAGATAGAATTTTCTTGGAACAGTGATGGCCACTGAATGAGAGCAGTCCCATTAATTATCAGATTATCCCTTTCTGCTGTCAATTTTGTCATGCCATGGACATCTAGCAAGGGTTTGCCGAAAACTGTAAAAAGACAATCCAAACCCATATAATTCAATGAAAGCAGATGCACTAAAATAATAATTTGGAGGTATTGATTCCTCTATGACAGAGAAAGATGACAATCAGCATTCTCAGTCATTTTCAGTAGCATATGATCACATTCTTGAATGATAGAAGCAGGTTGATATATAGTTTATTTTCCTGATGCTTATTCTGCTGAACCCAAAGATGGTCATTAACGAATGAATCTGGAAAAGAATCAAGGTTTACAGGGTGTTCCATATGAAACTTGTAATAACTAATATATATCATGACATTCGTGTTTGACTAATTGACATTGTAGTGTTTTTAATTTTTAATACTATGGAGGTTTTGTTTATTATATGATCATATTCATGATGCTATGGTATTCTGAACTTAATTACTGCTGCAAATATGAATATATTTTTTATTTTTATATGGACTAACCCAAAACGAACCCACACCCAATAAATTTTTTGACTGGACCCGCGAACCAAACCCTCAAACCCGAACCTGAACCCGAACCAGTACCAGGATCGGTAACTTAGTTATATAATGAATATGGTGAATGCCTATCAAATATTTGAAATTTCTTATATTTTTAAATTTTCCCTATTTTTTAATTGTCCTCCCCTAAAAAATGGCCTTTCAGAAAAGTGTCCCCTGTCGTCCCCATCCCCAAAACATGGTGTAAAATAGATTAATAGTTATTAACACTTGGGAACATAACCAAAAGGGTAAGGTAGATCCTAGCATATATGTCATTGACTAAGAATTGTTCAGTTTAACCAGTCTCAACTCTATTTTTTCCAATTACATATTTACAATAAAAATAAACCATACAAAGTAAAATCCAAGAAACTAACAAATGGCAAATACGAAAAGAATGTTATGCACATCAGGTGCCTCATTTCAGGGCCAAATACAACCTCAGTGTTCACACTATTTATGTTTCTGCTTCATGTATTAAGAGTTCCTAACATTCCCAGTGACACTCTCAAATAGGAGATTGATACTGCACACACATATGTAAAGCAATACTGCCAGAAAAGCGAAATATAAAAAATTGTACACAAGCAATTAGAACAATACTCTATGATCCAATTATTGAATTCAGTTGAATATTTGAGAAGAATTAACAAAATAATTGTTCCATTACTATTAGTGTCAGTTACAAACATGATATACAAGCAATGTCTAAGAGCTTTACATTGAAAGAAAAATCTTGCTTAAGTTTCAACAACAGATTCAGAGAAGAATTAAAATATAAAAATATGGTTGTGGCATACCTTTTCCTGAATGGAATGAATAACAGAATTATACTGTCGCTGCCCTTCTAGCAGATCAGTCTTTTTTGACACATGATCCCCATTAATATCAGCAAGCACTTCCTCATCTTCCTCTTCAATATGTTCAATGATGCTTTGTTTTATCATCTTGCTGTTATCAGCATGCTCTGCATCCTTTTGTCTTTGGACAGCAGCACCAAGTCCCACAAGAAGTTCATTGGTTTTTGCAAGCAAAGTTGTCAGCCGTTCATTCTTGCTCTCCTCCACCATCCGCATGTAAGCTTCTTGGTCATCAGCTTTCAGTGCTTGAATCCTCAGCTTTTCTGCACGTGTAGCCCGCTGCCTTTGTCTGGCATGCCATGCCTGCAATACATCAACATGTTAGATAAGAATTGTGTTTTCAATCACAGGCCTTCCATATGCAATGGTGTTTAAATCAAGGATGAACCATAATCTTTTTTTCTACAGACAAGTAAAATTTCTCGTATAGACATGTAGCAATTAGATTGAGACCCTACTTGATTCACGGCCATTTGTGTACTTACAGACATAAGTTCATCACTGTGAAACTTAAAATTGGAAATAATATGGCATGCATTATCAATGCAATTAAAATGAAAATAATTGAAGAGTAGTGATGAAAACCTGGATCCCATCATTGCGTTGTTTCCTACGTTTTAAAGTGGCTTGCCCTTGCAACTGAAATTCACGAGCTGCATTTAGCAGTTCATTGAAGAATTTTCTCTTCTTTGTCTCAACACGATTTCTTTCTTCCTCCTCTAGCCTTGTTTGCCTCTGATGAAACACAATACAAGATAGTTTTACCAGCAAGAAGCTTTGGCTGTACATTTTAGTTCCACAGTCAAATCAAATGAAACTAAACGACTGCTCAAGCTTGAGTTGACTAGAAAATACAAAAAGAAACCTCTGCATCTCTCCTCCTGCGCAGCCGTTCATCAGCTTCAGTTGCTGGTGCGTCTCCCATGCCAAAAAGAGGAAGTGTACGACGTAGGCGCATGTGTCCCCAGTCAAAAAGCTGCTTTTCAGGATTGGCACATTCTTCACGTAAATGATACTCAGCACTAACTTCAGAGCGTACCTTTTTCTGTAAATCTGCCAACTGTTTAAAAATGATACTTGCCCAAAGGACAAATATAATCAACATTAGATACCTCTATTGTAATCTCAGAATATGGCAGGGGCAGACAAATGCACCATTAAAGTAATATAAATCAAAAACACAGAAACAAACCTTCGAAAGCCATTTGGTATGACAAGCAATACAAATTACTTCTTGATAAAATATGATTTCCTAACTTGGTATAATTACTACATTCAAAAACTAAATGCAATTAATTAGTAGGCAAACCTAGCTTTACATTCATAGGTCATCTTCTTTGTGCTTTGCTACTTTTACATTTGCTGGGCTATCATGTGCCTTGTCATCCTAGAATTCCAAAGTGAGGGGACTGAAGTCTTCTTGCAGCAGCAGAGAAAACCTCTCTAAAGAGATATTCTTCACATTATCATGGACAATTTAGAGTGCAGAAAGCCAAAAAAGGCCCAAAAAGAAATAGAGTAAGGTCCAAAAACAAATGGATAGGTAGCCTTTCCACTTATTGACGATAAGTAAAATCTGTTTCTGAGAAGTGGCTAGCTTCTTGTTCATATAAGTGAAAGTTTATTTCTAGTTATTGTTAAATTCACAAAGAATTGTATTCCAGCTACATGTAAGAAATCTATTGACGTTTGTAAGAGGGTATACACTTTCTAACATATTTTTCATGTGTAAACTGTAAATGCCTTCGCACAACAGATAAACATATGGGCTCTGTTCTAAATGTTTTCAATTATTTTACTGCTATCTTGCAAGATGCTTGGCACCCATGTGAAAATCTACAAATCTAATCATCAACAAAATGATGAACAGATTACCATGCTCAACCAGATGCCAACCCTACCAATGAAATCCTCAAAGCTAAGACAGCAATTTCAATTTCCAATCAGCATGCCTAGTATACATAAAGGGCTATGTTACCGGTTTGGCCCTATAGACCTGCCGGTACGGGTCCGATCCGTCTTGGATCCGGATCCTGGTTCAGTTCTGGCAGGGGTTCGGACAGGTTTCCAAAAACGGCCTGTGGGTTTGACCTGTACGAATTTGTGCGAATTTCTGACGAATTTCTGACGGGTTTTGTGCCTCTCCAACGAATTTCTGACGAGTTTTGTGCCTCTGCTCCTCGACGATGAATTTCTGACGGGTTTTTTTGCTGCATCCAGAGGCTCGACATCCCTATTCCAGAGTGGATCATTGGTTCGAGCCATCGTTCCTGCTCTCATTCACTGGCAAACCACCTTTTACACAGAGCGACGAATTTTCCTGCGTTAACTTTTTACGGCGTGAGACCATTCCAAGCACTATGATGCTCACATATAAAATCCTATCGAAAGGATTTTTAATTTTATATTTATATTTATATGAATATAAACATATTAATATTCATATTAATATATTTATTAATTTAAATTTTATATTTATATGTTTCTTATTTTTATATATATTAATATATAATTATATTTTTAATTTTTTTTATATTTATATAAATGGATATTAGTCTTTAGGTATTAAGATTAATATATTTTTATTTCTATATATAAACAATTCATATTTATATTAATATATTTTATTTATATATTTTTATATTTCTTATATATTCGTATATAATTATTAATTAATATATTAATATATAATTATATTTTTTGTTTTTGTTTATATGTTAATATATTTATTATTTCTTATTTATATTTAAATATCTACATAATATATTTATAAAATATAATATATATAAATGGATATTAAATACGTTCTTTATTTTAGAGATATATATATATAATTACTGATATATATATATATATACACTTAATTACTACTGTAAGTATGTATATATTTTTTATTTTTATATGTTTTTGTATGGACGAACCCAAAACGAACCCACACCCAAAAAAAAAATTGACCGAACCCGCGAACCGAACCGGTGAACCCGAACCACAACCAAACCCGGTAACATAGATAAAGGGTGACGGAGGGGTGAGGGGAGTCATTCCCCCACATAATACTTAAAGGAGGACGACGAGGGAGGAGCAATAGCAAACCACTCTATTTTGGGTCAAGATCAAGTCCCTCCAACTCCTTTGTCAGGAGTGCCTATAGGCCCTCGATTTTACCATGCTATGCTATTGCTTTGCAAAAATTGAGTGGTTTGTTGTTGCTCACCCCTCGTCCTCCTCTCCCTCCAAGTATTAGGTGGGGAGTGCCCCTACTATAGATAGGGGCCCTATATGTATGTAAAGTGCAGCACCACCTTCATTCTCTTAACTCTCTCCTTTGGTCCAAGATGTTCTGAAGTAGGATGTTATTCTGACAGCTGCAAGCGGCAGGGCAAAGAGAAGCTCATTACTAAGCCAGGCCAAACCTAAGCACAAGTGGGGGATGTAGTACAAGGAAAGTTACTGTTATTTATTGATCAATGCAGAGATGACAGGAAAGTTGGGGAAAGAGTGACAGGCTCTATTGATTGGTAGAGGAGTTTCTCATCTTTGCTTAAAACGTCTAAGCCATCTAACCAATGTTTCACTGCTCGAATTCCTTATCAGGTGTCATGTAGTTGACCACTGCTACAGAAAAGATCCCTTAATGATACACTAGAAAATCCAAGCTGCATAAGTACCAATCCTAGCACATAACATCCACTTATATCTCAACAACATCTCAAAAATAATCAATCCCATTGCTTGCAATGTACAAATCTTCAGTTTTTAGTACGGAAAGCAGTCTCCAGAGCCTTTGCAAGTTGAAACTTATGCTGTCCCATTAACAAGGCATTTGAAGGCGCCATGATGTCTGAACCTAAGTCACAAGATTCGCTGGTTTTCGGCCATGAGATTTGAAAATCGGCAGACTTATAAAACGTTCAAAAAAATTGTTGAAATTCGCCAGAAATTCGTACAATTTAATTTTTTTAATAAAATATACTTCTATAAAGTGTTTTACTTTTTTAGGTTTTTTTGCTCCTTTTTCACTTTAAAATGATGGTCAAATGCACTCTAACTGCCGCGCGACAACTCCCGACTCCCTGTTAGTGCTCGGCGATGACTCTGACGGTTTTGCTGGTTTTTGAACAAAACAATAGTATATAATATGTCCACTTTTATAATATATTTTTCACTTATATAATATATTTATTACTTATATAATATATAAAAAGCTATTTATTACTTATATAATATATGTCCACTCCCAACAGATGGTGGGTATAGCTATGGCCCCTTTCTCACTTATATAATATATTATATAAGTAATAAATATATTATATAAGTATAGATATATGACAGGGCACTATCTATCGCCTTACATAATATATTTATTACTTATATAATAAATAATGGGTATAGATAGTGGCCCCTTTTTCACTTATATAATATATTTATTATTTATATAATATATTTATTACTTATATAATAATTTTAAAAAATCAAATTTATGTAAGGCGAATTTAATCACAAATTTGTTTTCCAAATTTTTCCATGCCGAATTTATTCCGAATTTCATCGTTGCCGAATTTGAATTTGAATTCGAATTCAAACCTTGTGACTTAGGTCTGAACACTTAGCAAAAATTGTAGAAACTAAGCTGACTCAAAAAGTCTATGCACTTCAGAAGTTAGTAGGAATAGGCCAGGTCTTTATAGTGTGCATTTTTGTAGAAAAGTTCCCTACCTCCAGCAACAAAACCCAAGTCTAAGTGACTGTTGCATGAAATCATAATTGTTGAAGTTCACTTGCAGATGCTTCTGAGACAGGATCTTCTGACTACAACACTTGCTCAAAATGCATTAAATATTCCTCACTCAGCTCACTGAATACAGGTATATCATTTGAGATCTATGTATGGCCCACATTATTCATAAGCCTCATTTTACATTATTGGTGCATTATAATATTATACAATGCAACCGTTGTCAGTAACAACTTGTACAAATCTTGCTTGATTTTAAATGCAATCATTCAGGTATTTGTAACACACCTCCACATATTTGTAACAAGTTGTACATATAATATATTATTGCATAGGCTGGATACACCAGGAAGGATGGCATCTCCCAGAAGTATGCATGCACATATATGGCCCAATATAAATAGCAGATGCGTCTAATAAGGCACCATATCTGGATGCGTCACAGTGTACCCATATCCAGGACGTATCCACTGTAGTACCCAGATATGTCATGGCAAATTCAGGTTGTACCTGGATACGGATAGCATATCCAAGTCCTATCCAAACATTCTTTAACATGTTTAGATATGATATTTTTTGTATATTCCGTAAGGACATTCAGCATCATATTGTGTCCAGACTGTCCCTGCGAATTCCAGTATCCAAGATCCATGCCCTTAACCATATCTGTATCCTCATAACTTAGTAAATTGAAAATGACAAACTTCTATAATGATGAAATAAACAAAATCATTAGTGAATTGGCAATGACAACCTTTTATGATGATGAAATTAAAAAACCTACTAAACGATGAGATGGGTAGCAAGTAACTTGCCTGCACACATTTGAGAGCAAACTATCCTAGCTGTGAATATTTGGACTCTCTTATGAAGAGATGAATGTTTCAGTTTATAAACTTATGGAAACTTTTGAAGATGGAAATCTAATGTTTTGTCAATTCCCTACTGTCTTCCTTAGTTAATTTTTTTCATTTGATAAGAAATGCCTTAAGCTGTTTAATACTTAGTTCCTTTACTTGAAAGCACAATATTCTTGTAGTCTCTAAGGTTGTTTGATCCTCCTTGCCTGTGAGCATTAAATTGTTTGTAAAGTTACATCTTTCTCAAGGCAATAAATGTGTCTTTCCTTTAATCTGAAGGTCCAAACCACATGCTACTTCCACCAATTCAACTCTAATACGGTAAGGACCATGGAGTTATTGTTGAAACTTTACCTTTTGTATTGTTTTAGTGTGGCTTGTTTATGTGCTTGGAATCATACAAACACTGGATTGCCAATTTTGAAGCTTTTTTCATGCATCCGAACCCTGATTGCTGCTTTGTTTGCTTTATGTCCATGGTTTTATATCCTATGCATCTCTAGTATTGTGGCTTCCACATCCTGTGCATCTCTAATGTTGTGGCTTCCACCTTTAATGTGTATGTTTATCATAATACAAATCTACGAATTCATCTCATGTTGGTGATCAAACTCACATACGATACACTCAGTGACTCAAAGGGTCAATGAGGAAAAAGAAGAGACATGGCAATGAAAAACACACAATGAAAAATCAACACACAGAATCCATTCATTCTATCATTTCCTCAATACATCAATGTACAATCAAGAAGGAACATATAAAACACATGAGGCAGTTTAACCACCAACAACCACCCAAGTAGCCACCCCTTAATAAATGTTATTAGGGTGTGGTTAACTAGGACTAAGGACAAGCTTAGTGAAAATATAAAGAATAGTGAGAATCCAGCAAACCCCCATGTAATCCAAAGTCAGAGTAGACTAAGGATTAGATATGAGATATGCAAACATGTAAACAATTCCCACTATAATTCAAAATCTCAAATCAAGCTGCAAAAGGATAGATCTCTCCAATAGATCCATCTCACCACCATCACATGCCAAAGAGTGCAAATAGTATGGATGACTCTCAAGTACATGACCAAGTAACCCCAAAAGCAAGAAACAGATGTTCCGCACAACACCCAACCAACAACCTCAATCAACTTTTGCACAAATGCAGTCACAAAACACTCAAGTACAAACATAGGTGCAACCAAATCATAAAGATGCACTCAAGAGGATCAAGTACACATCAACTGTCTGCAAACAATCAAAATATATGAGCACCATCACAAGATGTTACAAGGAATCCACAAGCCAACTCTCAAATGCACAAACTCTGGCAATCTCTGCAAAGAAACCAATCGCAGAACAATGACAACACATCTGCTCAAAAAGCAACAAGCCATCATCAAATGCAACTCTAGCACTCACATCAAAATCTGCAACAAGTGTTAACACAATCAATCTGCATCTCTGAAGAGAACAACACACATCCTTGACAACATCACTCCTCTGAAGTACTTAGTAGCAACACAATGTATCAACTCTACTCGCATCTATGAAGTCTCCACTTAAATCTAGCACACATACAAGATTCCCCCCTGGCAGATGAGAGAAAAATGTCAACAATATCCCCCTTGGGGTGGAAAGAGTAGAGCATATACCCCCTGAATGGGAAGTATCAAAACACACGTCTAAAATAAAGTGATCACAAGTGCACTAACAAAGTGGATGAGTTTGGAATAATCAGGAACATAAGACCCCACAAGACACTTGAATCCGAGACTACATTTTTCTCTATTTGTTTTAAACTTTTATGAGACTCCCAAACCCTCACAATGGCTTTCAACTAAGAAGTAGAAAAAAAAGACACGATATTAGGACCAGAATTAAGAGTTTGCCCTAACATGTATCTTTGTCCAGGATGTTTCTTGTGTGACACGGATTTTGACACAATACACTTTTTCTGTGATACAGTTTTTGACACATGTTTGTACACGGGACACAACTTGGTTTGCCTTGCCATCTTCCTTTTGTGTCAAAGAATTTGGTGTCTGTGTGCCAAAAAAGGAGGCACCAAAAACTTCACCAATGTCCATCTTGTCATACAATTGATTTTGCAACTTAGTTATTTGTTTGCATAACAACATGTAGTGATTACAAAATTGCAAAAATAGAGATTTATACTGTTGCCAGCACTCTAATTAATTCCACCTCGTGTTCCATGCATAAATTAAGTTGTAAAGATAGAATATTATTTGAATACAAAGTTGACATGTTTGTAAGCAATAACAAAACATGCAAAAGAATGAGCAAATGAGACAAAATCACACACAATTGAGATTGGTTCCACCAAAAATGCTCGAGAAAAAGTGTTTGTTAGGTCTTGGCCTTCAACCTCAAGCAAACAAAGGATGAAAGCGTAAAAGTTTGTTATAAACACAAGGACTCCATATAACTCTAATTACACCTTATCACTCCAAAACCCTTATCTCTCTACTTATATATAAAAAAACAAATCCTGTACCACACAAAACACAACCAAATACTCTTCAAACAAAAAGACATTTATTCACCCATCATATTTTTCCTCGTGTCTTTTTAAACAAAAATTATACTCTAGTTTTGAACTCTTGACCCCAGTAACAAATGTTTATAACAAAATAACCATGCCAATTCACCTAAACACTCTATTGAATCTTTCTATTTCTCTAATTCCTTTTGAATCATTTTGGAAAAGATAAAAGCAAATTAAAAGAGGAAAGAGACTATCTCTAAGGTGGACCCTGTAACAATCTACCCCAAAAAAAAAAAAATTAAAAAAAATGGAACAATGATAATCAATGTTAGCACAACTAAATAACCTCCACACTTCTGATCACCAAGATCCCAATTGGGCGAGGTGATAGCATATCGTGTTTCAGCGTACAAATTATAACATTGTGCAATGAGGTAAACATTCATCTGCTTGAGCAGGCATCCACAATGCAGTGGGAATTCGCCACTTTCCAGTGGGTGTAAGTAAAAAAATGGAAACTACAAACCATCCACTTATTCAGTGCGTATTCTCCATTTATTCAGTGGATAAAGTAAACAGGAAAGATAAAGATTCTTTTGCCCACACTAGCGGTAAACCATCCAGGGGATCTTAGTGAGTTTGTAAAAACAGGAAGTAATTACAATTAAATGTATGAAGAGCATGAATAACAAGATCATTACATTTGATCATCAATCAGCAATGAAGAACTGAATATCACAGTGAAACCCTGCACATACCATTAGTGAATTTTCAAACCATAATATGAAGCTGTCCATACCAAAAGAACACATAATGCATGCTGGTCTAAACTGTAACACAGAATCAGTCACTGCAAATGCTGTACGGCGGGCGGCCTTGGGGAAGTCTCTTTACTCATTGAAAATCACATGCATCATAAACCACTACCAATCTGCCCTTAAACTGTTCACAGTCCCCCAACAATAATTCTGAAACCAAGAAACAATACAAACAGTGAACAAACTGCTTCAGACATCAGCAAACACCTCCTCATACAGAGCCGTACGGCCAGGAAGTACGGATATACTCATAGCACTCTAAAAACTCAACCAAAACACTGCAGACCACTCTCAAAATAGGCGCCCAAACATCACAATCAGTCCACAATTATCAATGGTTGCAAAAGATTCAACATTATTTTCTGATCTCAATTGACCCATTTAGGCATGTACGGACATGGAAGTATGGATTCCTCAGAATAAATTCAATCTGCACTAGTAAACCACTGGAATCATATTGAAATGAGGCACAAGATCCATACAAACACATTCCAATCAACTTTGCATTCAGAGATGAACCACATTATTTTCTAAGCAAAATCGTACCATTCTGCATTGTGCGGCACTCCCAGGTACGGCCAAACCAAGCACACAACAAAAAAAGATATAACTACTATCTTTATCACACCAAAATTCATATATTTCCATCACCAAAATCATAAACTAGAAAGCACCAAAAAAAACTCCATATATTCATCAAATCTTCTCAGCTCCATGTAACTCCAAGATGAAGTTACCAATCTCTAGCTAGGTGGGGATATTGCACCAACGAAACTAGACTTCTTCATGAGGGTTTTCGTCCTCAAGAAGGTAGATGAACTTTCTGGTTCAAAACCAGCAGCATGTCTGTATCAAATTCCAAGCATAACCCTCACAATGAGCTCTCACTTCTCTTTTATAGGCACTTGAGAAGTTACACAAGAAATTAATTCTTTCTTGGAAATAATACTTTTTTCCTCAAACTTATAATAAATCCATTTTAACTCCACAAAAGTGCTCACTTGTAAGTGCCTAGATGAAAGAATATATTTTCCCCTTTCCAATGAGCTATAACACTTAGATACTTATTAATTATTTTCACCCCTAGGAGCTTAAGTGAAAATAATAATTAAATAGCTCATTAAAATTTAAATCACTTGACTTTGCGGAAAATCCCAAACTTAGGCGAACTGCAAAATAAATAATACCATTGCCTTCTATAATGTTTGGGATGGAGAACGATGTCATCTAGGTGACTTACTATAATTAGACGGCTCCTCCGAGAATCTTGGAGAGAAATCCAAGAGCCCGATCCAACTTCTGAAAACATCACTGTAACCGTGGACATCAACTGAGCTCAATGCCATAGAAAATAATCCATTAACACAAGGGAAACCCATATAATTGTTTTGCAGACTGAACCACGACTACTCCAAGACATTTGGAGCCTCCCAAACATGTCGAATAGCCTCCGAGAGACTAGGAGCAAGCATAATAGGCACAAAAATCTATGCGCCAAAAAAAGGAACATTACAGACCCTCTCTTTAAACGTCTCCATGGTTTCCTCATTTCCTATGTACAAGAGCCTTAAATATATTTGATGCATGCAATGAGAGACCAGATACTATTATTTCTCGAAAGAAGATATTTTAGCAAAACGAATTGCACATGCTTGCCTTGTCGTTGCTCTTCTCATTGTGCTTTTTATTGCTTAAAAATTGGTTTCAAAGTGTCTAAATTGGTTTTATTATTTATTGCACCCAAAAAAGACATTAACCCTAGAAGTTGAAAGCAACAATACCATCAACAATGTGTTGTACCAATACAAAAAAAAATTGTGTAAATGTTGCTTTCCAATCTGATGTAAGCCTTTCAAGAGTCATTGTGGAATATTTGTCTCCATGTCCTTGGGTGTTGTGCTTGTAGGTTTTAATCAGTGTCATTGCATAGCTAATAAAAGGAGCTTTCCAACAAATCAGATGAGACATAAATTGGACTCAAATGCAAGAGATATTCAAATTTTGGCTAAGGCATGGAAAAGTGGCTAATAGGCTCCAAAAGAGGGCTTGGATTGAATTTCCCAAGTGTTTTAAGTGGCAGAGGACCCCCATAAGTGCTCCTTATCAGTTATAACCAAGTTTTCAAGTGGCAAAGACAGCAAAAGAGCCCCCTGAGCAGTGGCTTGCCAGTTTTAAGTGGCAAAGAGCCTCTTCGAGTGCTCCTAGGCCACCTCTACCAAGTTAAGTGGCTAAGAAACTCCACAAGGGCACCTAGGAGATGTCTGCCAAGTTTTTGAGTGGCAAAATGGGCAAAGGCGCACTCCAGAATTTTGTCACTCCAGAATTTTGCCTACCAATTTCTGAATCACAAAGGACCCCTAGAAGCATTCCTAGGCCACTTCTACCAATTTGAATGGTAGTGTTGCTAAAAAATGTGCCCGACATGATTAATCGTCATTCTTCTACTTTCTCTAGGATGTCATCGGGGTTTGTATTAAAATATAGTATATAGTTTAGTTTAATGGTCATCCTTTTAGTTATTTCTATTTCTGTTCTAGTTTAGGATAGCTTAGAATGTTTCTATCCTTTCTGCTTTATTAGTTGGATTCCTTTTTAGAAACTTTGTGCAAACCTCTTTAAATAGAGCTTTGCTCTCTTTGTAACATCATCTTTGAATAATATCATTTCTAATATTTTAGCAACATGGTATCAGAGCCCGGTTGAGCGGGAAAATTTTTTTTCTGAATGAAGGCGATTTTTTCTTGTGTGATTTTTTTTCACAGAGATTCTGTTTGGTCGCTATTATGAAGTTCTGAAATCGCGTTTTTCTGTGGAAGTATTTTTTCGTTTTTTTTGAGCTCGCGATTTTGGTTCAGATCTGTGGGCGCCGCTTTTGATTTGTGATCACGTTTTTTGGGCGAGGCTCCTTTCTAATCGCGATTCCTTGGAGATCGCATCTCAGATCTGTATATCTCGGCGTTGTTTTTTGTGTCTAGCCGTGATCTTCGTTTGGTGTTTTTCTCTGTTCACAAGGTTTCCTGGAGGCAATTCGTGGGCGCAACCCTAAAATCGTGATCGCAATTCTAAGAGTTTGAAATCGGCGTTTTGTAAAATCCGCTCCAGGGTTCTCAATGATCGTGGTTTCACTTTTGCTCGTGATTTTCTTCTTTGGCGGGATTTCATTCCTCTGGTCACGATCACGGTTTCCTGTGGCATCCACCAATGGTTGTGGGTTGCATGCTTTATGGTCGCAGCTTTGTTATTTTCTAAGTTTGAAATCGCTAGTCTGCACCTTGGGATCGTGTTTTCTATCTACGGTGGTTTAACCCCTTTCTGGCACGATTTCTGTTAGGTGCATGAGTATAGGCATTTATTTGGCGCCCGTGTTTTTGTGTAACTCGCAATCTGTATTCCTTTTTTGGCGTTTCCCTCTGTTTTGGCGGGTTCATGTATGAGCCGCGATCTCTTCATCGGGCTTTTTCTGATCAGGGTCATCCGGTTTCTGTGGCCGTCCTGAAGATTTGATTGAGCGGTGGTTTTTGCACCTGTTTTAGATTGTTTTCGGGTGATTTTATAAAAATCAAAATTTCATGGCAGTGTGAAAGGTTAATATTTTTTGGCCAGTTTGACGGAATTTTTCTGGGAACACTAAAAATTCTGCAAAGAGTTTTTGAAGGTTTTTTCTACAAAAATCTTATTTTTTGAAGTTTTTTCTGAGCCTCTTTTTACACGATTTTTGAAAAATCGTAAATTTGTGCCAGCTGATTGTCCTGGATTTTTACCAGCTGATCACGGATTTTCCTCGTTTTTTGTGCTTTGTTAAACGGGAGGGATGGCGTCTTTGTCCAGTATTTTGTTGGAAAATGCACAGACGTTCAATGGAAAGAATTACAACACGTGGAAGCAAAGGATGCTTACCATCTTTGAGTACTGATGTCTGAATTCGCTTGTTCTCGGTACGGATGCTCGTCCCACTACTCCTGGGAAGAATCAGGACAAGTATGATGAAGGTAATAGGGAGGCAGTTATGCTTCTAAAATTATCTGTCACCGATGAGATGTTACCAAAAATACCATTTGGTAAATCTGCTGCAGAGATCTGGAAGCATCTGAAAGATCTTCATGAGACCTCAGACAAGGGAAGGGCATTCTTTCTGAAGAATATGCTATTCTCTATTATGATGGATAACCAAGTGTCTTTGCAGGGGCACTTGACGAAAATCAAGGATATTCGCGACCAACTGGAGGCCATTGGTCGTAAGATGGCTGAAGAGGATATGGTGGTGATCACTTTGAAAAGTTTGCCACGTTCCTACAAGCACTTCATCGAAACGCTCAACATTACATCCACGAATGTTGACTTGAAGTTTGATGAGTTGTGCAACAAGCTTTTGCAGCAGGATAGGTGGAGGAAGCAATTTGGGAGCAGCAGTGAGTCTCCTAGTGTTGAACAAGCTTTTACTGCCAAGGAAGTTGGCAAAGGCAAGTCCACTCAACAGAAAGGACAAGGCGATTCGGAGGACGCCAAGAAATCTTTTACTTGCCATTACTGTGGGAAGCCTGGTCATATCAAGAGGTTTTGCAGAAAGCGGTTGGCTGATGAGAAGTCCAACCAAGAAATGCCTCAGCAAAGTGCTCAAGTGGCGAAGCATACTGAGAAGGAGTCTGCATTTTATGCATTTTGAGGACCAACACTCCATAGGGTTATGGGTTTTTATTTGTACGATGACCATTAAGGGAGGGTATTAAAATATAGTATATAGTTTAGTTTAATGGTCATCCTTTTAGTTATTTCTATTTCTGTTCTAGTTTAGGATAGCTTAGAATGTTTCTATCCTTTCTGCTTTATTAGTTGTATTCCTTTTTAGAAACTTTGTGCAAACCTCTTTAAATAGAGCTTTGCTCCCTTTGTAACATCATCTTTGAATAATATCATTTCTAATATTTTAGCAACAGTTTGAGGTTGCTCTTTGCCCATTTCTTGCATCTCTTGGAGCTTTTAGACTGCCTATAGAATTAGGGTTTCAAGATCCACATGTTTCAGAGCGAAAGATCTATATTTAGAACTGTTATTTTTGGCAACATGCTTTTTCAAATAATCATAGGGAGGATGTTCATGCATCCAACTACTATTTTAGAAAGTTGTTTTTCCAAAGGCAATTACTTTTTCGGAGGTCCTCTTTTTGCACAACTGGCCGAGGGCCTATTTTTAAGTTTTTTTAGTTAACTTTTATTTATTCTTTGTTTAGGATAGTTTTGTTGAGTTTTTAGGTTAGTTCGGAACTCCTACATAGGTTCAGTGTGAACGTGCAAGTAGTTCGAATTATTTCTATATTGCATTTCACTTAAATGATAAAACAAAAAAAAATTATTTAGCTAATTAAGTTTAATAAAGTGTAGATACACACTAATGCCTTAAACTTATCTTCCAAGTCATCTCTTGCTTGAGATAAGGATGCTTTCTAGTAAGAGATAAAGATGCTTTATTTAGAGATTAGATTATTACTTGAATAGTATAAAGATAGGTGCAAGATAGAATATTATGAACTCAATGAACACAGTGAAATAATTCCGTGCAGCTGTTATCGGAATAGCTTGTAGAGGTTTCCTTGTAATCTTTCAAAGGAATGCAAAGCTGATTTGAAGGTGTAAATTATTTGTGTTTGTTGTTCTCATTTCTGCAATTTGAAGTTTCAATTATTGTATGATTTATGCATTGTTATCTAACATTAGGACATAGTCATCAAGGTTGAAATTTCTTCTTGGTATCAAAGCCAAGAAGGCAGGAGGAAAATTGCGCAACCAGGAGAACAAATTTCAGGGATTTTTTGTGAGAAAATCGCGCAAGGTTTTCATCTAAACCACGCTTTAGAAGCTAAATCTCATAGGGTTTGAAGGGAAATTCATGGCCGATAAAAGAAAGGAAAAGCACAGGGTTTTCAATGTGAAACTTGCACCATTTTGTGAAAGAAATCGCGTCAAACAAATTTGTGTTAAAAATCGCAAGATTTTTTAGTTGGAAAAAATTGCAACCAGAAAGAAATTGTGTCACACGAATTTGTGTTGAAAATCACAAGATTTTTCAGTTGGAAAAATTACAACCAGAAAGAAAATGCATCACAGCAGAAAGGAGCTAAAAATTGCACGCCATATTTTTTAGAAATCGCCAAAAAAGAGCAGGAAAAAATGCAAGAGGAATCTAAAAAGTCTTAGAGGGTTTGATGGATTTTTCAGTTCTGCAACTAGGGTTTTGCAGCAGTTTTTTTAAAATTAGGTGGATTTTTTTGGCGTCTAGGGTTTGGCCAAAATTCTGTAGGTATTTTTGTAATTTTTGGTACTAGGGTTTTCATATTTTAACCCGTAGCAGCTAGGGCAGAACTAGGGTTTTGCAACTATGGCTATGGTTCATAACCTAGGGTTTTGAAAAAGTATTTTCTAAATTTTTTGAGTAATTTGTTTATTTCCAGATTTGGGAGTTTCTTTTGAAAGGAAAAATATTTTTTTAATGGTATCACCTAGTCTTAGATTTGAAGATAGGTTGGATGGTGAGTTAAATTTCCTGCCTTGGAAAGTCAGGGTGACTTTGTTATTCAAAGAAAATGAACTCTAGGATATCATAAAGGATCGGGTGTCTCCACCTACAGATCCACAGGATTTGACAGTTCATAAAAAGAAAGAAGTAAAGGCCAAGCGGATGATCCTAATGCCATGAAGGATCATTTAATTCCACATTTGTCAAAAAAGAAAAGAGCCAAGGAGATGTTTGATGCTCTAGTTAATCTTTTCCAAAATGAGAACATAAACAAGAAAATGATATTGAGAAACATAGTCAGATCCATAGAGATGTTTAAATCGTATACTATTACTAGTTACCTGATGAAGGTCACACAACTTCATGACTAACTTGCAGCAATCAGGGAGAAAGTAGAAGATGCAAAGCTAATGAACTTGGCTTTGAATGGGTTCTCATCTTCATGGCAAACATTTGTACAGGGCATTTGTGCCAAGGAAAATCTTCCTTCCTTTAAGAGACTGTGAGATGACTCTATCTAGGAGGAAACTCGGATGGAATCAAAAGCCAGCAAGAAGGGTGGTGACGATAATTTAGCCCTCTATGGACAGAGGGAGGGAAATAAAGAAAAAGGGAATAGCAAGGTTAAGGGAAAGGATGAGGATTCATCGTCATAGGCAAGGAAGAAGGACATGAGTAAAATCAAGTGTTTTATTTGTCATAACTTTGCTCATTATGCATCACAGTGTCTAGACAAGAAGAAAGGCAAAGGGAAGCAATAGCAAAAACAAGTGGCAGCCTCTGCAAAGACTCAAATGAACAAGTTTGCTGCCAAGTTTGAGAAAGATTTCTCAATGGTTTTTTGTCTTTCTACCAACACAATGTCAAAGGATGCTCGGTATGTGGATAGTGGGATATCTAGACATATGACATCAGCCCAACAGTGTTTTACCAAACTTGAAAAACGCAACTCTAGAGTTTAGATTGAGCTTGGTAATGATGCCAAGTATCCAATAGCAAGAGTTGGTACAATTCCCTTTCGACTACAGTCAAGTAACTCTTTGGAGTTTGATGATGTTTTTCTTGTTCTTGGTCTCAACAAAAATTTGCTTTCAATTTTGGTAATAGAGGATAAGGGCTTTGCAATTGAATCCAAGGGTCAACAAGTTCTTATCAAGTCAAAGGAATCTAGCCCAATTACAACACAAGTTATAGGGGTTAGAGAATGCAACCTTTACAGGTTATAAGATGAACCAGTTACAAATCTAGTTCATGACAGTGACAACCTGTGCGAGTTATGGCACAAGAGGATGGGGCATCTGCATCATGCAATGTTGCCTATTCTAAGGGAGATTGTCACAAGACTTCCAAAGTTCAGTATTGAACAAGGAGTTTGTAGAGGATGCACACTTGGCAAGCATGCCAACATTGCTTTCCCAAGTAGCGAGCATAGGTCTAAAGGGATTTTGGACTTAGTGCATTCAGATGTGTGTAAACCAATGTCAGTAGGATCAATTGTAGGAAGCGTGTATTATGTTTCCTTCATTGATGATTTCTCTTGCAAGACTTGGATTTATTTCCTAAAGACCAACGATGAGGTCTTTAGCATGTTTTAGAAGTCTAAAGCTCTAGTTGAGAACCAGATAGAGAAGATCAAAGCCCTGAGATCAGACAATGGGGTGAGCATACCTCCAAGGAGTTCAAGGGTTTTCACAAGGAAGCAGGGATAAAGAGGGAGTTAATTGTTCCATACAACCCACAATAGAATGGGGTTGCAAAACAAAAGAATTGATCAATCATAGGGGCTACTAAGGCCATGATTCATGATCCGGGCTTGTCGATGTTTCTTTGGGCAGAAGAATGTCTTATAGTAGTCTACATCCAGAACAGGGATCCTCACAGGATCTTGGAGGACAAGACACCAAAGAAGGCATTCACTAGTGTGAAGCCAGATGTGAGTCATTTCCCCATCTTTGGTTGTCTAGTTTATATCTATATACCTATAAAAAAAGAGGATAAAACTAGAACCTTCCAACAAGAAAGGTTTATTTGTGGGTTACAATGAGACTTCAAAGACCTACAAGGTCTATATTCCAGAAGAAAGGAAAGTTAGAGTCAATAGGGATGTAAAGTTTGAGGACATTGTATCCAAGAAGTCTCATGAATTCACCCCAGTAATAGAAGATGAGAAGCAAGAAGATCCAAAGGTTGAGTCTTTGTCTCCAAAGATTCCAATTGTTTCCAATTCAGAACATCAATCTTTAGAAGAAACTTGAGCCCCTTCTTCTGTTAGAAGACCTCGATGGTTCACACAAACATTGAGGGATGCTCAGGAGCATGTTGAGGCTCCTAGGAGCATATTCAAGGAGAGTAAGCCTCCAAAGAAGTTTCTTAACTTCATAGCATTGATAAGTAACTTCATAGAGCCTTCTAGCCTCCAGCAAGCAGTGGATCAGCAGTTAGCTAATATTTTGACCAAGCCCTTAGCAAAAGGGAAGTTTGAAGCTTTTAGAAACAAACTTGGATTGGTGCAGAATTCCTTCATCGCTAAGAGGAGTGTTGAGTCTTTAGCTCAGTTCAAATTTTCAATTATTGTATGATTTATGCAATGTTATCTAACATTAAGGCATAGTCATCAAGGTTGAAATTTCTTCAAGTTTTATGTTTTAAATTACTTTCTTACCTATTTCTCATAGCTTTAAGTGTATTGCTTCAAAGACAATAATTTTTAGGATAAATTTTCTACCGTAAATCACAAAATTTGTGTATTTTGTGACCTTATAAATAAGTGCTTGGAGCACAGAATTTCTTAATGATAAATGGATGCCACACTTATGGTGCTAAAATTATTGTTCAATCTGTTATTCTTGTGTTTGCATTTACTACATTTGTGATTTAATTAATTAAGCTGAAAATGGATGATAGCATCAAGCTTTGTATTGAAGCTATTTGTTCATCTAGGTTGAAGCCTCGTATACCACTTAGCTATTTAGCTCTTGGAATCATGTGTTTCCTTGTGTTGTAATAGTTATTGTTTTCAAATCTTGTGTGCATCAACTTGCTAGTCTCTACTTTAGCCAGTAGGAAGGTGTTGTGATTGCATTTACTAAAATTCACATACATTCCACTCACAAGATCAGAGAGGAAAAAGAAGAGGAGCCATGGCAATAAAAAACACACAATAAAAAATCAATACATGGCAATTCATTCATTCTATCATTCCCGCAAAACATCAATGTACAATCAAGAAGGTATATATAAGACAAACGAGGTGGTTTAACCACCACCAACCACGCATGTAACCACCCCTTAATAAATGTCATTAGGCTGTGGTTAACTAGGACCAGGGAGAAGCTTAGGGGAAATATAAAGTATAGTGAGAGCATATCCAACATCTCAGTTCATCCCTACAAAGGATAGGGTATAAGCATGGTAGTAGGCATCTTACATGGCAAAGATTCAATTGCTCCTATTCGTGTATGTTTGTTTGCTCCAAAGTAATCATCACAACATGTCTATATGTTTTACAACATAAAGTGTATAAACAGGAAAACACATTAAAACTAGCAATGGTAAAATTCAACCCACCATAAGAGGCTCAATCCATAATTGTCTAAGTGCAATACAATTCCAACAACACGACTTTTCTGGCCAAAATTGCATTCAAATGCTTAATTACATGGAGGCATTGTTTGGTATGGATGGGGTAGTGTAAAACTTCATTCTGAACACACCTTATACATATTTAAGTTGAAGTTTAATCCTGTGTATTCACTATTAAGTTGAAGTGTAATCCTATGTTTTCAGTTTTCCCAAAAATCATGTTATAATCTATTTTCTTAGGCACCTCTGATACCCAATTTGTTCTAGTACTACTCATTTTGCTTCCTATTGTATCAACTAAAGATAGTATTATTTTATTTTTCATTTAAGATAAGAGAGTGCATACTAGTTGATTGGACATAATCAACTTGTTTTCAGTCCTATGAGTACAATTATAAATAATGTTCACAATGAAGTTTTAGATAGCATTCACAGATGTCATAATTATTGATCAAAATATTGTATATACCTTCAAGGAGACATGCATACTTTCGATCAATTATAATTGTCAAGGATATATTGTGTGTGCTTTAGGATATTTTATCCTTTATTTAACATTTCTAAATTGTCTTAATTAAAATGTCTGTCACACCTTAGCTTCCGCCCTTAAAAAACCTAACCCACATACTAAGTTAAGCCAAGTAGCATACCAATCTTTAGAAAAATTTATGTAAAAGACGCCAAGAGATATCATTCTCAAGGCACCTATTTCATATTTTATCACAAATCTAGTAAAAAATAGGGGCCTCGAGAATGATATCTCTTGGCATCGTTTACATAGATTTTTCTAAAGATAAGTATGCTAGTTTATTTTACTTGACAACTATTTTATTTACCGTGTACATACATGAACACATAAATTTTAGTCAAGAATTATTTTATTTTATCTACATTGTTTACTTTATTTTTCTTCTGTGACTAATTTTCAGTGTTTCTCAGGTTTCCGGGACGGGGGGACGGGTTTCTGGGGACGGCAAAAAATTTCCAAAATTTTGGGGACGGCGAGGGGACGGCTATTATAATATATTTTAATAAAAATATATATAAGTTAAAAAGTTAAAATCTAGAAGGAGATACATGTTGAGGTAACTTAAACTTATAGTAAACACTAACAATAAACTTTAAACATTGACTAATTGAACAAATATTATATCAATGATCATTCAGCAATCAAATTCATAGTCATACTCATAGTAGGCAGTTGCCAATAGCTGAAAATCGTGATCCATTTCAAACTTCAAATTGAAATGTACTAATATTCAAGTAAGTTATAAACTTTAAAACTTATAAGAAGTTTGAACTTTGAAAGTTGAAAGTACAAAGTAGCTACTAGAGTCTCATAATCTCATTACACAAGTGAAAAATTGAAACATCAAAATGACAAAATTAAATTGCCAAAAACGATATCTATAGACTATAACTGAACAATGAAAACTCAATAATCAGAATCATCATCATCAGCAGCAGCATATGTAGGAAACTCCTCAGAACTGGAACTGTCAAAAGAAAGTGCATCCTCTAATGCCACCTGCACACTGTGGTCATCATCAAGTTGTTCTGGGTCCTCGGGCTCTACATCCCACCTCTGCGCTGGGCTCTACCTATACTAAGGTGCCTTGCGACCAACCAGACGCAAGGCACTATGCACTGCAACAAGCTTTTCCGCTCTCGTAGAGGTAAGTCTATTCCTCTTTAGAGAGTGGATAAAGCTATATGTGGACCAGTTCCTCTCAGCAGCTGAGGAACTAGAAACCTGTGAAAGAAGATGAATGGCAAGTGTGCGCAATGGTCCTGGAGGTCCATAGAGTGTCCACCAACTAACTGGTTTATCCTGTGCTAGGGTGAGCCTATCAATCCTTGCCGAACTCTTGTAGCCATCTAGTTCTGTAAACTTAATCCACTCAACTCTGATCAATGAAGCTTCCTCAGGACTATACATTCTTTTGAAGGCTTTCATGATGCCATTCTTCACCTCATCATCATTAATAGGAATAATTCTACCAACTCTTTCCACATACCACTTTGGATTCAAAGCATACGCAGCCATGTGTAGAGGGGTGTTCAACTTACTCCACCTTTTCTGGATGATGGGGTGAATATGCTCATTGTACAACTCTAGGGTGGGTCTTTCTCACGAATGGCTGCCTTCATTTGGCCAAGCATGCTATCAATGCACTCATACATCTCCCCAAGGCTAGGACTATCAGAATCCCCAAATTTGATAACAGTGAAAACAGGTTGTACAAAAGATGTGATGTATCTCACATTCGACCAAAAAGTATCAGTAACCACAATCTCCTTCACCCTCTTCCCCTGCTCAGTCTTTGACTCCATCCACCTGTTCCAATCTTGTGTCATAACCATAAGTTGCAATGGCTCTTGCAACTCAAGCATCCTCTCTAGTAGAATGAAATAGGAAGCAAATCGAGTCTCAACTGGTTTGAGGAATTCTTTCTTTGCAAAGGTTCGAAACAATGCCAATGACATGTGGTGGTTGCAAATAAACATTTGCACCTCCCTTGCATCTGCCACCACCTGTTTCACCCACTCTATCTTTCCAATGTCTTTGAGTGCATTGTTCATAGCATGCACACAACAGGGGGTCCAATAGATGTGCCTATATGTAGATTGAACCAACATACCTGCTGCCCTACAAACATTTGCTGCATCAGTAATCACTTGCACCACATTTTGAGGACCAACCTCCTCAATGGCATCTCTCAGGATCTGAAACTGGAACTCGGCATCTTTGCATTTTCCTGAGCAATCAATTGCTCTCAAGAAGTAAGGTCCATCAATGCATGAAACTATAACATTGATGAGTGGACGATGTCTAATATCCGTCCACCCATCCATGATTATGCTACAACCATATCTCACCCATTTGGCCTTCATCTCCTCCATCAACAAGTTAACCTTGGAATAACTTTTATCCAAGAGTGTGGTTCTCAATTTAGTCTCACCAGGACCCACATAACCAGGACCAGCTTGCCTTACCTTCTCAAGCATTTCCCTATACAAAGGAGATCGAGCAACATGGAAAGGAATGCCGTTGCCAAAGTAGAAATTGGCAATGGCCTCATCTGCAGCCTCCCTTGCTTGCACATTAAACATATCTGTGATTGGGTTTGGTGAGGATGATTCTGTAGCTTTCCGTTTCCCCCTTGACTCTATTGCACTCACCCCAAATGACGGACTAGGATATGAAGGTGGCAAACTTGAACCTCTTCGTGACGGTGTAGTAGAAGCTGATGGTGAAGTGATTTCCCCTTAATATAATTTGATCATTTCAGCCTTCATTTGAAGATTGAGAGCCTTACAACCCCCAACTCTTTTATTAGGGATATGCAAAAAGTGTGCATTGGTCCTTGTTATGCTGCCATACCACTTACCCTCTGGACAAATGTTGCATTTCCATAATCCACTTCCCCCTGAATGAGGTGTTTTATTTCTGTCCTGTATTGTTGCAAACTGGTGTAAGGGATTTTTCTTGCTAAAAGGCCCTTTGGCATATCATGACAACAACTCTGAAGGGCAATCAGAATTTAATACACTTGCAGCTGTACCTGAACTACCTGTGCTTGGAGTTTCTGTTAGGCTAACCGATTCTTCATCCTCATCAATTGGTATTTCTATTTCATTCTCCATATCTAAATCAGCAATCACATTGAAAAGATCCATCTTGATTAATGATTCGGATTCCTCACTGAACAAATATCAATATGAACTTTGAGGAGTACCTACATTCAACCATACAAAGGTTTAGTTATACAGTATACTTATAATTTAATAATTTATAAACTTATACAATGATTACTAATTTAAAATTATAAACAGTTTGAAATCTATTTTCTGTATTTTAATTTTCACGAGTAAGCAGTTTGTATTTTGATTTTCAAGAGTAAACAGTTTGTAATTTGTTTTAACTTTTATTTAACTAGTATTTTTAACAATATCAATGCACTCCTCTTTTATCGCTTGCTTGGGATCAGCGCTGGGTTCAATAACTGAAATTTTTTGTGGACTGTCAACCTCTATATTATTGCTGCATTGCACACCAAAAGTGCCAACCTGAATATGACCGTTTAAACTTTAGGATGCCATCTCCAAAGCAAGAAGAATCGATTTCACCACATTTGTTGTTATCAAGCTCAGTAATTTGAATTTCATTAACCAATCTGCCATTAGCATCTTGATCATCTTCCCATCCAACAAATTGTTTTGTATGATCATTAGTATTGTCTTTGCAAGCCATTTCAGCCCCAGCGATTTCTGAAACATAACCATGCTCTTCTTTTATTTCACCTTTAAAGGATGAATTTGCTTCAGGTGAAGATGCATCTGGTAGACCATCAGGTTCGGGTCCAAAAACATTTACCTGATTAAAACATCGTGGTTCGGAATCCTCAATTCTATCATGATCATCCTTGCAACCCACTGACAGCCCTATGTGATCATTTGCACAAACTCCAAAAACAAATAAACCCTCCAGGCTCCAAGCTTCCTGAATTGCTGTCATATTCTTCTTCCACAACATCTTCAAGATGTTTATTTTGCCAAGAGAATGATAGACCTAGTGTGCACTGTGCAGTCAGGTTCTGTAGGATTGTTGCATTCAGTTCCATGTTTTACTGGAAAGTGGAATATAACACTGCAGTTCAGTTTCTTCAGATCAATCAGAATCATGCTCACAGACAACAAACTGCTCTATGGGATCATTAGTACATACTTCAGAAACAGTTCCACCCTCAAAATTTAGCAAATTACAGTTATCTTCTTCTTTCACCTTGTCTTGAAGACATGAATTGACTTCAGCTAATGATACCTCCAGAAGGCCATCTACTACTTGTAGTCTTATAAGTTATAGCACTATCAAGTTTGCAGGCAATAGCAAAATATCATTTACCTTGTAGTTTATAAATTTCAAATTTACAGTCCAGAATACAGTAATACAGATACTTTAATATAATTATATTATAGTTTATAAAATTATAAGTTTTATTATTATAGTATTATGATATTATTAATTATAGTTTAATATATATTATTAATTTATTTCAATTTGTCTTGCGTTTGTAATACATATTCATAATAATAATTATAATTTATAAATAAAATAAGTATAACATATTCATAATTCTTAGATTCTATATTCATTGTTCATAATACATATTATATATTCAATATTTATTAATATATTATTCATATTCATAATAAAATTAAAAATATTAATAAATATTAAATAGTAAATACCTGTAGCCGCCGCTCTGAATCGTTGAATCGATGCTGTGAATAATCAATATGAATCGATGATGCTTAGAATCCGGCACCTCTGTTCAATCGATGATGCTCAGAATCGTGAATAAAGTCTCTGAATCGATGAATCGATGTTGTGAATCGTTCGAACTCGTCACTTTAGAAATCGCGATTTCCGCTCGCCGCAAACCAAATACCAAGCAAATGAACTTTCGCAAAGCCAAGCATATCAAAATGTCGTTCAATGTTTTCACTTAGGGTTTCCGTTGACTTTTTATGTCTTCACTTTTTGCTTTTGTTTCTTAAAAAATTGCATGTCTTCTGGACGTCCCCGAAGCACTGAGGAGTCCCAAAATCGAGGGACGTTCCCAAGGACGTTTCCCTAGTGTCGGGGGCCTCCCTGAGACGTCCCCAAAAAACTCAAAAAATGCAAGACGTCGGGGGGGCGTTCTGTGCCCGTCCCCCAGTTCCCAGAACGTCCCAGACGTTCAGAACGGCTAAAAACCCCCGGGGACGCGTCCCCGAGGTACACTGCTAATTTTAAAATATTATTTAATAACTCATGACAATCCTAAATCTTTTTCCTACTTTGTTTTTTCACCTCACTCTAAATTCTTTTAATTGTTTCCCCCCCTCTACCCAAATAGACAGTAGACATGGTGAACCAAGGTAAATTTGAGCAAGTAATAGCAAATTTAATTAATTTATTTTATCATGTTCTTTTACTCTATGTTTATAATTCTTAAATGGAAACAAAACAAATTATTTACTTCATATGTTTAGCTATTGTTCATTAGAGATTTATTAATTTAGACTACTACATATACACAAATAGATAACTAACTATTTTATTTTACTTTGGAACTAATTGATTTTGAAGAGCTATTTTGTAACACACTTGTAAAATTATTATAAAGAAACATAATATGTCAATTTAAACCCTAAGTTGTAATTGTAACAAAGAAAAACCTAATTTAACTATACTATCATTTTTACTCATGATAACCTTAAATTTTTTTCCTACCTTTTTTCCACCTAGCTCTATATTTTTTTCATCCTTTATGAAATATATAATTAATAAAATAATCAAACTAATAAATTGATAAAATAAAAATATATAAATATAATTAATAAAATCATAAAATTTAGATGAATTCCTTCCCCCTGTTCATGGCGCTCCAAGGGTTAAACCTTCCAAGGAAGTTAGACGAAAGATAAGCTGGTCCCCTCCTAAGGAAGGATGGGCAAAGATTAATTTTGATGGGGATTCCAAGGGAAACCCGGGGGACAGTGGTGCAGGTATTGTAATTAGAGATCATGAAGGTTGAATTATCTTGGAGAAATCTGTTCCATTAGGTGTCGGGACAATTAATGATGCAAAATTCAGAGCAGCCCTTATTGGTTTACAATACACCAAAGCCCTTAACTTAGAGAAGGTCCACTTAGAAGGAGACTTGATTAATGCTATTCGAGGGGGATGGGCCACGAGTTGGAAATTCAGAAGGTGGCTAGATGAGATTGCCAAAATATTGGCGGAGGTGGTAATGTACAAAATCTCCCATACATATCGAGAGGGCAATGATAGAGCCGACGGCCTAGCCAAGTTGGCATCTAATAATCAAGCAAGATGACTTAGGCACCTTGCAAAATGATGATTGCAAGGTATTGGGGAAAAGGAAGAGTGCCATCCATTGATGGCAAGCGTGCGAGCTTAAGAGAAAGGACGCCGATTGCATTTAAATGCCTTGGTAAGGCCATCGAATGCCTCATTCTCACTGCTATCTCTTGCAAAGTGGAAGGCCACAGCCATGGACACGCCAATTACCCTCGAGTGCCATAGCAAACAAATGGCGTTTCTGGGCGAAGTGACAGATAAGAGGTTAGGGTTGATTTTTAAGTCTAGCCATGCGCTCATCTTACTTGCAGTCAAGTTGGTCTTGGGGGATGATTTCATACGAGCAATGCACCAATACAGGGTGAATTCGGATGTGGCGGCAATGTTTCTGGCTGCAATCTTGGATACAGGGGAGTCTAAAGACGTCGCCAGGGAGATGTGCAAGAGGCTCGTCAAGAATTGCTTCTTGGGAGGCATGGAGGACGCATTGAATAACTATGAGGAGCACAGAGGGATCCCTCTTCCTAGAGATTACTACATTATTCGACGTCGTGGGGTCCCCTCGGAGCGGTATCCTTTGGTCTTCTCGGCTTCCCTTGATGCACTCCCGAGATTTCGACTGGCGGCAAGGAGAGGAATTGCATTCCTAAAGCAAATTTTGGATTTGGTTCCGGATGAGGGCACGGCCTGGTTGCAGGAATTCATCGTTGAAGAAGGGTTGGATGATGTAGTTGGAGCTGCCTGCTGGGCTTGGCCTAGGGTGAGAGCCTTGCGAGGCTAATTTTGTTTTTGTCATGTTTTTCTTATATACACTTTTCGATGTCAATAGCTGCAAACAGTCATGGGGGTATGGTATAGGTAGAAATCTTTATTTGGGCACGGCTGTAATAGGAAGCCTTGTGGGCAAGCATGCCCAGTTTTGTAAAGGGAAGGATTTTTTGACATCCAGGGTGACAATTGATTTCCCTTGTTTTTGTAATGTTTATATTTTACTATATTAATACAAAGGTGCAGCCCTAGCTGCTTTGAATCCAAAAAAAAAAATCATAAAATTTAGAAGTTATTTTATTTTACTCAAACTATTTAAAAATTATTTTAGTTTAGAAATTATTTTATTTTATTTATATTGTTTACTTTATTTGAAAAGATTTTTTTACTTAAAAAAAGACTTATTTTATTTACTAAGAGTTATTTTATTTTATTTACTTAAGAGTTGTTTTATTTTACTTTAGAACTATTTAGAATTATTTTTGTTTTGTTAACACGCTCACGCCATTATACTCCACCCCTTGCGGCCACTGTAGAACGCCTCTCGGCGTAATTAAGATCCTAAGGCGGGTACAAACTGGATCAACTCATGAATGGAAAGCTACGTAACTCTCTATATCTTTAGATCCAGTCTTCTTGTAGCTGAGATACTACAGAAGCATTTTTTTCCTAGATAACAGCTACAAAAATTGTGCTAGATAATAGTGAAATTTATGTATTGATAAACCAGTGTGTGCCCATTGATACATAAAACTCATCACACAAAAATGACCTCTCCTGCACAATAAAGATCAATTTACAAGACCCTTATATTTATATGAGCGTACCTTAATACCATATAGTTCAAGCAAACACTTCATTTGCAAGTTGTCTCCCATCTTTAATGGCAATTCTGCATTTGGAAAAAGAAAAAGTAATTCAGAAGACAAATAAAAAAATATACCAAAATCATAGAGAAATGTAGTAACTCTGGTAGAGCATTTCGATAGAAAAATTGGCATAGCAATAGACGATTCAAACAATTTGTTAGATCAATTTACAAACTGATACCTTTTCCTCCCATAAACTGATACTCATTTCAGCTACAGTTATGTAAATCTAAGCATCTTTGCTTTACATGCTAAAGTACATTGACATGTACAGAAACTCAGACTTACACAACTTTGTCCACAAAAAGCAAAAATACATTAAAAAGTTCCCATAAAGAGAACAAGAAATTCAATATATACATATGATAGCTTCTATAAGTTGTTAAACTTTCAGGACAGTTTGTTTGTATCATAGAAAGGAAGAAAAAAAGAAACTATATTTATGTCCACAAATTGCCGTGAAAGGTCAATCAGACTCAGAAGTTTATCCATCAATAACTGCAAGCAGGAGTGCCTATAGTATCATACACAAAAAAAGCACTAGATCAACAAAAAAAGGGGTAGAATTCAACAGCCCTAAAAAACATTAGAGTGCATTGGCAGCAGCTATAAGAATACAATTTCCATGAGCTAAAATAAAGTGAAACTCCTTGTGTTCTGAGAAGAGGATGGAGCTACGCTCACATCTAACAGCATACAACACATTAATAACATCAAACATTGTTGATCTTCTAGAAGATGTCCTAATGCTGGTGTTGAAGACCTGGCAGTCAGACCTGAACTCGGAGAGGGAAGGATAAGCTGTCACCAAAGCTATTTAAGGCGCATTGTCAATTCAGGCCAGTCTCAAAGTTAGTGCATGAGATGCACTTAATAACATCAAACTCAACATTCTTGTATAAAGGATCACCTTATAAGTCAATCAGCAAGGTGAACAGTCAAGTCCTCACATCACCTGTAACACAGATGGGACAAGTGCTCTTTCTCCTAGTCCTTTAAGAATCCACTAAGGGCAGAAAGAGAGATGCAAGAAGGTAAACCTTATAGAAACCCTATACAGAACATATAATGCCAAGACAAAATGGTAAGTTTAACATAAGGATGGCTGGTACATATGATGTTGAGAATGGTCTTATCAAAATTGAATTTCAAATCTTTTCCTCTTACTAAAAACATAACATGATTAAAAACTTTAGCAAGTGGCACCTAGCCATTTTTGGTAAGAAAACATGATTAATGCGGTGACTCTTCAAAAAAATACAAGCATTGCATATTATTAGAATAAATTGGAGTGGCATGCTGTAACACCCCTATTCATGTTAATGGAGACTGCTTAAAAACCAGTCTTATTTCTTTTGAAACTATTAATTACATCTGTTTAATGACTAGCATTCATTTTCAACTTCTTTTTAAATTCCTCAAGCATATTTGTTTAAGGATCTAACCTTCAGATTTATCCATGGTTCTGTTTTCCATGTTGAACCAGACTACAATTGTTTTGAATCTCAGAGGATAGTGAACTGGGCCTGCAAGCATGGTTTCCCACATTGGTTGTTGCTCCAAATACTTGACGTCAAGTTTTCTAAAATGTCCATAGCACACAAAGCCTTTAACCCAGTCTGCACTCCTGATCTGATAGTCCCTGGCTTTATCCTTTAGATACCACATTGAAAACCAGGCTTGAGCTTATATCCAGAAATCTGACTTTATTTACCCAAGCCCTTGCCCAAGTTATCCAAATCCAATTGATTGCTTATTCGGATATTAGTTTCCACTTAATCCTTGCAAATGCCCGATTAGTCAATAGTTTTGAGTTACCAATTCAATTAGGCATACGAATCTGGTAACTTAGGTTTATTCTTTAGCTTGAGCAAATTAACTCCAATTAACCATGAGATTAGTCTTATTGGTGATCATTCCACCTTTGAAACCAAATCTGGTCGCGACAATTATCCAGTCCTCATCGTTCCCACTCCATCCAATTTAATTTATGTTTACTAATCAGGTTACCCTTCTTGTTTAAATTTCAATGGATGCGACTATCTACTATATTCTAGCTTTGACTCCAAAACAAGTCTTATAATTGATTTTGGCTAAACCACAAGCTTAGACCTAAAAGGCATTTAAATCCATGACCCTAGGTTCCCTTTAAACCCAGATTACCTGACTCGGGTTATTCGCGTCATTGCACTCATTTGTTTAGTTTTACAATGATTTGTCTCTGATAGCCCAATAGGGTGATAAACTATAGTTAATGTTTTGTCCCAGTTTCCCAAACCCTAGTTAATCAATTATTGCCGCCCAGAGAAGTCAAACAATAAAATCTAATCACAAGCATCAAGACCCAACAACAATCTAAACTAGATTTAAATCCAATGTTGACTCCACAAACCTTATTAGAGGCAAAAGTCCTTCCGATAAAACAAAATCATGCAATGGAAATCCGAGCGCAATCAATTTCCTCAATCTTGATTCAATCAAGTTAGAAATATGGTGGATAAACAAAGTTTATAGTTCCCCTTGTGTGTGTCGAGTGCAATAATCTTATCCAATTGGATTCTATTGATTCAACTCCTTTATCGGCAATAAAAGTTCACTTTATGAGAAAACAAGTGCGACATTGGTTCTAACCCCGATAGGGAAATTTATGGGTTTGAATTGCTTGGTCAACTCCATATCGGGGGCAAATGTTATAATGGAAACATTGGAAAGCCTTTGGACACAACCAACTTTTAGAAAACCGTTGAATATCTAGGACTAAGAAATCTTCCAAGCTCCTTCTTAAGACTTCAAACCCTAAGTCCAATTGGGATTAATTGTTGGGGCTAATACTATCCCAGGTTAATTGCAGGGGTAAAGGTTATTCCATCTTCATTCAGATTTTAAACCGGTTCAGATTTAAGCTTTGGATGCGACAGGACCTTAAAATCCAATTTCGTTCAAACTACAACTCTTAAATTTAAAAATTTTAGGCTCAGGTTTCACCAGGGTTTATCAATGGGGGCTATAGCTTAACCCCAATTAATCACTTGTGAAGGCCTCTCAACCTAAAATCACAATTTCAGCCCACATGGTGCAATATCACGTGCTTGGCTTTGACATGTGGCAACCTATGGTGCCCACCATTTTATTGGAGACAACACATATCACCATTAATATCTTTATTGCAAGGGTAATTAATGCAATATTTGTTGCAAACCCAATTGAGGATCAAAACAATTTGAAATCAAACTTTAGCTCTATAAACCTTATCAAAGCCAAAAGGCATTTCGAAAGCCCAAGGCTATGCGATGGGAATTTGGATGCAATAATACTTTAGAGTCCAATTAAGTATCCAACACTAAGTCAATGTTTCCAAATGTGCCTCATGACACTTGATTCTTGGTCTAACCACAGTTTCTCATAGCATTACTTTTTTAACTCAAGTTTATCACTTATCAAGGGCTTTATATTTGAAACTAGTAACTTCTCTTCCCAATAGCTCCGATAGTGCAAGTGCCTTGAAATTGTGACACTTGTCATGATCTTACATATTTGGTATGGACACCTTACGCAATCTCACACACTCTACAATGGCATTTGGCAAATTTAAAGGGGGACCTGTTGTGATGTAATCACACATCGCCCCATTGCAAATGGGGACCCCCCCCTTTTTTTTTTTTTGCTTTCTCACTTCGTTTTGCTCTAGGTTTAGTTTTCCTCTGAGCTTGTATGATTTTGATAGTGTTGTGTATGCAAGTCTCAACAGTTTCTTTCCAAGAGGTCTATATGCCTTCATCCTGATGCATGTCACTAAGACCCTGAAAATGACTAACTCTGATATCCTGAAAATCCTAAAAAAATGACTAAGTCTGAAATCTGGTGGATCCTCAGAAATCTAGAATCTGCATGCTAAATCCTATGGATCCAGGACCTATCTCAAACATCCTGGAAGTATATTGATAAATATTTAAACTTAAACATATTTTCAATATACTTCCATTCGGGAAATCCAAAATTTGACTAGGGCAAGAAATCCAAGGGTACTGTCCAAACCCGCCCAGACTGGGCGGCCTCACAAGGTCCTCTTGGACAGTGTCTTCACCATCAGGAGAGCTTGTCCAGACAACACCTTCAAACTTGCCCAGGGAAAGTTGGGATGTTTTCACAAGTTTTTGCTGACTGAAGGAAGTTAGGGAGTGATGATGGAGTCTAAAACTAAGATTTTGATGAAACTTCCATGCCTCACCTCCAAACCCGCCTAGACTGGGCGGCCTTGGCATGGGGTCTTGGATTCAAGGTTGTGATCACGCACATTCTCTAGACTCAGTCTCCAAATCCGCCCTAGGAGAGAGGTTGCAAGTTTTTAAGAGCTTTTCAAGGTAAATTCCATGCATCACCTCTCAACCCGCCCATGTTGGGCGGCCTCATGAGGGAGTGATGGACAATGTCTCCTGCCACATCAATTCCTCCACACACTGCTCTCAAACCCGCCCTAGGGAGGTCAGTTTGGAATTTTGATGTTAAAGCAATGCAAATACTCTTCTTGACTTCCTAAATCATCATGAAGCTTCACATGTTTGAGAAAATCATCCTAGAGAGACAAACTTGGAGACATGATTGCAACTTACCTCACATCTTAGAGAGAGAGTCATTCCAAAAGGAGTGAAGTTTGAAAAGTTGACTAAGTCTTAAGAAGCAAGGAGAGGGAGACATCTCCATGAGGAGAAGGCTTTAAATGACAAAATCCAGACATCTTCTCCAAACCCGCTCATGTAAGGCGGCCTTGACCTCTATGCTTGGACAACTTCACCTCTTGCACAACACACTCTCTAGACATCAACCTTAAACCTGCTCAAGTAGAAGACCTATCAAGTTTGCAATGTTTTGAGTTGAAGTACAAAGAAATCACGAAGATTTGATGAAAGTTTGTAAGTTGGAAGGTATTTTAAGGTAAAGTCCAAAGGTCACCTCTAATCCCGCCCTTCCTAGGCAGTTTTCACCATGACAAGTGGACATCATCACCCAACATCCAAGTTGTGTCTTTCAACTTCATGAGCATCTCAAGATTTCACTAAGTGTTGGAGTTGATAGAAAAGCCTTATCAAATGAAGGGAATGAATCTCAAATGAGGTGAAAATCCTTACTAGCCTCCCAATCCCGCCCATGCTGGGCGGCCTTGAGCCCTTCATCTGGATGATGTCGCCTCTTCCACAACATACTCTCCATACACACCCTCCAAACCCGCCTTGTCAAGTGACTCCCACCATCATGCATGTCTTCCACACCATTCACTCCATGCACTCACTCTAAATCCGCCCATGCTTCAAGAATTACATAGCATTCAAAGGAGGATAAACTCTCAATGAAACAAGTGAAGAGCTCTTAAGTTGTCAAAACCAAGCTAAAAATGCTTAAGTGATGAAAATTCCTTACACCTCTTCCAATCCCGCCCATGCTAGGCGGTCTTGAGCACTTTGCCTGGACAATGTCATGTCATTCACAAGACACTCTCCGGATGACACCCCTAAACTCGCCCAGCCTGGGCGGATTTCACACCTTGACATGGAATTCACATCAAATAATCCATACTGTCCCTCTAATCCCGCCTAGGCACTTAGGCATGGATTTCATGCGAAAGGATATGTTTTGAAATGTCATTTTTTTAATCCCACATGCATAAGTTGAATGTAATTTGTTATTGAAAATCCTTCATATCAAGTCTTAATTTGATGTGTTCTTCTTGTAGGTGATGGAGGATCCAAGGAGGTGAATAGCGAGAGCTCATACATGAGAAGTTTGGAAGGTGGAGGAAAGTTGCTCAAGTTTGTCATCATCACCACATGGAGGAGAGCTCCTGCATTAAGTTCATCTTATTTTGAAGACTTCATAGACATCAACGCCACGCATGAGGAGTCATCATCCAGAGTTGTCTACTTCATGTACACCCATCATATGCAAGTCTACTACAAGAACTCTCATCAGGCACTAGTCTACTCCATGAGCCCATGCAACTGTCCAGAGGCATGATCCTGCACAAGCACAACAACATCACAAGATGAGAGATGAGCATGATCATCAAAGCGATCCATCAGTTACATCAAGACAACAAGAAGAAAATATTCTAAGTGAAGTGAACATGAAGTGAATCACACTAGTTCGTTTGAAGATGCTGAGGTGGCACGTACACATCATCAGGCCAATCGAATTCTGCCATGTCATTTATTCAAGAGTGCCCACTCCAAAGATGCTTATCACATTGGAAAACGTGCCTTCATTGCCTCTTTCATGTTCTAAAAATAGCAAATTTTGTAACAAACTGCCTTGTTGTCTCAATCTTGGCCGTTGATTGCTAAATCAATCTGAGCCGTTCATTGTAATTCTTGAGTTCTATATAAGGCTCACTTCTCTCATTTGTAAAAGGACAATACATAGAGAGGAGATTAGGAGTAGAGTTGCTGTAGGAGAGTAGAATAGCAAGTAGAGTAGAGGGGGAACTCTTCAAAGTCATGAAGAGAGACATGAGATTGTTGTAATGACACACTTCAAAGTAATACAAGCTCATTGTTGCTGTTTGGCATGGTGATTTTGTGGCTTTGAAATGTTAGCATGGTTTCAAGTTCTTGAATATGATGAAGATGTGGTTCCAAGTAGCGTAGATAATAAAGTAGATAGAGGTCATTGATGTAATGGATGTATGCAATGATATTTGATGAATTCCCGTTGGTTCATACTTTTGATGGCTTGTCGATGGTAAGTCATCATGTAAAGTTAGCCTGAACCACATCTTGCAAATAGTTCAATTGTTGATGCTCCTTCGAGTTGCGCCAACTGTGGGTACTTTGGAGTGTGTCAACAATATGAAAATCCTTGGTTTATCTTTTGGAGATCACACCTATTTCATGTAGTTGTTGCTCGTCATGGCGAAGTGAAATTTGGTTTTCTAAGGGAACTTGTCTATCATAGCATCGTTCATCATGTCATTGTCTTTAGATTAGCCTTCTTAAACTCTTGCCTTTTGCCTTTTCTTTTCGTAGTTGATAGAAGAAGTTCCATTTCACAAGGAAAGAGTACATAGTTGAATGAAGTAAGGAGCATATTCAACGTAAGTCCCTTTGTGATTACCAGCAAATCACATCACACCACCGAGGCTATCCGTTGCAAATCACGTACAAGGAACCTTGGAGCGTTCTTGTTTGATCACTTAGTTTAGCATTTGAGACGCTTTGTTCAAGAGAGGATACAGCACTTGGTGTTTTATTCTAATGTTGTTGTTGTCAAGAAAACATCATCAACAGGACCCACCATGACTCACTTGGAAGTTCAAAAACATGAGTCCAAAAATGGCTATACAAGACTATGACACGCATCATCATCTCACATCAATAGGACACTGACTTAACTTTGACAGCCATCTACATGTCTCACAAACAAGAAAATTTGTCTAAGGAAAAAGAACATTTCCAATCCAGCCATGGATGCTAATTCTTTACACAAAAACAAGGGAACTCAAATGCATTCTAGATTGGCTTTGCCAATAGCTTTTAGAGCATAAATCATGTCTTTAGGACTTTAGCTGATTTTCAAATGATGCCAAATTGTACCAACTTGATACCAAGTACTTGTTAACATACGGGTTCTGCCTTGGCAATGCAAGGTAGCAAGCCTTAGACAACATTGCATAAATTCTCAAGGAATTATCACAAAGTCGACTTAATCAAATGACCAAGTCTAATGAGAGGGAACAAATAGATTGGCAACCATGACTCCTTCACCAAGGAAAACAAGTGCAATAAACATTTGAGGCCCACTAAAGAATGAACTGATTTGAACTCCCTTTTATCAGCTTCATAAACTACCAAAAATAAAATGCAATTTGAGTAGAGGAAAGGGATGCAGTTAGAAGGGATGCAGTTAGAACCCAAAAGTGAGATACTTTTCAGTTAGAACCTAACTGGTTTGAAAACCAGTTTCAAGGGATTTATCCTCGAATAAAACTAAGGCTCAGATTAACCCATGGATTACTCTCCTCTAAGAGTCCACCCTCCTCTGTGAGTGTCAAAATCCATTCTCCAGTGTTGTATGGTAACCAAAACCCTCCTCCAATGTACAACAAGAACAAAATCAATAAAATATTAAAATATAGATACACTAATTACACCTCTTTCAGTGATTACACTATCCACAAAATTGGTAAATGTGGATACACTAACCACACCTCTTTTAATGATTATGCTATCTGCAAATACTACCAAGAACTGCCAAGCCCCCCTTGCTCCAAGAAGGGACACAAATGAAGAACCGGTGCCTCTCATGCAATGTACATCTCTAAGCAAGAAGCTAGCTTGAGATGATAAGATTCCTCCAACCTCCAATGTCCTCCAGCCTCCTCTTTGACCTCTTTATGCTCTAGCCATCAGATGCAGCATTGAAATCTCTAGAAACACCATCAATCAAAGTATTGCATACATTAAAGTACCCAAAAGCAAAAATATGTGTCAGATTCAACTGATAATGCACCCATTATTACAATAATATACTTACTTCAAAAGCTCTTATATCTCTTTACAAAATGTTTGCAATGTATATCATACTTAGAGAGATTCAAACTTCTAATCTCTTTATCCCCACTTAAAGTACTCTACCAATCCACCACAGTTAGTGTTTGTTATCAAGTAAAGGAACTTGCTTTTCTTTAAATGTGAATGGTAGGATATGATAATATATAGAATTTAAACAAATATTACAAACTTCTAAGCATATCTTACTTTCTCCTCACCAAAACAAAATATTTTATACAGCCTCTCCATTTCAAAAGCACTTCCTTATGAAACTTGCCACATATCATTAAATTAATTCTACAGTATGAATATGCCACGGCAACCTTGCTCGAGACCTCGGCAAAAAAACACATACTAGTGTGTGGCTGTACATCACACATGGCAACAAAGTTAAATCATTCCTGGGAACTTTATAATAGTAACCGATTGTTTTAAGGCAAGATCCAATGTAACTGATAGCTGCCCAGTAGAGAGCAAAACTTGATCAAATAATTGCAAAGAATCCACAAACCACCCAGCCAACTACAACACCGTCCATTTTCCAGCAGAATAAAAAAGAGCAAACAGCCTGTGTCCTGTTTCGCTATGTTCTGCATTCCATATCACCTTTTCATTAAATACGAGAAGCACCAAATCTGCAGGCTAGAAATCATAGTCATTGTTTGCAAAAACAATAAAAAGGTTGCCACAGAAATGGCTGATGGTGTGGCTAGTCTCAGTGGAGCATGGCTCCAAATCACAAATTTCTGAAGCCACAAATCCCATCAAAGAATTGAGGCACACTTCCATAATATCGGCCCAATAAATGTGCATTGACAATGGACATTGAATCTTCTTCTAACTCCATGGAGACAGAATTATTGCTTGCTCTAATACCAAATTGAAATCATGAGCATAAAACTGAGATTATTAAGCCATGAATACACAGAGATATAACACTGAATATGTAGAAATACCGTATGATTGATTCATTCGGCATAGATTTTGCATTCACATGCATTGGCTTATAAAGCCATTTAATCCCGTACAAAACTACCCAAACTATCTTATGGGAAAGTAACTCTCGAATAACTACTAACATTATTAAATACTAACAAAAGCTAACACTCTACTGTTTATTTAATATACTCTAACCGAAACTATATTATAGATGTAAATTGTAACATTAAAATTCCAACAGAAATATCACCAGGTCCAACCTAACTCTGTTTATCACCTACCAGAGGCTTCACACTCAAAACTAGTAACACAAAGAAAAGCTTACAAGGTCTACCACCAATCTAGCCGCACAAATCTGATAAAGTTCATCCAAGGTGCCTACAAGTGGCACAGTCTCTCTCTCTCTCACAGAACCTAAGGGTAAAATTGGTGGTCCTTCACCCATCTTGGAGAATACAAATCTCTTCTAAGATATTCAACTGAACAATCCATTTGACTTTCAACCCAAATCTGATTTTCTTGGTGAACCCGAGGAACTTGGACTCGATTCCCACAAAACCTAGTTGTCAACCTCAAACCTAAACCTAGCCATAATCTTAACCGAACTCAACTTAGTTGTAGAGATGAAGGAACGTTCAGGAGTCACTAGAGCAACTGGAAGATTTTCCCAACACACAGAAACAAGGCTATCACACCATCAATAATCCGATTAACCTGGAATTGGTGCAGAGCCTTACAAAAAATAGACTACTCAGATTCTTAGTAAGGCTCCAAAATCAATCAATACAAGGGACTTAAAACCAATTCTCCATTCTTATTATACAATAAACCAAAGCTTCATGTCCTCATATAGGCCGTTTCTTCTTTAGATCAGAAGTATACATGACTAATTGGGTTTCATTACAAACTTTTGATAGTCAAGTAAATTTACTTATCCGTTCCACTATAAGATATGCAACAAGTCTAATTCCTGGCAATAATGCAATTAATCTACCAGGTCTTAACCCAACCTTAAAAAAAATCATCAGACTAATAAATCAATAAAGTGCTCAAATAGATTAGTCTATTTGCATACAAAGCATGACTTTACATTCTTTGTCTTTACAAAATCAACACATCCAATCTGTGTAGTCTATGTCAAATCTACAATATTACAATTCATTAATAAATTACCCTTAGAGGACATAATAAAAGTCTCTATCCTCTTTCTATGACTCTTGACCAGGTCTTCCTTTCTTGACTAGACCAAGGCATACCCTGGCTATTACCTACACCTCACTCAATCAAAGCAAAGCACAACAAAACTGATTTCCCACATAGAGTAGCTTCCGAAGAATAAGTGCAAATACTCTTAATGTATATTCCTACCAAACCAAATTATTGTTTTTAACTTTAGCATAGTAAAAGTAAAATGATTAATAGAAGGATTTCACTGATACTTCAACCAAGTAACCACTGATCAACCTTTTGGACACCAAACAAAGGAAGTGAAGTTGTTGTTCCACCCAGCCACCCTCAACACAGATGTCAGGTCTCGTAGAAAGTAAAGCTCTATGACTTGCAGATTCCTTCTTTAGTCTAAACCATAACAGCAATTCATTCTACTTCCTTCCACTCACCTAGGAAGTCAAACTAAGTTCAACAGACTCTCAATAGTATAGACGAACACCTACATAGGTTTCAACCACTTCCAATCAGGGAGAAATTTTCCAGAAAATAGCACTGCTTCAGCAGTCTCACTGTAATGTCCCTTTTTTGGCACAGATCTTTTGTGCACATTTCGCCCATTCCTAGTCTTCAAGAGGCTATTGGCTTTGTTTGAGAGGACTCCAATGTTCTTGGAATGGTCGTGGCTCAGTTTTACAGAGCAGTTGATTATGGCATTGAGCTCTGGGGTTCAGGATTACAGTGATGCTTTCTGAAGCACTTTCGGCTTTCCGATTTGCTCTCCAAACTTCTTGGAGAAGTCGTCCATTTATAGTAAGTCACCCAGTTGGCATCATTCTTCATCCCAAACCTTCAAGATCTTCTTGGTATGATTTATTTTGCAATTCGCTTCTAATGTCGTAAAAATTTTAAAAGATAAGTGTAATAGCTCTTCGGAAAGGTAATTAAGTGTTTTAAAAGATACACTTAAAAAGGGGACCTTGCACATGAAATATTAATATTATTTCAAATAAAGGTCTTTTGGAGAGGAAAAAGTGTTTTTTAAAAAAAAAAAAAAAACAACAAAAAAGAAAAAAACGTTTTTTTTTTTCAAAAAAGCAGCGAAAAAGCAAAAGGTACTTTTTCCAGAAAGCAATGAAAAAGCAAAAAATGTTTTTCAAAAAAGTAGTGAAAAGGCAAAAAGCTTTTTTTTTAATCAGCAAAAAGCAAAAAGCGTTTTTCCTAAAATAGCTCCAAAATGTTATAAAAGGGAGTTGGAGCTCATTGTTGAGGGTTATGTTATTGCTTTGATATTGTTATGTTGTTGGATTGAACCTGTGTGTTCTTCCATCTCTTGAGGACGAAAATCCTCTTGTAGATTGGTTGTGGTTTCACGTCAGAAACTACCATTGTGTTGAACGGTTTGTGCCATTGTTATTTGTGTGAAGCATTTCCAGTTTTTTCTAGTAATTTGGAGATTTAATTTTCATATTGCATGTTAGTGATTAGCACTTGCATGTCAGTTCTAATAGTTGCGTGTCAACGCTCAATGGTTGCATGTGTGGTATCAATCATTGCATGTTATTGCTGGTGATTGCATGTCAGTTCTAATGGTTGCATGTCAGTGTTTTCAGTAGAAGATCATTGTTGGGACAATTTGCATCATCTGGGTACTTCATAACACCTATCAGTGTGAAGTTTTGGAGTGTTTCCTTTGCTGTTCAGACCTGATAAACAGTATATTTCAGTCACAAGTCTGAAATCAATGTTGTTTTGGGTTGAATAAATCAAATTTGTGGACTATTCTCTACTGGTTAGGGTTTGTAGTGTTTCATTTTCAGACCCATAGCCTGCTGCAATTTATATCAGACCTGTGATTCTGCTGTTACAGTGTTTTCAGAAGGGTTTACAGTGATAGTTTGAGCTTTCTTCATCATCTACAACACTAGAACTTTGTGGGTATGACTTCATATGTTGTTTGGATGATTCTTAATGCCATTTCTTCATGATTTTAAGGCTACAGCAGTGATAACAGATTTATCTTTCTATGAAAAGTTGCAGAAGCATGTTTAATTTGAAAATCAGAATTATTTGATGTATTGCAGCTTACAATCATTTGTGATAAACATTTATATTGCATTATTGGGTGATTGTAACCCTTGGATGGTAATACCGCCAATGGGATTGATATTTTCTTGTTTATGTTACTCACCCCACTGAAGAAGTGGTTTCATTGTAAAGGCTTCCAGCTGAATAAGTGGATGTGCCTATGCTTTTCCTTTCAGTACTCCCAGTGAATAAGTGGTGTATTCCCACTGAATAAGCGGATGCCCGCTGAATAAGCGGAAGTTGTATTTGATTTGCACTTCTTATTTTGTTCAGCCAAAGCACTTGTATGCTCTCACCTCGCCCGTTTGGGAACTTGGTGATCAGAAGGTGTGGAGGAGTTACATGGCTGCAATTCATTTACTAACATTGTTGTTAGTGTGGGAAAATCTGAAAACATTTTGGGATAGAACATTACACTCACAACCTATAGTACTCTATGAGATCTTATTGGACCAGTAAGAGAAACATCATAGAACTGATCTTTCAGTACTAGACATTCAAGAATGTAGCAAGGCCACTAGGTAGACTTTTCCCAAGGGTCACCAGACTTGGTTGACTAGTGTTGGTTTACCCACCTCTAACTAACACAACACATAATTCACTAACCCCATTTTACATAGGGCCTTGGGACGAAAATAAACATCCACACACACATGTATATGACTCTCAGAAGCTAGGTGAGGAAACTAAAACGGGTTGAGATATTGTAACAGGTGAATTGTGGCACAGGTCAACATTTTTTCTCAAATACAATTATTCCTTAACACAAATGCCCAGGCATTAGAATCCAACTAGGGTGGTTACACAATTCTACTTCTCATATTCGACCCTTAATTCCTTAGTTGCCCCACCAACTTTTCCCTACTCATTCCTTCATGTATCAACAACCTTTTATCTTGTTTCACTCAGTTCATCTTTCCCAAGTAAATCTGACACGTTAAATCCACATGGGCTCTCTGTCATCTTCTCTAACAGTTTCTTCTTCTAGAGATTCCGGCAAGAAGTCCCTTCTTTCCCTTGGAATTGATGGGATTAAATTCCTCATTTAATTCTAGTATGATTCTCTTGTCCGCCCATGTTCCGTCTGTTAATTTGTTTTTGTTTTTTTTCTTAAGTTCATGAATCTTCTCCAAGTCTTATGATGTCTGATTTCCTTCACCATGAATGGCTGTCTAATTCCTCCTCTTCACAATTTTCCAGTGAAATACCAACCTTCACAGTTCTGTAATCCATTAATTCCATTCGACCTATCTTAGGGCTAAGTCTTCGGCCCTCATTTATTTGGTCACTGGTTGTTCTCTCAAATCCAGGGTCTCGTGGCTTCTCCAGTGTTACAATGATTTGGGCGCTGACATGGGAGGCTCCTCTGGTTTCCAGCTGTCTCTTTGGTTGTTGCTCAAACGGCAAACCACATCTGTTGGGATGACTTAATTACCACCCCACGGAACCAGACACACCCCCTTCTTCTTAACTCTGTTTTTGGCAATCACCTATACCTGTGACCTACATGCATGCACTTACATAGGATCACAGCACCTTGTGTAACATAATTGCTGTCATTAGAAAAATATTATCATCGGATAAATGCCATGCTTCCTTAATTATAAATGCTGCATTTATATTAAACCATCATAACCAATGTTTATCCATAAATCTTATGTCTAATTCTATCCAAATATATCCAAAAGTACACAGCCAAACCTAATTAGATTAATGCCACCAACCCAAAAGGATCAAAGCATTAACATTCTCCATTGATTGTCTTAACCAGGTGTGCTAAGAGAGGTGTCCTTGGGAGGGGCACTACATGTGCCTCCTTGCCAAACTGGCCTGCAAACTATTGATAGTTAATCTGACCTCAGTGTAGTCCATCTCTCCACCGTGGAATCAAACAAATGCCTAACTAATAAAAAACATTAGAAAAGGAATGTCTAGAATATCTATAAATTAGAAGCTCTAAATCGTCAAGACTAAGACATATGAAAGATAAGCATAAGGGGTGTAATGGCCCTTCAGGTAGTTCTCCTTACGCTAGCCAGTTCTCAAAAGAAATAATATGGGTTTAGGGAAAGTGCATGCACCCTACCACTATGAGTGCCAATGTTAACAAGTTTAGGAACCATGTGAATAAATTCAAAGTAACAAGAGGGTGGGGAGGGGAGATTTCTTGTTAAGTTTTAAATAAGATCTCAATTTAATGAACTCATGGAATCTTAATAAGATTTCTTGTTAAGTTTCAACGCTAACTTGATGGAAATCCATATGACCTCCATTATGAAGATTAAACTTCCTAGTTGGTCTAACAGTCCTTTGTTCCCCAAAGCAATAATTGTACAGGCATCCTTTCACATGGGTGATTCATTTTTCGGAGTGTGTGCCTTTCAGTCTCAATCATAGGACAAAGCAATTTTATCTTTGTCTCTTTCTGTGGAATTCTCTAGACTTTATCGAATCCTTTGACTGTTCTTGCTGGTTTAATGTTTCAGTCCTCTCTCCTTGGCGTGTCTCCTCTATGCTACAAATTGTCAATTGCTGGAGGCAAGAAAAGGCAGAGCAAGCCTTTTTCCTTCACATATTTTTGGGCCTGTAAGTGCATCATCTAGAGACTTAATCCAGCTGGTAGTGATATCTAGCTGAGTTCAGTTCTTGCCCTCCCAAGCAGCTTTTCTATTTTCTGTCTAAAGATTTGTGACTGTAATATAATGAAGAATAAGAGTTCTTCATTTGAAAAAATGTAATGTCCTGTTCTAGAATCTCCTTATCTCTTAAAATATAATAACCCTAGCTTACAATAATAATTGCAAAATAAATTGCAAACATGAAATCAATCTGAAAATAGTAGTTGCAATAGTTCAATGTAATTCATAATTAAGATTTAGAATGTATTTCTTTTGTAGAAATAAACTTATCCTAATATCTGCTATTTTTCCTTCTCCAAACTGTGATGCTTTCCTCTTTGTATGTCTGTGTTGAAAGTGCTTTTAGATCTGCCTATGTCAAGGGTTTTCGTCCCTAACTCAGCAATGGCAATTAAGGGTTTTCATCCTTAATTGTATAATCATGAGAAGTTTCATCAGATTATTAAATTTGGTTTCATGCTCCTTCAAGGAATAGATTTATATATAAATTGTCTTCTAAATTGATGCCTTCTTCTTATTGAATGATCTCCCCTTTATATCTAATTGCTTCAAAAGTCACAACCCTTCATACAATCGTTGACTTTTGATAAACTATAATTTTAATTTTAATTTAATCATTCCTTACTCCCAATTGCAGATCTAGTTTAAGAGCCGCCTTTATTTATTTCCTTTAATCGCCTTCCTTGTATTAGTTCATGTATTAGCGAATTTGTCTTGGACGAATATGAAGACGTCAAAAAGGAATCAGATTTAATTGTTATTCATGTTGTAATGATGCGACCAACAGTAAATTCCTTCACAAGATATTTTGGCGGTCTTCAAAGGTAGAGAGTTGCGACAGAGTTGGTGATATATTGTGATCCCTTTGGTTTGCTTAAATAATAAATATCAGATATGGTCAGCTTAGCAATATCCACGATTCTTTATCCCTTGCGATGCCCAACAACAACTCCCAATTGGTCTTAGGCCCATACAAATCGTCCAATCAATCATAGAATAAACTTATCTTTGGTGGCAGAGCTCATAGTGTAATTATATTTCCTTGGATAATAGCAATTTCTGCCTAATGTGATCTGCCTTGCTTTCCAGCGATCCTCTGACTTAGGCAATTTAAACTATAATTCCTTTATATCTGAATATGTCTGGCAGCCCTCTTTCAAACTGGGCGATTGCATTGGTACTTCTTTGACTGGTGATTAAACTAGTGTCTTACTGTTAGGCGGGGGCATTACAAAAAATTATCCAATGGTAAGAATAATCATTTTAATGATTCTTTGAAGAAGCATTACTAGAAAGCTTCCAATTGCTTAGCTCATAGAAAGGCTTACTACAACGTACAAATAATCCCAGGGAAGAAGGGAGACTCCTAATCCTAGGATAAGGATAAAGTTATGGAAATAAATGGTGGACTAAAAGGTGGCAAAGGATTTGAATTATGTCTGTGCCCACCATATACAACAATGGTCTGGATCCAGTAGAGAGACCCGAAACATTGGACAATATAAAAACTACATTGTTGAATCCAAAAGAATCAGTCATTGACACACTGTGAACAGTCACTCAAAAAAAATGTTTTGGGAGCCCATGACCTTGCTTAACGACTAGAGGCATTTGTAACCACTGACAAGGTGACCACAGTGGTGGTCAACGAGTGGAGAAAGGAAATACTCCTGCATTCAACTCCTTTCTTCTGCTACTGCTCTGGTTGAGAGTGCAGTTTGAGTTAAGCAGTAATTCACCAGGGAAGATGGAAGATTAAGGCTAGTCACCATGTTATGAATACTTTGAATCTAACTGTTACAAAGAGAAGGGGATTAGCCATGATGTTAGCCAAATGAAGATGAACCATTCAGAAATGCAGAACTACAGATGGGTGCCCATTCCCACCTGAAAGCGAAGGACGAAACTATCAACAAAATGTAACCTGGTTATCTGGGGCAAAACCCCTTCCTTGGTGCACATTGATTATTTCGCAGTATCCATAAAATTATATTCTTGTGGGATGCTTCTGATGAAGCAGTGGACAATCTTTATGCATGCTTGCTTCAGAGCCTGATAATGCAAAATTATAAGATTAACACAAGACACAACCCCTTTTGTCAACACATTTTATAATATAAATAAGCTATTTTGTTATAAAGGTCATATTTTATCACCCGACACTATTTATGTAGGTGATTGTAAGTGGTGATGTCAGGTAGATCATTGACAAGAGTAGGTGGCTTGTGTGAGAAGATGCTAGTAGATTCATTGCATATAGGCATGGCGGTTATGTACTAACCTGGGTTAGAAGCTACTCGTTTTGTTATTAATAAGGAGTTTACCCTCTCTGTTTAATCAACCAACTTTTATATCAATATAATTATGTGATATTTTCACATTATTTGGTGAAGTATTTCCTGCATTGTTTTCTTAAAATTGCAGGTCCAATCAATTGTTTTGGGAGTATAGGTGGCCCCATTAGTTCTATCTTTTGTGTAGTCATACCTCTTGTGTTTGCATGTACACTACAAAGGCAGGGAATTCAACAAACTTCTTGCATGGGATATTCAATAAACTGCATGTCAAAGTGATGATTAGCATGGCTACTTGTATGTTTATTGCATTTCTATTGCAAAATATTGCTAAGTACAAAATCTCAGCTTCTATTGCAGGAGTTCCAATATATTGCTATGTTAAGGTAAACACCCTTGACACAATCAACGGCAAACAAAAAATTAAGAAGCCAAGAAAACAACTATGTGCTTTCAAAACTGTACTATAAGATCACAGTAATAACAACTATGGGAATTGAAATAGTATAAAAGGTAGTTTACAATGAAAATAAAATTATTTCGACATAACTAGCAAAACTGTTAATGAAGAAATTCAAATCCCTCTTGTAGCATATGTCAAGGACACTCATAAGCACTACAGAATTGGATTCAAAGAAACTCAAAAGCTTTTTTAGCATCACAATGAAGACAATATTGACCTTGAAGCTCGGTCAGACGATGTCTCAAATAACTTGTCATGCGATCTTCTTTTGCTTTCCTCAATGCCACTCCCGACACAAAATTCATCCGCTGCCTTGCTATCGCATCCTCAAAGTTTCTAAACAAACCTCCTGCAGTGGATGCTTCTATTCCAGTCTGTAGAGACAAAGAGTTTGAACCCAATAAAATATCAATGATATAGAGCAAAGCAAAATTATTAAACCTGCAGCTAAACAAAAATATTGGACTTAAGTACCCACAAATATTTTTCAACCTGCACATTTACTTAAGATCCAAAACAATGGAAACTTTTATAAAATCACATCTCATGTGCATATTCTATGCCACATGTCTACCTTGCTTTGAACATGCAAACGCACTTTAAAATTTAAAAAACAATGCTAATAACTAGCAATTTCCAGCACTCTCACATGACAAAAGAAACAATAACTACAAAACACCATTGTACCAATGTCCATTTCAAAAACAAACTAATGACAGCATTGCACAATTGTTCCTACACCTAGGAAGCATCAGTTGGCAATTAAAGCCAGATTAGTTAAATCAGTAGTTGTACTTCTGTAGAAATCCTGAAAAGCCTAGGCCCAATTGACAGTGTTAATCAATCGAGATCAATTTAAGTAACAAGGGCAACCAATGGCTGATATTGGTAAAATGTGATACAGCTTCTTGATACATGCACCATTCACATCCAAGGTGCCCATGACATTACTTCTTTATTGTACCTTTATTCTTTCTCCCTGATCATTCTATGGGTTAACAACTAGAAAGAAACATGGCAAACATTTCCCATGCATAAGCTACCCTTTTGAACTCAGCAAACAACCCTTCACATGACCTTGTCCTTTAACTGTTATAACAAAGCCTGTGACGGCACAAATACCTACAAAGTTTAGGCAGACTTTATTTGTATCAATCTTTTACATTATTTCGTTCTTTAAGCTTGTTCTTTCTAAAGAATTCTTAAAGATGTGTTGCTCATCCAGTAATGTGTGTCTTTTGAGAACATGTCACTTGGTATATTTACATTCTGAATCACATTATAAGTTTTATTGAAGCAATTATAGGATATCTTAGGTCAACTAAGAGTTGTTTTGTTAAATCCTAAACTAGGTGGGTTGTTGAAACTAAGTTCATATTCTTATTTGTCATTTTGTGTAGTTTGTTACACCGATAGTGGATTTGATATTCTATTGCCAGCTTATTTAAAGCAGAAAAATGTAATGAAGAATCATTACTTGTGAATTAATCTAATATGGGATCAGAGCCTGACAAGTTTCTGAGGGATGATGGTGGTGAAAGAGGCTACTGCAGTGCCTGTTTGTGGTGACTACCTCATAGGAGGTGTTGGTATTGAATGCTCTAGCAGAGGCGACAAAAGTGTTGCTACTAATACAATTATTGTCATTTGAAACATGGGTGGCAGGAAATTGCCCTTCCCATCTAAAACATAAAGACATTTATAGTATAGCACCTCTAGCAGCAAAGGCAAGTTAAAAAATTGTTTTCCATTATTATTATTTCCCTTATTTCATGCCTTAGCCTACGGGAAATAAAATAGGCTACGGGTCTTCAATTAATTTTTTTAGTTCTAAAAATGGGGCATGACAGTCCACCCTTCCCAGAATTGTTTGCCCTCAATCAATTGCAAATCCAGATGCTCAAGTATCACCGTGCCAACATGATGAATCATGCTATAATGTCCATAGAGTCTGGATCCTATGCCTATCAAATGAAACAACTCCTGTCAAAAAGCGCTACGGGATCTACTATCTCCATCATCTACAACATTTTTAAGCAATCCATATAACTTAATCACTTCTTTGAAAAACAATTTGGCCAGTGAGGAGAAATAACAAAGGAGTGTGCATGATTAGTTGGCTTATTCACAACAAAAATGCAAACCTTGGGGAGGCCCATGATAAGATCCATGATTGCACCTTCCCACTTCTGACTAGGATTAGGCCAAGAATGCAACCAACTCTCGATATACTCCACTTTGATTGGTTGACAAATGATGCATTCTCCCCAGTGCTTAAGGACATCCTCAATCTCTTGCAAGGCTAACGGCTGCCTTATGAACTTCTCACCATGTTTTTGCTGCACCACTGAGAGTCACAATGAACTAAAGAATCTAGAGCCTCCAACTGAGCATCATAATAATTTTCTTGAATTCCAACAGACCTTATTACTGCAGGCTGAAACCCTCATAAAATGGTGAAAATTAGATCGTACGCAAGCTGCAATGAAGTTGCAACCATCATAAATCATCTGAAACCTCATCCAAATCAGCAGTACGGCAGCTGGAATAATTGTTTTCAGCAGATCTAATAATTGAAACCCCTCACAAAAGGCATAATGCAAGAAAACCCTCTTAAAATCTGCAACCCTGTGACTGTAGATGATTGTTAACAGCTGTCCAAAGCCTGAAACCCTGAAAATCAGCAATATGAAAATGGTACAGCGGCAGCAATATTGAAAATCTTTTGCAAAAATCAGCAACATCAGTAACATGGAGGCTGGAAATAACCATACAATGACTGAAAAATCCTTCAACAGTAGTAACAAACTGAAGATCACTCCTGAAACGCTTAAAATTCAACAACCCTATGACTAAAAACACTTGTACGGTTGCAAATGGCAAAATGTAGTGTTTGGAAATTATGATGACAGCAGTCCCAAAGCCAGAAATTATGATGACAGTAATCCCTGATATGTTTCATTTATAACATAACTTTAATATGCTATCACTACTTTCCCCCATTATGTCTTGTTTGTAATCTTTTACAAGAATATCTAATTTTAAAGTCATTCCACCAAGCTCATGTTGTGCTACTTTGATATTATTATGAACACCACCTTGAATCCTTTCTGTGGTGCCAATTACTTCTTTAATAGGAAAGGTATCTCCAACATGTCTCTTCCCTATCTCTTGATGAAATCCTCTACTCGGTGGCCCTCTTAGAGGTATAACATCGAACACCGTGTTATGTTTATCCAAATAGACCAAATATTATCATTATGAAGTATCTCACCTATGGATGAAGCCATGGTTGTCTTGATTTGATGTCTGGTCCAAGCTACTTGCTCCATTTTCTTAGCTAAGACAATTCTTGGGGTTCCATCTTCAATGCTTCAAAGCCCTACTTCTTCCCCTTTGAATTTCAACTCCATAGAATGTAGCCATTGCACACCCAACACTATGTTGGTCTCTCCAAGACCCATGACATAGAAGTCATCGCACATCTTGTCTATGTCTAATTCGATGACAAGTTGTTGTGCCTTCTTGATGCAAGGAATGTGGGGCCATCTTGTAGTATCTCATCCTCTACAAATTCTCCTTCATACATCCAAGGGTGGCAAATTTGTTTGTAGCTTGATTCCAAAAAACACCACACTATGCTTACTTAGAAAATCTCGAATATCAACATGACATATTGTGCTTACCACCTTTCAACATCAAGCATCTTGTTGTCCCTGCAACTATGACTACCTCCATTAGAGCATAGTCTATATTAGGCATCATAATTTTGTCTTCAAGTGTAGAACTTAGCTCCAAGGAGTGACCATGAACTGCAAACTATTAGAATTCACAACATATTCTATATGATTCTTCATGAGTTTCCTTTTAATCCAAATACATGAGATGAAGAACTCATTAGAAATAATGGTATTGATCTCATCAAAGCCTTTATTCTTCTTGAACCTCAATATATCACCCAGATCCCATGTGCATAAACAATTTTGAACTTGAGTCAAGAAACCTATATGCCCTATACTGCAAGTTGTATCCTTCACCCTTTCACCATTTTTAGAATGCTTCCCATGATGACAAGAATCTTGCAATGATACAATATGAAGTAATAAATCTGGGATATGAACATCATACCTTGGGCTATAATCAAAATACTTACCTTCTTTTGCTGATTTAGAAATTGTTGAGATATCCTCAATGAGTCAACACCACCATCCTTGTGACTCAAAATTCCCGAGTTGGGATCAACCAGAATATTCTCCTCATTTGCATGCCCATCAACATAACTATTCTGAAACTCAATCACAAACTGCAATGACTCACTCTTGGGAGGATAGATGGGTAGATCATGGACTGACACATCTTCTTTCATCTTGGGCTCTTTGCAATCAACAAGTAATGTTTTTTCCTCCTTGACTTCATCGATATTTTGCTAGCATATACAATCATTAGAAGTCAATAAAACATCTTCTGACAAAGGATCTTCACCTTCAACTTGCATGTTGGATCCCTTTTGTTCCTGCACAATGGCTTGTTCCTTCACAATCTCTAGCTTTGCCTATTTATCCTTCTTCAGGAACATCTTCGTTGGCTCATGCTCCATGATTTCTTCTTTGACCTCTTCTTGTAGTTTTGATTCTGATCCTTCCTCTTTCTTCAATCTTCTATGTCTATTTTCTTCATATTCCTCTAAGAATTCTTCAAAGGTAATATAAGATTTGTAAATATCGGAATTTTTGTCATATTCATCAAAGGAAAGAAGTTTGCACTCATTTCTATCACATTGCTCTACTAACCATGCCTCTTGAATAGGATTCTTCTTTCATGAGCTTCTAAATTGATTTAGATCTTTAAAGCTGATAATAAATTGATCCAATAATTGGTTCTTAAAATCTTGGCTCCTCACTTGTACTTCTTGTCTTGCTCTTTTGTTAATCGTTTCAAGATGATCCCTAGCTTTTTCTTGATCTTTTTGTATTTGTATCAACACCTCTTGAATAGAATCTATATCTTCTTCCCTTGGCAAGAATTTTGCTTGAAGCAACATAAGTCGCTTGTTCCGATCCATATTCTTTCTTCTTTGATAGTACCTAAGTTCTCTTTCACTCATGTGTCCACTGTAGATCTGCACTCAAATGTTAGCTTTCTACTCTGCAGGCTGGCAAGATCTAAGCTCTGATACCATTGTAATGTCCCAAATCGGACAACCTTAGAAAATAGAAGAAAATCTTGAACAATATACAAGCTGAAATGATGAAAAATACCAATTGGCCAATTGTAGAAGCCAAATGTGATTGAATCAATGTTGATCAGCAATGTATGTTAATTGCAAACCTTTGTCAACCATATATGCAACTCCAAACAGCAAATATAAAACCCTCACAAGCTGATATGTACTTGGATCAACCCTCAAATGCATATGCAACTCCAAACAGCAAATATAAAACTGTCACAAGCTGATATGTACTTGGATCAACCCTCAAATGCAATATTAATTAGCTATAACAACAGATCTGAATTATTCATGATTAATTATGACAGCTGAACTGAATGATAAATGCTGATATGATTATGACAGCCAAACAGCAAAACAACACCCTACAATGCTGATTTATATTTTAGGGACCCTCATGTGCAAATTAACAAGTACATAGCAGATCTGAGAACTATTATTAGCTAATACAAATATGTAACCCTTGTATGCAACCTCGCAATTAATTATAAATGATATTGCAACAACAGAAACCTTCAATGATTGACAAGGTACAGCAGAAATAAAAGGTATAACAGTAACAAGGGGTTGTTTACAGCCAACAACAATGTCCAGGTACTTGAACAATTTATGATCAGCTCCAAATACCAACCAAAATGATGTAACTCAACTTACAAATGAGGTGACCCAACTTCATGCAGCTGTATGGTGACGCAATTAATGAATTTCAGCAAGGGTGTTGTGTATGGTGGCCTAAATAATGTGGAATCAGACTGTAATAGATGCAAATCTGAGCAAGTAAACATAGTACATCCGGGTGCTAGGATTGAACGATGGCTCCCAAATGGTGCGGCAGCTATTGGAACAATGTTAGATGCCTGGAAACTCCTCCACCAATGATGGAAACTCTGAAACTCTCCAAAATATAGCAAACCCTAGGACTGATATGACTTACAACAGCAAACATCCACTCGAAACCCTACATGCAGCACCGAGGGTGGCTAAAAACATTCACAATATGCTGACATAGCCACTTAGAGGGCTAAAGATGATGTCAACAATGGCTGGAAACCTCAAAAGCAACTGGTCCAAGGGCTGGAATATCCACGAATAGCAAATATAAATCATTCTAACCCTCCAAAAATTGAAATCTTCAATAATCACTGTAGCACCACTATAGCGGCACTATAGCAAACCGGAAATGACTTCAAGTCTTCAATAAATCTCCAACAAATCAACACAATTGTGATCCTTGGATGGAATCACCTTTAATCAATGAGAGGGTTTTCATCATCAAATCCAAATGTAGAAACCAAGAGGGTTTTCATCCTCCTAATCTCCTACACCAAGGGATTTCATCCTCCCAAAATCGAAGGAATAACAAAATAACAAAAATCAGATGATTTGATGTAAGCCTTGACCTCTCCTTTATAGGCACCCACTTTGGGCCCTCTATTTTATTTTATTTTTTATTTAATTTACTTTTTCCCTCCAAGTATTTAAAAATACTCTTAAATCACATCAAAAGGCACTTTTTGAATTACATATTGAAATAAGTGTCAAAAACACTTTTTTAAATAATATTTAAGTTGCCCATTTGAAAATACAGTGATTGGGCTCAACTCTAAAATATTATTATTTCTCTTATTTCATCCCTTCGCCTACGGAAAATAAAATACGCTATAGGTCTTCAATTAGTTCTTTTAGTTCTAAAAAGGGGACATGACAAAATATCCAAAGTCTCCTACTTCACATGATTGAATAAACATACAAATTGACAGATATAATGAGGTTTTGTGCAGAATATAATAACTGGGGCAAATCAGTTTTCTATTCACAATTAAAAAAGCAAATAAACAATTGATTTCATTCACATACCATAAGATAAAATTGCATAGCGAGATTGGCGGTGGATGATTCATGGGCATAAAATTTCCTTTTCAGCTTCTTTAGTTGACAAAGTCAAGGCAAGACTTGTTCAAAACATCCAGAAAATTGCAAGTTAAAAAGTTATAGTTAATTCTAGTCCTAGGCTATCGGGGACAGCTTGCCCAAGCCGTCCCCGAGACAATCACGGAATGTCTAGGCATCCCCTAGTCATCCCCTGCCATCCCTTGCCTTTTGTTTTTGTCGTCCCAAAAACATTTCTGGAGACATTTCCTAGTTGTCTCCGCATCCCCAAAACACCCTGGGCACAGGAATGACAAGATTTTCCCAAGGGACACATCCCTGTGGAACATAGACCAAGAGACTGTCAAATGATAAATACACATATGGAGGACAGAATATTTAGTCACAATGAACTATATTCACTTAGCAAGATGTACACTGAGTTTGTAGCCTTCCAATGCTTAGAAGACAAACAAACACTAAGAAATTGGTTACTGCAAGGTTGTGGAGCTCAAAATTCAATGAGGAGACAAAAGTTGTCACAAATGAGCTCAAACTATTAATACTACCAAAGGTCCAAAAATATCTCAGCAGATGATTTTTTGCTGTCTTTACTGCTAGTATGTGCCCAGATGATCCAGTCTGCAACCACTTTCATGAGTTCATCATATCATTATTGTGCTCACAGAATGTTGTAACAACTTTGATGCATGATAGTATCATAGTAGAAAAACTCGCAGGAAACTTGCCATACTTGCGAGTACTCGCAAGCCAGAAAGCACCACGAGTTACTCGCAGTAATACTCAGCTACGGGTTTTTGTGATTACTCGCCGCGATTTTTTTGCAGAAAAACCGGCAAAAATCAGCCGACTCACGCAAACCAAAAAAAAAAACCATTGAAAATCATTTATAAATACCTAATTTTTTAACCTCAAAACTTAAAACGTAAACCGTTTGCCAAAAGATTTAGGGACACGATTTGCATTTGTGTCACAATTCAAGGGGCACCATTTAATCCTTTTTTTGGGTTTTTTTTTGTGGTCCGAATTTGAATTTCGACCATGGGATTTTTTAAAGAAAAAGAAAATTTTAAAACGAAGAAAAGGGGCGAACCAGTAATTATTATATTTATAATTTATTTTCTTATAAAAAAATTAACATTACAGTCTTCATAAGTTCAAATCAATATTAGTAACAAGTAAAATAATATTAATTGTTATTAACATTAAATATTATAATTTATTAGGTATTATTTTTTCGAGATGTTCTCTAATTAAATATCAATATTATTAAATAAATATTACTTCATATTAATTTTTTAAATACTATTTTCTTGAGATGCATATTACAAACAAAATGTTGTATTATCGTTTACGGACGTCGGATATTACAAATAGCCATTAGAGACAAAATGTTGTATTATATGTTCTATTACCGTTTACGGGCATCAGATATTACAAATAGCCATTAGAGACAAAATCTTGTATTAACTTATTAAGTATCATGAATTAATTAATAATGCATTCTATAAATTCAGAAATATGTGTGTTTTTTAAGAATATTTTTTTAAAAAATTGCATTTTTAAATGTTCAATAAACTTCCGAGTTATTGCCGAGTTTTTCCCCAAGTTTTTTAAATTTTTGGGTCTGTCGAGTAATTGCCGAGTCCAAGCTTTTCAGCTATCCATGACATCCATGCCCCTGATTTATCCAATTCAATTCTGGTTCGAGGAATCTGCTTACAGTCCAATGATGAGTTGTGTGTTCAATTTCATGTAGTAGCAAATTTTGTCCTGTTCTATTGACAGCTTTACCCATGTCCTGCAATGATTTCTTGTTTGTTTTCCATCAATTATTTTTCGTCATGCTTCAAAATGGGGTAAAGATGCTCACGATTTCCTTCTTGATTGATTTTGGAAGCAATTTGTGGGGTTTTGTTGTTAAATATTGCCATGGATCTCATTTTGAAATTTCACCATTGGATGTAGCCCAATCAACGGCTCTCTGAATGTCGAGACCTTCTAGATGGAATACTAGAGCTAGAAGCTGACTCCTTGCCATGTGAATTCTAGAGGGACCTCTGTCTTCACACTTTCCTTCTTTCCTTAGTTATATGTCATGCCCCCAAGGAAGATTATAATTAGACAAAAGAATTAATAAAAAGAACCCCATTCATAATAAAGACAAGGCAAGCACTAGAAGACAAAGACAAGTCAGCGCTAGAAGACAAAGGATTAAACTTTAACTATTGTTAACCAAAAAGGGAGTGGTGATGTTTAAAAGGGTATGACCCTTTGGGAAAAGGCAAAGGATGTATGTAAGAGGTGCGACTCCATTCCAAGGAGGATATAAAAAGAAGAAATCATAAACATTTGAAGGCATGGATCAGCAAGAGAATATAAGAGGCAGAAATAAAATAAATATATAATCAATCAGCAAGAAAATAAAAGAGAAAATAAAGAAAATAATATATATATATATATATATACACAACAAAAAAGAGAATATATATAACAGCAGAGAATTATTTATTGCAGGCTTGCAGCCATTGTATCATTCTATTCATAGCAGATTTCAGAGCAGTAATATATGTGAGGAGTAATAAAAGATATATCTTATATTTAGAGATGAAGAACAGCGACTATCATTTGTGGAGAACAGCGATTATCATTGATGAAGAACAACAGTGACTATTTGTGAAGAATAGCAATCATAATCATTGAAGGACAGCGAACATAAAGAGTGCTTCAATCATCATCAAGGGATCAGCAAGTAAATATATCATGGCAGAGATAAATCTGCAAGGAATATATCAGCAGTAATTTATGTACAATAATTGATATCAGCAGAGATAATATATAGCAGCCATTCTATCGTTCTATAACTCTATCATCCTCTCATTCGATTAATCTATTATTCCATCATTCTATTATTCGATTATTATATCCTTCTATTATTCTATCATTCTATTGTTCTATGATTCTATTATTGAATCAATCAAACCATCGAATATCTGAGGTATCAATTAGCAGAAAGCTATCTTCATTGGAAGAAAGTCATATAAGAATCAAGCAAACGGAAATATATCGTCATATATATATATCCGCTATACAACAAGTGCTAACAACAAAGAAGGATATATTGCAATCCTTGAACTGAACTTGAAATCCATCAAGAGGTACATTGTATCAACCATCTAACAAATTCCTAAGCAATCCAATTGAATTCAGGGAGATGTTTTGCAGGTAGGAAGAATGGCCCTTCCGAGTTCATGAGGGGTGAGTAGATGGGGTGTGCTCTCCCTCATGCTCTCATCAAGTCGGCCAAGTAGTGAGGGTGTGTGGCCCTACCATGCATGGTTTAGGGTGTGTGGCCCTACCGTGTTCTTGAGCCTAATCAAGTAGGGTGTGCCTCTTGAGCTTGATCAAGGAGGGTGTGCCTCCAAGGTGGACTGATAGCTGCAAGTATTCCTAAGGAGTTCGCTATGGGATTGGCTTGAGGGATTGTGTTATGATGGATTGAACCAAATATTGATTATGTTATGAAGTATTGATCTCGTTATTAATTATGCTATAATAGATGAATTTAAATGATGCTATGAACTGAATAATATTTAATTTATTGATCTTTAATATTTCTAATGTCCTTTTCCAGTAGTTATTATTGTTTGCAGGCCAAGAAATCAGGTATATCCCAAAAAGGGACATTACATTTTATTATATTATTTAATATTTTTCACTCCACATCGAATTTCGTGAGAGTATGACCACCATTAAATCAAACAAGATCTAGGGCTCTCTGATCTTTTCCATGTTGTCAGGCTTGTGTCAGGACTCAGGGCCAAACCTTCCAAATGACTGCCAACTGGGCATCCTCATCAATTGCTCTTTCGGACCATTTTTATACTTAGCCAATTTTTCATTCAGTCCTTCTTTGCCTTTCAACCACTTGACCACTTTCAAATAGATGAGATCAATGGTTCTCTAATGTTCTCAATCTGTTAAGGATCCATTAGGCTCTAGGGCTTCCAACCGATTGCCTCATGGCTAGGAGAAGCCCACTCTCTTTCAAAGCCTTCCCTTTCTGTAGTTAACTTTTGGATCTGTGACTACCGACGAATCTATATCAATCAATGATTTTCTAATGTTTGCTTTCCTGTCAGAATGATGTCAGATTTAATCCTTCTAAATGCATGTCGCCTGCTTACTTTTGTTGGTGTTCGGCTTCCCCTTCTATTATTAAATATTTGAGCATAACTTTGCGACTTTTGGCTAGGTATGGAAGAAGGCCGAAGGACTTGCAGAATGTGATGCATTTTCTTCTAGCTTAATCTTTTTGCAAGTTGTATTCTAATCTTCCCTATGTGCATCCTTCAACCCTAATCACATTCAGAGGCTTTTTAATTTGATTGGACATGAAATCTGACAGAATTGCTCTCTAAAGTATGCCCAATACTCTCATCCTGCACCTCTTGCCTTAAGCGATTTTTAACTATAATCACTTCATAACAGTATTAAATCTATTGGACCTTAAACCTTACAGAATCGCTCTCTAAAGTATGCCCAATACTCTAATCCTGCACCTTTTGCCTTAAGTGATTTCTCCTACACCTTTTACCTTAAGTGATTTTTAATTATAATCACTTCATATCAGTACTAAACCTTCTAAAACTTCAGCTATGGCTCCAACAAGTTCTCTTTTCATTTGAACTATGTGAATTCCCACCCTTTTATTCCTCTGCTAAGTCTCTTCTGCATTCTATGTGTAATGTCCCCATTTTCCGAGTGATCATCCAGCGGGGTCCACTAGCCTATTTTATTCCCATAGGCTAAGTTGAGAGTTATAAGGAAATAATTTAATTAATTAAATATTAAATAATACTAAGTTATTTTTGGGTTATTTATATTTAATTAATCAGCTGAGCCTATTATTAGTGGGAAAAGTGACTTTATAATATTATATTGATAAATTATAAAATAAGTCACTTATAGAAAAAGGAAAACATAAAAATAAAAAGCTTTAGAATGTCGGCCAAAAGGGAGGATTCACTTGTGGCTTTAAAAAGAGATGAAGGCAAATCATTTTGACATCATTGATTTGTTATTTGCATATTGGAGTTTTCCTTGTGAGATGCAACTACAGGTTCAGCATATTCCTAGCACAAAAACCCTTGGAATATTGGTGGATTGGACAAAAACCCAATTCCATCTTGAGGTGGATTCATTTCAGAATTCACATTTGAGCTTCATTAATGATTTTGGAGGGTTTGTTTGAGCTTCAAAGAAGATAATTTCTGCAGTTTGGTGTTGAAGGAGAATTGTGCCAAAACTGTGAGGTTTGTGGCCAAATACAATTTTGGTATTGAGGAGTTTATATTCAGAGTTGTTGCAGGTGTGCATTGGAATTTTATATCAGACTTGGAGGTCATATTCCAGCGCCACAAACTAGGGTTTTGATTGCAGATTTGAGTTAGGGTTTGATTCCATTGTTGGCGCCACCTTGGGGAAGAGGTCAATTCACCTTTTGTGAGCATATTTCAGTCCATACTAACCGCCACCCAGCTCTATGCCAAGTCGTATCATGCAGGAGGAGACGTGAGCATACTATTTCAGCATTTGGAAGGGTTGAAAATATTATTACTTGCATATCATTCCCAACTACCACCTAAGTGTGATCGCCACTCTTAGACAAGGGGTTCGCTGCATGAGGAGCTGCCATCATCATAAGAGGCATTCACTGTCATAAAAGAGCTGAAATCAGACTTTATAGGATTCCAAAACCCTAGCGCAGCCCTTGGAGTAGAATCGCAGCCATCTAGAGACCCATCACTGCCTTTGGAGGACATTTTGGTGAAGGATTTATTGCTACAGCAGTACATCTTTATCTCAGACATCAATTGCAGCAGTCCAAGTACTAATTTCAGTCATTGGTATCAGCTATCATTCACTCATATTTTGGCATCATGTATGTACCTTTGTATTGAAGACAATCCGGATATGTTAGATGTTATATGCTGATGTAAAACAATCAAGTTAGGTATTAAAATCTTTAATTTGAATAAATTCTATATCTGCTGTTGCAAACTTTATATCAGTCCTTTGTATTGTTGAACTATCTTTGCAAATGTTTGTATTCTTGTTCATTGCAATGTATTTGCGAAACAAATTGACAAAACATTCAAGCACGCATCCAAACAAAGGAAACTCAAAAAATCAGTCATAACCAGCTTGCATGCCAAGTGTTTGACAAAATGTCAAAGCACTAGAAATCAGAAAATTCAGAGGTGTAAAGGCTCCACAAGGCAAGGGTTCTTACACTATGTTAGTGTAGAGGCTTATACTTCTACATTTCTAGCAACTCTCAGGGGTATTCTTGGTGAAAAGAATAAAAAAATGCAGATTTGCCTATCTATTGGGCCAATGAGATAGATAAAATTTAAAGGATAAAGAATGAGGAATTTGCAGAAGAATTTGTTTTAGGGGTCAATGTGCCTATATGCAGTGAGTGGAATTGAGTCCAGGGCAATCTTGATAATTTCCCACTCTTCCTTCTAAAGAAAGTTGATTTGTTGTAGGGTCCTGAAACTTGAAGCCAGTTCTATAATTTCATTGAATGAAAAATCCAAATCTTTTGACCTATTTCCCTAATCTAATCTTTAACTCGACTAATGGTTGAATCATGTTGATTGCATCTTGGGCCATTGGAGTTGTAGGCCAGTTAATAAAGCTCAAATCAACATATTTCTTATCCTCCAGGAGCATCTTGAGTGCATCCTCTGGGATCAACTTCTGGTCAGGACCAAAAGGGAAGGTAAGCATCCAACGACACGCACATTCAGTTGTCGACCCATGTTGTCCAGAAGTCCATCCAATTTGATCATGTATTGTTTACAACATTGGGTGACATTTCTTCTTTTCCACACTTGATGCCTTCATGAAAACGTCCACTATATCCTTAATGCCCTTTGAAGCCAACTGTTCTGCTGAAAGAACATATAACTGTGCTGATCCTCAGGAGGGTTTCATGTAAGGTCAGGTCCAATTCCTTCCTCACCTTATACATTTGAGCCATGGTCTGATCCATGAAAACAAATTCCCCTTTCAGGCTTGCTATCTCTGCACAAATTTGGTCCAAATAGACCTTTGCTTCTAACTCAGCAACCATATGTGCAAAAGCTTGCTTTTCTTTCTTCACAAAATTATTTTTCTGCAGTGAGGGTAGAGTTGGAATTCATTCCCTGTAAGTACAGGTTCCTCTCTTTATTAATCTCATAACTCTGCTCATTTAGCTGTTTTTCTAACCCATTTACTTTGATCTGTGTATTATTCAACTTGTTCTTGACTAATTTCAACTCTTCTTATGTCTTATTCAGCTCTTTAGTTGTTTTCAAGTAATCAGTCTGTAACATCTTGTTGCTTTGTTTAGTAAACTAAAACTTATCTTTAGCTCGGGCTCCCTTGAAATCTAATGAGACTGATACTGAATTGTAGTCTGCTGGGGTCATCTCAACCAAATTCTTTGAGACCCATTGGGGACCAATGCCCCAATGTTAAATTTCTGGTGTTCTAGGTCAAATTGGCTCAATAGCCTATGCTGCGCTGATTGAAAAACATATTCATCTTCTCCCCATATTCTCTCACTTTGCTTAAATTGGTTGGCCCTATTATGGGTGAGCTTAAAACTTTCTGCCAGGTCAACTGACCTATGGAATGGAAGCAACAAAAGAAGTAACAACCAGAGCTTGAGCTTGAGGACTGGGAATATTCACTAGGGAGGATGCTGGAGGAAACTTTGTTTCTGCAAGGAATTATTTACAGAGGAATTAAGGCAACCATAGAAGTTTGAATGGAAGAAGTTATGCGAGGGGATGCAGATGTAGAAGTGGAAATGATAAAGGGGATTGTAAATGGATTGATGTGGATGTTGTTAAATTTTCAGACCATGGTAAGCAGAGTCTGCAGTCAGAATATTAACCCTAACTGCAAAGTAGCTTTAAATGAAATCTCCTATTGGAACAGCAGCTCTGAGTATGCTAATCTACAAACACATGCTGCTGAAAATATGAACAGCAAATACTCACAAATCTTAACTCTCAAAACTGCATCTATCTTTTATTAAAACTGCTAAAAGTTAGACTGCACTAGTTTAACACTCAAATACATACGCACTCTCTGTCTACTCTCTCTATCTCTCTTATTTCGGTGGTGTGCTCCAGGTCTCTTTTATGGAACAAGGAACTCTAGGGTTTGCAATGAAAATCCCAATCTCAGCGGCACACCTAGGCTAGAGGAAAAAACTAAAGCAAAAAAGCACTTTGTTCTAAAATAAAAACAGCAGCTTGTCTCAAAATTTAGAATCCAATCTGAACATAAGAAAAGCAAACAGCATGCTCTTAAAAATAAAAGAGATCTGTGCCCAGCTAAAAATAGGAAAAGCTATAAAGAAAAAGTTAAGTGCGCTCTGCTGAAGGAGAAAAGCTGCCAAGCAAAAGCCATAGAAAAACTAACATATGTGAGAGGAGGAATGAAGAGGAGCATGAGACACATCAGTTGTTTCTCTTTGTTGTTCTTCTTGTGTTGCTTCTACTTGGCTCTTTGGTGGTTGGGCACTTTGCTTAGTCTTTTTCTTTCATTGGCAGACACAGTGGATTGTGTCTTTGGGAGCTCTTTGCCTTTTGTTCCAATCATCCCCACACTCATTAACATCATTAATCCCCCATGGGGCACCATGAGTTTGCTCTATTGGTGGTAGAGGAGCAGGTGATGTAGCAACTTTGATAGGGTAAAAGTTTGAGACAAGTTTTGTGGAGTTAAACACTTTAATGTCAAATGCTTTTTCCCTGTCAAAGTGTGTAACTCCACAAAACACTGTTCAAAAGACCACCAAGCTCGATATTATGCAGTAGCAGAACCAGAACCAGTACACTCCCTCTCCACTCTCACCCTCTGCCCGCTGCAGAATCAGAATCTTTCTATTTTTATGCATTTTACAGTGTTATTTTAATTTCCCAAATTTTTCCCAATTAATTGAATATATATATATCTTTTAGTTTGCTGAGTCAATCTAGAGAAAGATTTTCACTACAATGGATCAACTAATAGTTGACTATAATAGACATGATATTTCTGGAGTCCATGAAAATGAAATTGAGAATGCTTCTCGTAAAAACTGTGTTGGGCACGTGGTGCAACAGTTAGCTTGTTGGTTGATATGCACATGATCCCGTGTCAAGTCCCATGGTAGATGTTTGTCATGTTGGCTATGTTGGTTCTTAGCGGATCGAGTCAGTCCTTGACTCCTTAGTGGACGATGTGATGTGCTGTTTCAGGGATGTTTGTGGTCTCACCCACTAGGCTCGATTATCGCCCAGACTAATTAATCAGAGAAAAAAAATAGTTGTTTAATTAAAGGTTATGTTACTGGGTTCTGCCCTAGATGCACCCGTACCTGTACCAATGCTGTTCTGGTACTGGTACCGCTCTGGGCACCTCATGGATTCTTCTATTACTCTGGGTTCTCGACTGTCATAAAAAAACGTAATTAAAGAACAGCACAGGTCGAGATAGGACATTTATAGTATAAACAAAAAAATGAAAATTTTAAAATGCTAAAAAAATTTAAAAACAACAGAACTAAACTGCTGATAGTCCACCTGCATTTGGTTCTAACTATGTTTCCAGGTATGCCCATATGCCTGGTCGTAGCCAAACCTCAATCAGTATGTAAATTTCTCCTGGTTTTTAAACTTTAATGTTTATTATAGATCAAGCTTTCAAAAAACCAACAGAACTAAACTGCTGATAGTCCAACTGCATTTGGTTCTAACTATGTTTCCAGGTATGCCTATATGCCTGCTTGTAGCCAAACCTCAATCGGTATGAAAATTTCTCCTTGTTTTTAATGTTTATTATAGATCAAGTTTACCATTTTCATTATCAGTATATATATATATACAGATTACGGCTGTACCCAGCCACACCGACCTTGGGGAAGGGGCCAGGGGGAGGAGGGGCGAATCAGCAAACTGCCTAATCCGAACTGGCAACATAGGTTAAAATCTAAACTAGTTGAATTGTTGAACCTATGGTAGCAAAAATATGTTCTCAGGAATAAATTGGCAAACCAAAAAAAAAAAATTTAAATTCAAAACACTGTACTTTAATTGGGAAAAAATTGGGTTAGAGCTTTCAAAAAAAATGGAAAAAAGTAGGTTTGCGGTTTTTGGGGTTGGAGTTTCCGAAAAAACAGAAAAAAATGCCAGAAAGTCAAAAAATTGTCGAAAAACCGGATGAAATGGCAAGCAAACCCTAAACGTGATATTTTGCCGATTTAAAAATCATGATTTATGGCTGAAAAAACCAGCACCCATGATTTATTTGAAAAATCACAATTAATCCCTGCAAAAAAACACCAAACTGACCAATCTGCTATTTATCACAATTAATCACGATTTATTGGCAATAAATGCTACTATGGTTGAAACTAAAATTCATATTGTCATTTTTCATTTCGTGTAGTTAGTTACAAGGAAAGTGGATTTGTTATTCTATTGCCAGCTTTTTAAAGCGGCACAATGCAATGGAGAATCAATCTAATAAGTTTATCAAGCAACCAAAAGCTCCTATAGAAACTCCAACTAATGGACAATTATTCAATCCATACAACTAGGATAACTAATCTAATCATGCATGCTTTATTCATACAAGCTGTATATATGTGTGGTTTGTAAACATCAAGGGTGCAAGTAAATAAAGTTTCACCCAGAATATTTTCAGTGTTGAACACAATCTAAGGTTACTAATGCATGTGCATAGTTTAGGATTACAAAAATTGCCTTATCCTTCCAAATCTTGTAATTTTGCTTTTTGTGAATATAATTCATTGGCACCATTTCTATATTCCCTTGTGACATACATTTCCCAGCATACTCTTCATAAACTGTTTAGTAAATGTTAGTAATAATGCACTCAATTTAGCAGGCAAGCAAGGTCATCCAAGCATTTGGTCTCTGCTTTATATTTTACAATACTAATTCTGTCTAAATTCTCCAATGTTTCAAAACTTTTTAGATTTTAATCAGGTCTGGACTACAGGCAGATTTTAGTTATCTACAGTCTACAAAATTTTATTGTGGAGGTTTATGCTGTCAGTACAGTTCAGAAGTGTATTCTAAAGGTCCTGAGAAATGTTCAGAGGCCAATATTAAGCCTGCCTGAGAAATATAGTGTAAACATGAAGGACATATCAGGGTTTCTTACTATTTCCTTCTGTGAAATACAGTTATGTTTGTGTTGTGCGGTTAATGACTTAATATATAGTTTTTCTTTTAGCAAAAGGAGGGAAATATGTGCAAATAGAAGAAAGCCTAACATGTATCAAAAAGCTTACTTGTAGAACTATAGTTAAACAAAAATGAGCAGTATGCTACCAAGTAATGGAACTGTAACCAGAATTAAATTGTTCTGACACCACAACCATGCGACAGCAAAAATGATTACCTCTTGAATTCTTGTGGCATGGAAATCTTCTCTTGGTGTAGTCCTTCCATCGTACACATGGCCATCTGAAAATGGGGTGAAGATGACATAGAAAGCAAATCAATGCCCTCTGAAGGTGCAATGTATATAATTGTCACATGCTACATCAGAAAAGTACAAAGCATATTCTTGTTCTTTGATGCCTCTAATCTTGTAAGAACAGACATTCCAAACTAAACTTATATTTTGAAACAATATCATTCTTAACCCTTCAATAGGAAATCTGAAGTGATTACTAAAATGCATCAAAAATGAAACAAGTCAAAATCCTATACATAAAATATTACAAAGAATTGCACCTGTTAAAGGGGTAAGAGACCCGAAGGTAGGGAGACTGACTACCAAACAGTCTCCGCCTTTGAGGAATATATGAGAAGTGAATTTTGATGAGGCTTCAAAAGCAAGCCCAGAGGTTGCAGGAGCCAGATGCATTATCCAAAGTTTGGAAGGCACCTCATTATGGATTCCACAAGTCATATACACTCAGGTACCAATAAGATAACAAGGTGGATGCCTTGGTCTTAATGGAGGCTCTCAAGTTGGTCATCTTCTTGAAACACCCAATGATTGAAGTAGAGGGGTACTCCCTCATAGTCATTAATGATATAATGAAGGGGAAGATGCTTAGTGGAAGCTAGAGAATCTCCTTAAGGAGGAGAGGAGATTAGCGGCCAACTCTAATTTCATTTGCTTCAAGCATTACTTCAAAGAGGTGAATAGGCTTGTGGATTTGTTAGCTAATGCAGGAGTAAGAATGGTAGACGTCGCATCTCTATCCAACTCCTCCATGGAAGATTGGCCTAGATTGTGGCAACTCCTCTTAAATGATAGCCCAGACGGTATTGAAAGACATCCCAATAATTATCAAATTTCGTTAATTAAGATTGTCCTTACTGGGGATTTTATTTGCATCTATGTAGTCCTTTTGGACACACAGACTCCAAAACCAGCTTTTACCTCCTTTTCCTCCTCTCCCTGCGAGATTCCCCTTCCTCCAGGTAAAGTGACAGTTCATTGTTGTTTGGAATTTTGTAGTAATTTAGTGCTTATGTTCCTGGGATTGACAAAGATGGTGTCTAGCAGGAGGCAAGGAAGAAAGGGTGAAACTCCCTTCAGTGGGCCACTTTCCACTAAGCAGTTAAGAATTATATTTGGTGCAGTTGAAAAATCAGACCTGGTGTTTAATCAAGGGCATTCTACCAGAGAAAAATTGAGCATCTGGTCATGTTATCAAGCAAACTTCCTCCAGAGTTGCAAACACCGTCCTCTCTATTTTGGCTGGCTAGATTGCAGAGAAGGATTTGTTTGTTTCAATTGCTGACGTTTTGATGCAGGGGAGGTACCTCTCCAACCAGAAAGACCTAATAGCTATCTAGGAGGCCATGCAGGGCCCTACTAAGTGATCAACTGCTGCATTGGAGGAGGATGGTTCAGCAGCAAATGCCATGGCTGAGACATAGCCTCAGGGATTTTATGGGAAGGCTTAATAATTTGGAAAAAAAATGAAATCCAAAAAGTCACTACCTGGCTTCATGACCTTTGATAAAGAGGGTAGATGGATGTGGACAAAGGTGGTGACCATAAGCTGATTAGCCTCCCCAATGTTTTGCCTCCCCAAAAGCCCAATCTAGGTGCAACTAGCTCCCCCCACTATGCAAGAGGAAAAAGTGGATTTGTCAAAAGTTTCTTCAAGGGCCTTTCAAGCCCTTGTTAGACCTAAGACAGTTGGTGTTATATGAAGACCTTGCCTAGCGAGTCCATCATGTTCTCTCCATTAGAGATGATATGTCATAGTAGAATTAAATGTATTGGGCCATTTTCCTGCCCCTGATTTTATCCTGGCATGTTTGCCTTGGGTCCCTGGTTTCTTGTGTTATTTGGGTTCCATTCTCATGGAATCATATCCTTCTTATTAAAACCAAGGTTTGTGTTGCCCCCCAAGTCAGCCTTTGCTTTGCATCCCTGAATTCAAGCATGCTGTTCAATCACAATCAAGATAGTGGCCTTGTACTTGCCCATGCATTCATTTAACTCTGCATCTTAACTCTTCCCACCTCTTCATGGCTATGTTTTATCTTGTGATCTCACCCCATTTTGTTTCGGCCTTGCAATGTCTCCCCGGTCTTAATCATTGTTTCAACTTACAGTCTGTTGAACACATTTTATTTTGTTTTGCACCTGGGTTTTAAGAGTTCAAACTAGTTATGACAGGTAACACAAGAGAAAGCAGTACCTTAGCCGTTTCCAGACTTTCAGGGAGATATCAGATGCGAAGATGATTCAACTCCAACTTATCCAAAGCATGGCATCCAAACTTTTGAAGTGTTCCATGTCTGAAAGCTCCATCAACATGCAGAACATGATATTTTGTTTTCGTGGGGTTCACATCCGGATTCTTGAGTGGTATATTCATCCAATGGAGTTCAGTCTTTGTGACAAGTGTTTCTCCAAGATTGGTCCAGGCGTTGCCAAGTGTTGCATTTGAGGGAGCTCTAAGCTAGTCATGTGTCAGCTGTTAGCACCCCATGCTACTTCACACCAAGATTTCCCGAGTTTATCATCCTGTTGCTCCGTAGGATTATGAACCCAAAAGGACTTTATTGTGCAATTAATTCTAAGTTTCTCATCCAGATTTTGTTATGGTTGGGCTCCAAGTGTATCAATCAGAAAGCAGATCCAAAACGCACTCAACTGGGTTTTATTTTTCCCATCAGATCCGGATTAAGCCCACACCCTTCGGGGGCTCTTTTAGCTTTCCTCGTGCTCTGAGGCATCAACAGATAGGAAATTGCATTCAATCAAGTTTTATCTTTGTTTTGCATCCAATTGACAAACTTTCTCCCTAGAGTTACTTTCCAGTCAGCACCACAGTGGACAGGTGGGCCTAGTTTCAACTCAGTCTTGCAAACTTCAGCGGTTGCCACATGCTTTTCAGGTGGTGATGTGTCCCAGTCCAACCAAGGTTGGTGGTTCAAATGGCCCAAGTTTTGTTTGTTTTGACAGCTGTACCTCTCAGAGGTGTTGTGAGCCTGCCATGTGACATTGTTTTGCAGCCCATTGACTCTTGCATGCCTTTTTTCCTCCTGGTGGGTATTGCTTTGTCTCCAACACCTTGCATATACGAAAGTTATAAACAAGAGATAATCAAGATTCGGACTCGATTTCCAAGTGAGAACTCAGAAATTTTCTAAGGCAAGAGGGCTTCTGTGGGTGATGCAAGATTGCACCATGTGGCACCATCTCGCACCCTAGCGATCATTGAAGGAAGTAACCGGTCAAAAGTAACATGGCACCATCTCGCACCCTAGTGATCATTTGAGGAAGTAACCGGTTGAAAGTAAAGTCCAAGGGCCCAAAGGGTTCCTGAACTTGAAGTGTGTTATAATCCAATTGATCTCTGAGTTCAGGTCCAAATGTTATTGCCATGAAGACCAGGAATCCAGTTGTAAGTCATGGACCCAGGATGGAATTAACCCCAATGTAATCAAGTTTGCATCTAGATACTGCTCCACACCAAGTTCTAATCAAAGTCAGAATTTTTTTGGTTCGAAAGGGGAACGGACTTCAAGTAATCCTTTTCCAGTTAGGCCAAGGTTTTGTGAAAGCAATTTAAAATGGATTTAACTCTGACCCAAAATGACAAACTCTAATAATCTTTCGGGTCTGATGGTTTTATGTTATCCTATTTATTCCCAGTGCGTTATCTGTGAATGAAAAGGAACCTGAGGTGACATGGCTAGATATGTGTGGTGAAGTTGTCTCCTGGTTGATTTGTTTGTGTGTACACCTAGATTATTCCAGATTGACTTGCCAACTCCTGGTTGGTCCTTCTTGACCAAACGAGACAGAGAGCAGACCCAAAATAGTTTCAAATCTGATTTACCTAGGAATTTTGAGTCTAGGTTTGCTTCACACCATTTCGGTGCAAATTCTTCACCTTTATTACTCTGAGCGGGGAATGATCCAGAACTGTTTGAAATACAATTTGAATTAATTACAAGTTTTAGATCTAGATTTTTGCTGAGATATTCGGGGTGCCTTGTGTGGGCCCGCAATTGTCTCGAAAGGACGAGAGTCATTGATTTCTAGGTTGCCTACACCCAACGTTTCCAAGTGGTGGGATCCCATTGGTTTGTGAACATATGGGGATCAAAGGAGGTACACTCACCTTTTTTATGAGGTCTTTTGCAAGCGGTGGTTTGGCTCCAAATGGATACTTAGGATTTGTCGTGTGGTAGAGGCTGGTGACTCATTGGTAATACGGGGCGGTAGGAAAGTGTGTGTTTGCATCCTCATGGTGTTTCCTAGGCCGTTGATTTCCTCCAAGGCAATCTCATCCATTGTTCTCCCAAGAAATTTGACTTGGGAACCCCAAATTATATCTAGATTCAAATGCAACTCTCATCTATGAGCAATAAATTGTAAGTGTTCTGGCTACGTCGGGCTTTAATGAAGCATGATTGCTCCTTCCATGAGGGGATGTGCATTTAAGTTGCACAAGAGGACATCAATGGATTGCAATCTAGGATAAGTTGGTCATGCCAGTATTTGGCCAATCCTAGGAAGCCACGGGTACTTTAGTAATTTAATGTGGCATGGTTGCGGACTCTATTGAGTGACATCCAGGTGATCTTTGGCCATTTCTCTAGGATTGCAAGCAACAACAGGCCAATGCGGTACTACAGGGTGTTCAAATCAGGTTGTCAATCCAGGAGATTGCAGGGATTCTACTAGTAGTCAATCAATTGCAGTCATTGATGGTGGTATGGGTTGGAAGATGTTTATCTGATTCACCATCTCTAGGCCATGCCAAAAATAATTGTGATTGAAGTTGCTGGCCGGAAACTTGATACCTAGGAGTAAATTAGGAGAGAATGTCATACACTAGTTTTAATGGACTTTTGACTTTCCTCTGATAAATATCAGTCTTTTACCTAAGCTCATTGTCTTTTGGTCTTTAGTCTTTCGGCCAAGCCTTTGTCTCCTTTATGTTTCTAGGTGTCACATGTGTAGGCTTTAGTGTCAATTGCAGAATGTTTAGGATAGAAGTCCCTGGAGTTTTGCATGTAGATCTTGGCAAATAGTTTGAAAGAAAGGACTTGTAAATCGAGGAGGGGTCACCATAGATAGTATCATGTTTCTGGATGTGATTGTTTTAGTGCTTCTGGGGACATAGTTGTTGATCTTGTGTTAGTCTTGTATTAGTATTTGGTATCAAGAGTATGCCCATTGCAGATGGATGCCTAGTAACCCAATGTAAAAAAAAATCATGCTAATATAAGGGATGTGGTGGACGACTTATGGTCTTGAAGAAATTTCTCTTCTAGTTGATATTCCTTTATTTCATTGGGTGTTGTGAGGAGTGAAGATGTAGCTAGACTAATGGGATCTCTAAGCACATTCTAGTTCACATGTGGCAAAGGTTTATGTCCAGTCCCTATATATTCTAGTAATTCTATACTCTGACCCTAATGGATAAGGCACTGGTCATGATGAGGCCATTGGTCCAATCACAAATATTGCAAACCTCTTTACGTGTAGTTTCTCCTTGAGGATTCAGGTTGAGTGCCTCCTTGAAACTCAAGTTTAGAGTAGGTTTCAATGTTCTTAGGGTGCAAGTGTTCTTGGGAGACTATAAATGACACATCCACAGAGAGCCATCCAAGAGAATATCATTACAGTTGAACCTTGCATCTTTTGAGTGTTCTATTTGCTATTTGAAGATCTTGGGTCTTCAAGTCTAGTAAGCTAGCACAAGGGGTAATTAGTGACAAAATATCAGGTTATCCTCATGAAATGGTCTAGCTAGGCGGTGCGACATCATTCCTTCAATTTCTCTTTAATTGTCCTACAAGATCTCCAAGGAAGCCCCCTTTGGTTTTGAAGAGCATGAAGTAAGGAGAGTTACCCGCTCTCTTAAGAGGCCCAAATCCACGTACAACCCAACCATGAATCTCGTTTGTTGAACTAATTCAACATTCCCTTGGAATCAAACTCAAGTGATCTCCTAGGGTCGCAAGGGCTGTGATTTGGAGCTCCAACAAAAGGCAAGAAGCTTCTTGTTGTTCAAATGGGGTTGTCAATTCCCAAAGGGAATGGTTGGAAAAGTCGTGGTGGTCATGGGCTTGGTCGTGGTAGTTATGGGGCTTGATCATGGTAGTGAGAGATAGATTCCAAGCACAATGGTGGCTAGCGTTCAAGTAATGGGATGGCAATAAATGTGAGGCAATCCTTTGAGCAGGTTGGGATGGTTGCTAGAGATACCAAGCAACAAGTTGTAGTGTTGGATGAAAAGATGGCAGCTAGGCCCAATGCAAGGTTGGGATAGGATTCAACAATAAGACAAGATGTCAATCCTTGTGCCCCTTGGGATCCCATCTTGCCATGACATCTTACTTTTCAAGCTTCACCTTTTCTTTCTTGTTGTCTTGTAGTAGTTTCTTATATCTATTGCTTTTTGGTAGTACACTGACTATAACCATGTGTCTAGGCTTTATGCCAATAGGGACACTTTCTATCATTTGCTATCTTGGCTTTCAATAGTACACTCTTTGTAACAATGTTGTATTGCAACCCTAGCCACGTGTTCAAGCATTATACACCTAGGGAAACTTTTCATGGGCCAGGGGTCCCTAATATAATTCATCATTTAAGTATAAAGAAATACTACAAAGAACGATTGGCATTAGTAGATCACCCCAAAATGAAATGGAAAAAGAGAAATAGCTGTAAGTTAAACCAAAATGATTTGCAAGCATCCTAACAATCTCAATAGGGATGAAGGGGTTCAATTGAGTGATTCTTGGAAACTGATCATTAGCATTCTCAAGGCACATATGGACAATATTTAATATTCATGAGTAAATAGATTATTTATTGACATTTATTTGATTATGTCGATGAGATATTAGTGATTGGACATTGACCTACTCACAAGGTTGTAATCCATATTATCTACATAACCTGCCCATTTGTTTAATCTTATCATTAATCCTGATGATGGACCACAAAGTGTGGTCCAAAACGTAGATTCTTATTTTACAAAATTCTCAGTTTTTATGGACGTTTAGGTCATCTAATAATAAGAAAATTAACAAACTTAGAATTCTCAAAAAGTTATGGGTGTATTCTAACAGTCAAATTACATAAGCACTGCCAGGGCATTGCTTACGCTCATCTAGATACTACAGAGCAAAAGTAACATAGGACTATAGTCCTGAGAATTATTAAAAGAGGATAAAACGTAGTTAAATCCAGATATACTATCCAAAAGGTTCATCTGTGAAAATTTCAAAACTTTCATTAGAAAATCATGTTTATAAACATGGCACACAATTATAAACAGGAAATATCTTCATTTAAGATGTGCAGGTTGATTCTGTAGAAGAAGCCGGGCATAAGAAAAGGGAATCCATGAAAGAACAGCTAGACACAACTATTACTAAAATTTAAATGAAAACAACATATAGATCGCAATACAAACTTGTGCCACCAGAAAAATATTTCATAATAAGCCCACAGAAAAAAGAATCTATGCTAAATACAATGCAAGTTGAAACATTAATATTCTAATAAGGAAAAAGGAATTCCCTAACTTTTCACAGAATACTACTGCCTAAAGTTCAAAAGATATCACAGAAATTTAATAATATCAAAATGCCCAGGCACTAGTAACCAGAACAAATTACTGAAGTATCGGTAATATGCTCCAGGCATGTTGATTCTGTAAATAGCTGCATTATAAAAGAAAGAATTACCTCACTGATGCAGGTTTTGTAAGCAGAATTCTACAAGTTTCCCAAAAAGGACCTCTTAATACACACAATATGTAATTTATAACCATAATGCAGCCAGGTCTAACCAAGTAATGACATCAACAGCCCCGGCTCTTAAAAGCTAAATTGTAATTATGAAAAAGTCTAGATTATGTACTTTGTAACGCAGCATGTACAGTTCCGTTTGCCTGAATATCATAAGTGTAACAGTTCTGCATTACAAACAATACAAGACCAGTTAACAGAAATATATAGTAGGAAACAAATTTAAAAATGCAGTCAATACCACACTGCTTATGATAGGTAGTGATATTTCTCCAGAAAAATACAATATATTAATCTCCTCCAAGTACAATGTTGCGCAAGTTCATAAGATCATCAAAAATGAATGAACCAGTGTTTATAAATAATCAAGCATACTAAAAGTATTAGACAAACACAAATAATTTTTATTAGACCATTAAATAAGGAATTGTATGCAAAAAATTCTGCCAAATAGAGGACTGTATTGAACAACAGAATAGAATAATACATCAAAGAAAAAAATTCAATGACTTGAGCAATTTTCAGATTGTGCCAGTCAATTTTCAGATAAAGGAAATGTTCATCAAAGACATTAATTATTCAGTAAATTAACATTTTAAAACATTGCATTAAAAATAGAAAAACACTGCTCAAAATACTTCATTACAGCACAAGACTGGATCCAAGTGTGGACATTCCCAATTTAGAATCTGTTAATCAAGGATCCTGATCAAAATTGTCCCGGTACCAATTCCTGTTACAAAGAATCTTGGTGATTTGTTTCCCCAATAAGAAATAAGAATTATAGATATTAAGGTATTAACTCGCTAGAACAAAATTTACTTTATACAAATCATGTTATTCCATTTAAATGATAAGTGGATGAAGTGCTTAAAGAAAATTTTAAAAGGCCCTTGAGCCTTGGAGCAGGATATGTTTTAACTTTTTTGGTAGCTTATGCAAGCATTTTGTAAAGTCTCATTTTGACCAAGTGCAGCGCTCAAACTGCACTATGAAGTCTTCTAATCCTAAAATTTGGAGCTGACAACCTCTCAACAAGGTTTCTTGTTATCCAATATACTGCCTGGAAATGCCATTCTAATTATAATACACCATAAAGTTCTATCCAGGTTTTTAGGTGTCCTTCTGACTTTCACTGTCCCAAACACTAAATCTCCTCAGGAAATTCAGGCTCGAAGTAAAATAGGAGAATATTCCAGTTTATTCATTCTAAATTCTGGTTCACATGATCCAACTCTCACTTAAATTAGCCAATATGAGATTAGGATTCTAACATCTGTTCTCTGATGCTTTGTCAGACTTCATACTGTTTCTTCTTTCCATTGTATGTTTTTGGAATACATCTTTCATCTTAGAGTATACTCTTTTGCTAAGCCCTTTTGTGGTGTTTTATTTTAAGGTAGCGGTCACTCTAACACTTATTCTTCTGTTCTTTGAGAAATGATGGACTTCAAACCTTAATAACTTGTTTTAATAATGAGTGGATATTTATATAATCTCGTTCTTTTTTTTCACTCTTTCTAATCCATTGGTATATCTCTATATATACTGCAAATCTACCAGTCTAAACTCTGGCTAATTTTGTAAACAATCATAAATAATCCCAAGTACGATCTAGCCTAAATATAGTAGAACTTTGTAAGATGGACATTGAGTCTAGACTAATAATTAGTAGGCGGCACTTGCAAATGAGATATCATAGGTTCATAACCCATAGAGCCATCCGTATATAAAATTGACTAAGGTGTTGTAACGTCGAAAATTGCATACCCTTGCAATTTCACGCTATATTTTGGCCTTGCTTTAATGTACATTCCCTTGTTTGTTTGTAGGCTCATTTTAACCCTTGCATTAGCCTTTTCCCTCCCATGTTTGCTTAGGCCTTATCTCCTGTGTTCTTTTTTTGTCCAATTTGTCATCTCTTTTGTGTTATCCCTATGATTTTCTCGTGTCTCATTGTTTTTGAGCCCAAACTGTCCGAACACTAGCGCTTTGCATGGACGTCTATGTGACAAGCTAGTGTCCGGACAGTTTGGGCTCAAAAACAATGAGACGTCTGCGCGATGCACTAGCGTCCCACGACAGTTTTATGTTTGGTGGTCGTTTCTAAGCGTTTCATCATTTGTCGCCTTCCCAAGTCAATAGTAACGGCTCGAAATGGTTCAAAACGGCTCATCAGCCCTTTCCTCTTCCCTCCTCCCTTTTTGAATCTATCTTTTTGATTTTTGTATTCTCTTGGCTCTCTTGGGACTCTCTCTTGTACTCATATAGATTTCTCAAGCTCTAAAACTCTCTACAGCTTTCTACAGCATTCTCCTTCATCTCCCTTGCTCTCTTTGGCTTATTCAAGCCCTTTCAAGGTGATATTGCTCTTACTCATTGTTATTGTAGCATTTATTTTGTTGTGCCCCTGAGCACCTTGGGATCCTCACATCCCTTCTATTTCTTTCATTCTAGTTTTCACTATTTGCATAATCACAACTCTTACCATTCCCAAACACACTTGGGATAGGAGCATTCACACACTATTTTCTATATATCTCTCTAGGCTGTTGTGGAGGTAGAAATACCAAAGCAGGGGTTTGACCTGAAGGCAAACCCCCAAACAGCCCCAAAAAATTTTCTGTCTTCAGCTACAAGTATTTGGAAGAGTATCCAATCGCACGAAGGTTTTGCTAGTATCTCTTCCCTTCTCTTGTCCATTCTGTTAATTCATTTGATTTAGTTAGTTTACCTTTATTATTTTCATCTTTATTATCATGTGGTATCTTGCTGTTGCGTTTCCTTGTTCTGATTTTGCAGATTTGGACAAACTGTTGAGTGGATTTTTGCGTTTTCTGAGAACTATTCGATTTTTGGGGCCGTACGGACGTCAATGCTTAGCACAGAAGTCCGACCGACGCACCAGCATCCTGGACAGTGGCTTCCTCCTTCTGGCTCCAGGTTCCTCTCTTTGTCCTCTTTTCTCTGTAACTCATTTCTGTAAATTATTTTCCAATTTTTTGTAAGTTAGTGTTTTCCATTCCAGCACATATTAAATGTAATATAGAAGTTAGCATGTAGCTTAATTTTTATATTACAGATGTAGAACGCAATCACAAAACTCAAGGCAATTACAATTTTCAATGAAGGACTAACCTGAGCAAAATGGGCATTGACCTAATAAATATTTTTGGAGACTGGCCGCCAATTGCCCTTGGAAAATTATTCACTGGGGTGCCATTTCACCATTCTTCAGTTTTTCATAACATATTAAGTCCATTTAGATGGTAGTTTCAGAAATTAGAATAGTATGGTTTTATCACAATGTCAAAATTCTACCTCCCCATAACTCAAGGATAACAGCCCTGATAAATGGGTGTAGAAAATTGTTGGAAAATTAAGGTTTACATTTTGTAATAAAGTCACCTTAGTGACTTAGTTTTAGTTTTAATGTTTAAATAGTTGGAAGTTAGTTTCTCATAGGTTAGTTGTTAGGTAGTTTGGGGAGTTAAATTTTGAAAAGGCTTTATAAGATGAATACTTTTTTATCCAAAATAAATTAACATTATTATTATCATTAGTATTTTTTTTCTTTGCTGTGCTATAATGGTTTAATATTTTCCTACATTCTCCTCTTTCATTTCACAATATGGTATCAGAGCATTGTAACAGTCCTTCCCTGTGAAGTGTGAAGTGACATCAATAATGGCAGTCAATGTTAATGTATAATTTTGCAGAAGCTTGCACAGAACCAAATTCGATTTATACCAAGAGTATAGGCATGTGAAGTGAAGCAGCAATATTGCACGTAGGAAACGTACCAGGCTGCCACAAGTGATATTTTTTTTTCCAGAAGACAAGGTGCAGCACCATAGGAGGAGGTTTTGATCTATATTGAAGAAGGTTTGTTGTATTTTCCAGCCACCCACTGCCGCTGAAGAAAATGTTGAAATGGTGATAAAAGTTCCGTAGTTGTGGTGTAGGGCGTTTCACGTTTCATATATGTTTGCATGATTTTCAAAATATTTTTATGGTCAGAATTTATTTTTGCCACAGCCAGCGCACCAATCCAATTTTCTCTAGAAAATTGATCTTAAATTCTAGAGATTTGTTTTGAGAAGACTCGTGCACCCTGCAATAAGAGACTGAAATTGAGCAACAACTTATTTTCTTCAAGAGCTGCCTCAAATTTGGAAGAACATGGCAACCACTCAGGAAGAGTATGGACCGTTGTAATTATAGCACAGATTTCATTTGCACTATGTTTCTGCTGCCTTACAAAGCGGCCAAATATCTATTGAAAGGGTTCTGATTTAAACAACCCTAGCTCACTAAAGTGCCCGCTGGTTAAAAACCAGTTGCATTCAAAGTCTGGCTTCCCATCGTTTCATGTGGACTAACCTGAGCAAAATGGGCATTGGCTAATAAATATTTTGGAGACTGGCCGCCAATTGCCCTTGGAAAATTATTCACTGGGGTTCCATTTCACCCTTCTTCAGCTTTTCATAATATACTAAGTCCAGTTAAATGGTAGTTTCAGAAATTGGTATAGTGTGGTTTTATCAAAATGTCAAAATTCCACTTCCCCATAACTCAGGGATAACAGTCCTGATAAATGGGCATAAAAAATCACCCACAATACCCTTAGAAGATGGCTCACAGTGGTTCCCCTTAGGCTTCCTACGGCATAACACCATTCAAATGTCAAATTTAAAATTGCCTATGATAGGATTGAATTGAAAATGTACAGGAAGTGCAAAAACTAGATTAAGAGTTATCCACTAATGATTTGGATTATTGTCAAATTTAGGGCCACCTCTCTTACTATTCCTCTTCTAAAACACTTGACCAATGCCAATTTGAAGTCACTAATGTTATATAGAGGAGCAAAACCGGGATGAGATATTTTACCACTACCAAGTTATATTCTTATAAGATATAGGCTCAGTTCTCCTGCACATTCTATTACGGAAGAGCTTAAACAGCCCGCATATAACAAACAACATGCCCGATATTTACTTGAAGCCTTTTATTCCTTAGGACTAATTCACTGAAGCCATAGCGCTAAACATGAAAATCGAAAGAAACGAAAGAAATCCTCGATAATTTACCTTTTTTTGAGGAACTTCGTCTTCATCATCAAAATGATGTTGTTGGCGACGGCAGGAGGGGGAATGGTGATAAATACAAGTGATGTTGTGAAGTAAATGGTGAGGGAGTGGGAGATTCCTGGAAACAAGACTAATGGCTGAGAGCAGCGTTTTAATTTTTTCAACCTGTTCCACACCTTCGTCCTCCTCTTCCTCATCATCATCATAATAGATATGGGATGGAGAAGAGATATCTGTGGGATGATGATGATGATTTTCCGGCTGCGCCATTGCGTATTGCAAGTGTCTGATGCCTCTGTCTTCGCTGCGCCAAGCACACTAGATCACTTCGTTCTTCAATTCTACCCGTCTAAACAACCCGGCTTGCTCGAGATAACAATAAATTCATTGTTCTTAATTTAAGACGGAAACCCAATTTCGCTCTCTCGCGTTCACATAAACTAAGTCGTTCCCTAAAGAGTCCTTTTCTATATTTATTCGTCAAACTTAGCTTACGCCCAACTAGGGGCCACTCGCTATTCTCTATACAAATTAAACGACCTAAAGATATACCATATCATTATATACTAGCACTTACACCCCTTGTAGGTTCAAGGGAGATATATACTAGCACTTGTACCCCTTGGAGGTTCAAGGGATCCACCGATAGGATATTTATGGGAAGAGTTAATGGATTTAATAATAGACAAATAGATATATAATAATAAATTTGTACATGTTTAAAGTAGAAATAAAGATGTTATTCAACATGTTTTCAGATTCATTTGTAATAGGTACAATAGTTGTTTGAATATAAACATTCCCATATCATTGCATGATCATATCGATATTGCATCGAGCAAAATTTCACAAGAGTTTCTTTTCATCTTTGTAATAAGATTGTCTTTTGCACTTGTGATTCATGTGCACAAAAACATAATGTTGTCAGTCCAAATTGATAATTTGTAATCATTTTCTTATGAATGAAAACCAAGCAATAAAAAATAAATTCTTCAGAAGTTGGGCAATTCTTGAGGTTTTACTTTTTTTGGTCATGTATTGTTGACCTGTGTAAGATAAACAATGTAATTGGTTAGTTTTCTTCTTTGTATGTTTTGAAAAAAAGGATAATCAAATATTAGAAAAACTTTCATTATTTCTTATTTGAGCATTCTTGCAAGTAAATATACATACCTGGATTTATTGTTGTGAGAGTAGTTGTAGGCGAGCCTCTTCTTTCTTTCTGATAATGTTGTAGGGATTTTTTTTTTCATTTTGGAGTAGCGGTCGAAAGAGAATGCAGGCTCTATACGTAGACCTTTTATAGACTTGACTCTTGAAATTGCCGTAAATGTGAGGCCTTGTCTTTCATTTTTTCCAATATCAATTGTGGCTTTGCTTAGTGTAAGGCCTTGTGATTTGTGTATATTGATAGCCCATGCCATGGATAGTGGTATTTGCCTACGATTGCCCCATGATATGGGTTGTATTGGTATAGTTTTTGGGTTTGTTTCATCCCATGGTGGACCATTATAGTTTTCAAATGTTACTGTAACATATGATGGCAATTCTGGTGGTTTTGATCCAATTGGATATACAATATCTTTGACCTCTCTAAGAGACCCATTTACAAGACCAGCTTGGATCCATAAGTTTGTTGTAAGCATGACACGTTGACATTTGCTTATTAAAACCTCGTGAGGAAGTTGCTCATCATTACTAGTTGTGCCTAATTTACATTGTGTATTTTCTGCAAGACATAGTGCAACAGGTAGATTTAGTTGTTTAAGCATTTTTTTGTTATGTAATATCACTAGCTCATTTGTTGCAAACAGGTGTATTGATTGGTCAAAGTCTTCTTGTTCAGTTGTTGTTAGTTTCTTGTTCGTGCGGGTCATTAATACTTCCCAATCATGTTGTGTTGGTTCTACATTGTGCATGTTTTGTAATGTATGGCGAAATTGCATTTGAATTGGATCATCGTCTTGTTGTCTAAATATTATTTGCAATGTAACAACTGTATTAAATTTGTGCCAAAGATTTATTGCAGTTGTGTGTGATGCATAGATAGGTTTGTCCATCACAGGTGGCAGTTGGGCAAGGTCTCCTACAAGAATTATAGAAATGCCACCAAAGCAGAGATGTGCTTGTTCAGGGAATGCTTCTCGTAATCTGCTATCAATTTTTAATATGAGTTTTGGACCGATGAAGCTCATCTCATCAATAAGAATGTATCGTATGTGTTTCATATCTTCTTGAAATGTTGTCAATGCTTGTCCTTGCAATGGTTGCATTTCTTTAATTGGAATCCTAAGGGCAGCATGTATAGTTAAGGCTTGTATGTTAAATGCTGCAATTCCTGTTGGGGCGAGAACAATGAGTGGGTTTTCTCTTTTTGGGACTTTATTTTGAAGTGTATTTCTTATGCAGCTAATTAGATAGGATTTCCCTATGCCTGCGGTTCCTTGTATGAGCATATGTAGTGGTTGTTTTGAGGTATTATCTATTGAGTGGGTTGTAATGATAGTAAGTGCTAGTTGTTGTTCTGACGACAATGTATAGTTTTGTCTGTGCAAATCTATGGGGGGATGGACACCTTGTTGGGACATTTTGTTTGTGTTTACAAATTGAATTGCAGCATCGTGCAAAAGTGGTCGAATAGTATGTTTTTCCCATTTGTTATTGTTGTCAAATTCACGTCGACCTAGCATTTCAAGTTCATTTAACTCAAGACTATTAGTAAGTCCCATTTGAGACAATAACTCCCATTCATTCATTTCTATATTATCTTGTATATTCATCTCTTTATCAGAATTGTCTTCCTCTTCAATCACATGCTCAATTTCATATGTGCGATCAATATGCCATGCATTGTATTTTTTTGTATTCATGTGCTTCCAATTATTGATGATTTCTTCTTTGTTGAGGCCTATATCTCTATCAATTTGACGAAAATGTTTATATAGAAGTAATTCACTCCAACAGAAAGTTTCAAAATTTTCAGAGTCTTCCTTTGGAATGCTATAGAACTGGGGAAATACTTGTACTATTGCCTTTTCTTTTCTATCTTGCCATTTGGATCCTTTGCGGCGAGCAACATATGTGAAGGATCTTGCTGATTCAATCAATGTTATCGTTTCTAGGTGAGATGGGCGTTGCATATATGATTGTATGTAGTTTGATTGTATCTCATTATCGGCTAGTGTTTTTTTCAGGCGACAGAAATTTTTTTTGCCTACATTCAATGATATAAACTTTCGATTACAAATCACAAGTGGTAATTTTTGTAACATATGGCATGTTTCTTGTGCTCCAATATCTCGTTCTGCAACAATTTCTACCATGAATTTTTGATAGGCTCTTAAAGCCTGGTCTTCTAATCTTTGCTTTGCACATATTCTTGTTAACATATTTACACAACTCTCTGATTTTCTTTCATCTTTAGATGCGTACTTGGCAATGTATTTGAGAACAAGTAGTCGTGAGATAACAGGCTGGCAATCTATATTAGCTCTCCATATTGAGAGCATCTCAGGGTTATGAATGTTTAACCTATCATCATTTCTTGATGGTTCGTAAGATTTATTCCCTGATTCATCACATGACAAGGTGGATTTTTCTTGTTCTTTCCATGGAGCCTTGTATCTACATTCTAAATTTTCCCTTTTCTTACGTAGGCAAGTTCTCTCACTGCATTTAGTGTGCCTTTGTACATGGTTAATTAATTCTTCGTAATCATTGTATGGGTTGGTAGAGAATATTTCAAATGTGTTTAATAGGCATGGGTCATCCATCAGGGTTCTATGTATCATGTTGTTTATTTTAGACTTAGACCGAGGGTTCCAAGCAGTGACATAGTTGTCAAAGAATTCTCTTGCTTTGTCCACTTCTACATTATTTTCCCAATCTAATGTATCCATTTTTGGTGCATTTTTGAGCCAAAGGAATCCATGTATATGTGCAGAACCTCGATGTTGCCATTCATATCTATACCAGTGATTTTGTGCACACATGAGCTTCTCGATAACCTCTTCACGAAAAATTGTGAATCTTTGATGTAGATATAGGGCTGTTGTGTGTGGGTTTTCAATCACGTCATTTGTGCGATGTTTGTTGGTGTGCAATGTAGATGTATTATTGGTTGCAAATAGTTTGTGTAAATCAGGCCATTTTGTATCAGCTGCACTTAGTGTGAAGAACAAAGTTGGTGAACCTATTTGGTTGATCATATTTGTTAGATCGCCATGACACTTGTTCCAATATGATCTTGTCCCCCATAAAACTGACCCAAAATGCATAAGTTCTTTAGCCAATTGATTGTCTGGTAGGCTATTTATGTGGGAACGAAGGTCTTCGATAGTGGTTGGTATATTGTCTTTTATTTTTCTTTTGATAAATGTTGAGGCAGTTGCTTGGCTACGATGACGCATCATAAGATTTAGAAGAAAGTATCTTAATCTTGGATGGCATCCAAATCTATTGTCATGGAATCGCATAAGGTGCAAGGCATATTCATGAAGTTGCACCTCCCTAGCTCGAGGTTGCATGTGTAGTGCATTGCCATTTGGAAAGAGAGTAGGAAATGCCATGTCTAACAGGCCCTCAGTAGTGTACTCATTTATAGGTGCTGACCCAATGTGGGGCCAATCAATGATGTTATCATTTTCACTTTCTATTTGCAATGCTTCTTTAATGATGTGTAGCTCACGATGGCTAGTTGGTAGTCTTACCATGAATGATGTTGAATATTCTATTTCATTTTCTTGTTCATCTTGATTGTTGTCAACTTCAATGTTTGTTGATGTTTGTTCTTCAATTTCACTTTCAATTGTATGAAGCATTTCAGAAATGTCTATAGTAGAACCAGGTAGAAGTGCTAATGCATTGGCATTGATTTCAACATCTTTATAGTATGGGTCATTTTTTATTTTGCATTCTAGTGCATTCCTAACATGACTTCTACTTACATAGCAATCATAATTCTTCCCATGTGTATTGTTTCTTTGGACGATTAGTACATCCAAGTCTTGAATTCTATGTGGAAGAGATTTTGTTATCGTTTTGACATCTTGTGGGAAGCTAATCGTGTGTCCACTATATTTGTATTGTCCGCCATGAGCATGTGTGACTTGTATTATTGGATTTGCACATGCAATGAGCATCTCTTCTACTTGAGTGAGAATCCTCAACACATTTGGTTGCTCACCTGGGTCCATATTATTGGATGCAGAGAATCGATGCATGCCTTTCTCACTAAAACATCTTCTACAAGTAGGATTGTTGTTCGATGAATGTACATTCATTCAAGGGTATCTTTCCTTACATATAGTACATGTTTGTAAGTTTGATAGTGCATCTATTCAATTTCTAAATTTTCTAGATGCATCCATAAAGCTAGTGGACTAGTTCATATGCATGTTGTTAGTTTAATTTGTGTTTTGTGTCAATCATGTAGGTAGATGTGTTTGATATTGTTTACTAGTTCCATGTGTTAGGCTTGAAGTCATTATTGCAAAAGGAAATTTATTTTGAAGATTTTTGGAACTTCTAAAAGGTTGTGTTTGATCTAATGCATGTTCTGGGTGTTGTGTACGTTGCATCATACGACGCACACTTATTTCTTCTTGATGGCGAGCATAATACAACTGACTTCTCTTACGAGATTGTTCATCTATGGGTTTAGTTTGGGATGGTTGTCTTTGAGATTCTTGTAGATTTGAGTTCATCATCTGGAAAAAAATTACAGACTACATTGTTAGCAATGTGCAAATGAAATAACATGCAGAATAATAAAAGACATATAGTTGGGTATACGTTGTACATTGAGAAACCATAAAAGATTAAAAACTATAAATGTTGGTAATTTTTTAAGTATATGTTCCATGAAAAGGATATATTATTCAACATGCATCTCCATCGAAGTATTATAGAAAATTACAATTGTAGATGTAAATGAAATAACATGCAGAATAATAAAAGACATATAGTTGGGTATACGTTGTACATTGAGAAACCATAAAAGATTAAAAACTATAAATGTTGGTAATTTTTTCAGTATATGTTCCATGAAAAGGATATATTATTCAACATGCATCTCCATCGAAGTATTATAGAAAATTACAATTGTAGATGTTCCAATTGTAAGAATTGGATGTACATTAACTTTTTTGTTAACATTTCACAAGTCACAAATTTCTTTTAACAGAAAGTTGCTTTCATTAGTGAAGTCAATTCTCTCGACTTCTAAGATCGTTGACTTCAACCGTGCCTCATTATTGTATATTTCATTTCTACTTCAAATGGTGAAGAGAAATTGTTTGAATAGTACATTTTTAATCACCTCTTCACTAGTTGTCTCCGCTTCTTGGTTGAATTGTAGCAAATACAATTCTTTGGCAGGCATGCCAATTAGTTTGGTTGCTGCCTCTTCAAAAGCAACTACCCATATAGTACTTGTATGATCTTGAAGCTTTATTTGAAGTACATATCTGTAATTGCAATCTTGAAATGTAGCTTCGCACTTTGAGCAATACCATGCTCCATCATTATTTTGCATAGCTCTTTTCTTACATTGTTTTCCTTCTAACTCAATAGGGCAAGCTAGATAACAAAATGAATTAGACTTGATGAATATTACTGTTGCTTTCACAATGCATTGGAGAGTTTGTGTTATGTCTAAAGGCTCATCTTGAATGTTGGTAATTGTCTTTCGTGTAAGTAGTAGAGGCACATCCACCTTGTTTGTTGCTAATGTGAGAACATCATTCCCACTTTCTGCAAACCATGATTTTAGTTGTTCTGCTTCTTGGATATCAGGGTTTATAAACAACTGGGTAGTGACCAGTGTGCTTACCACCTTTCCATTGTAATTAGTAACACGCCCATTTTTAACTGCAAGCACAGTTGACTTTTGTAGATGGTACATTTCTTGAAGTTGTGCACCTTCCTTTTGAGTTGTCAATCCCCATAAAGTCACATTTATGGTGGAGGTAGACACATCTAGCAACTTTAGGGTCCTTCTAAGAACCTCTGTCCCATCTCTTCTTCTTATTGTAGAGCTAGGATCTACGCATACAACAATTCCAATCACATCAACAAAAGAATTATTGTTCTTATTCACAATCTCATTAATGGATGTGAAAGAGAATAGATGTTTTAGAATTAGGAGATCATCTTCACAAAGACTAACCCTTGAGTCATCCATTAAAGTAATTTCCATTTGACTATTCAACTTGTTGTAAAACTTATTGGTTGACATGATGGTCCCACCAGATAATGTATATATAGCCCCGACATGGATATTTCTAAAATGGAGGTCTGCAGCTTCATTGAAGCAAGTGATACGTACTTCAGTCTGTTCATTATCAATAATATCAAAGCTAAACACCTGCCCATCTCCTTTCTTTGTGTTGAATTGGTGGATTTCTTTCTTCATAGTTACACGACCTTTGATCGTCCACCGTGTTTGAAATGGATTCAAACTTTTAATAGGAGTGATAGTTGAGGTAAACTCCTTCCTGTGTGGAGATGCATGTATTCCAAACATCAATCTCTTAGGAGTTGATTGTGTAGGTACATCATTATGATTTGGATTTGTAGATGGTCCAGATGAATTCCTAGCATCTTGTTGTACATGTTTCTCTTGTTCTTGAAAAAGGAAGGTGGGATCACCAATGACATCATGATCTGTGCATACAACCTCTAGTTCAGAGATTACAATCCACTTATGTAAATAAAGGGGTAGTATTAGTAATGATTCATAGGAGGTATAAATGAAAATGTAATATTTCAAAACAATCACTATATTAAAATGGCTCGCCTTGAGTTACAAATAGTGGGACAACTATATCCTGTGAGTCGAATTATTGAACCCTTCTGGATTGTCTTCGAAGTTATAGTATGATTATATTTTTTTGGCATTGTAGCTTTTTGTAGATGGTTTCCATCAGAAAGATCTATTTTGTATCTACTTGTTGATTCAATGCCATGACCAAATGTTGCAATGCTTAAGATTTGGAGATGTGGATGCACGTCCAGTGTCCCATTGTTCATCAATATGATTGCATTTAGTGTCAAAGGGGAAGACATAACTTAAGGGAGACGAGTTATTCCTATAAAATACAGTTTAACAATAAAAACATTTTAGTTGAATTACCAATGTTATGATTATGTAAAAACATGAAATATTAGCTAGTATGCATTTTTTTCTATAGAGCAAAAATACTATTCAGATAAAATTCCAATAAGATTACTAAATATATGTAGTTTAAAATAAACTTGTACAATTGCCGTTATCCTAGAGAATTGGAAATAAGTAACTTGTAACATTGCTAAAGGAGACTATTTTGTGAAACAACATAAGGTACAAGAACTTACCTAGAGCCAACAACGTCTTTGGAATGCTTACAAGGAAATATCTTGTTGAAATAAATTTGATCATGTGGATTAAGAAAAAAGTTAAGAAGGTAGTGAGAAGTAGAGCATAGTAGAACAAACATTCAATTCTATGAAATTTGGACTTGATACTTAAGTAGGCTAATAAATGCTACATTTTAGGTTTATCCAAAGCATCTCGTGAGACCTAATCTTATGGTAAACATCCAATAGTGGGTAGTCCTAACTACACCAATGCTACTTTTTTGTTTATCCAAAGTATTTTGTAAGAGTTAATATGAAATTTATCTCTACAAACAACTTTAAAAGAAAAAGGTCATGAGATACATTTATTTAATAGTCATTGTTAATGTTTCAGTGGAGTTTCGAATGTAAAATAAAGAAGGGCCTTTTAAATTAGAGAAATAGCTTACATAGGATTGCATAAAAGAAGAAGGTAATGAGATATGTTATTTTAATAGTCATTGTTAATGTTTCAGTGGACTTTCTAATTTATAATAAAGAAGGGCCTTTTAAATTAGAGAAATAGCTTTCAAGGGACTATTTACTATTGGGGTAACATAGCATTTAGAGTATTCAAGAAAAAAAACATTAAATTTTAGAGTTTAATAGAGATCTTTTTTATGTATCTTCTAAGTGCATATTTAAGATTGAGTCAAAGAATTTAGTGTATAATTTTATAAGAATTTTTGAAAAGTAGCATGAATAAAAGTTAAGTACATAAAAAATGAGGATTTTATAAAAAATAAATTGTAACATTTTATTTATATAAAAGGGCTAAAGATTGTTTAATTAAAACCAAGCACAAAAATGATGGAAGTGAAACATTGTAATATTACCAAGCACAAAAATGATGAGAAAGTGTTAGCAAAAGTCTTCAATTGTTATATAGGTACATTGCATATTACATAACAAAAGTCTTCAATTGTTCCAATGTACATTGTATACATGTAAAATAATAAACACATAAGTTATGATAGATAAGTGCAAGAAAACATTAAAAGTATATTAAGAAATTAATACATGTAATATATGTTTAGAGGCTAAACACATAGGATAAATTATTTTTTGTTGATGTAAGATGAGCAAATAGTGTAAAAGAAAAACACTAAAACAACTTCCAACATTTTATTTATATAAAAGATGATGTACAACTTCAATTGGTGGTAAACAACGTAGGGCATAATTGTACTACGATACTACATATAGTTTATATAGTTTTGAAGTACAAAGAGGTAGTACATATTCAACTATTGGAAGATTTTATAGGGCACAACAATATTACTATCATACTACATATAGGTCATGTAGTCTTGAAATGCATGAAGAAGACGAGGAGCATCACCATGTCCAAAATATCCATCATTGTACATTTCTCTCAGAAAAGTGCAAAAACCAGCTAATTTATCACATGTTGCATGGAATTCATTTGCGGTTTCCTGCATAGCTATAATGTTAGATTCTTGCACAGTGTGTGCATGTACGCTAGTTGCCTTCACTTTTTGGACAATTTGATTACAACTAAGTGTCAGACATCTTGCAAAATTTTGAATTTCAGTTTCATAAAAGCCATTCCAATTGACTGACATGTTTGACTCAGTTGATGATGTTGGACTTGTTACAGTGACTTCAGGACCACTGCTTGAAATCTCAATTATGTGATTTGGTTGCAGTGGATTTGCCATAACCTAAAAAAATAACATCCACAAAACTATCAATTTCATGGATGAGAAAGTTGTTAAGTAGACATACTATCTTTCATTACCACTAACATAAAAATTGTGGGTGCATTAATTATACTTAATCATGATTCTATAACTATTTTTTTTTTACATATAAATTACAAATCTATTTAAAATTTAGAAATTAAATGCAATAATGTTATATTAAATTTGTAAAAACACAAACAAGATTATTTATATAAGTGTTATAAAGTCATATAACTGATCTTTAAAATATGGAATTGAAATTAAATGAAAATAGATTAAAGATAGAAACATAAATTATCTTTTCCTTAAAAATAGATCAATAAACCAACAAGATATAAGAAAAACAATTCATATTATTATTATTTAAAATTCTAATATTTTTTGGGAAGAAAAAACAATGGACTACTTACTTTAATTCTTATTTAATTAAATCCTTGTCATTAATAAAAATTAAAAAATGAACCAAACTGCGCATACAAATCTTTTCACATGTATGGCCCACCCTATCTCGGCCTCTATAAAGTTTCAATATTCCTAACCATTTGAAGATCAAACACAAAGGTGTTGCTACAGGAATGCGTATCCATTTATATTGATGGTGCAGCTATTTTGAGTCAAAATAAGAAATGCGGCTACTGTGCAAACAAGCTCCAGCTATCAATAAGGCGCGGCTTTTAAAGGACCATAGTAAACACACAAAAGAAACAAAAAATAAAAATATGGAAAAAGACCTAAATTATATTTTGAAACCATACATAAAAACTTATATACCCAATTTTAATCTCTGTAAACTGTCATTGAGAATGATAAAAAACCGTGCCATTCCACTTGTTTGCAGTTATTGCCAATCTTTTCTTTTTGAAATCAACAAATGTACACTCGATTATTTCACTGACATCAACATTACAATGCATTGGATTGCAGGCCTACGCCAAGTGTCTCACACGTGTTTCTTTCTTACTCACACACCTTACATATGGTCTTTAGGGTTGCTTTGAGTTCAGTGATCGTAGTAAGTTCCTGTCCATTTCATTATTATTTTTATTTCAAATCAGATTAAGCTTTTTTCTGGGGGGAGTTGCAAGGGAGTAAAAATATGGTGTTGTCTAACAAAAAGCTCAAAGAAAAACTCAGAGGAGCTTTGGCGGAAGCAGCGTTATCAAATAGCAGACAGAATGAAGAAGCAAACTCAAGCCTTGCATATTTGGAGGAGCTTCAAAGGTCTGCAAGGAAGGGGCCATCCAAGAGGGAAAAGAGAAGACACATCAACTCGTAGTTATGGATAGAGGAACACTGCTGCGGAGATGGTGAAGCTGGCAGATGGAGGATGCGGCCTGCCCTGGCTTTGATGCAGAGAACCCAGGGCTTTCGTCTCATGAGCTGACACAGTAATCAGCAAAATTGTATGTATGGGTAACTAAATAAAGTAGTTTCGCCACCTTAGCTTGTAATTGCCTATGGGAGGAGTTGACAACTACGGCTTTGATGCAGATGGCGGATGTGGCCTTGGGTGGAATTAATGGAGAGGAGACTGGGCCTCCTTCTCATGGGATGACACTATAATCAGCAAATTTGCACGTATGTGGTGGCTGAATAAAGTATTTTCGCTACCTTAGGTTATAATTGGCTCTGTACTGTAGAAATTCCATGGTTTAGCCTCTTTTTCTTTTTTAACCCCTACTGACGGGTGTCCAAGCTTCGACCCTTATAGACAGGGACAACTTTTCATTATTTTTCCTTGACGGGGGTTTCTAATAAAACCCCTAAAACAATTACATAAAATTTCAAGCTTCCTTTTCCTGTTTCTTCTTCTTCTTTTGCAATGTCTTTCTGTGCTGGTTTGTGATGAATAAGCAGGAACAGCTTTCTTGTAAATAGGATTCTTAATTAAGAAGAGAAAAAATAAGGGCACTTTAATAGAAGATAAGGGTGCTGTCATGGAAGACAGGGACACCCAACTGAGAAATAAGGACAAACACATGGGAAATAAGAGCACCCATTTCGAAAATAAGGACTCTAACCTGGAAAGTGGTAGCAATGACAAAAGCAAAAGTAGTAGAAAGAAGAAGAGAAAAAGAGGGGAAGAGAAGGATGCCCAACTCGAGCAAAATGGTAAATCAGATGAGAACAGGGGAAACCAGAGGATAAGTGATACGTGTTAAATCTGACACAGTGCATTTTTTTGTTCATGAATAAGCCTGTGTGGGATTATCGATACAGGAAGCATGTACCTCTATCATCTCTTTGTTCTTTAAATTAAATTTTAATCTTTGCCTTCAATAGATTTAGTTTTTAAAATTCAAGGCATAAAGGAGCCTGTTGTGATTTCTAATTTATCTTTCTTTTTCTTACAATTTTTTCTATCAAATGTATTTTTTTTGCAGTCCTATTAAGTTGATTTGGTTATTAGTAGACAATTATATATAAATGTCAAATTTCTTATCCTACACTAAATAACACTAAGTAATATTTGCAAATTTGATTGACTTTAATTTTTTAATTTTATTTTCTTAATTTTTTTTGCAATCCTATTAAACTGATTTGGTTACAAGTGAACAATAATATATAAATTTCAAATTTCTTATTCAACAATAAATAATAATAAATGATATTTGGAAATTTGATTGACTTTAATGTTTTAATTCTATTTTTGTAATACTTACCTGCAAATTGTTTCCTATAAGCTATAATGTTTATAATCCATAGTCAACTATATAAATATAAGTGTAGATTAGTATATATATATGTACTAATCTACAAAAATGAGTATGGCTCCCCCCTGGCCCACTGGCACTGTGTCATAGGTCGGATCACTGGGATATGCTCCCACGCCCACACCTGTAGTAAAGTCACCCTTGCTGAGAGACTCTTGCCTCTCCTGTACACGCAGTGGTGCATGTCTCGGTACAACTGCCCTAGCACACAAGTGCCCCATGCATACTGAACACCGTGTGTGAACATCCCTGATAATACTATGCCCCATCCAACTGCTAGTCCCCTCGATCTCCTGTCTAGACACAAGAAGCCGCCAATCAGTGACGCCACTATCCATCTGATCCTGTTGCAGAGTCTCAAGACGTCTGCCCATCGAATCTCCCCGTCATCTATCCTCAGGTCATCTGTACAGAAGACCTCTACCATGTCTACCTCTCCTCGTGCTGGGTCAAAGTCCACTCTCTCCCCGTCAATCCGAATCCTCAGGATGCGATACACATCCTCCAGAGTCACTGTCGCCTCCCATGTCGAAAAGTGAAACGAGCCTGTCTCACTATGAAATCTCTCCACAACTGTTGTCACTAGGGCGAGATTCGCCCTAATGTGTGTCAAATGCGCAACATGCCATAAGCCTGCGTGCTCTAGGAATGCATCCTCCTCCCACGTCAGCTGTACAACCTCATGTGCTATTAGGTGGTGTTGCTCCCGCGACATCAGTGGTGGCATAATCTTCTGCATCCACAGCAAACCACTTGTCAATTCTTCTATACCATATCCCCCAAACTCCTATCTGCTTCTATTCTATCCAACAGTCGTGGACTATTAATCTTAAAGTCAATGGTTCTTTTAAGAATCTTGAGACACTAACTCTTCCAGTGCAGCCACAGTCCCACTTATCTGTTTCAGATTTAACAAAAAATACTTGTAAATTTGTATTTAATATTACAGAAGTTGTCCAATTTACTCCTTAACCACTATGGTAATGATTAGTATTTTAAGAAGATTAAACACTATTTTTTCCTTCCATTTATTATTTTGTAGTTCATTCAAATATGAAAGTGGTGAAACTATTTATATATGAAAAACATCCCATTGCAAACAATAAAAAATAATTGAATACCAATGGATAAACAATAACCCCATTTTAATACTGAACCCTCATGATTACAAATGGTCAGAAAACCATAAGAACCTTCCATTTACGATTACATACAACAATTATGGAAGAAACCTCATTAAAAACAATAAAAAATATTTTAATACTCATGGATAAACTATTTATTTAAAATATATGAATTTTAAAATATATATAATCCTTAACCCTTAATTATATTTATTTAAAGGTGAAACTATTTATGTCATTTTAATAACCAGTCTTAAAGTCATTAATAATCATAAGTTTAAGCACATTATCTTAAGATAGACATGAAAGGTTTTTTCTATTCATAAAAATCATGGAAACCTTAGATCTATAATATTAATAATATTTCTTTGAATATAAATAACTTGTTAAAAATTATATAAATATTTTAATCTATTTAATCTCAAACAAATTTTTAAATTATTTTATCATTAAAATTATTTCTTTATTTTATTGATTTAACCCTTTCATGTCTATCTTAAGAACATTCTCATTTTAAATATTTCCGTTACTTTAGACATTCTTGGTGAGGTAAAAAATACTCAGATGGATAGGAGAACAAGTGAAAAATAAGGAATGTATTATCAAAAGAAAAATAGCTTTAGTTTTTTAATTCTATTTTCTTGATATATGCCTGCAAATTGTTTCCTATAAACTATAATCAATACTCAACTATATATATATATATATATATATATATATATATATATATATATATATATATATATATATATATATATATATATATATATATATATATATATATATATATATATATAATAAAAATAGCTATCTTAAATATTTCTTTGACTTCAGACATTATTGGTGAGGTAAAACATACTCAGATGGGTAGGAGAATAAGAAGACAATTAAGGAATGCAATACACAACTAGATAGATGGCATCATGGTACCTTTACCAGCAATGAAATTTAAAAAATAGATGACAGGAAAGATATGGGTTTTTGCAATATATGTACAAAAGCCATCTACTGATATTTATCTAAATTCTACAGACATCCAAGCAAATCTGAGCTAAATTACAAGGTGGGTTTTTCCCAATCGGTCTAAAAAATTTTGACGATCGACATAGCACTATGGAAACAATGAAATACTGAATCTGGGTATATTTGAAAACTGGTGTTAAACAGGATTTTGTTATTACTAGCGATGCAGGAAACTTATACAAACTAGTTGAAAGATATCAAATGGAGCAACTTGTACCTGCTTCTATCTTCAGTCTGAAGCTGCTTCTGTGTTTGTACTGCTTCTATGCTCTATCTCCAGTTCCCTATGTGTGCTTTGCTGCGTCTCCAAAAGTTTGTTTTGGGTTGAAAGAAATATATTGCATTTAACTGTATTTATAGGTTGTTCAAGCGGTGATAAAGGGGGCAATTTAATGCAAAAAAATCTTGCCATCAACCAGCTAACTACATTTACTCCTAAATCTATCTTAGATTCACCAACCAACCTTGCATTTACTCTTGAAATCAGATGAAATCTATATCAGATCGGCTGACTGCTGGAAAGCAAACGAATATCATGGAGTCATCAAAAGATTGTTTAAATATAAATGTTGAGCTTGTCAAAAAATGTCGTCTGTATGAGGTAGGTAAATTTTCCTATAGCAGAGATTGAAAATTTGCTGAGCAAAATTATTACGGCGTGAGACAATTTCGAGCACTATAATGCTCACAAATAAAAGCCTATCGGACAATTCCAAGCACATTTTATGGCGTGAGACAATTCCGAGCACTATAATGCTCACAACTAAAAGCCTATCGGCTAATTATATGATATAGGATTTTTCCATGGCTAATAGGTTTTTTTAAACCACAACTAGGGAATGGCAAATAGATTTTTTTTATAAACAATGAAGGGGCAGAAATAGGTAAAGGGTATGGGGTCACAGGGTCACAGTGCTAATAAGAGAAATGTGGGCTCGAATTGTGAAAATAGAAAAAGAGGACCCACATAAGCAATACATATGGTTGAAAATAATAGATAGTGAGGTTACAATCAGGTTGGCTACTTGTTACTTTGCCCCCAAAGGGTCAAAGTTTTAGGGGTCAAAGTTTTACAAGAAGAGAAATCTAGATAGCAAAGACACGTATGCAAGCTTAAAGAAAGATGTTTCTATTTTTAGCACTTCAGGGGAAATTGTCTTAATAGGTGATTTTAATGCAAGGATAGCAAGCAAACAATCAATCTCTTCAGTTGGGCAGAGAAGAAAAAGGGGACAACAACCCTCTATGGTTAGAAGAAAATGGAGACCAGCTTTGGGAAAGAGCATCACAAGACAAATATGGGAGTGTGACGCACTTTGGAGGGGAACTATTAGGACTATGTAGCTTGTATGACATGGTTATTTTTAATGGAATGAGAACTTGGCCAAGATCAAGGGGTATCACATGTAAAACATACAATGATCAAAGTGTGGTGGATTATGTAATTTTCTCTCATCAATCTATTTCCAGGTTGTTGGAGTTTGACATTGGGGATTGTCCTATTGAGCTGAAATCTGATCATATGTCTCTCCTTGTTAAGTTTGGTTTTCTCACAAACAACCAAAAAGAAAGGTAGGTCCAACACATACAAAAGAAAGCTTGCACTCAAGGTAAAATCATCGTGAATCAAAAAAGTCAGGAGCTCTTCGTTGTTGTACTTGAACAACACCTTTAGATGACAAAAAAACAACATAGGGCGCAAGGAGAACAATGAAACAAGGGACAGTATTTGCAACTATATGTTAATCCCTTTAATTCACAAGGTTTTAAAGGTGTGCAAGAGATCTCGGCCTAAGAAGGGGGTTTCAAATACTTTCCTAATTAACCTGTGGTATGATGAAGAGTGTGAGGCTGCAAAAAGATCCTTCAAAGAGAATGAGACAAACAAAGAAAGCAAGAAAAAAAATATGAGAAATTGATAAAATCTAAAAAAGAAAGTTATGTGATCTCAAGAAGGAAAGAGTTAATATCTTTGGGTAAACACAACCCCAGATGCTTTTGGAGGGAGCTATAGCAAGAGAGAAAGCAAATAGAAAATAATATCATAGATGCTCAATGGTTAGACTATGCGAAGCTCCTCTATGAACAGACACAAGAGAAAGTTAACCCTCCTATAATTAGCACGTCAACTAAGCTCTTCTTAGTAGAAGATATCAAACAAGGTATAAAGAAATTAGCAAGTGGCAAAGCACAAGACATAGATGGGATGCAAGCTGAATTTTTTAAGTGGGGAGTTGAGCACTTCGCTCCACACATCAAAAGAATTTTTAGTGGTGTCACGCAAGGTGGCTTTCCAACATAGTGGTCAACTAGTGTCGTTATACCTCTCTACAAGAGTGGAGATATCAATAATCCCTCTAATTATCGAACTATCATGGTCAATCCTCTTCTTGGAATATTTTTTGGGAGCTTGATAGAGCGTATAATCAACAGTTGGGCAAAAAAAGAGGGACAAAGAGCAGAAGGGTAGGCAAACTTTAGACCAAGGCACTCTACCATTGATCACTACATCACTCTTAGACATTTGATTGAAAAAGTTTGGGACACCCAAGGAGGGGAAGCCTTTTGTTGCTTCATTGATTTAAAAAAAGCCTTTGATAGGGTACCCAGAGACAAACTTTGGAACAAGATGGAGGAACTTGGGATTCCAGATGAGTATAAGGTTGTAGTACATAAGCTTTATGAACAGGTTAGAGCTAAAATTAGAACAAGAGAGGTATGTTTGAATGTTTTGGCAGCAACACTGGGGTCAAGCAAGGATGTCCTCTATCTCCCACCTTGTTTGGTTTATTTATTGATAAACTTGAGGAATGTTTAAACAAAACCGATGGAGGGGTATCCGGCTGGCAAATTTTGTGGTGAAGTTACTTTTGTATGTAGATGATCTTATTCTAGTTGCGAGAATAACCCATGGTTTGAGGGAACATTTGAAGGCTTTAGTACTCTTTTATCAAGAGGCAAGGATGCAAGTGAACACCAACAAGATCAAAGCCATGATTTTCTCAATAAAAAGGAAGAAGCAACAGGTTTATTTTATTTTTGAAGGAAGCTCGTTGGAAATTATGGAAGAATACAAGTACCTTGGAATTGATTTTCACAATAGACTCAGTTGGGAGACTTGCAGAACTAAAATGATACAAGGAGGATGGAGAGCATCTTACCTACTCCAGAATAGGTGTAGGAAAGTGGAGCTATGGGATTGGAAAACCAATAAAACCCATTTTGGTTTGTTGGTCACAATGGTTGTCCTTTATGGTTGTGAGGTTTGGGGAGTAGCATGTCAAATCACAGGTGGAGATAGTTAGAAAGAATGCAAAAACATCTAATCACTAGTAGTCTTAAAGTCAAAATAATGGTTGCCTATGGGATTCTTTTGGATGAAGCAAGAACTTTCCCAATGGAGGCATCAACGATAATCTAGTTATTAAGTTATTTTAAAAAGGTTGGAAACATGGAGAAACATCACCGGCCCAAAATGGTAGTGGAGGAGGAGTCAAATCGTAGGAAGAAGATGTGGATGAAACCGAACAACAAGTGGATGAGCAAATAGGACATTAGTTTGCAATAATGTCCTAACACCAAAGAGGAAATAAAAAAAGTTGTGTTAGAAAAATTTAGGACTGCGATGTGGACAAAATAGATTGGTCAAAAAAATTGCATTATGTCAAAGAGTTCAACCCCACTTGGGAGCATGGTGAAAAAGCATATTTGTGTGCCACTCTTAAGGGAAAAGCTAGGCTTTTAGTTGCACAATTGAGGACCAGATCACATCATCTTAGGTGTGAGGTGGGTAGATGGATGGTTCCCAAGGAAGTCTGGGAAGATAGAACTTGCATTTTCTGCAACAAAAGAGTGGTTGAAACTAAATGGTATTTCATCATAAAGTGCACTACGTATGAATATATCCATATATACTATGAAAATAATTTGAAGGTGGGCAGTCTAAACAAGCTATTTGAGGAAGCAAGGCTTCACAAAACGGTCGATTTCTTGGTCAATATTCATAGTAGAAGAGCAGACATCGAAAGGAACTTGAAAATGTCTTAGGGTTGCAACTCTTGGTCACTTAGACTGCTTGGTCTCGTGGACATCATTAAAAATCATTCATGCATTCATTAAGGAGAGAACATATTCCCTTTTAAAATGTCGGTAAGGTTTTTCAAACAAATGGCAGGATGGTTGTATCTTTATAAAAGGTACCTCATCTCTAAAAGCCAAGTAAAAATCCATGTATCTCTCAGTTTTGAGATTCATTTTCTCTCACGGGACCCCGAGCAAGTGCAATATTATATCCATATTTTATATGATATCACTTCTTTCTACATACTTTATTCTTCTGCATATGCAATGGAAAGAAAAACACCTCAAGCTACAAAAGAAATGGACAACAAAAATAAAAATTTAGAAAGGTAGTAAGTTATTCAGAGGAAAATGACAAAATTTGTTTCCAACACATAGGTCAAGAAAATATAACACTAACAAAGAAAATACAGAAATAGGTGTTGGTAAATGCAAAACAATATCGTGATATAATAAAGTGTAGGTTATCTTGTGAAAAAGTGGAGTAGTAAAAAAGAAAATAGTCACAAAAAAATAAAATTGCGGGGCAAGTTCAAAGGTTAAAAACCCAGTCAAGCAAGGTAGTGTTATAAAAATTGAAATACAAGGAGATAAGTACCATGAAGAAGGGGGAAACGAAGATATCTTCAATCCCACATCAACCCCTCTTACCTATTAGCACATTTATATGTGCAAGAGTTACTAAATCTCAAAAACAAACTAGGATGTATGGAAGCTAGGGAGCAAGAAAATAGCTACAAACTTTGTAGTATCACAGCAACAAACCAATCTTTAGAAGAGGACAACAAAATGTTAAAGGAACAAGTTGCAATTCTATAATAGGCCTTAAAGGTAGAGAAATGTGAATGGAAAATCATAAAACAAGCCTAACAAACCATGCAAGAATCAATAAAAAATGGGCATAGGCTTCACAGATCCAAAAGTGGCAGAGGATGAAACACAAATATCACAAAAAGCAAACATTCAAGTCTTGGAAGTAAAATAAAGTAACATGGAAAACCATTCAAAGAAGAGAAAAACATGGGCGGGCTCAAATAGTGAAAGGTCCAATAGGTAAGGAAAGAGAGGGAAGTATAAAACATCCTAGAACATAAGAAAGAGAACACAGAGTAAGGCATGAAAGATTTAAAAATATAATTATCAGAGGGGTGAGAGACTATGGCAAAGTTGAAAGCACATTTAATCTTACAAAATTTTCTCTTAGAGACAAACTACAATGGAAAGGGTAAAGTTGCCAAGCAAGCAGGGTTGGAAAGTTAAGGAAATAGAGTAATAGGCATGTTAAAGTTCTCTTGATGAGAATAGAGGACAACAATAAACTTCTAAGAAAGAAGAGTCTTTTGAAAGGCTCGTGTTTCTTTCTAGATGAAGACCTGACCCCGGTGCAAGAAGGGAAGAGAAGGGGTAGCAAGTAAAGTAATGAAGGTAAACAAGCACAACTGTAGAATGGAAAAGTTCTCATTACCAATCTAATACCTTGAAATACATCAACACGATGGGAAGGTAGCAAAGGGGGGAAAAGAAAATAATGGCAACATGAAATGAAATAAAGCAAGCATGGGTAAAAGGAGATGTGTTAGCGAACAGATTTTGTGACCACTTGTTTAATAAAGACTCGCCTAGTTTAGCATCAATAAACTCCACCAACAGTTGGACAATTTTCATAAATTGCCCTCTCGATGTTTTAGAAGGTACAGCTCCCTTCGTATGATAAATTTAACAGTTTCTGGTGCACTTATAAGCTGAAAACAAGAAAAGCAATTGTCCACAAATATAAAATTTAATCAAAACCACAATACACATTGTATTGCGTGCCAAAATCTTATTCGCAATAATAATTTGTTATGGTCTACCTCCAAACACATGAATGGAAGAGAATCAATAAGTAAATCATAGTAATCGAACCACCACCTTTGCATCAGATTCTCACATACGAAAGAAGACACTCCAATGGCAATATACTCATAAAAGAAGTAGATTATCAGTATTTCATACAAAAAATGTAGATATCATGATTCAACATACCACATATTCAACATATGAAGAATAAATGGCCAATACATAGAGAAAAATAGACCCACTACCAACTTTCCTCTTATATTTATGAAATCAATTAGAACAAAATACTTTATTCTCTTGTAAGATATAACCACATATATTGTATCAAATATGCCCCTTACTCCCCAAATCAAAATGTAATGTCTAATAATCTATTCATGAAAAATAAATTTCACCAAAAGATCCTGACCCTCTTTTACTCATGCATTATATAGTAAAAGATGTGAAACCAACTATTTCCCGTATAACTACCTTATACAACTAATAAAAATGATAATAAAGTTCTTGAAATATCAAACAAGATGTAGTCTCGAGTAATAAAATGAGTCTCAACAAGGCAAAGTATAGAAATCAAAAGAACAGTCATGAAGACACTTCTCTGTCTTCCTCATCCATCGCATCAAATTCTACTTGTTCATCTATGACATTCTTTCTTGTTTCAATACCTGCTTTTTGGGATGCATCCAGCTTGACTTGGAGAACGTTGAATTTGTTTGAGATTGAGATGGCACCTTTAGCATTAGGGATGCTAGTGATCGCCAGCCTCGTCCTCCACATTTGCAATGTACCACTGGCCTCTTCATATTTTCTCTGTATTTCCACAACATCTTTCTTAAAATTGAACAAATAAGCAGATACATTACTCAACCTTTCTATGGAATTCCCTACTGGATCTTCTTTTATCTTCAACTCTTCAGTCAACAAATCTTTAAAAGCCTACTTAGTGACAACCACCTCCAAAACATTGATTTGGTTTCATCATAAAGATCAACGCCCAAAGAGACACAAGCACTTCTGAGATCCATTAGATAAGATCTGTTGTTTTTATCCAGGCTCTTTAGTCACTTAAGCAATGTTTTTCCATACTCAGTTTCCAATCCATAGCAGCTAGCCGCTTGACAAATTCATTTTCTTCAAGTTTGTCAATAACCTTCTTTGTAACTAAAATGCTAGAATCCAACTTAACCATGCCAGTAAGCCCATTCTTGGCTATATTTAGCATGGCTCCATCTTTCTTAATTGTTTTCAAATCATTCAAAATTTTAGTTTGCTTATTAGAAATCTTACTGTATAGAAGAAAAGCATCATGAATAAAAAGGAGTCCGCCAATTGTGAATTTTTCCACCTATTCCTTTACTAGATTTCGTAGATATTTGTATTTATTTATTTGATCAAAAACTTTAGTGCTCGCACCCTTGGGAATGCCAGTAGTAGCATCTAATGGCTAGCAAGTGGTGTCAACAATAGATTTGATATATAAAGTTAAGATATCTACCCAATCCTCCAAAACTTCATTCTCTTTTTACTTCTCCTCTAGCGGGAGGCCAGAATATCTACAGAAAGTTTGGCATTATGAATGTCTCCTTGCATAGAGGGTGGCCCCAGACCCATTGTATTGACATGGAAGTCATCTACAGATACATCTTTCATCTCCTTGTCCACCATAGGCTCAACAATTTCTACATACCGATGTTTAAAGATCGGATCTACCATGAGCCTGGAAATTCTTTTGGCCTTTCTAGGAGTGGATTTCAACATCAATAGTCTGGCCACTGCATCAAATTTTGTATCAATTAACTGAGAATATCTCCTCTTGTTTCTAACCTCTATTTTAAGCCAAGTATGGGTAGCAATCAATAGTGGACCATCTCCTAAAGTAGTGTGAGAAACTTTATCTTAGGGGCAATATCTACTTCATGTTGCTGTTTAGGAGAGAGAGGGGTCCAGAATATTCCATCCTAAGAATTGGAAGGAGTAGTTACATCTTGCTTTGAAGGGGGTGTTGTCCCTCAATCCTCTTCATCTTTCAATTCTTGTCTTTGTTCTGACATCTTTGTTCTGCTTCTTCTTAGGAGTCAAAACATCCTTTACACTAGAGTCCTTCGAATCTATCCTCTTTGAGGCCTTTCTATATTACTTTGGTCTGTAGCTAGAGATTGTGAAAAGTTGGCTTGAATAGCAACAGGGGTGTCAGGGTCAAAGGTATCTATAGATACATGTTGTTGTTCCATAATTTGCTCCTTATGAGAAGGAGAACCTACATCACCACCATCCACTTTAGATTTTAGCCACAATTGGCTTCTATGCAATACAAAATAAGACCTAGTCTTAATATCTGTGATTTCATCTATAGCCCAATTAGTATCAGACAGGGGTTTGGTACTTTCAGCATCAAAGGCAGGGTCAACCATATCAGAGTAATCATCTACTAGGTTGGGGAGCTTCCAACCAAGATGATAAATCTTTGTCTGGTCTAAGGTTAACTTTGACCAATCTCTCCTTCTCACCTCAAACTTGTCAACATAGTTTGCTCAAAAATCCTCCAAATGAGGCCTGTGTCCTCTTAGCATAGGAAAATAAAGATTCTTCTTCACAAAATCTTTGTTGTCAAAGAAAGTTCTTAAGCTATAAGATGAAAAATGAAACTGAGCTAGTAGCTTGTCCACATTTTTAGCATTTTATGGTTTTGTGCATGTGTAATGGGTTAATTTCAATGGGAATGGATACCTCTATTTCTTTGAATCACAATATATCTTGCTAGCTAAGTATGCCTATTTACAAACTTCCAAAAGTATCAAGTAATCATAAGCATATCTGGGCAATCTCAAAGGAGGGAACTCAAAACCACCTATCCTAATATATGTAAACTTATCAAACTAAATAAAATAGCTACCAAAACCCATTATCCAACTTGCTGCCTCAACCAAAATTTTGACTTCAGGGTTCTCCAAGATTTTCTTAACCATATGCATCAGAAAAGCACCATTCACCCTCCTGTAAATTTTATTCCCTATCTCCTCCTGCAATTGAGGGAAATAATCATATACTTATGTATTTAGGGTCATAGTACCAACTACTTCCAACCCTGGCCAAACTTGCTGGCTAGTAGCCAATAAATAGATTAAATAAGAACACATGTGGAATTTCTTGTTCTTATGGAAATTGACCAATTGGTCATGTAAATGATTACTTTTTATTTGAGACCATTCAATATACTACTTCCCAGTGCAAATGTCAAGGATAAAATGACACATCCAATTGCCAAAATCATTGCATTCTTCACCACCCACCACCCTATGTAACAAGGTGATCATATCTAAAATATCATCTTTAAAATGGGATTTTATCAGATTCTTAGGCAATTGGGAGCCACTCTTCTTTTCCTTCTTCAACCATGTGGTATCTATAGAGTCTTGGCACATTTTCTTCACCTCTAAAGAGAAGTTCTAGCCAATTTCTTGTGATAAGTTAGTATATTCTTCATGTGCTGGTAAACCCAACCTGTCAGTGATGGCATCAACGTTTAACTATAAAATCGTCTTACCACTTACTATTCTAATTTCCCAGGCCTCAGCATTGTAATTCTGAATGCAAGCCATGACCAAGTCAGGGCATTTGACTGCCAGGGGAAAACCACCCATGTGTGCTAACCCACTATCCAAGGGTTTCTGAGCGATTGGTGTTCTTGGGTTGGCATTCATTCTGGTCCAAAATTCTTTGAGGTCAATATGCCCTAAGTCGGTGTCTTTAACTCCCGCCAACTCATTCTGAATGATGAAAGAGATGTCCAACCCTTTGTATTTGTATTTCATTTTGACTAACTTGAGTAACCAATGTGTGAGGCTTTTGACTAGGGTAAAAAGTTGGGAAACTTAGGTCAGACAAAATGAAGCTATGGTTAACGGTGGAGAAGGACGGGGTTTCACAAGTCATGAACGACAAAGAAAACCACAAAAGTAAACCCCCCCACAACTAGCTAACAATAATTTCTCAATTTGAAAGGAGAAATTGGCAAGATACTTACCTTAGGTGTGATGCCTTATGGGAAGAAAATGGCTAGACTGACTGTGGTTCAGCTTCTGAAATCACGTTCCTAATAGCAATGGTGAAGAATGTGTAAATGGAAGCTTTACTTTATAGGATAACAAGATGGGGTAGGTTAATACATTAAATACTCCCTTACAATAAATACTATATTAACTTGATGTACCTAAGCACTTTACCAAATGCCTCATTTCCCTTTATCGACAAATTTAGTTGTCGCAAGACTTGGTTGTCGGTGAATTTCCTTTTTGGTGAACTGAGCCTCGGACCGATGCCTTCATTCAATCAACAAAAAGTTGGTTTCACGAACTTCATCAATTCCTTATATAATGTGTTTGTCACTTTATCAGTAAATTTGGGATTTTGTGAACTAAGCGACAATCCGATGAACCTCATGAGGATTTGAAAATAACAATTATTGACAAAACATCTCTTTTGCGAACCCTTTGAGCAAAAATTTGACCATAAGACACCTTTTCTTTCATTGGTGGGAAGCGTTTGACATAAACAAAGGCTAGTTGTCAGCTTATCGACTTATCAAGGAATCAGAGAAAAACATAACCCGAGAACCAAACCTTAGTTCACAAAAGATAAAGAAAGTTGATAAAGAAAACTTGACAAAGACTAAAGACCATTGTAGGGTTGTCGGGGAATCAACAAATTGGGAAAATACACAACTCGTGAACTAAGGTCCAAAGTTCGCGAGAACGAAAGATACCCAACTGACTAAAAAATGACAAATGATTGGTAAGACACTTTCTAATGAATAGTTATTGGGAAAATAAGAAGTTAGCAAACGTGAAATTCTGTTGATATAGTTCGCAGACTCAAGATTTTTCCTACAAAGTTCACCAATATAGAAATTCTCTGACAACACAAGAAAAGAGTCAAATTTGAGAATTTTCAAAAATGTCGACAATAAAGGGATTTTACAAAAGGACTCGAGGACTCTAAGTTCACGAAAAGAAGAATTTGCCGATAAAAGAAGAAAGTTGAGACTAGGACTTTGGAACATAATACAAGGACCAGGAGATAGACTAAGATGAATGAAAATTCCATTGTACATAGACAAATTGAAATTTAAGGGAAACAACTGGCTCTAACTGGGGACAAAGACTTATAGGATGCAGAGAACACATAAACTTTGGTAAGACAATGCCTTATTCATTGGGCCATAGAGTCAAAACTGAACACACCAAAAATGAAGGGAAAAATAAAACAAGACAAATAAATAGAAACTATGATACAGGGAAGAACGTGATCACCAATTATAAAGCTTCAAATCTTGCCCATTATAGGCAAGGGGTAGTTTTGTGTCATCCAGATATGCCAAGAAAAAGGCATTATCACCAGCAATTTCTTTGATTCTGAAAGGACTCCTCCATAGTGAGTCAAATTTTCCATGAGCCCCTCTAGGTTCCTTTCTTTTGTCCCATAGTAGTACCAGATCTCTAATCACGAATTCCCTTCGTCTAGCTTTCTTGTCAAAAATCCTTTTCACCTTCCTCTGATGTTCTATTATTCGGTCCACCACTTCTTCCCTTTGTTCTTCAATCTTAGAGAGATACATTATTCTCTTTTCCAAAGCATCTCTAAAACACTCATCTTCGATAGCCTTCTATAAATTCAAGGCTGAGAGTTCCAGTGGGATAGGCAAAGCACTACCAATGCCATATACAAGCTCAAAAGGGGACATACCAATTTCTCTCTTCGAAGTAGTCTTGTATGCCCACAATGCATCAAACAGCTTCTTATGCCAATTCCTTTCATTTTCATCCACCAATTTTTTCGAACAATGGTAATCAAATTTTTATTACTAGACTTTGCTTGTCTGTTCCCCTAGGGACAATAATCAAAAGCATGTGAAAGCTAATCCCATGATTATAGCAAAAAGGTGACATCTTTGATGAACAAAAATTGGAAGCATTGTCTGTCACAACCTTCTTTGGTACACCAAATCTGACTATAATATTTTCTTTCAAAAAATTACACACTACTTCAAAGGTTGTATGCTTAACAGGAATAGCCTCCTGCCATTTGGTGAAGTAGTCTATGGCAGTCATAATATGTGTGTGACCTGCACTAGAATTTGGATTGATCGATCATATAAAGTCTAGATTCCACTGTTGAAAAGGTTCCTCAATAACCATTGGTCTTAGAGGAAGAGCGGCTAACTGGGGTTTGCTAGAAAACCTTATGCACTTCTCACATTTGGAAACCTAATTATAGACATCTTTGAACATGCCTGGCAAGTAGAAGCATTGCCTTAATATTTTGAAGGTTGTTACTGGTGCTGAAAAGTGTCCTCATGCTTCATTATGGAAGAACTCCAAGAGTTTCCTTTGTTGCTCCTTTCCAACACATCTCAAGAACGTGCCATCGATTCCCCTTTTATACAAGGTATTTTCCCATACTACATATTTTGCAGCTTTAAGCTTCAAATTTCTCATCTCTTTGGCTGAGAAATAAGAAGGGCATTCTCCATAAGTCAGAAAGAAGGTAATATCTTAAAACCATTTATCAGTGGTGTCCACAAACAAGGTGAGAGGAATGTCATCAACCTCATCAGGTTATTTTCTACTATTAACTTACAAAGCCCTTTACCTCTAACTAGCTTTGTCGATTTAATAGTAACATCATATTCTTGGACTTTAGTCACCTAGGCTCCCTTTTATTACAACTTATTTCTTGTTGTGTTAAGATGGATTTAATTGCAGAATCTAAGACATAAATAACAACATGAGAGTGAAGGATATAGAACCTGAATTGTGTGACTGCTTTCACCACTGCATATGCATGTTTCTCCATAAGGGAGTAGTTCAGCTTATGTTTCTTTAATGGTGTTCTCGTGAAGGCAATAGGAGATTCTATACCTTGTTCATTTTTCTAGAGCAGTATAGCTAACAAGGTATGTTCTAATGCATAACAATAAATGATAAAGTCTTTATCGAAATCAGGATGTATCAGAGTTGGAGCATTAGCAATAACTCCTTTGATGGCCTTGAATGCTTCTTTGCCTTCATTATTCCATTTAAAAATAGGTTTGTATTTCATCATCTCTGCTATGTGTTTGGTCAGGTCTACAAAATCAGGAACAAACCTCCTCAAGAAGTTGACCTGTCCAAAGAAAGATTTGGCGTGACTTCTGCTAGTAGGAAGGCTTAGCTACTGAATAGCCTTAACCTTTCAAGATCTATCTTGATTGCTTCTTTAGAGACAATGTGTCCCAAAAGTTTTCCTTCAGTAACAACGAAGATAGAATTTTTGGGATTGAGAGATATGCCACAATCTCCACATCTCTGCAAAACAACTTCTAGATGATCAATATGATTGACTCTCTTCTTAGAGGAAACAATCATATCATCGAGATAAATAACAATGATTTTGTCCTTTAGGTCTCCAAAGGATAAATCCATAGCTCTTTGAAATGTTGCACCAACATTTATAAGGCCAAAAGGCTTTCTATTGTAGGCAAAGGTCCCTCTAGGAGTGGTGAAAGTTGTTTTATGTTGGTCTTTAGGAGCCACACCTATTTGATTATACCTAGAGAAGCCATCTAGCATAGACATCATTTCTGAGCCTGAAACGGTCTGCAGTATATGATCCATTACTGTCAAGGGGTAATTGTCTTTTAGTGAAGCCTGGTTCAAGTTCCTAAAGTCCACACAAATCCTTATTTCCTCACTCTTCTTTCTGACAGGAACTATGTTTGCTACCCAAGTGAAGTGATGTATGGGGTATATAATTTTTGCTTTTAGAATTTTATCAATCTCACTAAAAATAACATCTACAATTTTAGGGTTATAAGATCATTACTTTTGCCTAACAAGATTGGTACCTGGTTTCAACAGAATGTGATGTTGCAGTCTCTCATCCATGAACTTCTTAAGATCTACATAACACCAAGCAAAAACATCTCTGTATCTGACCAACAAGGACATCAAACATTCCCTTTCTTGAGTTGTACAATATTTACCAATACATACTAACTTAGGTTCTACATCTGTACCAATATTTATATGATCATATTCAGTCGAAGAGTTGACAGCCAATTGGATTTTCTGTTTGACATACCTATCATGCTTGTCAAAAGGTCTTCTAAGCTCACCAGACCTTTGGGAAGTTTATTCCCTTTCAGCTAAATCACTTCTTCATTTGCTCCATTAGGCTAATTAGCAATACCTTTAGTGATCTCATTACTTTCTTAATTACTCCCTTCAAAGAACAAGTTTACAAAAGCATCAACCTTTTTCAAGAAATAAATAATTTGTTTATCATTATCAAATACTTGCCAATGGTTCACATTATCGGTTACACTGGGCCTATAGAGAAATTCCACCCAATAAGGATTATCCTTGAAATAAGGATGGGGAAAAAGTAGGGATGTTGAAACCACCAAAGAATCAACCCTAGTATTTTGCTCTCTAGGGATAGACTCAATAGAAAAAGCATCAAAATAGTCTAAATTATCCCAAACTCTGTTTCGATAGTGTTTCAGCCTTCCATTCTTTACAAAGAAAATGTTCCTTACTCGTTTAACAATAAGCTCCACATCACACAAGGCTCTCAACTGCTTGATCCCTTTCTCCTTTGCCATTTCTAGCCCCAAAAGTAATGCTTCATATTCAACAGTATTGTTAGTATTTTTTGAATTCCAATTTAAAAGCAAAGGGGAATTTATAATCATCAGGACATATCAACACTATGCCTAGACTTGACCCAGATGACAAGCAATTACCATGAAACTCCAAGGTCTACAATTCATTTGACAAGTTGGGTCCAATCAGTTTAGACTCTTCTCCCTCTAAAGTAGAGAACATATAAGTTCCCAGACCATTTTCTACATATAAGATCTCTGGCCTGGGATCTCTAGACTTCAAGACAGTGAATTTGGCCCTGGGTACAAGATCTAATCAAACTTTCTTCCCTTCTATGGGTATTAATGCATACGACCAGTCCATTTGAACTTCACCCCCAAGGTCTCTGTAGAAACTCCTGCTTAGCAGCATACCATAACTGGCAGGGATGTCAACCACTAGAATAGTCAACTTGATTCTCTTTTTGGGGTAGGCTTCCAAGGCTACCTGGGCATCTTTGATATGTTCAATGATGGTAACTTGTGTGCAATCCATTGAGTAACATTTCCCATGAGATGAGGTAAGGGACAAGCCAAGGGATTTGGCTACTTGAGCGGGCATGATATTGTCAGAGGCCCTAGAATCTATGACACAATTTCTTAGTTTATGTCCAACTATGAAAAGGGAAACATAGAAAGGATTTGGTTTCTCAAAGGGATTTCGTGGCTCGGACTTCCTAGTACCAGAGGCCTATTTTGTGGGGATTGCTTTTTCTTTTTCTGTATCCTTTGAGAATTGAGTATTTACATGGGCTGAGGAAGAAGAAGGTTATTGTTTTACATACCTTACTAGCCTATCTAGTTTGACATGATTCATCATAAGATATTCTACTTGGGAAATTTGAATCTTGGTATTTTTATAGGACTCCACTATATCAAAAACAAGTGGAACAGACTCTTCAGAATATGGAGAAGAAAGTACCTTGGGAGATGATGTCTTAGGAATGCCTCCATTTGTTTTCTTTGGTCCTCTAGCAGCATTCCTAGATAAGATGACTCTAGGGGAAGGGTTATCATTTCTAGACTAGTTCTTGTGTTCATCATCTTTTCTGTGATTTTGTTGTCCTCTAGTAAAGACAGTGCAATTGGGGTTTTCTGATTCAGTGCATAAGTCTTCACTTCCATTTGAATCAAATTCATACTCTAGAAAATTTACACTAGCATCATCATGCTGCACTGTGTCATCTTCCTCCACAATGAGGTCATCAACATGTTCATTCATAGACAACATTTGCATAAATCTAGTCATTTCAGAGCAAAAATTTCCATCATGATCAATAGTGAGGTGGAAATTACATACCATATGATAAGCTTTCCCACTAGTTGAAGGACCCTCTAGGGCTAACCTCTGTGTTGGGCCAGGCAACATCAAAGTTTTATTATTGATATTTGGCACTCCATAATCTCTCCTCGGAGCATCATGGTAATAAGGTTGTTGTTGTCCTCTAGGCATTTGTCTCTTGAGAGCAAGTAAATCATTAGCCAATCATTGTACTATAGGATCAGTGGAGGTACTTGTTTGGCCCTTGTTTGCCTATAATTCTTTTCTCCATTTTTCAGCTGTTATAAGATCATCTTCAATAGAAATAGCTCTTTCTTGAGCTCCCTGTAGATCTATTGTGCCTTCCCTTTTCAAAGTATAACTAACATCTAGAGGAAGTGAGTTGATGAAGAAACACTTTAAGATGTCATCATTGGGTCTCATGTTGGGAGTTATTTTGTTTACAATCCGATTAAACTTAGCCATGAACTCCCTCATGGTCTCATGTATTTCTTTCTTCAGAGAAGTCAATTGGGCTAGTAGAGTGTGTTCATTCTCAACAGTTTTAAATCTATTTCAAATTTTATTCTCATAGTGGCCCAACCATCAATGGCCCAGGGGCGAGGTGGTAAAACCACTCTATAGCAACTTCGAATAAGGTCTCAACAAAAAGCATGGTAGAGACATCTTCATGTTGGACACCCAAGATGGAGCATGCAACAAAGAAGGCATTAATGTGTTCATTGAGTGTGACTTTGCCATCTCCTCTAAATTTTGGCAAAATCTTTCCAGAACCTCGAGGCAAGAGGTGCAATTGAACACCAAGTGCTAACGGACCAATAGCAGCACCCCATGGGATGGGTGGTTGCTGCTATTGCTAATGAGCCATGTGAGGTTGTAGATTGATTACTATGGGCAATGTAGTATCATGTAGGACCAGTGCTTGGAACACAGGGGATGAAATAGGGCAAACAAGAGATGAAGCTCTACTAGAAAACCTAACTTTACAATTTAATGGAAAGGTGGTGAAATTAGTAGATTCCAATAAATCAAAGTCAGAGCCAACGATACCTTTATTCTTGTCTCCTCTTGTGTACCTTTTAGGAGCCAGTTTTAATAATACAATTGTACTTTACAAACCAATAGAGCCGCCACCTATTGACAATCCTTGGTTGTTTCAAGAATTATTTTGTTGATCGTTCTAACGATTGTTCTGACGTTTATTTTGATGATCGTTTCTTCAGTTGTTTCTCCTGTTATCTGAGACTTCGTGGATTTGGAAGGGTCTTTCTCTCCTCGGTACTGCAATAATCCTTTCCATGAGATAATTTTTGTGTGCAACACCAAATTCCCTACCTTGTCTCCTTAGTTCTTCGCCAAGCTCTTCTTTAATGTCAAGGGTTAGATTGACTTGATGAAACTATTCGTTCATCCTTCTGTTCTCCCAGGCCAAATTCCTTAAATCGGTGATGATGACTTCTTGCTCAACGTTGATCCAATTTATATTGGGTTGGAGTATTGGTCCAAACCCTCTTTAGAGCACCATATGTATTATCTCTTTTATGTTCCAACAAGAGTTTTCAAAAATTGAGGAAGGAAGTTTTCATGTGCATTGCGACTGGAGAAACTTTATTAAACCTTCCTTATAAATTTGTAATATATATTTTGAATCTCTTTTCAAGTTTGTAATAGTAATATTATGATTTTTGTAACAAGTCATCTCTCATTACCCATAATTAACCATCTTAATTAACATTAAGAATAAATCATGATTAAATTAACCATTGCCAAGTAAGAAATCAATCAATTTCATAATCAAATTAAACATGCATATCTTTTCTAGATATTCCAAAATTGAAATTTACAACAATCCAAAGATAACATATTAGTGAATGCCCTTCACTATACAATTACAAAGTTATGCTTATGGCATCAATGATAAATTACATATATTATTGACTATCAAGTCATATAAGAGAAAGTATTGTATTTGGAACTTTGACATCTATCTTCATAAGCCTCAGCTAGTCTTCTGTTTGGAAAGGAGAGCATCACCCGAGTGCTTTTCCTCCAACCACAGACCGATAGTTCCCTGCACAACTTCCTTCCTAGAAGCGGCCCTACCCTTCACGAAGGGAACTGATATAAGGAACCAATTGGTTTTCCATCTAAGTATCTGGGGTTGTGTCCTTCATAATACTTCATGGTCATACAACTATAGATCCACTCTAACTATGTATGACACTACTGGAAGCATTATGCCATTTGGAGCATAGTGAACCAATTAATGCATGCAGAGACAGATGCATTACTTTGGCCAAAGATTTACATACATAAATGTTTCACAATGAACGTAGTCGAATTGTTCACACACCTCGACTCGACTTTGAAACTATCTCATCCTACAGTGTTCATAATTTCACCTTTCTAGGTTTTTGAAAAGATGTGTCTTTTCTCTCATAGTCCATCTATCTCAGACTTTGACTCTGATTCTAAGATTGCATCATTATTCATCTTATGGTGTTAAGCAATAGGGAATATGTGACTCCACATTACCCCTTTCCCATGCTTTCTTTTGTAAGTTCATTGTTTTAGTTTATATGACCAACCCTGGTCTAGGTTTCTATGGTTACCTTGTTTCAAGGTTTTCATCAATTCATATTGGTTATAACATATACCATTATAGACTATCAAGTAGTCAATATAAAATAATATTTAATCAAAGATTTCAAAGGGTTCTTGTCACCCTACACTTCCTTCACAAAGCATTGCTATTAATAAATAAATACAAACATAATCTGTTTTCAATTAAGAAAGTTTACTCCCTTAACACGCAAAAGTTGACATGCACTTAATGTAGTCACTACATTGTTTACAATAACCATTGGTTATCCCTTCATGGATATAAAAAAGGCTTATTACCCTTATCTTGATTCAAGATTATACTCGAAGGTATAAGAATGTTGTCCTATAAGAGAAAACAAGGGTTTTACTACTAATTTCATGTTCCTCAACAACCACCTTGGCTTAGCATTGTCAATGATATCACCCTTTAAGAATGTCTCTTCTTAGTATTAAGTGTGGCCTTCAGCCTAAATACAATCTTAGCTTTTTAAGAAAATAGTGCCTCACGGCCTGTTCACATGGTTCCACACTACCATGAACATGGCTCGCAGCCAACTAATATAGTTATCATTATTCATAGTCTTTATCATAATGTAGCTTGGCATCACGACCAGCTTGACAATCTTTGTCATTAAATAACATGCAAATGATAAAATATAATAGCACAGTGTTGTTATTGCTTAGCCATACAGGTCGAAGCTGGTTATCAATGTAGTTATCAAATATGATAATCATGGTGTTATATATGTAGTCGGCCTTAAAGGCCCTAAACACATAAATGTTATTATTAATGATAGAAATTGCACAGTACGTGTGCTTGGCCTCAGGGCCTTATCAAAACATGAAACATATAAATACTATCTTTGATATTAACACTGCCATCGATAACCATCGAGTGGCCAAAGTCTTAATGTTCATAACATGCGATATATCACACAACTGCACACATAGTCTTACCTACAATAGTATGCTTACAACTGAAAATGGCTTGCTGAGAAAACAGAGTCGTCAATGTGCGCTCGCTCCTTCCCATGAGCTCCCAACTTTCGTTTCTTGTCTGAAACTTCTACAAAGAAATACAGTAGTAACACCTTTCTCCTCTCCACGACACACAAGGATAACTAAAACTCTCTCTTTGCATGCTATAGTTCGCTGCCCATCGAAAGAAAGTGGAAAAATAGTTGGCACCTATCGTGCCATCCCCACAAGCATCTCAGCTCCTCAAGAGCCTTATTCCCCATTCAAGAGTGTTGACAGGGATAAGTTTCAACTAAGTTCACAAAGATCCCACTCCCTCCACCTTTCATGGGTAGTGAGGTGGTGGAGACACACACACACACAGATATATATATATATATATATATATATATATATATATATATATATATATATATATATATATATATATATATATATATATATATATATAATGCTTGACCACTATAATGGGGTCGATAAATGATTATGCTTAACATAACAATTACACCTAAATGATGTAATAGGATTATCACAATAACTTAGGATATATATAAATATATATATATATATATATATGCTCGACCACTATAATGGGGTCGATAAATGATTATGCCTAACATAACAATTACACCTAAATGATGTAATAGGATTATCACAATAACTTAGGTTATCACTTAAATTATTCTACCATCATTAAGGTGGTATCATTAATATGCAAATATGGGGTCGAGTCCTCTCCCCCTCTTCGCCGTATTAAACTATAATTAAGTATTTAAACTATATTCACGAAATTAAATAAAGTAAAAGATACATGAATAAAGGAAAACTTCGACGTCCAACTAGGTTTACTTTCGACTGTTTAAATGCTCTGAGAACATTAACTAGTTGAACCAACATTGTCGATACTGAGAGACGATAAATCTTCTTGCCGACGTTGGTCGAATTCGAATCAACTAAACAAGGAAAAGACTTATACTCACCCTATCTTGCATGGGTTTACAAAAGTTTAACCTCGATACTCAGATGGCATTCTGATCTTTTTCGAACATCTATTTCCTTCTCCACTAGTGATACTCTCCTTCCATCTTCAAGGAAAGATTCTTTTCCTGGTTACACTCACAACGATATAATCATGATCAGTGTATCATCATTAAATTCACAAATCATTATGATAGAATAATCTTAGCAATAAGTAATCTCATGCTTAATTTAAACATAAATCAATATCTATGTAATCAATGATTTCAATTGATATTTTCCACAAACATCAAATCATTAATCTAAGATTAATTATCCTATTTTCCTCATGAAATAAGATTGGGCTAAATTAAAAGTTGGGGATGTAACAATTTTCGATTCAAATAATATATATTTATATAAGATTGGGAGGGGGGAACCAATAAACTTTAACTATAAAGATCTTACTATCTGATTGCCCAGTAGAGTCGCCAAAAATCTGTTAGTGAACAGATTTTGTCACCACTTGTTTAATAAAGACTCACCCAGTTTAGCAGCAACAAACTCCACTAGCAGTTGGACAATTTTCATAAATTTCCCACTGGATGTTTTAGAAGGTACAACTCCCTTCGTATGTTAAATTTAACAGTTTTCTGGTGCGCTTTTAACCTAAAAGCAGGAAAGGCAATTTTACACAAATATAAAATTTAAACAAAACCACAATACACACTATATTGTGGGCCAGAATCTTATTCACAATAATAATTTGTTATGGTCTACCTCCAAACACATGAATGGAAGAGAATCAATAAGTAAATCACAGTAATTGAAGCACCACCTTTGCATCAGATTCTCACATACAAAAGACACTCCAATGACAATATACTCATAAAAGAAGTAGGTTATCAATATTTCATACAGAAAATGCAGATATCATGATTCAACATACCACATATTCAACATACGAAGAATAAATGGCCAATACACAGAGAAAAATAGACCCACTACCAACTTTCATCTTATATTTATGAAATCAATTAAGAAAAAATACTTTGTTCTCTTCCAAGATAGAACCACATATATTGTATCAAATATTCCCCTTACTCCTTAAGTCAAAATGTAATGTCTAATAATCTATTCATGAAAAAGAAATTTCGCCAAAAGATCCTAACCCTCTTCTACTTATGCATTATATAGTAAACGGGGTGAAACCAACTATTTCCCTTAAAACTACCTTATACAACTAATAAAAATGATAGTAAAGTTCTTGAAATATCAAACAAGACGTAGTCTCAAGTAATAAAATGAGTGTCAACAAGGCAAAGTATAGAAATCAAAAGAATAGTCACGAAGACACTTCTCTGTCTTTCTTGTCCATCGCATTAGATTCTACTTTTTCATCTGTGACATTCTTTCCTATTTCAGCACCTACTTTCTAGGATGCATCCATCTTGGTGTGGAGAACCTTTAATTTGTTTAGGATTGAGATGACACCTTTAGCATTAGGGATGCTAGTGATTGCCATCCTCGTCCTCCACATCTGCAATGTACCATTGGCCTCTTCATATTTTCTCTGCATTTCCACATCTTTCTTAAAATTGAACAAATAAGCAGATACATTACTTAGCCTTTCTATGGAATTCCATGTTGCATCTTCTTTTATCTTCAACTCTTCAATTAGCAAATCTTTAAAAGCCTGCTTAATGACAACCACCTCCAAAACATTGGATTCGGTTTCATCATAAAGATCAATGCCCAAAGAGACACAAGCACTCTTGAGATCCATTAGATAAGATTTGTTGTTTTTAGAAAGGCTCTTTAAATCACTTAAGCATTGTTTTTCCATACTCAGTTTCCAATCCATAACAACTATCTGCTTGATAGATTCATTTTCTTCAGGTTTGTCAATAACCTTCTCTGTAACTAAAATTCTAAAATCTAACTTAACCATGGCAGTAAGCCTATTCTTGGCTACATTTAGCTTGGCTTCATCTTTCTTAATTATTTTCAAATCATTCTAAATTTTAGTTTGCTTATTAGAAATCTTAGTGTACAGAAGAAAAGCATCATGAATGAAAAGGAGTCTATCAACTGTCATTTTTTCCACCCATTCCTTTACTACTGTTATGGAGTAAAAAAGTGGACACATGCCTTTTGACCTCCTTGTTTAGCTCCTAGGTCCCTGCGATTGCATTATACATTCCAAATATTCATCCCAATGCAAAATCCCCTGAAACCAATGCAAATTGGGAACTAGGGGCCCATACTTTACCTTACCCGGGACCAAAAAGGCACCTTGGGACTTGTGTGCCCACGCCCAAGTCCTCCCTGATTGGTCGGGGCAAATTTCAATGCATATCGACATAGGACCTTTAAAAGGGTTTCTCCTTGTCGTCTCTTTTGGTTAAATTCATGAATATTAGCGGGAAAACATATATGTGTGTTTTTGAATTCATTTGTAACCTAGATAGAGATAGCGAACTAATGATCTTGGAGTAAAGAGAATTCAAAGCATTCATTGTGTTTCTAGAGTGTTCTTGCAGATTTGGAATCATCATCCATCTCCTTATGAGTTGAAGGATCTTCATTCTCCTAAGGGTCTCATCACATAGGTGATATCATTTGTGTTCATCATCATTTGATTTCATCATGTTGGTTTATGTTTAGCCTCTGCCCTACTAGGGCATACACTCTCTATCAAACAATGGTGTTGGGAAGCTTGAATGCTATCCTGGGATTTGACCGGGGCAAGTCCCTAAACACCATAGCCCCCAAACCCCTTTTCTTCTTGTGTGCAGGTTACAGGTTTGAGATCTTGAAAAGTGAAGACATAGGAAGATTGAGCAATGAAAAGGGTTTTAGGATTCGAAAACATTTTTAGAATATTCCTCTGTGGAAGACTTGCACGCTTTTGAAACTATCCTTCTACATTAGATAACTCTAGATCTGGAATCAGGGCAATCTATACATCATTTCTCCAATTTACAATTTCTAGAAATTTCACAGTTGAGGACATGGGCACCTTTGAAATAGTCCTCTGACTTTCTAGCTTCCAAGATACAGGTTCTGATATCTCTCTAATCATTCTTGTGAAATTGGTTTATGAATATCTATTGTACATCTCCTGTTATAATCACATATTTGCAAATCTAGGGTTTTGTGTATTAGTTGACCTAGGGTTTGATAAAAAGGTTTGATTAAATCAGATCTTTCCATGGCACTCTTGAGTACAAAATCTGTAGCTAAGTCCACCTCCATTCGATAGTGATTTGGCTCCGTTTTGTCCTTGAATGTTATTGTGGAAGAGGGTTTGATCTAGTTTACATGCTAGTCTTCATCATTCATCTTTTTCACGCATAACATTTTGGTGAACCTGTAGCTACAAACATTTGCATCTTGCTGAGTGTTGAATCTAGATCTTGCATTGATTATAGCATACTTTTCATTATCTTGCATCATATTATATCATTAGTGTAAAAATTCATAGTTTTGCAATTACACATTGTGTATTTCAACAAGCATAACTACCTTAGTCTTCATAATCTTATTGATCATACTATTGGTTAGTGCATTGAGTGTTATAGGACTTTGCATGAGTTGTATAACCCACTACCCTAATACAAACACCTTCGTAAGGAGAAGTTGTAGATTATTGGGTTATAGTGCTTTGAATATCAATGATATGCAAACATCGGACAATCCATTACACAACTACTTTACGAAGGGTGAATCAACATCTTTGCAAGATATCATAAACACCAACATGATGGAAGAACAAACATTTCATGATTATGAAGATGTGATTAATATAGTTTCACATGTGCCTAAAGAACAAATCAAGAAATTGGACAAACAACTAGCTTATTTTCAACAAATTGTAGAACATGCACATCTTGCTCAAGAAGTGATACCTATTGTTGATGGTATAAGATGATTGCTACAAGAAGGTGTTTACATGCTCCATGGATTAGACCACATAGTGGATCATAACAGTATGCCAGCAGTTAGCCGCGCAAATAACATAGAAAACGTGTCACCATTGAAGTATATGAGCTCACAAGTATCGGTACCCATATCGACTACTAGAATATCAACTTTTGCACCATGAATTCTCACTACTAATGCACAAGCTTGTAGTAATGCTACCACTACTATGGGAACATCTACTAGAAATAATTACAAAGTTGTTGTATTCAATTATCAAAACTCAACACCTCCTTATCCATACCCATGAATGATTATTCTCAACCACCCATCACCTCCACTCATTACCAATCACCTTCCAATTTCATGACTATGGCATCAAATACTCGTGTCCTAAATTTGCAAGCCACATCATCTAATGATGCTCTCCTAAACCAACTTTTGTAGAGTATGTCATCCTTGCAGCAAAAAGTGGCAAGTTTGAGTAATGTTTTCTCTCAAGCTACCTTACCAACATATCATGCTCACAGTCCTTTATCTTATACAATTCTAAGAGCTCAAATGCCTGACAAATTTGAGACTCCTCGCTTTGAAAAGTACAGTGGTAAAGGTGATCCTAATACTCATGTGGTAGCATTCACAATGATGTGTAGTGATTTATTCTTTGACGATGCATTGTTAGCAAAACTCTTTCCTCAATCTCTCAAAGATACGACTTTGGAATGGTTTTTCTCTCTACCTCCTAATTCAATAAATTCCTTCTCAAAACTAGTTGATCAATTCTTTCAACACTTCAAAGCAAAAATTGGACATACTATCTCATTGATTGATTTAGTCCATTGTAAACAAGACCGAAAAGAGAAATTAAGGGAATTCATCAGTCGATATCAAGCTCTCTTTATGCAAATTCAATATTTGATACAAATGAGGATGTTTAAAAAGTATTCATTGCGAATCTATAACCGAATATATGTGAGAAGATACTTTTGATGAAGCATAGTTCTTTCCAACATCTATGCACAACTCTTTGAGATTACCAACTTTTAGCTAGTCAGTGTGAGAATCATACCTCATTGGCTCCTTTTGGTCAATCTATAGTTGGAACATCTCAAAATTCATTTAAGAAGAATATCAGGAATTTTATTAAGATCAATGGGCAAAATTTGAATAACTTTCAATCACAAGTGTCCTCTATTACAAAGTCTAATCGAATGCCATTTCAATTCAAACAACAACAGAGACAATTCAATCCACTATCAGACTCTCTTCATTCGATAATGACTCAAGCAGTGAACAACAATATTTTGAAGCTTCCTCTTGCTCATCCACTAGACATTAGTAAGATGCAAGGACCTTCATTTGATGCTAATGCCTATTGGCACTATCATCGCTCGACAAGACATGATATCGAAAGATGTATGCGTCTTAAATACGAAATTCAAGACCTCATCGATTCTAACGCGATGCAGGTTACTGGTGTGAATGACAATGGGAATAAGTCGGTACTCTGAATCAAAATCTACAAATCTTCATTGATCCTTTTCCTAAACATAGCGACAATAACATGGTAGAACAAAATATAATAGAGATTGTTGATGACTATCTTGACTATGATGAAATAACTTGCATGATAGAAGTAGATATGATAGTAAATGAAGATCTACCTCATCCACGAGGAAAAGGTATCTACATTGAGGCTCCTCCTCCATTATCCCTTTATGGATCAAGAGATAACCAAAATGCACAAGATACGCAAATGGAACAGCCTACATGTAATCACTTGAAGCAAGAGAAAGTTGCGACAATGAAAAGCATCCCACTTCATCGTGAAAGGCTCATTCATCAAGCAAAGTAAAATAAAAAAGGAAAAGAAAGGAAAAGAACAAGGCATGAATCATCTGTGGAAAAAGGTAATGATTCCCCTCCTCGTAAGCATCAGAAGGTTTCAAACATACAAGGTCTTGAGAAACAAGCACTGTGTGACCATTTTGGAAATAAATATCAAACAGGTATAAGTTCCTCACACATTTTACCACATTTGATGGAGCACCTCTCTAAGATGCTCACAAGTTTGGCCTCTTCTTAGATAGACATATGTGTGTGTGTGTGTGTGTGTGTGTGTGTGTGTGTGTGTGTGTGTGTGTGTGTGTGTGTGTGTGTGTGTGTGTGTTGTGTTTCCCTCGTGTTGTGTTAAAAGTTGTTTAGGTCTCCTTAGATGACCCTTGATACTCTTGTAAGGTCAAGGATACAAGGAGACCACCTCTGTTGTGATACTTCTTCTATTTGTTTCTCTATTTTTCTACTCTCCTCTACCTTATTGTAATTGTTGTGTGTGGTGTCTTGGGGGCGTAGCATTGTGGGGGATGTCTTGGGGGCATTTTTTCCATGTTGTGAACCTAAGTCACCTTTGTCTCAATCATTTTTAATGTGTTCATTCTTTAATGACTCTACTAGTCAGCAGATGACAAAAACAAATAAATACTAATAAGGACTGTGCATCCCTACAACAAGAATAAAATGGACCTAGTCCATATATGAAGATGGGGTTGATATGTTACTGACGCTTGACTAGTAGAATCACCTCATGTTGTGATGTGATCATATGTTGTGTTGTGAAGATTCTTATAACAAACCTTTGCAATACTCTAATTTGTTTCTATGCACTTTGGAATGTTTTATATCTCACCTTGTGCTGCACTCAGTTCTGAGATACCTGAAGTATAACCTAATGGCTATACTCGATTCAAAACCCGTACGTGTAGCCTTGGTTTGTTTATGTGGTATGTTACCTTATTTCTATGCATGAATATTGTTGATGATTAGAATTTGATACGAACATGTGTGATTGTTGAGAACATTCGACGATCGTAAGCACATGTCACCTTTGGGGCATGGGCTTTGTGAAAGCTCTTGTTCCCTTGCATGTTTTCATTTTACCTTAAATGTGTTTGATACCGACAAGCGGGATCAACCACTTTAAGGTGGGGACATATATTGTGGTAAATGCTTGGATATTTTAGATATTATTGATAAATCATGTTTGCATATGCTTCCTTTTCATCATAAGTTGTCTGTGGATGCAGGTAGGGTTGTGTACTTTGATTTGTTTTGCGTATACCTCCTTTTCACTATAAGGCATTTGCAGATGCATGTGGGGTTGTATACTTTGTGCATGCTTCCTTTTCACTGTAAGGCATCTACCAATGCAGGTGGGGTTACATTTTTGAAAGCCCTTCTATGGAAGGCGAGATTGTGTCTTCCCTTGAGTGGTCGCACTGATGGTGATTGATTGTCATTAATGTCAAAAAGGTGTTGTGTCTTCATATTACAGGATGTGCTCATATAACAAGATGTCATGTTTTAGGTGTTTATCATGATCTTCATATGGTTGAGGTGAATTCAGATGTGGTATTCAATCAAGATCATTATGTTATATCATAGTTCGTATGCTCTTGTAGGGTTGTTTATAGTTGCTGTTACAGGATGTGCTCATCATCATATTGTTGGTGATATATTGTTGTTGATGTGCCTCAAGGTTGACACAGGTTGATAGTGCTTTATAACATTATATCTTTATGCTCTTTATAATGAGATTATTTTAGGGTGTCAAAGTTTCTCATTTTCATGATGAGTTCATATTGATTCTTGAGAGTTGCTTCATGCTTCAAGAGTTCAAGATATCAGTCATATCAGATATTAATGCTTCAAGATTTTCTCAGGTGACATTCTCAGTGATGAGTATTCTATAGAATGAACAGTGGGCTTTCTTGTATCAGTTTGCTTTAGTAGTATTTTGTCATTCTCTATATCAAGAGACAAAAATAATGTCATGTGACTTCAAGTCTTATGCATTTAGTTTGGAGTTTTCATAAAGGTTCATAAGTCAGATGTAAGTGCATTAGATCAAATGCAGACACAGGTTTATCTTGAAGATGTTAGAAGTCAAATGGTCAAGGTTTATTTTTGCAGATGTCTTCTAATTCTCAAAAACCCTAACTCATTTCATGCTTTAAAGTGCTTTGAAACCTAAGTTATCCTAGCCTGTCACATAAATTGCACTTTTTGTTTTAAAATGAAAGTGACTTGGATAGCAGGTTTGCCACTTAAATATGACCTGCAGAAGGGTTTAAACTACGTGAGCAACCGACCCTTTCTACTCCTAACACCGAATGGTTCGGTCTTCACATGAATGTCTTTGGGCACAAATATTAATAGAAAGTTTTTTTTTGCCTTTAAAAAAAGGAAGGAATCGAATATCATATTCGATGATGTGTGAAAAAGGCTGATTGAAGAGGTCTATTAAGAGCCCGATTATTATGGTTTTTATTAAAAGTCTTTGAATTTAAAGAGGGAACCATGTTTTAAGATCTAAGGGAGTTTGATTTTCATAAGACATAAAAATACAATATGAAGACCATGTTTTTAGATAAGCATCGAATATGCTTGGATCCCGAAAATTAAGCCATTTATGGCTTTATTTTTTAGAAACTTTATTTTTTTTATCACCTATTTTATTGGGGGCTTTTAATGTCATTCCTATGATCTAGAATAGATTGAAGGATATATGCCATTTTTCAAGAAGTCTTTTGATTTTTTTAGGGGCAAATTATTAAAAGATTCATTATTTTTTTCTTCAAGGCAAGAGAAGACAAGGAGGGCAAATTTTTATTGATACAAATGATTTGTTTGAGAAAAATGATTGACAATTTTTGCAGAGATGTGTTTTGGAATATGGAAGGTTTGGAGATTGTCGAAGAAGATTTTATGAAGAACAATATGAAGAGAATTTTGAATGGAGTTTGATTTTGAAGTTTTTTTTTTATGATCTAATTTTTGTTTGGAGATGATTTTTGCAGAGACAAAGAAGTTGAAGGGGTTTTTTACAAAGAGGAGAAAAATTGAATGGGATTAATATTGATTTTTTTATTATGCAAATGAAAAGGTATTTTGTTTGCAAGGGAAAGGCTTTAGGTGATTGAATTTCTTTTGAAGAGAAAATAATATGAAAGGTTTTATGCACACTTAAATTGATTTACAGGACAGTGAATTTGAAGAGACCATTTTTGCAGATGCAAGAATATCAAGGATTGAAATATTTGTGGAGAGAAGAAAAAATATGAAAAGTCATCTTGTATATAATGGTTTTGCAAGAACATTGAAGTTGTTAAGTGGATCAGCATATAGGATTGAATATATTTTGAAGATCCTCTTGAAGAGAAAATTTAGATGATAAGTTTTGTATGTGATTTGAGTTGATGAGAAGTATGGTCAGATGATAGACACATGTGAAAGAAGAAGTGATTTGTATTGAAACAGAGAAACCCTCTGAGTTCTTGGTTTTAATTTGAGTATGTATTAGGGGTTGGTGCTCCTTGAAGTTGGTGCTTCTAAATGAATTAGGGGTTGGTGCTCCTTGAAGTTGGTGCTTCTAAATGTATTAGGGGTTGGTGCTCCTTGAAGTTGGTGCTTCTAAACATTGTAACCAATGAGGTTTTTGCTTAAGCCAGTGAGACAATTTTGAGTAGTTTTTCTACCCCAGAAGGGTTTTCCACTCGTGAAAAGCATGTGTCATGTTTCATGTTGTCTTCATCTGTATGTGTGTATATTAGTGCTTTGCTTATTAAGTTTTGTTCACATCATTCATTATTAGTCTTGTGCATATGAGCTCAACAAATCATTAATGTATTCCTCTCTATTTGTCTTGTAAGATAAAGTTTGCAAAAAGTTGTAAAAGATTTGAAAACTGATACAACACTGATTCAACCCCCCCTCTCAGTGTTGTCCTGGACTCCTACATGCACATCCTTTTTAAAAAGTCCTTTGCGGAGGCGGGGTTGGATCTTGAGTTATTCACCCTTAAGTGTGTCTTTGGCGGTTGTGGTAGCGTAGCTCAACTGTCAGGTGTGTTTAGCGTGTCGTAGATAGTGGAGTGTAGTGATGAGCTCCTGCCTATCACCCTTGTTGTTGTGTATAAGACGTATAGAGTGTCCACAACATACTATACGTCACTCGTGTATTCTATGTGTTTTATGTGTCTTCCTTGCGTGTATTGCATGTTTTTAGCGGTTTAAAGGTGCATAATGATGAGCTCCCCTATACTGTGAGTTTTGTGTGCCTTTGATGGTGGTATGTAGCGATGAGCTCTCCCCATCGCTTAGTTAGGATTATTTATATATAATTGTTTAATCATGTCTTCTCTGTGTAATGTATGACTGTATTCATGTCTTCTCCGTGTATTGTGTGCTTCACTATCTTCTCCGTGTATTGTGCACTTCCTTACTGTATTCACTATGTTTTGCATGACTGTCAAGTGTTTTCTTATGTTTGTCTAAGCTTGGGAGCTAGAAATGGTCTTCTGAACTTAGGGTGTGTCTTTGCTCTAGTGTTTGATGTGTTTGATATGCTTCGATTGTACTTTAATGCATGCACTTATCATAAGATCATACACATATTAAAGTGGGGGCTAAATGTTATGGAGTAAAAAGTGGACACATGTCTTTTTACCTCCTCGTTCAGCTCCTAGGTTCCCGTGATTACATTATACATTCCAAATATTCATCCCGATGCAAAATCCACTGAAACCAATGCAAATTGGGAACTAGGGGCCCATAATTTACCTTACCAAAGACCAAAAAGGTGTCTTGGGACTTGGGCACCCAAGTCCTCCCTAATTGGTTAGGTCAAATTTTAATGTATGTCGACATAGGACCTTTAAAAGGGTCTCTCCTTGTCAGCTCTTTTGGTTAAATTCATGAGTGTTAGAGGAAATGCATATATAAGTGTGTTTTTGAATTCATTTGTAACCTAGATGGAGATAGTAAACTTATGATCTTGAAGAAAAAAGCATTCATTATGTTTCTAGAGCAAATTTATGTTTGTATTGTGGGTGTTGTTGCAAATTTGGAATCATCATCCATCTCCTTATGAGTTGACGGATCTTCATTTTCCTAAGGGTCTCATCACATAGGTGATATCATTTGTGTTCATCATCATTTGATTTCATCATATTGGTTTATGTTTAGCCTCTTCCCTGCTAGGGCATGCACTCTCTATCAAATAATGATGTTGGGAAGCTTGAATGTTATTCTGAGATTTGACTGAGGCAAGTCCCTAAACAACATAACCCCGAAACCCCTTTTCTTCTTGTGTGCAGGTTACAGGTGCGAGATCCAGAAAAGTGAAGACATAGGAAGATTGAGCAATGAAAAGGGTTTCAGGATTGAAAGAATTTTTAAAATATTCCTCTATGTAAGACTTGGGTGCTTTTGAAACTATCCTTCTGCATTAGATAACTCTAGATCTAGAATCAAGGCAGTCTGTACATCATTTCTCCAGTTTGTAGTTTACAGAAATTCCACAGTTGAGGACACGGGTGCCTTTGAAATAGTCCTCCAAATTTCTAGCTTCCGGGATACAGGTTCTAATATCTCTCTGATCATTCTTGTGAAATTGGTTTTTGAATATCTGTTGTACATCTATTATAATAAGATCTTTGCAAATTTAGGGTTTTGTGCATTAGTTGACCTAGGGTTTGATAAAAGGTTTGATTAAATTAGATCTTTCCATAGCACTCTTGAGTACAAAATCTATAGCTAAGTCCACCTCCATTCGGTAGTGATTTAGCTCAGTTTTGTCCTTGAATGTTATTGTGGAAGAGAGTTTGATCTAGTTTGCATGCTAGTCTTCATCATTCTTCTTTTTCACACATAACAACTACATTTTCCAGATATTTGTATTTATTTATTTGATCAAAAACTTCAGTGTTCACACCCTTGGGAATGCCAATAGTAGCATCCAATGGCTAGGAAGTGGTGTCACTAATACATTTGATAAATGAAGTTAATATATCTACCCAATCCTCCAAAACTTCATTCTCTTTTTCCTTCTCCTCTAGCCGGGAGGCCAGAATATCTACAGAAAGTTTGGCATTATGAATGTCTCCTTACACAAAGGGTGGCCCTAGATCTAATGTACTGACACGGAAGTCAGGGATAACTTTAAGGACTAAAAAACCTATAAAATCCTAGAGAATCCTAGCCCAAGGCCAAAAAATGTTGTCGAATCTATGCCTATTTTTGGAAAAAAAAATTTCATTGGAGATGTTTTTCAAATTTGTTGACATTGTTTTTTTGTTGGCGAATTGTATATAGATTTGAAAAAAAAATCGTTGGTGAATTATAGTTGTATTCCAAAAAATAAAATAAATTAGGTGGCGAATTATAATTGTATTCCAAAAAATAAAATAAAATAGGTGGTGAATTATATAGATATTCAAAAATATAAAATAAATTATTTGGCGAATGTGCTGGCAATTTTTTGAAAAATCATAATGTGGCTGGTGAAAATATCAAATGCTAAATTATAATGATTAATTTACTTGGCAAATTTATAGCTTAAAAAAATGTTTACATTTAGATCGATGGATATTTAGTATCAGAGATCAACGACATCAGTTCTATTCTGGGCTGCAGTTTTAACACACCCATCTTTCTACATAATGTCTTTGGAATAGAGACAAGTGTCAACGAAGGAATGATTCAAATTAACAAAAATTAATAAATAATAATTTAATAAAATAAAATTCAAAAGGATATATAAGAATAATATAGATTCATCCACCATAACACAAAGTTTACAACTTCAGAAATCAACTCCTCAAGCTTCCATTCATATATTGAAAATAACTGAAATATAGAGTAACAAAAAATTGACCTATCAACAACACCAAGTTTGCTAGAAGATCCTAAATGCATGAACAGGCTTAGTATATATAGCCTTGTCTTAAAATAACTATCTTTGAAATAATAATAGCTTATTGGAGACAACCGATTTAAAACATAAAATAATAATAAGTCTTTTGCCACAAGAGTATCTAGAGCATGTTTAAAGAAATAACATAAGAATAAGACACGTCATCACATGGCAGCAGTTTGGTCTTCCTCTCGAGGCACTTCATTTTCCTTGTCATGTTCACTAGCAACAGTCGAGTCCACCTGTGCTCTCAAATTCGCCTTGTAACTCCTGTACCTAGTAATGATGGGAGTTAAAATCTTGCCACTTGGACTATAGGTAATTTGTTACAAAAGTCTCCACTTATTTATCATTCTCTCCGCATCTGTTAGTCTCTTATATACATCATCAATTTCAAGCCTGAAAATTATGAGATACATTGCTATATGTCCAAGCTTCCCTAGTGATTCACCATTAACTATGTTAGCACCAACAAGCTAATCAGTAAGCATCTTCTTAAAATTTTGCTTTACTTCCTTGACATCAAGCAAGTTCTCTCTGCTTTCATCTAAAATCTCTACATCTAGGATGGTACAATTATTTTTAAGATCAACCATATCAGTGTGATATTGATTCAAAATTCTTCTTATTTCACCACTAAAATCCCCTAGCACAGACCTCTTCCACTCTAGTGCATCTAGCCAAGACACATAATCATTCTCATTTGGATCATTTAAAATTTTCTCTTCTACAAGAATATTTGTATCAATTTTCATCATATCTTGTATCTCTATAGACACCGTGAGTAGATTACTATTTTCCCTCTTTACATTTTGTAACTCTGTAACTAACCCTTTTCTTTTATCAGAAGTGAGGGTATATAGTTTTATGACCTCCTCGATGTACAACAAACCATCAATGGTGACTTGCTCTACCCATTGCTTAGTGGCCTTAGCTAGAGTTTGATATCTCTTGATTTTTTGCAACATGCTAGGATCCATTCCATCAATAGAAACACTCAGAGTTGCATCGAAAGATTGAGAAGTAATATTCAAAATAGATTGAATGAAAGATGTCAGAGAATTCACTTGGGCTTGCAGCGTTGCATTCTCCTGTTGTTTAGCTTTAAATCTCTATGTTAGTATGCCTACGGAGAAATTTGCATGATATATATCACCTTCCATGGTAGGAGGACCCATGTCAATCTTGCTCATATTAAAATCTACTTCTATGACTTCATTTTCATTTTTATCCCCAATGGGGTCTACAATCTCCAAAATTCTATGCCCTGAGGAAGAATCCATTACCATTTGAGACATCCTCTTAGCCTTCTTAGGCTTAGGTGTAGTCTGTAACAATTTAGCTACAATGTCAATGTTTATGTCTGCTATTGGGGCATATCTCCTCTTTTTCTCAACAACTTTATTTATCCAATAAGGGGAAGACAAAACTGTACCACTGTCACTTGCACCCAAGACAACTATGTCTGGCTGATTAGGAGTATTTTGTACATGAATTTCATTTGATAAAGGGGAGGCTGGAATCTCAAACAAGGAACGAAAAGTACTATCATCAACAATCTGTTGAAAAATGGAAGAATCATTACTAGGTGAAGGAGACACATAAGAAGTCATGTGATATGCTTGCAATTGATGTAAAGCATCCAACTTCTTCTCTACTCGTGGTTTCACAAATGCAAGCTGACCATCCTATTCACATACACCTTTTAGTTTCCTATTATATTTAGGCTGCTCTCCATCCCCACCAGATTGTGAACCAACTTTGTGATGATTTGTCTCCACACCAGTTGAAGTTTTTTTAATTCCGGAGGCCTGGGAGGTTCCTTGCTCTCTTGTTCTTGATTCTTTATGCATAGAAGAAGAACTAGTGTGCTCTCAAAATTTCCCCTTAAGCCACCTCTCGGTCTTCTCTAAAACAAAGGATGACTAGACCTTAATATCAGACACCTCTTTTTCAGACCATTGTACTCAAGGTAGGGGTCTAGAGACAACATCATGGTACTCTTCATCAATCATATCAGAATTATCATCAAATTCAACACCACTTGGAATTTATAGAGACAAGTTAAAGGCATGGATTTGGTCCAAGGTAAGTCTCATCCAATCCCTTCTCTGTACCTCTCTCTCACCTACACAATCTTCCCAATAATCCTCCAAGTGTGGCCGGTGCTCACAAAGATTCCCTGCATGGAAATTCCTCTTAACAATTTTTTTACTATCAAAGAATGATATTATAGATAGATGGCCAAAATTATATTATGCCAAAATCTTCTCTATATTTCTTGCATTATCGTTTGTCTTGCAAGTGAAAAATGACAGTGACATGGGGAAAGTGTACCCCTTCTTCTTCATCCCATGATACTTGGTGTTCACAGCTGCCATCTGGCAACAAACTTCTAAAAGAATAAAATAATTGCACACATATTTTGGCAATTTCAATGGGGCATTTTCATAACCCCCGATTTGAAGATAAGTGAACAAATCAAACTGAATATAGAAACTCCCATATTTCATAACCAAGGAGGTTGCTTTAGGAGAAATTCTTAATCTAGGGTTTCCTTCAATCCTTTTTATAGAAAACATAAGAAAAGCATCACTACACAGCGATAGTCTTTCAAACCAATTTCTCTCCTCAACTTAGGGAAATATTCATACACAGGTGTGTCTAGCGTTAAAGACCCTTGAGCCCTTAACCTTGCCCAACCAACCTCTTTACTAGCTAGAATGTAGAACAAATATGCATGTGCAAAGAGACATTCTGATGGAAGTTAGCCAATTGTTCATTCATATGGTCACTGATTATTTTGGCCCAATCGACATATTGACACTCGCTACACACCACCAAAATAAACTAGCACATCCATTTCTTGAAGGAATCAGACTCTGCTATTCCAACGACTCAGTTTAATAGAGTGATTATGTCTAAAATCGCTTCTTTGAAATGAGCTCTTTTTATGTTAGCGGGAACTTGAGACTTTCCCTTCTTCTCCACTTTCAATTAGTTTTTGGCAATTGAGTTCAAGCACCAATCTTTCATATCATGGAAAAAATCCCGCCCCATGGTGACAAACATCTCCATGAATTCTTCTATATCACACAACTTCAGGGTGTGAGAAACTGCATTAGAATCAATTCTTGTGACCACGGAACCATCAAAAGCTCTTATCTCTTGTGACTCAGGATAATAGTTCTTTGTACATGCAACAACAACTAGGTCTGGACATGGCACAACAAGTGGGAAACCCCCAATATGAGCTAACCCGCTTGTTAGGATTTTATCAGCTATATGTGACTTGGGGTTTTGCTCTAATCAAGCCCATAAATCCTCCAAATCTATATGTCCTAACTCGATATCCTTCACCTTAGCTAAACCATTCTCAATAATTGAAGCCATAGGGGAACCCTAATATTTGTACTTCATCTTTACTTGTTGGAGAAACCAGTAAACAAAAGCTTCTGTAATTGCTAAGGGTGCCAAATAAATCTCTAGAACATTTGGGGTAAACAAACAGTTTGGACTCATGAAAAATAATTATTTTTCCCACCTAGCTGACTTAAAAAAATTCAAATTTATCACTATAAGAAATGGGCAAGAAAGAGCACCAATTAGCTAACTTGGTTGTGAAAGCTCATGTTCAACACCTGTAGAAGATGCAGTCCATAGCTCCTCTGAAGTACACTAGTGAAAATGCAGAATAAGTAATCTGCGAGGATTGCAAACCTAATAAAATGTTTCCATAAATTTCATTGATTTCGACGGCATGTACTATAACTACTGCTGTACAATTCATAAATGAGTTGGGTAATTTCTGTTGAAGTTGATAATTAACTCAAGCCACAAAGATCAGCTGCAAAACCTAAGGTTTTTTCTAGAAATCAGTTTTCTCAATGCTGTTGCTGTGCAGTTCTCGTTTTGGAGACTTTGACGGGCCATATCTTCTGCATCCAGACTCCTTTTTGGGTCCTATTTTTTTGAAAGTGCATGTTTTTCTGTGTACTTCATCTTGGTGCTATTAGTTTCTTCTTTTTCTGTTAAATAATTATATTTTCAGCATGTGGTCCTTTTTTGGACATTGTGAGCTTCCATTGTAAGCACTTATCTTATGTAAACACATTGAAATAAAGTGCCATCAGCATTGTACATGTATTCTTGAGATATTGGACATCATTTTGTGCCATATTCATTACAACAAAACAGACAATTAGCGCCTAAAATAGTGTCAGAATTTAGTGTAATTGAGCTCAGGAATTGGACACTTTGTCCGGTGCCAAACTCGACGCCATTTTGCATGCTTAATTCGGTGCTTGATTTAGCACCGACTTTAGTGCCGAAAAGCAATAGCCGGATTTGGCGCCAGATTTGACACCCAATTTGGCTTCCAATTTTGCTTTTGTTTTTTCTTTCAGGTTTGCTTCTTATTTTGCTTCCAGTGTTGCTTCTGATTTTGCTTCTAGATTTGCTTCCAATTTAGCGCCAGATTTGGCACCCAATTTGGCTTCTGATTTTGCTTCTGGTTTTGCTTCTTATGTTGCTTCTAGGTTTGCTTCCAATTTTGCTTATGGGTTTGCTTCTGGTTTTGCTTCAATTTTTGCTTCTAGATTTGCTTCCAATTTAGCGCCAGATTTGGCACCCAATTTGGCTTCTAGTTTGGCTTCCGATTTTGCTTCTTGTGTTGCTTCCAAGTTTGCTTCTAGTTTTTCTTTTCATTTTGCTTCTAATTTTGCTTCCAGATTTGCTTCAAATTTAGCGCCAAATTTGGCTTCTAGTTTGGCTTCTGATTTTGCTTCTGGTTTGGCCTCTTGTGTTTCTTCCAGGTTTGCTTCCAGTTTTGCTTCCAGGTTTGCTTCCATTTTTGCTTCCGATTTTGCTTTCACGTTTGCTTCTAGATTTGCTTCCAGGTTTGCTTCCAATTTTGCTTCTAGTTTTGCTTCCATGTCTGCTCCCATTTTTGCTTTTAGTTTTGGTCTCAGTCGTGCTTCGTATTTTGCTTCTTGTATGGCATCGAAAATATCTTCTTTTTTGGCTTCCTAATTAACGCCAAATTTTGCTTCCATTATGACCTCTTTTGTTGCTTTGGGTTTTGCTTCCAATTTAACAAGATAATTATATAAAAAAACAAGATAATTATTATAAAATAACAAGATAATTATTATAACATGATCATCGTCTATAATAAAAACAAGTGAGTCAAATATCTATACTTTAATTGAATTTTACATCCATCCCGAGTAGTAAATTAAAATCATCATACGTAATAAATATCCATCCAAAAATCATCGACCACTTTCAATATATATAAATTGACAAGTCAATACTGATAAGATCATCATCATATATAACTAAAATAAGTGAAAGTCAAATATGCCATTAGATCAATAACATGTCCAACAGTCGACATAAGTCAAAATGATACATGTACAAATGATATAAGTAAAAATGATAAATTATGTAACTTAAAATGATACAAGTCAAGATGATACATGTCCAAATGATATAAGTCAAATTGATACATGTGAAAATGATACAACTCAATAATATGGTACTGCAGGCCGTGAAAATGATACATATGATAGTAACCATGAAAAGAGGCATCATAACGATATATCAACAATGATCCATGATGCAGTCTATATGATCATGAATGTCACTGGCTACTACTAGCAATTGCCTCATCATCATCATCACCATCGTGATCATCATCATCATCATCATCATCATCGTCATCATCATCGTCATTGGCCTCGTCTTTTGTATCTACATCATCATCATCCTTTGCCATGTGATCTATACCAGAACCAATATAATCTGGATCTATATCATCAGGATAATCTTCATCTTCTGGAAGACCTGTGTTCTGCAAAAAAAGATATTTAAAATGAAAAGTTATTATTTATTTCATGTAATAATTTATTTTTTTGTTATATATCTAATATTCCAACATATGAAACGAAACCATAATCATATTACATCATATCAAAGTGCACATACCATAATAAAATTTCAAAAAATTCACAGCTAATATGTCATTCCAATGATGTAAAACATGCAACAATTCTAATAAAAGATCATAAAAAAATTTGTTATACAATTTAACTATCAACTGTAAATTCTATTACATAACCTTAAGTGCCACAAATTGTGTGGTCAATGTATGTTCTTTGTCACTATTAATCTAATAACCTGCATTAGACAGAAACATTAAAGAGTTTTTAAGTAGCAGTTGATTAAATTCTCTTACATGTCATTAATGAATGCACAGTTTTTTTTCAATAATTATTTATCTTAAGGTTCATGAGTAACCTTAAGATAAAGGCCTAATAGTTGTTCCATGGGGCATGTTTAACAAACCAAATGCAATTGCCAACTTTTCACCATGGTGGCAGAGAAATAATTCTTTTTCCCATCCTTCCACAACATTAAGTAAATTCTTGAATCTGGAAAATACCTTGCCGCCTTCATCTTCCAAGCCAATTTCTCCAACTTTGCATAGGTCTCCTTTGTCTATGGATGTGATCTGTCTCCTACACAAAAAAGCATGTACCATTTTATGCCCTTCAATCCAACTGCATCTGGGCATTTTTTTAATTCCTCTATCTTTCATCAATCACCTTACCTCACCACACCTACCCACTTGTGGATAGATGTTTGAGAGAAGAACATAAGTTGTACAACATTTTTAGGATCCAAATCAAAAAGTAGTGTTGCTGTAAATACTCCTAAGCCTATATTCATATGTGATCTACAGGCACCAAGAAAACACATGCATACAACTAGCACAAATTTAATAGGTATCTCAATGATAAAGTTTAGGGTGTCTTCAAGATAGCCAACACAGGCAAGGAGGTCAACCATGCATGTATACAGAGAGGCCAACGGGGTGGCTGATCTCCTAGCGAATCGAGGGGTTGAGCAGTAAATTGGCTCAAGAGGAGTTAGACAATTAACTTCTAGGAACACTAAATGGTACCCTTCCATCAGCCTCAAGGGTTCAGTAAAAAACATAGTTGCCCTAGTTAGCAGGTTGTATGGGGAGAAGGATGCTTCTCATTTTCAAGAATCCTAAGTCTCATTGCTACATATGTTGCTTAAAGAAGGGCCAATTTTAAACTAGGTAGTTGTTTTGTCACTCACTTTGTGCAATGAAATGACGAGAGTCGAGTCTCCTTATATCACTGTAGATTTGCATATAACAACCTCCAATACAATAACACCATACAATGCACACTTAACTTTATGGTACCTTAGCCTAGAGACTGTTGGCACTCGTTTTGACCTGGAGGCTGAGCTTGTTTGTTGGAGGGTTTCTTCCTTCAAACCCTAGGTGTTCCTGTTCATCGGCAAGAGCTTGGTCTATCGGCGAAGGATATTGTGGTTCTGCCGACAAGGTTGGTTGTGCCGATGGGGGTACCTCAAGTGTTATCGGCATGAGTTTGCATGTGTCTTGGCGATCATTTCAGTAGCATGGTGTGTTCTTTGTATATCGCCGTGACTTTGTGCTATCGGCGAGGGAGTTTCCTGTTGGGCCAATGGCATATGTTTGGCTGATGGATGTCATCGGCGTGAGTGGTAAGGTCGGCGAAGGAGTGTTCAGTTGCTCCGATGGTGTTGATCTCGCCGATGGATCGACGTGGAGGTGAGCGTCGGGAAGACTCTGTGTTTGGTTTGGCCGATGGAACTGCCATCGGTGTGATCTATATCATCGGCGGAGGGGTTTCTTGTTACTCCGCTGGTTGGGAGTCTGGCCGACAATGAAGTTGATGTTCGGCATGTCGGGGTGACGATGTTCCATGTCTTGGCGATATGCGAGTATGGAGTGCCATCGGGGTGACTTGGTGCATCGGCAGAGGTTTTTTGCAATTTGCCGATGGAGGGAAGTCACCCCGATCAGGAGTGCCATCGAGGTGACTTGGTGCATCGGCATAAGTTTGAGATGCTGCTCCGACGGTGTTGGTCATACTGACGGAGGTGGGAGGCCAGGGTGCTGTCGGAGTGACTTTGTTCATCGGCAGAGGTGTTTCTTGTTGGGCCGACAGTTGGTGGTCTGGCCGATAGGTGGTATTTGGCTTCTGGGCGTCGGCGAGACAACTGGAGTCGGCGGGAGATTTTTGAGGAAGGCCGATGGTATATGTTTGGCCGATGGGCTGTGGACGAAGGGTCGTATGTCGAGCGCAGCAAAACGCTCGACACTTGGTATGCATGCGGCCATATTTTTAAAGTGCCAAAGTTGTCTCCGCGGCACCAATGTGGGATTATTCCCTTTGTATATTTTGAACCCGCGGTTGAACGTGTTTTGGCGGGAAATCTTTTTTGTATGCAGCGACGGTTTTTCAGGCGACCGCGGGTGGTTGAGCCATCAATGGCGACTGTAGCAGAGGCATGGGCGAGTTGTTGGACATTCATGTACCCAATTTTTGGCATGAAGACTCCCAAATGGTGGCGCAGGACTCGAGGTTCCTCTGTCTGTTGCTGTAATAAATTTTTAGCGCCATTCCTTTGAAGGATCTGTATCTGGCAGATTTTTTGTAATAGCCATGTAATTAATTGCTGAGTACACTTTCTGGCTGTTATAAGCAGGAAGTGTTACTCATTTTGTGGTTGTTGAAAGTTGAACATTTTGGCTCTGTAACACAATACAGTTCATTTTGGTTGCTCTGTACAGCTAAACCTGTGAGTTTATGTATCTCTTGTTGTATGTTTTTGGCATGAACCCACTGATTTCATGATTAATCTTATATGAGAAATGCTATCTTAGCATGTGTTTTGTTAATTCTGTCTCCAGTATTGCATGTACTCTTCTTCTGAATCTGGATATTTGGGTAATGTTTAGATTCTAGAGCATAGAATTCCTATGTTGAATGTCTGATCTTTTAACTTCTGCTCAAGGGGCAGATTAAACTGTTTTTAGGTTGAACATTGGGAAGGGTATACTGCAGTAGGGATGCCATAAGTAGAGATAACTTAACACTCTGTATTGGGAGATATCTGTAAGGCAGGTATCACATATATCCCCCTGAAGTCCAGTTTTAGCTGTTCATGCTGATCATTCACAGGTGTATGTCTATTGACTCCAGGCCTTGGATAGGCACCAATCTTGCTTTGTGTTTATGTTACAACCATGTCCAGCTTTGCATCCAAACTCAAAATCATAATCAAACTCTAAAACAACCATTAGGACATTAGAATTAGTTTTAGGATCCTCAGTCCTCTGTCTACAACTGCAAATAGGCCCAAAGCTAGCCCCTTTGCTCTTATCTTTCAGTTTTGGTCTACTTACAGGAGGACTTATCTGCTTTTTGACGGCATCCCAATCCTTGTATGCGTATCTCATGGATGTTGAGTAGGGAATACCCCCCTAGGTCTTGCAGAGCCTGAAGAAGAAGAGGAGATAAAATATAGAGTCTATCTCCTACACTGTTGGCCCCTGGCCCAGAGATCCTGTTGATCACTGATGGCTACCTTGTAGGGAAATCTGGGAATAAGCATCCAGTCTGGGAAAAAACCAACAGAGACGATGCTACAGAAATATGAAGGTACCTCCTACTAAAGATGTCATGCCATAGACCAGATACCACTGTACAATATATATCACATCTACAGTAACAATTTCCTTCCAAATGTAGGGTTATAGTCTATGATTAACATGCATAGACCTTTCTAATGTTTATAAGATAATTCCTTAGTCAACACCATACTAGTTTCCACAAGATGTTTCCATAGTTAAAATAAGAAATTAATGCTACTTTGCAAACAATAAGCAAGCCTTCAGAGAGCTTAAAGTTTCCATTTACATCCATGTACAATAACTTAATCAACCCTTAGGATTTTATGGAAAATGAAACAGAAGGTCCTATATTCCATTTATGAGTCCTCTATCCAAATGATGCAGTGATCACAAGTAAATAATATCTACTATTCTATGGGTAGTGCTTAGTCATTCAAACACAGGGAAGTCCATACTAAGATAAATTTGTTCACAAACAGTCTCCAATTTAATAAATACTAGTTTGAAATCACATTTCTAAGTTAGTGCAAGTCATTACAGTGAACTCAAAGGTCATTCTCATCAAACAAATGCCTTCACAATAGACTGTTCTAGTTACAAGTACAATAAAACTATTGCAATGTTACACAACTGTATGCAATTGACAAAACCCATTCTTTCCAAGAGTCAACTAGTAATCAAGTACAATTATGTAGTGTTGTTTCAACATTATATTCCATTGTGGCTTCAGTAATGCAAACCTCATAACCTTGGAGGGAGTGTTGGGGGGCAAGTTGACCTGAACCAAGGATCCAAAACCATCCCAAAACCCCACCTAGGAGTGGCATTATTAATCCCAAGAAGACCTCACATCCACAATTGAGAGAGTGGACATTTATAGTTGAAATACCAACACCATTAGGTTTTACAGCCATGTCAAAAAAGATAACCATGATCCAGGCCAGGTTTCCTCAAGACTCATGGTATGTTGTAATGATAGCATTCTAGCAATTCTAGCCAGGGCTTGAAACTCCACCTCAAACTGTGACCAAATTAATGTAGCTTTCTTCATGATAGAAATACAAAACATAATAACCAATAGTTTGCCACAGTTCGTAAGTCCCATGATCTTAAGTCTGAACTCTCACAGTTAACAATATTTTCCTCATCCAAACCCTTTAGCATAGGCTTTCACAAGACCACATACAATTACACAAGTTAAAGGAAATGTTTCACCAAAATGGTCAGTGTAATTTTACAAGAATGGATGACAAGGAGCTTTACTTCAAAGAAAGGTTAGCTTAGTTGAAGAAGACCAATTGGCGATTTGATTCTTAGTCTCCAACCCAAACAGCAAGACACTCAACCAACATGATGAGCACACCCAAAGTCTCCCTTCCTCTAAATCACTTACAATCCAACCATCAAACTTCCTTCCTCGACCCCAAGGCAAAAAGAAGAATCCCCCCCCCAAAAATGGTTCCCCAGTCCTTCCTTTTCTCCCTCACATACCCCAAAACCAAGCACATTAAAGATTAGTACTTCCCAAAGCTGTTATGGAAAAAGAGAGTTAATGCCTACTGCCAATTATGGCTCCTTCTCAACAAAAAAAAATGTGCATATTAAAATTTAAATGTCCACTATTATATTTTAAAGGTTTGAAATATAACCAACAATGTAACTGTAATGCATGCCCCCTTTAAGTCTTATAATAAAAGGTTAGGAAACAAAGACTTGAGATAAACCCTTTGGTTCGATCATTGACTCGATAGGTGGGTACGATCATTGATCGCACCTATCCATTCTATATAGATAGTGCTGGGGGATAGAATAGACGTAATTCTTATGACGATTCCTCCCCTCCCACCCATCTCTCTATAGGGGGTAAATGTTCACTTAGGAGACCACCTGAAAACTCAATGATAACTACATCGACATGATCAACAAAAAATGACAAGCGACCTATGAATAACAATCCACTTGAGTCAAAAAGACAAGAAGACAAATAGAAACCAAATACAACAAATAGAGTACAACTGTAACTGTTTGTCTCAAGTATCACTCTATAACCTCTTCAAAGATTATTGAAACTCAACACAAGAAATGCAAATTGACATATTAACACAACAATATTCAACTAAGTTATTGAATGTCAACTATTGATACCTCGTTCTCCATCCAAATTACAAAATCGGTCCACTTTTTGCTTTGTAAGATTTCCTTTTCAAATTGCGTTGGTTGCCGGCCATATTTCTCCTCCTGTCAAAACATGGCACATGGACTAGTTAAACTAATTAATATGCAATCATTTACTTTTTCCTAGGAAATAAAAAAATATCATTTAACATATTAAATATACTTACAAATGTACATATCAAGGCCTGTAAACCTTTCTGGCCATTGTGATGAGTGGCACGAAGTTTGTCAAGCTTAGCCTTGAAGGCCTTGTCCTGAAACATATACTAATTCAATTTAATTATGCACAAATAAAATTTAAAAATCGTTTAATAAATTTGATAAAATCTTATGAGAAAATTCAAATACCTGCGTACTCTTCTCACCGGACTTCCTCCATGCATCGAACTTCTCATTTTCTTTTACAAGCTCTTTCCATACTTTCAGACTTATGTCAATTGGCCTTTTTTTGAGCCTTAGCTCGGGAGGGATTTTTTTATCTTCTTTATTTGGTTGCACCAAAATCTCTTGCAGTTTTGAGACATTCGTAGCTTTATTTTCTTTATAGACCAACCTGTGCCAAATTCAGTCTCCATGTCATGGATAACTACTTTTTGTAGGTGCATGTGTATCTCTGAGAATGGCAAATGTAGATGGTCTTTGAACCGGTGAAGGCATGATTCCTTCAACCTATTCACAAATGTTTTTCTAGCATCTGTCGTTCGGACTTTCCCTGAAACCACATCGTATTCTATCTTGGTATCGTAGCTACCAATTCAAGATGCAAAACATGGCGTGGTGGTCGAAGAAGTCTATGTCCAGGGAGTGGCTGGGACATTGGAAGCCTCTACTCCCTGTTCCACATTCTTAGAGGTTACTGTTATTGATTTCCTCCTGGATCTTTTACCTGATCCATGACTAGTTGGGGAATCAATTGATTCCCTTTGACACTGTTGATTTGGTTGCAATGTTTTAGGGGCTTTACTAGATCATTTTTCTATGTATCTGGCAAGCATTATCAAGTCAACACCATCCAATTTGTTCACTGCCTCTAAACCCAATATGGAAGCCAATGCCTCTTTATCTTTGTCAGTCTCATGTCCCTATATATATATAAAATAAATTTCTTCTTTTAAGTTTAGAAATAGAAAACTAAATACTAAAAATCAAAGAAACAATGGAAACATTTACAAATCTATAAATTGATAGTGAATTACCTGATTGTGGCTAGAGTTTGCTCCCTTCCCTCTATTGCTTGACATTTTGAGGTGACCTAGGGCAAATTATTTTCGTCCAGTCTGTGGAGGCAATCGTAGCCATGTATGAATTAACAGTGTGCTTGACCAATCGTAGCCAAAAACAAATATGTAGCCAAAAACAAATCCTAATAGCTTGTATTTTGGGTATGATGTAGAAAGAGACCTTATTCGGCAAGCCTTCCAAAAATGGTAAATACAAGTTATACTGCAAGCAAGGATAATTAACAACATTACTACTCAAATTTACCCTAAAGCGTGAGTACAACATCTTAGAAAAACTTTCTTTGAGCTCAAAATTATATCAAAATCGAAAAAAAACCTAGGTCAAGAGTTAATTGCTCAGCAATTAGAACTTACTTGCTAAAAGGCAGATGAACAAGCTTGATTGAATGGCTGAGGTAGCTAGAAACCCCAAATTTAGTAGCTAGCTAAAGCAATTTTTTATCTTTTGGATGTCTAGAACCAAAAATAAATAAAATACAAATTCACGAATCCATTGTAGAAACTTTTCAATAACTTCTGTTTTTGACCTAATAAAGTCATCGCTTCGCAACCTACAATTCTTAGCAGGAAACCTAAAATAGAGGCAGAGTACACTGTGTTGTGGGCTTAAATGTATTAACTTATTTGTTTTTTTTTGTGTGGTATGTTTTAATGCAAGTGTAAATTTTAATTTTTTTTTTTGGATTCATTAGTCGACGCTAAAGTTGGCGGCTCTAACGCTGACTTTAGCGCTAACTTTCAGCCCTAAATGTAATCTTTTTGGGACACCAAAACTAGCACGAAGTGCCCCTATTTTAGCTTTTGAAGTCTAGGTATAATTGGCATGTTGGCATGAGGAACATTTTGGTTTGGCATTCAAGAGTAAAGATCCCTAAACTCTAATCCCTCAACACTAAACCCTAAACCCTCAACCCTCAACACTATACCTTAAACCCTAATCCCTCAACACTAAGCCCTAATCCCTCAACACTAAACCCTAATCCCTCAACCCTAAACCCTAATCCTTTATCGCTAAACCTTAAACCCTATCCCTAAAGCCTCAACCCTCAACACTTGAACCTTAAATCCTAAACCCTGTCCCTAAACACTCAACCCTAAACAATACTATGCCTTAAACCCTGATCCCTCAACTCTAAACCCTAATCCCTAAACCCTAAACCTTAAACCATCAACCCTAAACCCTAAACCCTAAACCCTCAACACTATACCTAAAACCCTAATCCCTCAACCCTCAACCCTCAACCCTAATCTTAAAGCTAAACTTAAAGCTTCCACTCATTCCACCATCCCCAAGGGAACCATAAATGCAAAATTAGATGTCTCTACTGATAAAGCCAAACATCTTAAGGGTCCTCATGCCTCAGGACATAAAAACAAAGAGTTAAAGAAAAATCAATCCAAAAAGTTATCCAAGCCCATACCTCCACAAGCAAAGTCCAAAACTAAAATGGTATGGGTACCTAAGCAACAAGAAATCAAGTTAAATGAGGCATCTACCTCTAAAAAATCCCAACCATCTACTCCCATCTCAAATTCCCATTCCGCTCAAAAGTGTCAAAACATTCCATCCCACAAGCAAAACAAAAGTAATAAAACACCTAAGTCTATGTGGGTTCCTAAAGCCCTTCATCATCCATCTCCTAAGCAAACATCTCCATTACACCCTACACCACCTCCGCATCATAAGCTTCAACGTTTATCATGATGTGTGTAACCATTGGTCATGGTTCCCTTCCATTCCACAATAAATCTACATCATTCATCCACTATCCTACATACCCTCCACATACTATCCCTATGGTCCATGCTTTGGCATAAGTCTGACATAATCCACATCATAATCCACTATTTTCCCTACATAATCCACATCATAATCCACTTTTCTCCCCTCTAGAATCCATGTCATAATCCACTATCTGCCTAATCCATTTGCCTTCCATGTATCCCTTACCAACATCGATGAGGGCACTCGACATGGTCATGTGTGAGGACATCATTCTCTAATGGGACTATAACCTTTTAGTGCAACATAACACATCCTTCAACCCTCAACCCTAAACACTATACCTTAAACCCTAATCCCTCAACCCTAAATGCTATCCCTAAAGCCTGAAGCCTCAACGTTTAAACCTTAAACCCTAAACCCTCAACCCTAAACACTATACCTTAAACTCTAATCCTTCAACACTAAACCCTAACCCTAAACCCTAAACCCTAATCCCTTATCGCTAAACCTTAAACCCTATCCCTAAAGCCTCAACCCTCAACACTTGAACCTTAAATCCTAAACCCTATCCCTAAACCCTCAACCCTAAATAGTACTATGCCTTAAAACCTAATCCCTCAACTCTAAACCCTAATCCCTAAACCCTCAACCCTAAACCCTCAACCCTCAAAACTATACCTTAAACCCTAATCCCTCTGCCCTCAACCCTCAACCCTAATCTTAAAGCTAAACTTAAAGCTTCCACTCATTCCACCATCCCCAAGGGATCCAGAAATGTAAAATTAGATGCCTCTACTGATAAAGCTAAACATCCTAAGGGTCCTCATGCCTCAGGGCATAAAAATAAAGAGTTAAAGAAAAATCAATCCAAAAAGTTATCCAAGCCCATACCTCCACAAGCAAAGTCCAAAACCAAAATGGTATGGGTACCTAAGCAACAAGAAATCAAGTTAAATGAGGCATCTACCTCTAAAAAATCCCAACCATCTACCCCCATCTCAAACTCCCATTCCGCTCAAAAGTGTCAAAACATTCCATCCCACAAGCAAAACAAAAGTAATAAAATGCCTAAGTCTATGTGGGTTCGTAAAGCCCTTCATCATCCATCTCCTAAGCAAACATCTCCATTGCACCCTACACCTCCTCCGCATCACAAGCTTCAACGTTTATTGCAATGTGTGCAACCATTGGTCATGGTTCCCTTCCATTCCGCAATAAATCTACCATCATTCATCCACTATCCTACATACCCTCCACATACCATCCCTATGGTCCATGCTTTGGCATAAGTCCCACATAATCCACATCATAATCCACTATTTTCCCTACATAATCCGCATCATAATCCACTTTTCTCGCCTCTAGAATCCACGTCATAATCCACTATTTGCCTAATCCATTTGCCTTCCATGTATCCCTTACCAACATCGATGAGGGAACTCAACATGGTCCATGCACGAGGACATTATTCTCTAATGGGTCTAGGGTTGAGGGATTAGGGTTTAAGATATAGTGTTGAGGGTTGAGGGTTTAGGGACAGGGTTGATGGTCAAGGGATTAGGGTTTGAAGATGGGCCATGCTTCTAGGATGAAGAACGAGCATCATAGATTATTGATGGAGAAAAACCATAATCTAATGGTGTTCAAGTAGAAATTAGTAAGTAAATTCATGATCAGTGTGGTTGTTTTTCTTTCAATCATTAATTTACTCTGTAATTTATTTGTCAAATTAACAACATGACATTTGGAGTTTGAAATAAACATGTTGACATGTAATAGGTGTAGATAAAAGTGTTATACTCGACAAGTTCATTCTGTACCACATGGACTTTATGAACAAATGGATCGATCTGTATGATAAAAAGAGAGAAGAAGTGTTAGAAGCAAGGAGACAGTTTAAGAGATCAAACCCAAGGAATACTCCACTTCCCACTGATCTGCTTGGGGAATGGGGCAAAGATTGCACACTAGAATGGGTTACTAAACAAATTCAAAATCAAATAGAAGATGCAGGTATATATTCAAACATAACAGAAGACGAAATCAACATGTTTAGAGGATGTGAAAGAAAGGTATAGTTGGAATTTTATAAAATGTTGTTTCCTTATAGTTTTGACACTATTAACTAGTTTAATATTCATCATTATATTTGTTTTCACTGAAATAAATGGTCTTTCACAGGCGAGGAAATATCTAGCAATGTGGTCATATGGTCGACATTATCGTGTAGAAAGTGTAGATGTAAAGAGACGATCCTTCGATTGTGGCGTCATGATTGACTTCAAGCAATCCAGTCGATCAAGCTCAAAAGATAAGAATATAATTGAAGGGAATCTACAATATGTTGGGAAAATACAAGAAATTATTGAGTTGGATTACCGCTCTTTTAAATGTTGTGTTTTTAAGTGTAGATGGTATGAAGCATTTGAGAGGACACAAATACATGATACCCACAGTGGAGTGTTTTCTATAGATTCCTCATGTTTCCTACCGGAGGATAAGGAGCCTTATGTTCTACCAATTCATTGTGAGCAAGAATTTCTTTAACTCAAACAAGAAGTGGTAGTGATCATTAATCTATTAATTCATAGTTTATTGCGAATATATACATGTGTTTATTAATCAATAAAATTGTTATACCATACGTCTAATATATGTATGTCGTTCATGTGCAAGTATTTTTCTATGAAGATATTTTGGACCCGAAATGGATATTTGTCATACATTATGATCCAAGATTAAGGCATGTATTTGACAATGCATTAGTGGATACTGAGCAAAACAATGATGGCCAACAAAATGAGAGAGAGGGATTAAAGAACATCAAAGAAATTGACATCCATGATGATGTTGATGATGGTTATGTTTAGGCACAAGAAGACAACAATCCAGAGTTAGATGATGTTATGGAAGACAACAATATGGATGGTATAGAAAATGATGATCCAAATACATCTGGTAACAATATAAATGGTCTACAGTCAAATTTCAATGATGATGAAGATGATGCAGGTCAAGATGAGGATGATGATAATATTAAATACTTGAAAGAACATATGAACATTGACAATGATACACTTGATGACATTGTAGTAGACAATAATGTTAATGACCAAGACTTCTAAATTTTTAGAATTATTTGCAATCCATGTTTAAAAAAGGATGATTCTTATGGCCTAAACTTTGTAATGCTTCAGTAATATTATTTGTGAGAAGTGTGCTTCTGGATTAAACTGTGTATGTTTTTGCTTCAACGTTTCGGATCATGCTCAATGATCCATCATCAGGAAGAGGATAATGATCATCATTATCCTCTTCCTGATGATGGATCATTGAGCATGATCCGAAACGTTGAAGCAAAAACATACACAGTTTAATCCAGAAGCACACTTCTCATTATTCATGGACTGTGGAAAACTCATGCCTACTAATATTATTTGTGTCGATACAAATTACCTATTACAATATCCTTAAATTGTTCAATCTTTGGTATGAATTGTTGGTAGAAAAAAATAGGATTACTTGGATGCTTCTTCCATTCATTTTGTATCAACATATGTTCGTGAAGACACAAAAGTTAATAAAATATTAATGCACGTAACTCACAATTATTTAAATAAACAACTTTGTTAACTTTATTATTTTTAAATAGTTTCCATTTTTATGTTGAACATAATTTTGAACATGTAACTAAAAACATCCACAATAAATGCTTTACTGTATTAGCATATTCATTCACATAAGCATAGTATTGAGGCTCAATAACTGATATTCATTCAAATATAAGAAGAAAGAAGTATGGCAAACATAAGAAAAATACATAATGATAACACAGTCATGGAGTTACACCAATGCTTTGTCATAGGTAGTCTTCTTAATATATCCATGTTAATGATTCCCAAGGTGGTGTCAAAACTAAGAGAAGGGTGTAGAGTCCAAGCTTCCTATTTCCAATATTTTGCAATGCTACAAAGAATAAGAGACTTGATGTTGTTCTCAATTTGCACATATGTGAGGCCACTAGAAGTGTTGCTAGTGTTTTAGTAATGTTGAAGTGTTGAGTTATTTTGGAATAGTATGCTTCCTAGATGAGTCTCTAGTGTGGTGTGGTGTCTAAAACATAGAGATACTTGAGCTTGTAGAGAAGCTTGTTAGACATGTAAAATTCACCAACCTATTTGCCTTGTAAGAGCTTGGTATAGTTCTATGCAAAGTACAAGTCTGGTGGGTAGAGAGGTTCCTAGTCAAAGAAGTTGTGACCGCATGAGTCCAAGATTGTGGTGAGTGCATGAACTAGCTACTAGCTTAGGTAGTCAAATACCTTTTTGTCTTTTCCCTTCTCGTGATTGCAGATAACTAGATGGAATTGTTGTAGACATGTCATCCATTTCATGTGGTGCACATTTTCCAATTTGTTTTGAGTTTGCAAGAATTGGAGTGGCTTGTGATCAAAGTGGATGATTAGACCTCCTTTCCCAAGATGTAGTGAGATCATTGCTTGATGGCTTGCATGATGGTATACAACTCCTTTACATGGGTGGAATAGAATTGAACCGTGTCATTTAAAAGTCATAGAGTGGTACAAAAATCTCTAATTGCATATTTCCTCTCAGAGGATTCCAAACCTCTGACATTCCAACTAAAACATCTCAAACAATCTGTTAGGTCACAAAAATGCAGGTTGTTAACCCTAAGAGGTTGCCAGCTCTCTTGACATTTTTGGCTAATGACATGGGGTAGATATGGCTAAACCCCCTTCACTTTAGGCTCTACTAGACCTAGGTTGGTGTACCTTGAAAGATATTGCAGAGTTTTGTGTAACCTTCACAGTGGCAAATGGGTGTGAAGTAGATGTAAGGGTTGGAATGTATTTCTAAGGTTAAGGTTTGCAAATATGAATAGGGTATGAAGATTAATAGTCAATTGGACCAATGCTTTATCTATTGGGAAAAGAAATTAGGAGTCAATGGTGTAATGGATCTTTATATTGACTTAACTCAGATTGTTAAGCACTTATGTAAATATGTATCTTGTGCATATGTGCAAGAATGTTGAGGTACAAGATTCTTGTTATAAATTCCAATGAGATTTCCTCAAATTGCTATGACCTAGCAAAAGGATTTTAATTCTAACAAGATGGAAACCAACTAGAAAAGATTGTTCAATGGATTTTAACCCTGGGCAGAGACCAATAAACACTGACTACTCAGCCAGATTTAAATCAACTTCCTTAGAAACCAATCATACAGATCATATAGTAACAACAAATGTATACTAAAAAATTAATGATATCCGTGATATATTAACTTAAACAACTTGACAAACCACTTTGGAGACAATCATGCAACTCATAAATATTAACATCAACACAACAATTGAACATCAAATTTGGATCCACCAACTAACTCTAATTCTTTTTATTAATTTAGCAATTCATATTAGTTTGAAAACATAGATAGATGGAAATGGATTCTTTGAATACTGCTTTTATATTAAATATGTCTCTGAAATAGATTGGATGATCTCCTTCATAGTAGCCTTGGTATCCTATTTTATAGGATGCAAACAAGCTTTAGGCCTGAAACATTGTACCTTTTCATAATAACATCTTTTGGTAACTAATGCATAATTAACAAACATAAATGAAGATAAAAGCATATGCAACGATCTGATTTTGGCTCCATTAATCTCCATAGAGTGACCCGTGACTCAAAGGCCTGGCAAGGTCATCCTCATCTCCATAATACAAATTGATACACCTGCATTGCTTCACAAAATTGTACTGCTTTTGCTTCATCATAGCGCTCTGGATACAAATAGATTTATTTGACCGATATGGTCGATGTACACTTGATCATCACATGGATCAGTCTCAAGTAAACTGCTCATCGTTGATTCCAGAGTAAATATCTTTCCCAAACATGTATAAGTAGTCTCTATCATCCTTTCCTCATTATTTACATTTTCAAATAGTGGTGGCAGTAATTGACCCAGTTCATTCCTCCAAGTGTCCTTGTCTTTTAGGTTTCCCTCGTCATTGAAGAAGTTGGGAAATGTCAAATCAATACATTGATCAAAATCTTTCAAATCTGCTATCAATATACCATTAAATCTCTCATGTTCTTTCATCAATTCATTATATTGTTTGAGCACTTGTTCCTCAGTGCTAGCTTTAGCATTCAACCCTTCCTTTGTTTCCAACATTCTAAGGTGTAGTCTTTTATGCTCTTGGTATAATTGATGTGTTCTATTGTGCAAATCCTAAACCTTGTCGCTATTTTTCATCATGTGGCCAAACCTTCTTTGAATCAATTCAGAGGCCATACTATATTTGACAGTTTTCAATTCAGTTTCTAGCTGCTCACTTTTCTTTTTATTCTTTTCTGCCTTATACTTCCAATAATTCACATCTGCCAAGGCCTCTATTACCCTTTGATCACCTTCTAGATATGGTGAGTAGTTGGTGGATGAAGGTAACTTATCTCTGTGCAAATCAATCTCTTGTCTCAGCATAGCATTTTCTTTCTTATATATATTATTATCTTTGATTAATTTCTCAATTTGTGCTTTAGTCAACCTTGCAACATTAACATTTAAATCAGTAGTGTCCATAGGATTTGTATCGTCAATCCTTTGTATCAACAGGCTACCAAAACCTTTATTAGGATCATCAATGATATGTGGTCTCTTATTTGGAGGATACAACACCCATATAAGCAATGCTCTTTTATCAGGGTCATACGCTGATCCTCTTCTGATATCATCCATTGCCTCTATGCTAAGTTTCAACTTCTTATCTTGATTTCTATTGAAAGAATCAAATACAATGGCTGAAGCCATGTCCCATCCAGGAATCAAAATCACACCTGCTTCCTATAACAAGGTCCTTCTCCTTTCTGGATTTATTATCTCCAATTCATTGTCGATCTCCTTTTGAAGCTCAGACAACACCTCATCCTATATGTTAGGAGTGATATCTTTCATTCTCTTCCTAGCTTGTTTGCCCTTGTATTCATATAAGAAGGCTTTAAACTTAGGTGTTTTGATGAAATCATCATCTGATATGAATTTATTGTTGGCCAGGTGCCTTATGTCTTCTGATAGATCATTTGGTACTTCCACAGTGACAGCTTCTTTGTCTTCATGCGGTTCATACCCCTCAATGGTTGGGTCATAACTTTACACCCCTTCTTCAAACTCTCCCTCTCCTCCTGCAATGTTTGTGTCTGCAGAGAAACTTATATCCGGTGTGGGTTGAGGTGACAAGTGACCCAGGGGTACTTCATACTCATCCTGTGCATCTTTAAGCTATTTTCCTTTTTTGTTAAATACATGAAGGGGAACATTCTTGATCAATTCTGGTGCATGTGTAATCATAGTGTCCAGTCTTTTGATAGGATCATCAATATCCTAGAAAACTCTGGTGTAGGTGGGGTTTTGGGCTACCCTCCAAGCCTCTACTAACATGGTTTTATGGTACAAACTTCTTCTTTCTACTACTGTAGTTTCATCACAATTTCTGATTAAATCTTCATCAACAAATAGGACATGATCATATCCCTTTAACTTCTGCTTTGTTTTTACACTGTTTATGAAGTGTTCTGGATCAAAATTTCCTCTTGCATTTCCAAAAGGTAATATGAATTGTTCTAATTTACTATCAATTAATTAATTTGTCAAAAAGTACTGTGAAATTTCCAAAGCATAAAGTCCCAAGCATAAATGACTGTTTATGCTGATTCTTGAGATGCATGAAGTCTGAGGAAGCCAATTGCCTAACAATTTCTAAGAATGCAACTTGATCTTCATATCCAAATACTCTTATCATAGTGCAATCTCTGAAAACATACCAATCACCCTAATTATGGTTGAACTTTCCATCTTCATGTCTATCTTTTGGTCTCAAAAACTTCTGTATCTCCAATGAAAAATTGTGGTTGCAAGGATGTCCAAACCGTTTGAATATTGGTTTCACAAAAAACTCTTCAAAGTATAAATAATGGGATCTGTCACATCTGCTATCCCAAATAGCAGTCCATATTTGCACAGGTTTTATATCTCCATTGATGTCTAGGTCTCTTACCCTGAGATTTCTATCCCATAAGCCTATACATTGTCCTTCATATAATACCATATGCATAAATAAAGAATAATGTCTAAATTTACTTCCTCCATTCTTAATAGACATTAAATCATTTTTTATATTATATGCCAGGTATTCAACATAATCAAAATACCACGCATCATGACTCTGTATGTCCGCAGCTAGGACCATGGGCGTAATTTCCATGAACATGGAGGCCTCTATTCCCAATATTTGGTAGGTAGAGTAATATGTGTTTTTGAAATAATCTTCAAACAATTCAGTTGAGTAGGGTGGATCTTCACCCTCTGAAAATACCCTAAGTTGATTATTGTCACCACGAGGCTTGTGCAAGGGTAACTTCCATCTCTTATAATTGCTACTCCTATTGCGGTACTCAACCAACAAATCCTTGATTCTAAATTTCTTGTCTAAACTTGTGTCTAACTGAAACACTGTGGCTATATAGTCTTTGGTAATGGGGAAGTAACTAGTCCCATCGTTGAATTCAATATAATAAGTCTTAGGGTTGAATTTCTCTACAAAAAATTTCATCATCTAGACATTTACAAACACATTTAGGACTACCAATTTACCCAAGTTTAGCCACCATGGGTTTGAAATGGGTTTATGCCTATGCATTTTTTTGTAATGGGAGATAAAGAGATCATACCCTATGACTAGTGTCCATATATCCCTAATATCCCTGTATAAATCTTCAAATTTCTCAGCATGTGGGTTTAGTTGGGCATTTCTTCTGGATTTCTGTCCTGACTCGGGACATTGGTCTAATAAATCCTGGTTTAGATGCCTATCCCTAGTTTTTTGTCTTTTACTCTTTGGGTTCTGAATTATTTCTTCCATATTCTATCACTATGTCTGGATTTCAACTCTATGATTTATAAACGCAGACTAATCTATACAAGCAAGTTCAAAGTACTTACTTGACAAATCGCTCTGGTCCTGAATTGCTTATTCATCCACGCCCTGCACTTGTTCTTTGCAACGCCCTCTGAATTCCCATTCAAGAATCTTAACTCTGTGCAATCAATGGCATCTTGCTTGTGTTTCTCATATCATCAAAGGGAATTTAAATGTTTTCAAAAACATAGCATTAGATCGCCACCTTTATGTCTTGTCACTTTATTTCAAGGTGATATGTTTTGCAATCTCATTTATTGTTCGAGATTTTAGTATGACCCTAACTGGCGTTACTTCGATAATATGAGTCTCCTTGAACAAGAAATCACCCTTTTGATATTTTAATTTCTTTTCATCGCCTTTTCGGAGAGACCCCAAAAACCCTCTCTTCGACACAATAAAGTTTGTTCGAAATACCCTTTACATTATCTTTTCATCGGCGAGACCCCTTCTATCGGTGAGACTCTAAACCATATCACTTCGATATCCTGAATCCCTTAAAGGTTATCAATATTTTTGTTTGATTGTTGTGACACATTTTGGTGTCACGCCAAAGTGCCTTATCTATTTGACTTTCAGGGTATCGATGAGACTGCTGAATGACTCTTACCGATATCCCCTGTCTCTTCGATTTGCTCATTACTTCAGGTTTTCATGTGATTTTCCTTTTGTCTGCTTCTAACTTCAGGTCATCGAAGAGACTATATTTTGAGTCTCCCCGATGGAGTATCATCTTGTCGATGTTAGCTATACTGATTTTTTCATCAAATATTTTACAGTTGAGGTATAGAATTTAGGGCTAATAAGGGAATGGTGATATTTTTTGGGTTCAAGTAGAACGTCTTATTAGGGATTATGGCGGGAATGGAAAAATTTTAAAGTCTAAAATTTTGATCCAACACAATCCATAGAGGCTTAGAGGTATGGTGCTAAAGTCAACGATAATTTAGACATTAAAGTCGGTGCTAAAGTCGGTGCTAATTTGGGCGCTAAAGTTGGCTCTAATTTAGGTGTAATTTGGCACCTAATTTAGCACCTACTTGTTCTGATCGACGCAAAAAATACCAAAAAAGTGCCATCTCGATAAATAACATTGACTTTTTTTAAAAAAATGGAGAAAAATACATTAAAACAGTGGGTGGAAGCAAAAAATGGAGCAAAAAAAGGAGCTAATCACAGGGATTTGTTATAGTGATTGTATTCACACTATGATATAAAGTGCCATGCAAGGTTGGTGTTTGCCTTTTGTTTTGCCATCACACCTTTGTCATGTGTGTGTGCCTTGGTTTGCACACCCTTTTATTTGTTGGTACTTTTATGTTTGCATGTTCAGATGTTCTTGTTTCCTCTACATGCACTTCTTGGCTTCACATAGTTTTAGTGTACCTGTCATGGCTCTCCCTTGTCCACATTATGGGGGGGGTTTCTACTGTTGGTGCTAATGCTTCCTTGGTTTCGCATTGGAGTGAGTTATGTATCTAATATTTGATCCTATGTACTAGGTAGATGCAGTGGTACATTAATGGCTGGTTACCCAGGCTGGTTATTGATGCATTTCAGTGAGATGGAGCATTTACCATATGGACACTCTTGCATTCCTTTTGTAGAGGCAACCTTCTATTTTTACTTGATTAGTTCTTCAGACTTTTGGTACCTATGCCATTTGTATCTTCGAGTTCCAGATGTTTTGCTTTTGTTTGCCATCTGATTCGAGTAGTGTCGTTGGGGGCGCTCATGCAGATTCTTGTCTTCTTGATCTTGATCTTGATCTTGTTTTAGAGGAGGTTCTTCTTTCAGCACTATAGCAGTCAGTCTTCGACAGTGTTTGCAGCTTCTTCATGCTTCAGTGGAGTTCTTCATGTTCCTATTCTTTTGGGACATCCTTTGTGGAGGCTTCTTAGTCCTTCACTCTTTCTCTCTCTTTTGTAGGGAGGTTTGTTCTCTCTTTTGGGGAGGAGTTTTTCCCACGTGGTTTTCTCCTTTTCTCTATTTGTGAGACTCTTTTGTACATGGGTACCTCATTAGGCCTAGTTGCTGGGACCCATCTTTGCTTTCATGCATTTGTCCTTAGTTTTTTAGCTTCTCCCTAAGTTCATCTTAAGGGGGGATGTTAGAGTAATAGGTTAATTACTTAATTAATTTAATCATATTGATTAATTAATTAAGTCATCTTTACTTTATTTCACTTAAGCTAAACTTAGGCACTTTAATAATTTATTATTAATCCTAGGGTTCTCACTTTTAGGGTTTCAATCTCCTTTTATAAGGATTGATCTTATTGTAATTATTCAATCTTTATGCATTTTTGCTTTAGGTTTGCAGAGCACCATTATTGTGCCTCTTGGTCTTCTTTGTGTGACAGGTTATTTGCTTGCAGGTGTTCATTGGGATATGTGAGGTTGGTTTATCAACTTCAACATGGTATCAAAGTGGATTTGCAAGCCCCTTCTTAGATTTAGAGAAAAATTCAAGCAAGAGCCATTTACTGGGTGTGTTTCTATGTAAAATAGAGTATTCCATTGGATTCAGAGCAGCTGGAAAAGGCAGATTTGTCTTTTGTTTGGCTAAATTTGGTTTGGGGAAGCCAGATCTGTGTAGGTTTCAAGAGTGCTTTTTTAGATCTAGAGGGGAACAATAGTTTGGGAGCATTTTTGGCCAAAATCATCATCACCAATGCACTCAGAAGGGATGAAAACCCTAGAATCACTTGTTCATTCACAAAAATTGGAGACTGAAAAAAATCTCTGTGATTTTTTTAGGGTGCATCCTTTTATACAATGGTCCAAAGGGTGCTTCTGCATCCTTTTATCCAGCGGTCCGAAGGGTGCTTCCACATCCTTTTATCCAATAGTTTGAAGGGTGATTCTGGAGGGTGCATCATTTTATCCAATGGTCTGAAGGGTGTTTCCGCAGGGTGCATCATTTTATCCAGCAATCCTCCATCTTGCCCTCTTCTACATGCCCTAATAGAGCAATTTCGCAAAAATTGTCATAAATTTCACATCCAAAGTTAGTTTTTCATAAATGAAATATTGTCAAAAAGCTAGTTCTGCACACTTTCTGATGGTATGATCAGTTTTTTCTGATTTTGTCTTTTGGCACCTATTTTTTCTTTTTGAAGTCAAGGCATCTTTTTTGTCTTTCGAGCTCCGTTCTTGCGCCCTGAATCTCTGTTTTTTGAAAACAAATAGGCGTTGGAAAGGTATCAATGAGCTCTACACAACCACCTATATAATTTTTTTAGATTCAACCCCAGGTATATTTTAATTAGTTTGTCAATTTTATGGCTTCTGTTGGATATCTTGGGCATGCTGCTTCCTGGAAAGGTTCTGTTTGCTTTGATAGGCTTCTGTTATCAGCATAAATCTATTTGCATGTTTTGATCTATAATTATCTAAGGAGATGGGATTCTACCATTAGCATAAATGTAATTATAGATATTGTGGAAGTAATCAACATGAGAAAGAGATGCGTCCTCATTTCTCACATCATCTTTTTGAAATGCTTGCTTCAATCGCTTCTCCTCCTGATGAGATCATTGCTCCACCATCACCTATTGCTACTTTAGAGTTTAGTGTTTCATCATCATTGGCGTCGAGTGATTCTATGCAGCAGGTCAATATTAGTCATCCTAATCCACCTAATTGGGATTCCTATCTTGCAGACATATCATCTCTGTTTGTGGAGCCTCACATTGTTGATTTGGATGACACATTTGAGGGTTTATCTCTCTTGTTTGATGTTTATTTCAAAAAATGTGCAATTATTCTTCTCATGACATTCCTTATTTATTATGAAATGACATATGTCACTTCCACCGCACATATCAATAAATGTAAAATTGGCGCCTCAAAAAGTGAACTTCACTTTAAGTCAAAGGATTGATAATTTTCAGAACTTGAGAACCAACAATAGAGAGTTCAAAAGTTCAAAGAACTCTTGAATCACCGACTATGAATGACTTAACATTGGGACTGACACAAGAACAAGAATGAAGACATGACTCAATACTTTGAAGAAGAGTTGGAGAATCGACAAATTCTAAAACTTTGAAACCTGTAGACAAAGGTTTTGAGAAACATGAAATCGTCGACTATGAAGGGAAAACACTTAAGTAAAAGGCTGCGGCTTAGCTTAAAGAATAAAACAATAAACAATAAAGGAGGGAACAAAAAAGAATAAATAATAAAATTTTTGGTAACATCTTACAATTTACATCGATGTACTTATAATATTCTAATAATTTTTGATTCTTAGATGATCACAGATTGACGACATAAGTTCTATTTCAGGACAAAGTACTGACACACCCAAATTTCTACACAAAGTCTTTAGAATAGAGACAAGTGGACTGTGTTGTATGCCATGTGGCTCATCATGATTGCACTGTGATGTTTCATGTACATCACAAAATTAACAGGTGCGCCCATCTTCGCAGTTGAGGGCTTGCACTCTGCCGCCACCTTGACCTTTATTTTGTATTAAATAATTCATATTATATACAATATAGTATACAATAATCAATATAAATATATTATATATATATCTCAACCATTGATCTAATAATATCTAACAACTCCTGGTTGATTCTGGAGGATTTTGTTGACGATGTGTAGCGGAGATCTACCTTCTAGAATTGAACTACAACCGTTCATCATTATTCATCAAACAGTGGAATAATTTACAAGTGGAACAATTTGCTCTGATGGCTGATGTTTTGGTGGTCACATCAGTCACCCAAGGTGATCAAGTGGATGCAAAATTCAAGCTTTGTAAAGGGAGCCAAGGTACTTTTTGATGTGAGATGTCAAGTCCATACCAGTAAGATGTCAAGTACTATGAGGATTTCTTGAATTGGATGCCCAAATGCTCACAGAGCATGATATGAAGTGACATTTTGGTGTCTAGAGATTTATTTACAGGGTTATTAAGATGTACTGATGGATAGGTAATGATTTTTTGAATTCCCAGCAGTCATGGCTATAAAGGGATGGAGAAGGTTGCTTTCGACAATCAATTTCAAAGTTAGAATGCATTCTTTTTCAGCAGAGGAAGCAATTAGAATGGTTACACAGTTGGGATGTTATCCTTACCTTGAAGGACCTGGTTCTTGCAAGATGAAAAAATGAGCCATGGGAACTCCATGTATGACACGGGAGGATCCAGTAAGATAACAACTAGCTACTTGGGAAATAAAGTGGAAGAAGAATGGTACTTTGTGGAAACATTCTTCTTTCACTGCAGTTGGAAAGTGCCTTGGCTCCGTAGGCAAATGCATCTGGCAACATTGTATGCTAGGTGGTCTTGCATCTATCTGATGGGTTGTGGCTAGTTTTCTCTGTTGATAACTGAGAGGGGGGGGGTGAATCAGTTATCCTAATTATTTCCCTTTTTGAACTTTATTGTTAATTAATGCAGCATTGAATCAAACACAAAAACATTGCCATGAAATAAGAAACACATGACACAGTATTTTTGACGTGGAAACCCTGTTAAGGGAGAAAACCACGGGGTGATTAACCCAAAAATTATTCTCTGTTAGAAGAATAGGAAATTACAAAAATGGCACTTGCCAATTAGGGCTCACTGCCCGAGCACACTGCTCACAAAGAGGCCCACTGCCTACAAGGAGACACACTGTCTACAAAGTGATAAGAATCACAGTCTTGAACTGATTGGAAGCATCTGCATATGCTGGAGTTCAGTTCCGGTTAGGCTCAGTACACTGATCTGCTGCACTTCATCTTTCCTCTGTTCTTTATTCTGCTATCCTTTCACATACCGGATCTTTCTTGCTACTTCTGCTCTGTTCTGCACTTATTCGCATATACACTCACACTATCACACCCTTCACAACTAAATCCATCCTCTATATATATCCGCACAAGTAATTTCATCACTTTTCTAGTCGGCATCCGGAACAGTCTAGTTTCTTACAAACTCTGTTCTGTCGGCTGAATCCTTGCTCACCAAGCAATGCGGATCAAGCATATACTTGTAGATATCATTAATCATGTCGGCCAAACATGATTCATGCCTTCACAACCTTTATCATCAACATTAACACATCCAGAAAGTAGTCTGATACTCTGTCAGTCAGTTCTTCCTCTGTTTTCACTGTCTCTCAGGAATCCGGTACTCAACTATTCATATCTTTTTCCTTGTCCATCACCGGAGGCTAAATCCTTGGAATATACCACTCAAGGTAGTCCTCTTGACTTCCCCAAATCCGCACTGCACCAAGACACTTCCTCTGAGAGATCCGGACCAATCTGTCGGACCTTGCCACATGCTCTGTTCTTGTTCACCGGACCACAACAATCTTCATTCTGACTTCCGGTAGAGACACACCATGACTTGCGGATATGTGGGATGACCTTTGTTGCCATCAATGACAACAACCATGAATCCATATAGTGTCTCTTGCCAACAATCTCCCCCTTTGGCATTGATGGCAACACTTAGTGAAAAATGACTAAGTGTTTACACTATGCTCCCCCTTTGCTGATGCTCTGTCTTTATATACAATTTCTGGAACTCCCCCTTAGTTGGATTCCTCATTTTTCACTGCTCCTCACTCCCCCTTTGACATCAATGGCAAAGGGTAGGGTCCGCACACCAAAATTTTCAAAAATTTTCTATACATAGCCGCATATTTACATACTCACATATACTGAAGAATGTCTGCAAAGGATGTCTTCAATTGGATCAGTTCTGTAGCCCAACTTTGCTTCATTCTATCCAAAATTGAGATGTGACCACTCAACAAAAATGTAAAAGCTTCTGCCCTCTTGAGATCTGTCGGATCATTTGTTTGGGCGGTGGTCTGAGCATCACTGATGGCCTCATGCATAGTTTCTAACTTAGGGATTATAATCCTTCTAAGTTCTCCCATCCGGTTAGTGATATTCTTCCTTTCCTTCTCAAGATTCTTTATTTCATTCAAGACTGCAATAGTCTGACATTCTTGATTTATTATGGAGGAAGAGAGAGGATCAAAACTTTGAGATAAACTTTGTAGTTTGTCCTGTTCCTCGTTTATTTTCTTATCAATTTGTGTTGTTGCCTTTGACCAAGATATACAAAATTTGTAAATGTCACCGCCATCCTTAAGAGCATTTTCTAAGCTCTTTATTCCAATACTCATAATTTTCCTATCGGTAGAGATTAATCCTAATACTTCTGAAAATCTTTTATCCAAAAATTCCTTCCGGACCTTTTCTTCAGCTGATTTTTCTAGAGATTCAAAATGTGTATTAACACTGCTGACTAAGGTTTTGAGATTACCGGAAGAGGAGGCTGTTGGATCTATCTAGATTGATGGCATAATCTTCTTAAGCACTCCAGAGGCAGCCTCTATCAACTCACAGTCTTCCATATGAGACTTTAGTAGTTTCTCTTTGACTTTCTCATTTGCAAATGAGGCTATTTTCATTGTTTGCACCGGTGACAAAGAGTCAAAATCTAATGGTCCTTTTAGCAGGTCCGGTTCATCAATTTCTATAATGGCTTTTGTCAAGAATTCTTGAACAGTTTGTGCTGTGTCTCTTGCTGGAGACAGATGTTTCTCTGTTGGGGTCTTCTCTTTCTCAGCATCCTTGGTGCTGTCAACCTCTTTTTCTTTGACTGCTGCTTCTTTCTCCTGTAGTTTCTCTTCTTCTTGGGATCCGGAGACTATAGGGGAAACCGGAGGAGAGATGTTAGTCTGTTCAAGGCCCACTTCTTCCGGAGCAGATGATTCCAAATCCGCAGCTGTTTCTGCACCTAAGTCCTCTACAACAGGAAGATTGAACCTTTTGAAGGCCTTCCGGAGGATCTCTTCTGTCTCTTTGGCCACTTTGTCAGTCTCACCAAGCATGAGTTGATTCATCCTGGCTTTACTTCTGAACTCATCTTTGCAGTCTTTGAAGATTATGTTCATTGTCTTGGGATCAATTTGAGGATATAGCTGAATAGCTATCTGCTCCCGGATCTCAAGATCTTTTGCATGAGCATTATTCTTTCTTATTTCTAATTCCTTTTCTAGGCTTTTAGGAATAAGAGATATGATCTCAATGAAAGCCTTATTGTATATGTTCAGATACTTGACTGTGGCTTCCTGCATAATCTTTTGGTCAGCCTCATTGTAGTCATCATAAAATTCAGTCATTGGTTGAAGGTTTCCATCCACCGTAACCGACTTGATTACACTCTCTAGAGACAGAGTGGGCTTTTCAACAGATACCTCTGCCATTTCATCCTTGTCTTGGCCTGTGGAGGGTTTACCGGATCCTTTCTTCTTCTGCTTCTTTATCTCTTTTACTCCCTCATCTGACTCTGTTTCCTCTTCATCCTTTTGGCTTTCATAAGCCCTTGTGGCTTTTGTCTTAGATATTTTACCGGATGCCTGGACTTCCGGTTTTGAGCTTTTGGTTGTGGGAGGTGCAGATCTTTTTGATGATCTGGTCCGGGTGGAAGTTTCAACCGGAACACTTTCTTTACTTTTCTTTTCTTCCTCAGCCTTCCTCCTCTTTTCCCGGCTGGCATCAAGTGCCTCTTTTGAGATGCCTAGGCCTTGAGCAATATGCTCTACTTCTTTTCTCACCTTTCTCTTTATCTCAGGTTCCCTGAGTTCTACATGGATCTTTACACTCAGCTCCTCAAAGGTTCCAAACCTTTCTGCCTTTGGATCTTTGGGCTGACTTAGCATGTGTTGAACATGCAGCTCCACTATCTGTTCATCCACTTCATACCCCATGGGCATGATCCAGACAGTCCTTGGCTCCACTGCCTCCATTAGGCACTGATCAGTGTCCACCATAAAGCACACTGAGTCTTTGTATTTTTCAACAAGAGACTAGGGAATTCTTTCTCTTGTTTGCATCATGCTTTGGAAGTTTTTGAAGTATCCCCATAGGGCTGTATTTCTTGCTTTGGCATCCCCAAGCCCATGTAGATAGTCTCTTATTTGGACTGCAACAGGTTTGTCATTCTGCCATACCCATCCACTTGATTCGGGCAGCTCATTCATGAAGTAGAAGAATAGACATACAATAAGAGTACCATACTTAAAGGAATTCTTCTTGTCCTTCTTGATTTTCTGTATATTTTCCATTAATTGGCTTAAGAGCAGTTCGTAGAGATCATATTCTGCATTCTTCCTTAGCATCTCATAGGCAGTATATACTGCAGTTCCGGATACAGAATTCTCCCTGCTGGAGTGATAGATCTTGTATCCTATTATCATGGACACATACTTGATACCCAGATCAGAAATATCTTCAATGGTCATTGCCCTCTTATCAAATTTTGATCCGGTGGCCTCAGTTACAATGTTATTTTTGACAGATTTGAGGATAGGTATCCCTCCGGAAGAGTATAGACCAGTTACTGCTCTAATTGCCTCTTTTGTGATCTTGCAGGGTCTATCCAGCCATAGGAAGTTGTCATGCATCATGCTCAGTACATACCGGACCCATTCATCTTCTTCAAAGCAGGGGAAATGAATAAATTGCTCAAATTGTTTCTTCTGGATACCCTTATACTCTGGTTTAAGCTCAAAAGCATTGTCTATCAGTTGCTTGTGATAGAGATCTCTCAATTTGAATTCCCCAAATTCCTCAATGCTTGCATGTATGTAAACCCTAATGTCTTCTGTGTGTAAAACTCCGTGAGGAACACTGGAAAATGCTCCTAAGGGATCTACCTCCAATGACTTGTATGGATGTTTCTTAAATTCAGGTCGGGGCCTATCTGAGATTTTCACTATATTTGGAGTAGCCATTTCTTCAAAGATTTGCAGTGAGATAATGAAAACGGAGAATACCTTATGCGCCTTCGGTTTGCACGGAGTGGTTGGATTGATTTCTTTATGCAATGACTTCGGCAGGAGATCTTTGGTGTGCTTGATGAATCTTGTTGCAGAGCTCCACTTTTCGCTTCTTCTTGAGTGCAGAATGAGCAAATGCTTTTTGAGAAATCCCTTATATTGCTCCGCAAACCCTAATATCTGATGGCAATAAATGCTCGACCTATATTATTCCGGTTTGCCTTATCCGGATAGCTTGGAGTATCCCGGATCAGTCCTGATCTGTGAACATCATCCGGATATTTCAATCATGAATAAATCGAGGTGACACATTACAAGAACATCCCAAACACTCTGTCCAATCCGCAGAATAAGACAATGCACTTCCGGATCTCTCCGGACCTTTTTGTAATCCTCTGTCATACCGGAGCATCTCCCGGAACAGGTCTTACTTGATCGATCACAGCTTCTTCATATCTCCATGCAGACCTCTGAAATCTTATCTGGATCATCTCAAGACTTATATCTTTAAACCCTTTACTCCACATCTTGTGCCACATCTGGCACCACTTGATTGGCTGGGGGAACAGGATTTTCTTTGAGTCTCCCCCTGAGCCAGAGCTCACTTTTTAATTTTCGGAAGAAATATCAGCACCGGAGTCTGGTGCGGATCCAACCTCTACATTCTCTGAACTTTTCTTCACCCAAATCTTGCTCATCTGATTCCTAACTTCATCCGCATTCATCTTTTGTTTACCCTTGTCTTGATTCTGATTATACACCGGACCTCTTTTGTCCTGATTCTTGCTTCTGCAGACTTTAGCATTATGACCGGACCTATTACAGATTTGGCAAATAACATTTCTTTGCATATTTGACTGATAACCTCTTGATTTGCATTGATTAGCCATATGACCTACTCTATTGCATGTAAAGCATCTACCTTTGAATGAATTGTTTACTTGCATATTTCTGCATTCATGGGATTTGTGTCCATACCTTTTGCAGTTAAAGCACTGTCCGGAGAAGGATGAATTAATCTGATTCATTCTCTTTTTGCATTGATTAGCTTTGTGACCAAAGTGGTTGCAGCTGTGGCAGTATCCATTGAAAGATGGATATCTTTGAGCATTGGGCTGTCTTACCGGAGGTCTTCTAGGTCTATTCCTTGGATTTTCTGATCCAAAATTCTTTTGACCGGATCCGGAGCTTTCTCCTTTCTCATATCCCAAACCATACTTGTCATCTATCCTCTTTTGACTTCCAAGAAGAACTTCAAGTTGAGCAGAACTTATCTTGAATTTCTCTTTATATTCATTTGCTGTTTGAAGGTCTCTTTTGAGAGAGGCAATTTGATCCTCAAGTTTTTCTTCATTATCTTTGGCATCTTCAAGATCAGATTCAAGATGTCTGATAATCCTGTCCATCTGGTGGCATTCTTCTGATTTTTCTTTAAGAGATTGTCTTAGATTGTCTTCAGCTTTTCTTTTTTCTTCAATCTCTTGAGTAAATTTTATAGTTCCTGATTCCATTTCATGTCTTAACATAATGACTTCTTTTGATAACTTTTCACATAACTTGGTTTGCTCAGTCAATTCTTCATTTGTATTGCTTTCTTCAATTTGTCTTGCCAATTGTTGGAGCAGCTCCTTTCTCTTTTTCATAGAGAGACTTAATTTGTCTTTTAATTCTCTCATGAATTCATCAGCTTGTTTAAGTCTTTCCTTTAATTCATTTACTTCAGAATTTGACTGTTCAAGATCCTCAAGGGCAGTCTTGAGTTGCTCCCTTAAACCATATGCATCCATTTGAACTCCCAGATCTTCCTCAAGCTGTTAGGCTCTATTAGGAGGAACTTAGCTCTGATACCAATTGTTGATAACTGAGAGGGGGGGTGAATCAGTTATCCTAATTATTTCCCTTTTTGAACTTTATTGTTAATTAATGCAGCATTGAATCAAACACAAAAACATTGCCATGAAATAAGAAACACATGACACAGTATTTTTGACGTGGAAACCCTGTTAAGGGAGAAAACCACGGGGTGATTAACCCAAAAATTATTCTCTGTTAGAAGAATAGGAAATTACAAAAATGGCACTTGCCAATTAGGGCTCACTGCCCGAGCACACTGCTCACAAAGAGGCCCACTGCCTACAAGGAGACACATTGTCTACAAAGTGATAAGAATCACAGTCTTGAACTGATTGGAAGCATCTGCATATGCTGGAGTTCAGTTCTGGTTAGGCTCAGTACACTGATCTGCTGCACTTCATCTTTCCTCTGTTCTTTATTCTGCTATCCTTTCACATACCGGATCTTTCTTGCTACTTCTGTTCTGTTCTGCACTTATTCGCATATACACTCACACTATCACACCCTTCACAACTAAATCCATCCTCTATATATATCCGCACATGTAATTTCATCACTTTTCTAGTCGGCATCCGGAACAGTCTAGTTTCTTACAAACTCTGTTCTGTCGGCTGAATCCTTGCTCACCAAGCAATGCGGATCAAGCATATACTTGTAGATATCATTAATCATGTCGGCCAAACATGATTCATGCCTTCACAACCTTTATCATCAACAGTAACACATCCAGAAAGTAGTCTGATACTCTGTCAGTCAGTTCTTCCTCTGTTTTCACTGTCTCTCAGGAATCCGGTACTCAACTATTCATATCTTTTTCCTTGTCCATCATCGGAGGCTAAATCCTTGGAATATACCACTCAAGGTAGTCCTCTTGACTTCCCCAAATCCGCACTGCACCAAGACACTTCCTCTGAGAGATCCGGACCAATCTGTCGGACCTTGCCACATGCTCTGTTCTTGTTCACCGGACCACAACAATCTTCATTCTGACTTCCGGTAGAGACACACCATGACTTGCGGATATGTGGGATGACCTTTGTTGCCATCAATGACAACAACCATGAATCCATATAGTGTCTCTTGCCAACATTCTCTTCCAATCCATTGTTGCATATTTCTAGCATCCTAGTGATGGATTGTGGACATTGGTCTCTCCCAATCCATTGGTTCATCTTTCTGGCAGCCAGCTTAGTAGGATGAGTTTTTTGGATTCCTTCTAGACAGTCCAGACTGTAGAAGGCTTCTTCTTTCGCCATGTTAGCCTTTCTTCTTAAATTTGGACAAAAGCCACAACGTTATTCCTAATTTCATTCACATATTCTTCCCGCTCCACTGGCCAAGGGTCAAATGAAGGCTTCTTCTTCATTGTGTTGTAAGGAAAATATGAGGGAAATACACAGTGTTTAGTTCTCTGTCAACGTAATATATTCATCCAGCGAGGGGCCAAGGGCTTCTTCTTTCACCATGTAACCTTTATTATAAAGGGATGTCATCTTTCTATAATAGTTGTTTAAGTTTTTTGACTCAATAAAATGAGAGATGATTCTAATTCTAATTTGTTAATTTCATTATTTATTGTCATTTTTCTGTAACAGTTGTTTAAGTTTTTTGACTCAATAAAATGAGAGATGATTCTAATTCTAATTTGTTAATTTCATTAATTACACACATTATTAATCTCTTTTCTGAAGGATTCAAGCTTCCAAAATCATTCAATCGATCTAACAATAAATAATAAAAGTTCAAGAATTAAGTTATTATCAAAAAATAATTAATTACACACATTGTTAATCTCTTTTCCGAAGGATTCAAGGAATGATTTTGATTAAACTTATTTTTTACATATATTCTGAATTATAATACTTCCAAAATCATTCAATCGATCTAACCATAAATAATAAAAGTTTTAGAATTATGTTATTATTGAAAAATAATAGATAATAAGACAAACAATTAAAATGTTGATGACAATTGTAATCTATATCGATAACCCATATTATATTAAACAAAAGAGTTTTAGTTTACAGCCTACAGAGGATTTTTTACATAGTCCTAATCCAAGGTGCCCTAACATGAACCTTGGATAAAGGCATACATAGAAAAGGGAAAATTCAAAATAGTTTAAATTTTCAAAAACTAAAAATAAAGCTGTTAGTGGCCACCGTTCATTTGTCTTCTAACAACTGCCACGTGAAGAAGAAAATTTGTAGCATAGACAATAGACCTTGCCCTTCTTAAGTAATAGTCATGTAAATCATTATGTATAATAAGGGCCATGTTAAAGCTCTCCAATGAGACTCTAAAAATTGCCGTCCTTGCCTCCTTAAGAATGTGTTTAGCTGCAGTCAAGCGCTCTAACAAATGTAAAGGGAAAATTCCAACCTTATCCCATGGTCCGGTATCACAATCATAATAATTTAAAGCTAAATCAAGCTTATCCCCAGGGATAAGTGATTCTTGAATCATTACCTTCCCTATCATCTTCACCAGACCTGGATCATTGAGCAGGTCCATTAAATTTGACAGAATTGCACAGACGATGTCACTAAAAAGATTTTTTTGAGGATATTGTGAAAGAATATCATGACCAATAATATCTCAGACATCATCGTCAACCAGGGGGAGTTAATCATAAACACCTTCCATAGTTTTTTCTCATCATATCTATCCAAATTGACCATTTCCCACTTGCAAGGCAAGAGAGAAACATGATGAGGAATCAAATGACTCATCATTAATCTAAATGATAGCAATTCGCCGCAAAATTGTGAAAACATAAACAACCAAAAAAGAAGGAAGATGCCTAATAAACTTATAGAAGAGGCTTAGGGCTATATTTATTGTGTCACATCTGAAAATGTACAATATCCACATGGCACACCACATTATACATAACAGTCACACTTGGCGCCAACACTTATTTCCATTTACGGTGGGTTAATTGTGATCTCAATTTGGATGGATGTGAAATAGTGTCACACGATAGATAGGACAAACTACACTTGCAGTACCTTTATCATTAATTAGAGTCATATGATTGATATGATTGAAAGCACTTAACCAGCTAGATTAGCCAATGCCAATTGTGTTCATTAATGGCAAGTGACAAACCACATAGATTAGCCAATGCAAATTTCCAGAGTATGAAAGAGTCAATTAAATGGAGTTTCTTGTTATTACCTATTTTTCACGGTAGTACATGTGTCATGTATATATGATAGTGTTTATTGTTTCAACCTTATATTGCATTACTAAGTATCATATAGTAGAAGAATCAATAAACTGTAAAAGTTAAAAGTAATGACTTTCATTACAACAGATATGTGAAGAAAGTAAGTTATTAAGTACTTATTTTGTGTTCATTCATGATTTTGAATTTAAATGTGTGATAGAGTTCATAGATGTAAAATAGTAATAAGTGTGATAAGAAATTTTATTTGTGGCATTGTGCGTGGCTATGCAGGATGTTATTGCTTTGCAGTTCTCAGAATGAAGAAATAGAAGCCTTCGTCAAGTGGAATAAATCATGTCAAGAATGGACACTTTTAACATTTGCAAATGACGCATTATATTCTGGGTGGTGGGTTCAATCTCCCACACATGCATGCATGTATGAGAAACTAGAAATTTGAATTAATGCATGGAATTGGTATTGCAACTCAATTGCCAGTGACCTGGAGAAATCAATTTAATTCTCCTTTACTTGCCTTATTGTTACCCATACTTAGTGGTTTCTTATACATATAATGCAAGGTTCCATAGAAAATCATTTAGTGACATTGTGAATGAGTACATAATTGAATTTGTAACGGAGACATTGCCTGTTAATAGGATAGTTATGGACTACAGTGAAATATTCATTAAGCATCATTGAAAAGAGGAACCAAAGATTTTGGAGGACCAAAGCAAGGATTCAAGGTTGAAGGATAGAAGTTTTGTTTGGAACTTTGAGGTTGGTTAGATGTTCATGTACGATGTAATTCTCTAATTTTTTTGAAGGGTGATGTTAAATTTTAATAAAAAATATAGAAGTAATTACAGTTTGAAATTGACATGAGTTCAATGGCAAATTGCAATGTATACAGATGGTTCAAATTTTGAATATTAAATAACATTCATCACATGGAAAAGATAAATGAGTTCAATGGCAATGTATAGTGATGTATAAAAAGGGCAAAGATAAATGGATGTATTACGTCAATTCAAAATTTTAGGGTTTTTATGTTATCACAATTCACTCTACAAAATCCCCAAGTAAAAACACTACGGTTGGTGTTGCCTAAGGCATTTAGGGTTTATCCTTCTAATTGATCATTGACATGTGTAGCCAGTTTCCCCAACTTAAGTTGTTCTTTTATCCCCTTGGTGGTCACCGAGTTACCGACCCCTTTCTTCTAAGTTACCGGCCCTGAGACCCTTTATTTTATTTTAAGTCTGATTTTGTCACGGGCATCACAACCTCCATTTAAGCCTATATTTCTGAAGCTGCAATGGTGCGCAAAGACACCATGTGTTCCCTATGGGTCCTTATTTTTAATCTCCCCAATTTATTTTAATATTATTTTGATATATGTTTAATATTTATTGGGCATATCCCCTTTGAGGCTCTAACATGTGGCGGTCTCTATTGTCTTGTTATAAGGATTTGCCTCATCACAACCTTGCTTTAAGTTAAAAACTTAAAGCTGCGACGGTGCGATAAGGCACCATGTATCCCTTTGGCCATGGTAGGAATAATAATTATATAATATAATAATTATTATATATTATAATAATATATATGTTAAATAATTATTATTGTATATTATATAATATAATATATGACAATAATATAATTATTATTGTATATTATATAATATAATATATGACAATAATATAATTATTATTGTATATTATATAATATAATAAATGACAATAATATAATTATTATTGTATATTATATAATATAATATATGATAATAATATAATTATTGTCATATATTATATTATATAATATACAATAATAATTATTTAACATATATATTATATTATAATAATAATTATTAATAAATAATATATGGTAATGATTATATTATTATAATATAATTATATAAAATATATTATATAATAATAATAATTATATATAATATAATTATTATCATATATTATCTTTAACACTAACGAGATTTATAAAGTATAAACATAACCATAACCCTGATTAGATTAAAACCTTATTCTAAACCTAATTTAAGTGACTGTACAAGTTATAAGTTATCATAAATAATTAAAACCACTAATAATATTCATCATGAAAGAAGTTATAATTTATAAATCCTTGATTGTACTAATTCTCAATTGTCACTTAAAAAAACACAAATGGAGATAAGATGCATAAACAATTTGCATTCTATCATTTAATTCAAGTGGGGAGAGTACATCATACAAAAGTACTCATAGACCAAAATCCTCTATAATTTATTGCTCTTAAACATAGACTACAGACATAAAATTACAGATGGTGATTACATTGCATACTTCTGCATTCATGCATTATATTCTGCCTTTGCCGGCTAGTTGTACTTCAAAATTTTATCAACTCTTTGCATATAAGTCAAGTACTTGGCATCTAAGGATGTTTTAGTTTCTTTTATGAAACTACTCAAGCTGGATTCTAAATTCAGTAGCCTATCGATTTCAGCATTACATTGCACATGATCAATCTTGCTCCTAGTGATGATTGATTTGATGGAGACATGAACTATGCTTCCAAATTCTGCTTTCCAATCTGATGGAGACTTTTTAGTTCCATTAGTAGTACAAACTGGTAGTAGAGAATACTTTTCAAGAGACCTAAAGCTATTAATTCAATTCTTCAGTATTAAATCAAGTCGATCACAACAACTAGAGAATTCATTCAAAAGTCCTATGACTTAATGTGTGCCAATCACTCTATCTGGCACATCAAAACCTATGTTGACACTATTATAAATATGATTCATCACCTGCACACAGGGAATCTAAGTACCTAGAATATCCCTTAATGCTGACTCATTCATAGTGTGGCTTTCAATTGCCTTTTTCAAATTACTTAGACAAACCCATGCATCATCTACTTTATTCAATGCTTTACTCATCTAATGATCCAAGAAGTTTTTAATCAAAGCTACCTATTCACTTTTGTACTCTTCTTTGAGTTTGTCAATCAGACTGTTGCTCCTCAAATTTTCTTGTAATCCAGTAACAACCATAGAATCTACTTCATATCTTGATAAACTCATTGGACTAGACACATGAGGTGTCGATAAGACTTCAATTCCAGTGGAAGGAACAAGTGATTTGAGCTTGTTGTACTCATGTAATAGCTTCACATAATCCTCCCTCTGCTTGTCTAGTTCTGCTTGTAGCTTCTTTGCTGCAACTTCACTAAATTTTGTTGTAGCTACCACCAACACCTAAGGGGTAGTGGTGTCAGTTAATCTTCTCACAATTAACTGGCCTGTGAGCTCATTTATATCCCTTGCCACTTGTGGTTTATTATCAAATGGAGCCATAGCCCAAATTGCTAAAGTCTCATGATTGGCATTAAAACCTGCTCCAAACAATTCTTCTGCTTGCTCATGTGTCAATACTTCATCATCAAATTCATCTTGCCTTCTAATAGTATCCATAGCAATAGCAAATGAGATATCCCATCCTGGCAAGAGCAATAAACCACTTTCCTTTACTAACCTTCTTCCTTCCTCAGGGGTGATGCTACTAACATCCATGTCAACTTCCTTCAAAACCCTCTGAACAATTGCCACCTTATCCTCAATTTTAGCTTTACATTGTTCCTCATTCAACTTCTTCAGGTACATCTCAAACTTCCTCTACACAAGTAAAGCTCTAAATTCCTTTGATTTAATGAATTCATCATTAGATAGAAATTCCTTACAAGCCAATGCCCTAACATATTTTACAGTTGCACTGCTTTCTTGTAGGCTCAATAACGTTCTTGATGGGGAGGCAACCATATTTCATTCCTAGAAGGGGACCTTAACACTTGATCCACCTCATTGAGGTCAATTTGGTTTTCCTCAACCTCCTCTGTCAATGAATAAATAACTAAAGGTTGATTTTCAATAGTTGTTTTAGGAGGAGGAAGTGAACTCCATGCCTCTCCTGCAACCTCCTCAACCATAGGTTGAGCAGGTTCTTCAATATTTTCCTTAGGCAGTTGTTGCCTCTTAGGAGATTATGGCTTCCTTTTGGCTACAAACTTGAGTTCCTCAAAATGTTTCAACATCACTTGCATCCTATGAATAGGATCACCAATCTCACTGAAGGCACCATTGTATGTAGGGTTCTTCAACTTCCTCTGCCTTTCTCCAAGGAGAATGAGACCCAAAATTTCTCTTCTCAATTTCATCTCTTCCTCTGAAACACAATTTCTAAGAAAATCCTCCTGCTCATCGAAACAATGCTTGAACCTTGATCTATGTTTCTATCTCCTTACCCTGTCAATAAAGTGCTCAGGGTCATAATTCCTATGCTCTGTTGTGGGTAGTCTGTATTGTTGCAATTTTACAAAGCAGGTCTGAATTGTTGCAATTTTACGAAGCAGGCCTCCAAACCTTCTTTAGCATTGATAAAGAAACCAGGGAAACTAATTGTTGAAGTAAGGAAAGTCCCCTTTTTACTATTCCTCAAGTGAAACTTATCAGATTCATTCAGCTGCCACATAATCTCCAAAAATGCAATCTTGTTTGGCACTTTCTTGGGCAATAAGTGGGGTTTGACATTTGCACCATAAACCCTAATTATGGTTACATTCCTGTAAAGGAACCAATCACCCCAATTGTGATCCATCACACCATCTAGTTTTCTCTCTAAAGGCTTAGCAAGTCCATTATCTCCATGGAGAGTATAGGCCTCTCCTATCCTAATAGTCCCAACACCCTTTGTGCAAAATGCTCCTCAAACACCAGGTTATTTGCATTACTCCAAAATGAGTCCCATAAGTGAACTCTGCCTTGAATTGGTATAGGTTCTTCATCCTTGGTCTGATATTAGATCTACAATTCATTGCCCCAGAATCTTCTCCCATAGTGCAATAAAATATGGCATAACAAGGAATACCTAGAAAAGGTGGGGGCATTATCTCCCTGTTTGAATCCTACCAATTCCTTATGGATTTGTTCAACCATAAATGTAGCATAATCAAACCTCTATACTGGTATTTATCTTGTATATCAACAATCATGACCAATAAATGATTTGGTATTAGGGGATTATAATAAATCCCAAAAAATTGATAGAGGGCATAGTAAGTCTTCACAAAGTAGTCTTCAAATATGTCAATGTTGAAAGGTTATGTTTCATGGTCAAATATTTTCAAATGCTTGCCCATGCTTCTTGGCATGTGAAGAGGTAACTTGTATGTTTTGTAAGCCTGCCTGTTTATGTTGTATTCCTTTTTAGGGGTTCAAACCAAACATTTCGATTATCAATTCTCTATTTAGATGGAAAAGTTGCTCACCCTTATAATTTTATAGCACCTGAGTGTTTGAATTGTATCTCTGGCTAATTGCTCGAATGAGTTCCACATTTACAAATATATTAGAGAAAACTAATTTCCCTAAATCCAATTCCCAAATGTGTGAAATGGGTTTTTCCAGGGGACAACGGTTGTATCCAAAATCAAATAGCTCCCACCCTCCTATTGGTAGGATTACATCCTTAATGTAATGAAAATCATTAAACCTATCTGTCAATTCCTCAATACCTTGGGCATGTTTATATTTTTTAGAAGATCCTGAGAGTTGGTTTATAAGGTCTTGGGATAAATCCCTCTTGATTTTACCCCCATGATAAGACCTTTGACTCGTGATTACAAGCAAAAGGACAGGCTACAAGGAAAAAGGGGGGTGAGGGCTTGACAACTCTAACAACTTGGGAGGGTCTTTACAACTTACAATATTACCATAAAACCACAAACATTTAACATTCAATGCAGGTCACAGTTAGCCCTATTGATCAGCATACCAATCTATCAATGATTAGGGGCTAGGCAGTCACCCGCACAATCACTAGCTACTCAGTCAAAACTTGCTTCAACTCATAAAAATCTTCAGTATGCTTGGAGCCTCGAAATTGCAATGTGCATAATGGACTTCAAAATGGAGGTTATTTCTTGTTGTCTCCTAATTAATTGCTCAATTAAACACATCCTAGCAACCTGCATTCACATGCTGCGAAAAGTCACTTCTTTTGAATATCAACGGTTCGATTAAGATCGGACCTTGGTCCTTGAATCAATGGTCATTGCAAGCGAGGGCCATATCACAACCTCGAATGAAGGAACAACACTTTAAAACTGTGTAGTGCGCTGGACTATTAGATCTTTATTAGTCGAGTACCTTAAAACACCATCGTTGATATTATAATAATATATCTAAAATAGTTATATATTATTATTATTATTATTATTTTTGCTCGATAAGTGTGGGAATTTATAGGCTGGCCTACTCCAGCGGAGGCCATAAGGGGTATTTCCTCCCCATAGAACTACCACCGCCACCATAGCACAGATCGCCGATGGTGCGGCCCTTGCTAAGTTTGCCACCACTGTAATCATGTCGCTTGTAGCGCAAATTGCCACCGATAAATTCCTCACTATATACCACTATTGTCATGACCATGTCGAGCTGCGGAAGACCAAGATACACCAGAATTCAAACACACTCCACTCAAGAACCACAGAGTGCCAAGAGTCACCTACATAGAGCCACAACCATTTAGAAGCCAAGATGTCTTTGGGGTGATTTGAACCTTGGTCTCCACAATAATGACCAAGTGGTCTTAACCACTAGACCACACCCACTTGACAATTATATATATTATTATAATATGATATTATATTAGATATATAATTATATATCTAATATAATATCATATATAATATCATATATATATTATATTATATTAGATATATAATAATATATATTATAATAATATATCTAATATAATATATTAAAATAATATATTATAATTATATTATAATAATATATCTAATATAATATATTAAAATAATGTATTATAATTATTTTATAATATAATTATGATATATATTATAAATATAGTAATTATATTATATATATTATAATTTATAATTATTATATTATAATTTATAATATATATAATAATTATATTATATTATATATTAATAATAATTTTATTATATATTATATAGATAAATATTAAATATGCTAACCAAGTTACACTAATTTAAATCGTGACTGTAACCCTAATCGTACATGGAACCGTAACCATAAGTGTACTATGTAACCATAAGTATAAATCTTACTTCCTTGGATTGGACAAGTGTCACCATATTGCATCATTGCAACCTCAGTACTTGCTGCTATCTGGAAGCATGTGTGATACGCTCACCGTAAGATCGCTCTTGGTATAACAAATTAAAACATTGTCATTGATTTTACTATTATTATATGAGTCATCAAAGTGGGCCCGACTTCATATAAAGGTTTTAAGGGAGCTTTAGATTTCAATGCGATGTTTCACTGTTCGATGAATGTTTCGATGGACGGTTGTAGTTGAATTCTGGAACGAAATGTTGGAGCGCTAGACTTGCAAACTCAAAAGGTCTCCAGAATCAATCTAGAACCGTTAGATTTACAAAGATCAACGGTTGACTAATTATTATATATATTATATTATATAATATATAATTATAATTATTATATAATATATCTAACCTATATTATAATATTATATATAATATTATAATTATAATTATTAAATAATATATTATAATAATATACATAACCTATATTATAATTAATATATTATAATAATATATATAACCTATATTATAATTAATACATAATTATAATTAGTATGCAACGAGATACTCAAGATTTTGCATAAGATGAGTCTACACTGTACTATAGTTGTATTAACTTATTATTATTCTTGCACCATTACTAATTTATTATTATTATATGAGTCATCAAAGTGGGCCCAACTTCATATAAAGGGAGCTTCAGACTTTAGCGCAATGTTTCATCGTTTGATGAATGTTTCAATGGACGACTGTAGTTGAATTCTGGAATGAAATGTCTAGAGTGCTAGACTTGCAAACTCAAACCCCCGAAATCAATCTAGAGCTGTTAGATTTACAAAGATCAATGATTGAGATTATACAATAGTTTTCAATTCCACCGCTTGACGTACGTGTTGTATTAAATTATTAATTCAGACTACAGACTTGCAGGCCATCCTTAAATTTTGTTTGAAGTGGGAGTACAACAATACAACTACAAAGTTGTAGTTGTATTGAAGAATACACTAGAATATACCTAATAACTTTTAAACAATTAACTTCCATGAGAATAGAATGAAATTTATATCTTATAAGAAGAGAATGCAACATGTTTCACTTGCTTTACTTCAGTGTTCACATGTGGCACTTAGTAGTTTTAATTGATACTATTTGGAAGTGAGAGGGTTAAGGACTCAAGGAGATTGCAGTGCACTATAAATTTTAAAATCGATTGTGCGATGCCACAGAGTCACTCAGTGATAGTCTTTGTATTCATCTTTTCTGGGGAAGTGAAATACAAAAATACTTCACACCTATTACTATTGTCCTTGAGACTTCAGTTTTTTCAATCTTGAGGTTTAGGGTTGAGTGTTTACAAGCATGTCTACCAGCACTACTAGACCAAATATTGGAAAAGACAAAGAAAGAGACAAAATAGACTACGATGTATTGGTTAAAACCTAAGGTTTTACAGATGAATACCATGACATGTAATCTTTGCTAGGTTTACCTCAACACTTAGATATTCATTGGAGAATAATGTACTTAAAGTGCAACCTGACCCCCCCAAAAAAACCAATTAATGGTATCACTGCACCATGGATGGTTGGATTGGGATGCCTGATGTTCCCTGAGGTTTTCCCTTGCCCTAAATTTATCATGGTCTGTGCCTAGAATTATGATGAAAATAAAAGAGCAATTGTTAGAAAAGATAGCGAAGAAGTAATGTTACCCATTAATTTGGCAAATTGTTGGGTTTTACCACTGCAAATTGCAGAAATGTCCACATAAACCTAGAAAAACTTGCTAGTACTTATGAAGCACTTAGTGAAAATGATAAAAATTCTTTTCTCAAATCTGTAACATTGGATGGTGCCCTATGCAATCAGAATCATAAGCCTCCTTATAAGATTGATATTTTTAAAACATGGGTTCAGAATATAGTTTCCATGCTACTGTTTTGCCTTGGATTGGATAATAATAGTCAAGTGGATGCAAGCCTCCTTGAAATGGTATACAATATCCATAAATGCACTCCACCCACCAAATATAGATTTCTTGAGCACATTGTAGAATCCATGCATGATCAATTTTTAATGATTAAACGAAGTCAAAGTGAAGCTCCCACTTCTAGTTCCAACAGAAAGACATTTAGGTTCATAACCTACTTGTGCTATTTATTTCTAGTAAAGTTTTCTAGGATGTTTCGAGACTACATGAATGGACCCATAAGATAAAGATGTATCATAATCAAAAGAACTATAATAATTTTGTGGACTACTTTTTGGCTTCACTGTATCAAGCCATTACAAATACTCCAATGCCTAGATTGCTCGAGTCTTGTGTTGGCAATATTTATTGTCATTGATGTCAACATAGCATATGGAAATGTATAAACATACTTGTATAGAGGAAGAGTTAGTATGGTCAAGAAAAACCAGTCCGGGAGAAGAGAAAACAATCTAAGTATGGGGAGATGATTAGTTTTGGGTTTGAGCATGATGCAAAGGTAATCATTCATGTTCTATAGTTCCTGCATTCCCACATGTATATCTAATCAGTTGGGTGTGCCACACTTAATGATAAAAAGTAGAAATCTCACCAAGGCATTCACAGTGCACACCCTAAGGTGGAGTCATCTTGAGTTGGTCCGCATTTCTCTGCAGAGAAATCTTTTATCTTACAGTTTTGAAGACAGCTTTACTAAGGAATTGAAATGATAAATCCAAGGCTTCAAGTCCTCATATCATTTGTATTACAAAGGGCAGAGTATCAAACATCACTTAAATAGAGGCAATATTGTCTATTTCAGAGCCTTAATACACAAGTTTGAGTTTTGCGAAGGATGAAACATGTATAGATCAGTCATTAGAGGGTGTGCAGAGACACTACATGTGCCAAGGGATATCAGGTATGATCCACATGTAGACAAATTTCATTTTCTAGCACCGCATTAAGTTATTATGTCTACAAGTAAAGTGTTGAGCATAACTGTCCTCCGGACTCTTGGTTATCCATGCCAATCCTTTGAATTCCTCCAGAATCATCAGATAAAGGTGTGTGGATCTAACAAGAAGCATATAATGATGTTTAAGCTCATTCCCAAAGGGTTTCAGGTCTTTCATTTCACCACAATATCATATTTTGACATGTTAAGTATCACATGTGATTTGGGATGCTCTGTTTCCTACAGATAGTCATGTTTCCTGTCTTGTGGATGCATAGATTGATTTGATACTTCAGAAGTAACGAGTATGAAGGTTGTTGAGTTCATGTGTGATTGAATTCTTGGTCCTCATAGAGGTTTTGGCTTCCCCCCAATTGTATGAAAATGAACAGATAGTAGTATTGAATAGTTTAAGTCGACTGGTTAAGTATCTGACATGTGTGGAGGATCCTGATTAGTTTCCTTATCTATGAATGTATGGAGAGATGTGCTTTGATCCCCTCAATTAGGTCCCGAGGTCCGCAACAAGTTTTTCTTATCATATTGTATGTTTTGAGGCCAACTTGTGAAGAGATACACGATACATCTAATGATGTTTTGATGCCAACCTAATCAGTGTTTTGAAGTGATGCAGAGGATATTTATAAAAGATAAATTTCATTTGTAAAGAAACAAGGTGAATGTGAACACAATAGAGTAGAGGAAAAGATATGAAGTGTGTGAAATCAATTTGAGGATATGTATTGAGCAGAAAAAGTAAACTGCATTATCAACATAAGTTGGATGTGTTCTTTATAGTAGTCCATACATTTGTACTACCTTTGTAAAACCTATTGCAGTGAGAAAATACTTAGGGAGGAGTATCTTCCTTGGGTGGTAGCCCTAAATCAAAGTTGTAATACAGCCCAAGTAGTAGCTTCCTTGGGTTGAAGCCCTAAAACATAGTTGTAACATTTTTGCAGTGAGCATATTATATTGTGAGCTAACAGTCACTGTGGTTTTTCCCCGTCTTAGGGTTTTCCACGTTAAAATATTGGTGTCAGGTGTTGATTCTTATGTAGCATGATTTCCTTTCTGTTCTATATGTTATTCAGTTTTATTTGTTGATATCTAGTTAAGTAAATTAGTATGTGTTGATTCACCCCCCCTCTTACCACCTCATTGTGTTCAACAATTGGTATCAAAGCTAAGTGCCTTTGAGAAGCCTAGTTCAGTTGAGGTAGATCTTGCACTTGAACACATAGAATCTGAAGCTATGGAAATGATGTATTTGTACCAGAACTAGATCTAGAAGCAATGGAACCTAAAGGTTGGTATCTTGATGGGAGTGAAGTAGACCTTGAGGAAGAACTCAAGTCAACCCTTAATGAACTGGATGAAGTAAGAGGACTAAATGTAGAATATGAAGACATGCTTGAATTAGTAAAAGAGACAATTGACAAGTTGAAAACAAAGGCCATGGAATCAAAAGAAGAAATTGGCAAACTAAAATCCCTAATAGAAGGAGATAAAGGAGGTGACATAAAGCTCAAGGAAACATAAGAAATGATTTCAAATTTGAAAGTCATGGTTGAAGAAGAAAAGAAGATTGAAGATTGCTTAAACACCAAGCTTTTTGAGAAATCAACTAAATGTTCAAAACTTGAGGAAGAAGTTGTTACTCTAAGAAAAGAACTGGAAAAGGTAAAATAGTAGATTGACAAAGGACTAAAACTAAAAGGAGGAACTGAAATTTTTGATGGAATAATTAACTCTCAAAAGCTAGCAAAAGAAAAATCAGGTCTTGGTATGAAAAGGGAAAGAGTCCTATGATCAGTGCCTCTGCAAATGTATATGATAACTTTCATTTAGGAGGAAAGTTTGAAACTAAGAAGGAAGAGACCTACACTGAAGATCCTAAGAAGAAAGCCTACAAAGTTACAAAAGAAGATGAATTCACTCTTGTCCAAAGACAAAGGAAGAATGTGAAGAAGAATTTCATAAATCCTCAACCTACAAGGCAACCAACTCACATTAGGTATTCTCAAGGCTTTAATGAAAATTATTTTACTTGCAATAAGTTTAGTCACAAAGTTGTTGATTGTAGGAGCAAGATAAATCAAAATGCTTTAAGATGTTACACTTGCAATAAAGTTTGTCATAAAGCTGTTGAGTGTAGAAGTAAGACAAATGAGAATTCAGTTAGGTGTTATGTCTACAATAAGATGGGACATAAGGCTAATGTGTGTAGAAGTAAAATGCCAAGGAACAATAGGGATAATGCTCAATCCTTATATGGATACTGTTATACTTGTAATAAGTTTGGCCACAAAGCAGCTAGCTGCAGATCAAAGGCAAGAAGAAATGGAAATGCTTAGCAAAAAAAGTGCACTTGTCATGAGTGCAATCAAACAAGGTACTCTGTAAAGAATGTGAGGCTTGTTTCCCAAAAGAAAGTTGATATTGCTCAGTAAAGGATGGAAATGAACAAAGTATGGAAGAAGAAGGAAGTATGTGATGTTTTCAGACCTCTGCCTAGTGCAGGTGGATCCTCCAGTAATTAAAAATGAAGTAGTGGTTTAGGAGGAGTTACAATTGCAAAACTCTTCAAACCCCTGAATATGCAAGATGCTTAATTTCTCATCATTTTGTCTAGTGTTGTTTTGTGCATACTAATATAAGGAATTGAAGAAGTCTGATCAAGATTCTAGAGAAAAATCTCTGAATGTAGCAGATTGCGGAAGTCTCTAGGATTTACAGTGATAAGGGCATCTACCAAAAGGATACATGGACTCAGGGGTAGTTGTTACTGTAAATCCTTCACCCCCCTTCATGATGCTGAAAGAATTCAACATGTAGATGAGCTTGACAAAATTTTCAGAGCAATTGACTAGCTTGCGGAGGATTACTGAGTATTTGTTGGCTTCAGTACATGAAAAAACAAACTAGGGCAAAACTGTGAAGGCAATTAATGTAGAACAAAACTGGTTGGTGAGAGATGTATATATGCAGTATTTGATCATTCTCACCATTGTTTGAATGAAATCAAGCAAGTTGAAGAGATTGACAAAAAGCAAAGGATTCTCAACAAAGTGTTGAAGCAAACCCTACTCTCTGCATCTACAGGTATTTTCCAATTTCTTTGGTTAAAACCCTAATTTCTAAAGGTAGTATAATGGTGACACCAGTTGGGATTGATGTGTTTGAGAGGTCAAGGCCAAGGTTCAAGAAACATCCTTTCAAGTCCACTGCAATAGATAAAAGTGGTGCCTTCTCACATGTTCCAACTAATGTGATACACATTGAAGATGTTCGCATATATATTCACTCACCAATAGATGAATATGATCATCTCAAACTTAAACAATTTAGGAATGATAACTTGTTGGGAGATGATTTTAAGTTAAAACTAGAATTTTCAAATATTGCCACCAAGAATCTTGACATCTGGAAGGGTTTTCTGAATTTTTGATATGATGATGCTTGGGTAAGAATAGTCTTAAGTTAGATTCACAAGGATTTCTTCTGTTTGGATCGACCACACATGATCACCAAGGAAGTCATAAAGGCTATAACTAGTTTATGCTCCTCCAGATCAGTGCCTATCCTGAAATTTGTCAAGAATGAAGAAGTGATGAGACTCACCAGAGCCAAATTTGACAAAAGGATCTTGACTGTGAATGGCATTAAGGACTTGGGGGTCAGGTATGCAACCATGAATATTACATATAAGATATACCACACCAACAGGGAGAACTCAGCCATAGCAACTACAATATATAATGCATATCAAATGGTTAAAGAGGGAAAATACTTTGATATCTATGAGCTCCTGCGGCAATAGTTGATGGACAATTTAAAGAGAACAAAGGAATCCAAGTATAAGTTCCAGTATGGATCTCTCAGTATATGCCTCATGTTTTAATTTTTGAATGAGTTACCTGCAACAAAAGGAATAGTTTGGAAATCAGACACCCTTGTTGCCCATCAAATTAAAGACTACATGAGAAGCTTTTTAGATAAAAAACTATGCAATACTGCATTCTAGGGATTCTTCAAAACATTTGAGGAAGAAATGCAATCAAGAGAAAGAATTCCAGCTAAGGTGGTGGAAAAATACAAAAATGACATAACTTTTAGGGTAGATAAAGATAACTGTTACATGGAGGCTATTGAGCCTAGGACCTTCTAGATTACAATGAGCTACCTTACGAGGTTTCAGAGTTTGACTTGGTGGGATATGCTGATATGCTGCTCAACAAACCTAAGGATCCCTCCACTGAAAGATTTGGCACATATGATGAAATCATCAATAAATTTGTGAAGAAGGATGTAGAGGAGAAAGCAGAAAAGATAAAATCCAAAGCAAAGAAGATGAGTACTGACTTGGAAAAGATACTTAATTACCCTGAAGGCTCTACAGAAGAAGCACAAGCCATTTCCTCTGCACAACTACCAAGGAGAACAAGCAAATTAACTTCAGCTACAACCTCTACCTCTGTCACCTCCAGATCTTCACTGCTTGCCAAGAGAGGTACCACATAGTTCCTTGAGAAATCCCAGACCATTGAGAAGAAAATGCCTAGACAAAAGAGTCAGGCCAGAAGAGGCAAAGTGATTCTAGTAAATGTTGAAGACATTGAAGAAGAATAATAAAAGAAAGAAGAGGTTGTGTCTTTGACAAGGAAGAAAAGGACCAGAGAAGAAATTAAAGAAGAAGAGACTTCAAAAGAGAAAGGAAAAGGAGAAGCAAAAATAGGTAAGAATTTGACTATGCTCCTTGGCAACTTGAAGCAACTATGAATGTAATTACAAAGTATGGTGCCCTAAAAGAAGTTGCAAGTATTTATGATGAAAGGCCTTCCAATGATAAATCCACCCTTGAAGAAGCTATAGTTAGATCTATGGGAGCCCACAATTTGGATTTAATTGAAATTATAGACCAACTACCCAAAATCCTTGGTGATGTTACTAAAAGAAGGAATGATGCCTTAAGTGAAGAAGCTGAGATAAAGAAAAGTGCAATTGAAAAGACTTGTCCCACCATCTCCAAGGAAGACAAAGTCAAAGTTTCTAATATTCTAACAAAGGAATTTAGAACTAAAAGAAGATTAAATACTCTGATGTCAAGGGATGAAGAAGAGATAAAGAAACTGAAAAGGGAGACACTGAAGAAAACTGTTGAAGTCCTCAAGGAGATGAAAATTAAGGTGGGAATTATTGAGGATGTATCTGATCAGTCTACCTCTGAAGAAGATGGCAATGATAAACCTAAAAAGAATGAGGAGATTGCCCCTCCTAAGATTACTAAAGCACCTGTCATAGAGGGACATGACAAAACAAATCTACCTCCTCCGGACACCTCTACAGGACAAAGTGTGCCTCCTACAGACAATCCTGAGACAAGACATAATTCTCCCCCTCCGGAGAATACAAGAAATGAAGAAGAGAGGGAAGAAGATAAATCCAAGAAGGATCAGGAAGAAAAGAAGAAGAATGAAGAGGAACATAAGGATGAGACAAAGAAGGGAGATAAATTAGAAGGAGTGGATGATATAGGTCAAAATGCATCAGAGATAGAATCTCTCAAATACCTATTAGGTATGTAGTTGCAGTTTCAACCTATGGTTACCCCTCAATTGTTGTAGGTTCTAACCAATGAAGGATAGATATACCTAACAAGCATCTCTCCTTTACAAAAATTATAGCTAGGCAATATATTGCATGCTTCTGCAAGAAAAGAGTTTTTACAAGAAAACCTAAAGAAATCTAGTGCTATAGAGGATGCGTTTAAATTGGTGCAAGAAGGGTTACTAGAGGTAACCATTGATCCATCTCTATCTCCAGAGCAAAAGCTCAAGTTGCTAATGGACTCCTTCAAGGATCACTCCTCCCACTTAGACCAGAAGGTAGAACAAGAGGCAACAAGAAGAATAAATGACAGAAGAATGGCTGAAATGGTTGACAAATGTACCAATGCACATAACAAGCTTAAAAAAAACTTGAAGAAATTCAAAGCTTGTATTGATGAGGCCACAATACTTTATCTATTCTACCTAAAATGGCCAAATTCCACAAAGAACATCAAAGCTCAGATGGACTCTATTGAGTCACATTTATCCAAGTTGGCCAAAACTTATGAGTTGTCAAAAGACAAGAATGGTGCAACTAGGGCACAGGTGGAAACTCTACATGCACAATTATCTCAACTACAAGATCAAAGAGAAAGCATAAAGAAACAATTTAGTCAGTTGAGAGAGGCAGTAAATTTGATAATTGCCTCAATGTCTGGTCTGCTAGGGGAAGCAGAAAAGGTAGAGCAAAAGATGAAGACCCCAAGAAACTTAGAGGAAGCTGAGGAAATATGCACGGTGAGTGAATGTTAGAAACATATGCTAACATCAGAGTGTGTCATTTGGACTGCCACTATTGAACAACTCAAGGTAATCTACAAGGCCATCATACCATCCAAGTGAGTTGTTAGAGCAATGTAAATAAAACAATTTTTTATGTACACAATATTGCGGAGGTATTGAGTAGATTGGCAGTACCATTTTGATTTTCAAAGGTACAATTTTGTAACTAAATAACACAGTCAGGGGGAGTACAGGGTTTAGAAGTAGTTTTGTAAAGGGAAGTCTATATAGTGTTTTGGATTGATACAAACAAAGGATGTCAATCCCTTTGTCCTTGATGTCAAAGGGGGAGAGAGAAACATATGTCTAAGGGGGAGTATATGTTGCCATCAATGACAAAGGGGGAGATTGTTGGCAATATGTATTGTCATTGATGTCAACATAGCTGATGGAAATGTAGACATACTTGTATAGAGGAAGAGTTAGTATGGTCAAGACAAACCAGTCTGGGAGAATAGAAAACGGTCTAAGTATGGGGAGATGATTAGTTTTGGGCTTGAGCATGATGCGGAGGTAATCACTCATGTTCTTTCATAGTTCTTGCATTCCTGCATGTATATCTAATCAGTTGGGTATACCACACTTAATGAAAAAAAGTAGAAATCTCACTATGGCATTCACAATGCACACCCTAAGGCAGAGTCATCTTGAGTTGGTTTGCTTTTCTCCGTAGAGCAATATTTTATCTTGTGGTTTTGAAGACAGGTTTACTAAGGTATTGAAATGATCAATCCAAGGTTTCAAGTCCTCATATCATTTGTATGAAAAGTTACAAAGGATAGAGTATCAAACATCACTTAGACAGAGGCAATACTGTCTCTTCCAGAGCCTGAATATACAAGTTTGAGTTTTTCAGAGGATGAAACATGTATAGATTAGTCATTAGAGGGTGTGTGGAGACACTACATGTGCCAAGGGATATTAGGTATGATTCGCATGTAGACAAATTTCATTTTCTGGTACCACATCAAGTTATTATGTCTGCAAGTAAAGTGTCAAGCATAACTATCCTTTTGACTCCTGGTTATCCATGCCAAACCTTTGAATTCCTCCAAAATCATCAGATAAAGGTGTAAGGATGTTTAAGCTCATTCCCAAAAGGTTTTAGGTCTTGCATTTCACCACAATATCATATTTTGAGATGTGAAGTATCACATGTGATCCAAGATGCCCTGTTTCCTACAGATAGTCATGTTTCCTATCTTGTGGATGCATAGATTGAGTTGATACTTCAGCAGTAAGGAGTATGAAGGTTTTTGAGTTCATGTGCGATTGAATTCTTGGTTCACATAGAGTTTTTGGCTTCCCCCCAACTTTATGAAGATGAACAAATAGTAGTATTGAACAGTTTGAGCTGACTGGTTAAGTATTTGACATGTGCTGAGGATCCTGATTAGTTTCCTTATCTGTGAATGTATGGAGAGATGTGCTTTGATCCCCTTAATTAAGTATTGAGGTCCACAACAAGTTTTTCTTATCATATTGTATGTTTTGAGGATGACTTGTGAAGAGGTACACGTTACATCTAATGATGTTTTGATGCTGACCTAATCAGTGTTTTGAAGTGATGAGAAGGATATTTATAGAAGATAAATTTCATTTGTAAAGAAACAAGGTGAATGTGAACACAATAGAGCAGAGGACAAGATATGAAGTGTGCAAAATTAGTTTGAGGATATGTATTGAGCAGAAAAAGCAGATTGTATTATCAACATAAGTCAGATGTGTTCTTTATAATAGTCCATACATTTGTACTACCTTTGTAAAACCTATTATCCCTAAATCAAATTTGTAATACAAGGAGTAGTAGCTTCCTTGGGTTGAAGCTCTTAAACAAAGTTGTAACATTTTTGAAGTGAGCATATTATATTGTGAGCTAACACTCACTATGGTTTTTCCCTGTCTTAGGGTTTTCCACGTAAAAATATTGGTGTCATGTGTTGATTCTTGTGTTGCATGATTTTCTTTTTGTTCTATATGTTATTCATTTTTATTTATTGATATCTAGTTAAGTTTTAGTATGTGTTGATTCACCCCCCTCTCAGCACCTCATTGTGTTCAACATCTTGTAGAAATTGTGCATTCAATTGGGAAAAGAAATACAATTGGCTGACTGGTACTTCATGGAGGAATATACTATCCTAAGATTTTATGGATCAGGAGTAGAGCCCTAGAAACTTCCAATACATGTGACAGAGAGGGTTTTTGCATTGGAATACATACGACAGATGGATAGTACAAATCAACTACACTTTGTTAGTTAGCAAAAGAAGAGCATATTTCCTTCCTTACCTTTTTCATGTGGAGGGTTCACATTCGAGAGAAAAGCATTCACTATGGCACATCAAATTTTACAAATTTTAAAATTTGATGTTGACTCTCACTGGCAATATGACCCATGTGATGTGATTAAAGCAAGGCTTGTGGCCAATAAGAATGCTCCAACTAGAATTCAACATGAAAGTAAACCCCTGCTAGAAATGTTGAGAAACAAGAATTCTTGGGATGAGGTCAGAAAAGTCATGGAAGAAACTGCTGCTCAAAGAGGTATTACTTTTGAAATATTGTCATCAGAAATAATGGGATTGCATCCAATTTCACAAACATAGAGAGAGGCAGAGGTGGAAATCAAGAGATACAACAATTTCTATACAAGAGATGCTAAAACATCTACATATACAAAAATTCCAAAGACTCTAAGAGATGCTTGTACATAGGAACAATGGCTACAATAAAAAATTAATGTCTTTTTGTCTATGAGGAAGGATCTCGGTGATCCAAAAGCTACTGCAGACTTCAAAGAAATATTAAAAGATGAAGAGTTCAACAAATTGTGGGATATAGTGCATCCCTCTGAAGCTCAAGCATTAGCAACTAATGTTGAAAGGGATGATGAGGAGGAAGACCAACCCAGAGATCGTAGTGCCTATGCATTCAAACCTCATATCAGTGAGACCACAAGACAAACATATACTACAGGGGCATCAATAGCCCAAAAATTGGGTTATGAAGGTGGTGGTTTGGGGCCCACAGGACAAGGCATTTGGATGTTACCAGAGGTAAACCCTAGAAAACCTAATGATCTTCTAGGCATTGGAGCTAATGAACAATCCAAAGGGCATACACATACAAATAAGGAGATTAGTTTTATTCCATCTTTAAATCCTTAGAGTGAGATATAATCACAAATAGTACCACAAGGGTCTTCTGATGTTCAAGTTTCTCATTCTTTTCCTGTAGGAGATGGTGGATATTCTAGTGTTACTGGTGGAAAATCTGGTGATGGTACAGGTAATAGTAGTAGTAGTGGTTAGCAAGAGCTGCAACAACAAACTCAGAAGAGGCCAATAATATCATTAGATGATACTATAGACAAACTTAAAGAACAAGGCCTTGTGAAGACTAAGAGGCAAAAGATTATGATAGGTTTTGGATTTGATTCCACATCCACATCAAAGCAGTTGTTTCCAAAAGGCACCCCCCTCCTATCATTAGTGTGACTTGGACGAGAATAGCTAATCCTCAGCCTCAATTAATTAGAGATGCCCCCAACACTACAACTACTTCCCCATTCAAAGTTGTGTCAATAGTCACAAGTTATTATTACAAAGCCGAGTTTGAAAATAAAGCAAATATATCTAAAAGACATAAGAAGCAAGTGCTAGAGATAGAGACTACTAGAGCCTGCAACAACCAGGGTATTGCCTACATTTGACACCGAAACCAAAAAAATGGAATAAATGATTGTTGTGCCCAAATTTCAAGATAAGCTAGAGGATTAGATGCAACACTTTGACTATGAGGTGAGCAATGTCCAAGTGGATTTTTCTGGAATGAATTTTTTTGACAAAATTAATGTATCAAAAAGGAACAACAAAGTGGTGTACATATCATTGCTAAAGAAAGAGAGATAAAAAAAAGGTATGGTTATTTTTAATTTCTTGGTAACCTTTGTTTAATATATTGTCTAAAAATTAGAGTTGCAATATAGATAGGTTCCAGTAATTGAGTTACAATAGAAGGAAAATATATTTAGTGATGTTATTTCCATTCATATTGATCATTTTCATTTGTTATGTCTACCTATAACTTTTCTATTGCATGACCAAAGAATTAGAGAAAAGGATAAAAAACTCTGTATCTACATCTTCAAGTGAAGTGAATGAAAAGACAGAGGTGGAAGTGAAAAAACTAAAGAAAAGGTTAAGTGAAATGAAAAATAATTATGATAATGAAAAAGCCAATTCAGGAAAATTACAACAAACCCTGAATGAAGCAATAAAAGGACAACTATGAGAAGAAAATGTGGAGAAAGAGAGAAAAAACTCTAAAAATTTGTAGATAAAACCGAGGAATGTACAAAAGGAAATAAAATCCTCCCAAAATAAAGTATTTGAATTTTATAGAAACACAATGGTTTATATAAAACATAAAATTTGGGAGAAAATAATGAAGAGGATTGATAATTTGTCTAAATTATTTGAGTACACTGATGATCTACTATTTTATAGTAATTCAATGAAACAATATATTTATGAAAATGGAGACATGGCAACTTCAAGACAGTTAGATGTAAACAAAATTTTGCAATCAATCTACAAAACTAGTGACAAAGAATTGGAATCCAAAGGAATTCAGAACCGTATTGATGCCACAATAAAGGCCTCATCTATCATTCGAAAATGTACGAAGTTGGAAGATGCACAAGTACTTTTGGACCAAGCTGTAGTGTTGACAAAGAGGCTGCAAACAAAGGAAGAATACTTAAAAAAGCTTGGTTTGCTGGTGGCTTTTGACCCATCATACCGATACATTGGAAAGGTTGCTTTCAAAAAGAAGATGAAGGATAAAATGAAGTTGGATAAGGATCAGTTTCCCCAAAATCTTGATGAGGCAGACTTTTGGATTCTATCAAACCAATGATAACCTTGAATGCAACTTTGATTGATACATTCAAGTCAAGTACTGGCATCAATTTATTCAATTATAAATTGTTAGCAAACTTACAACTCGGTTACCATGAGTTAAGACATATTGCCCTTCCATCAAATGAAGAGTGGAACATGCTACGAGAAAATGATATAGTAATATGTGTTTCCAACAGAGCATTGTGCAGAGTTGGTTTTGAGCAAGTTATTGTAAATTATAAATGTAATACTTCTATGTATTCCTTCATTTGAAAATCAATAGAAGATTGAAATCCATTTATGTGTTCAAATTATTTGTATTATTTAATTACCTACTTCAGGAAAACTCTGGTTTCTACATACACATTAAATATTTTCTAATGTTGTATATTAATATCCCACTGTTGTTGATTACTATACATTTAGTTGAATGCTTGTAAAACTTATTAGTAATCACACAAAAATAAGATGAAAATATTAATTTTTTAAATTGAAAATGAAAAATGTACATCACTGATAGACAAATAAAATGTCATCAACAACATGTTGGAGTTTGGAACATGAAATACAGTATAAATACCTAGTAACTACTAAATCCCTTCAAATTGCCAAATCATCTCATCATCCCGATTCTCCTCCCTCTGACCATGATATCTAGTGTCATGATCATGTTCTTCATTTTCTTCTATCTCCATATCTCCACTTAAGAGCGTCTCATCAACACCACTACCACTACATGTGGTACTAGTATTCATTGTGTCACTGTCATGTGTGCTATTATTGTTTGAAGTGTTACGCAACACTCTTCTTTCACATAAGGACCTCCAGATTGCGAGTGCCCTATCAAAAGCAAAACTCTGGATATCATGTCTAGTTGTATACATTCTCAAGCAATTTTCCAAATTCTTGTCAAGTTTATTTCTTATCTTTGATTTCAAGAACCCCAATGCACTGAAAACTCTCTCATCTTCTACTGACCCCAATATCATGGTTTGACATAAATCAACAAGTTTGAAAAATTCTGATAATGCATCATGCAATATTTCGCTTTGACTTAAGGTTGCCCAAAGCCTTTTTATCGATCCATCTTGGTAGGGAGCCTCCATGAGTTTAAATTGTTCCTTCATTGAAGTTGCAAATCGACCTGATTGCTTTGTAAGCTTAGTTTTATTTAAAATTCCTTCTATTTGTTGTCCATCGAATTCTATACTTTTGCAAAAATGATTTATTAAGGTCTTTATCTTGTTTTAAAAATCACTTGGTTGACAGTTGACCCAATATTGAGGATACACTACAGAAATGGCTTCAAGCAGTTCATCACGAGAGAATTGATCTCTAATCTCTGAGGAAAGAGATTTTGCAATATTCTTTAAAGTAGTACTTACAGAATTAACAATCTTGTCAAAATCTTTCCTTGTAATAGGTTCTTCTCTGATAGTGCACTTGGCCTTGTTAAAATAATGCATTGGTTTCTCAAATCCCTTTACCGAGACACATAAATCCTGTTGGACACACAAGGATACTGAGAGGGGGGTGAATCAGTCTCTAACCAACCTTTAACTTCACCGAAGCAAATTAAAACTTAAGTATTACAACATCAACATAAGCATGAAAGATTAACACAATGCATATCAACACATAACACCAGATATACATGGAAAACCCTAGAAGGGAAAAACTACGGTGAGGATTAACTCACAATATATGAAGATCAAAATAATAACTTTGTTTTAGGGTTACACCCAAGGAAGCTACTACTCCTTGATAAATTTGATTTAGGGTCACTCCCAAGGAAGCTTCTACTCCCTGAATTGAGAACACACTTACAAAAGATTACAATATGACAATCCTTTTACTATCTGAAAACTGACATTGAAGCTCACACTTTTGATGATTGCAATTCTGCCTCTTCACACTTTTCTCTAATGATCTGATTAGTTAGGCACACTCTACACTTGATCACTATCACAAATATGTCTTCAAGATAAATCAAGACAAAATCAACATCTTCTACTTTTTCTCCTTCAGTCGCACATCAACATGCATTCATTCTACTCCTTATTTCGTATGCAAGCTCTATCAATCTCTTTGCAATCACACTCAGCCTTAATCAATTTGATTCATTATTTATACATGATATTACATTGATTACATTTCTTGTTGGCTAGATACAACATGATAAATGCATTTACAAGTCAACTAAACAATATACAACATGAAACGTGTAGAAGATAGGTCCTAAGTAAAACCACATGTTGTACTAATAGAAGATCCATGCCTTTCGGACTTCAACACTTGCTTAACTAGGTCCAAAACATCCTTCATAGCTTCAAACACCAAGGAATTACATCTGCACACTTTGCTCATTTAAAAATAAGACAACTTTAAGCAAAAACACATGAACCTTGAAGCATAACGACCACATCAACTTGAAAACCTTGTGCGGTACTGGAAATAAGAAAGATCTTCATGAAACTTTTCTAGATGAGTCTACAAGACTCATACAACATCCCCAAACACTCCTTTACCTCCGCACATCAAATAATTTTTGCCGCACATCTTCAATCATGAACTCTGAGAATAATCTGTCATCCGGAACATACTGCAACATGCTATCATTTGAAAACTGAGCTGCGGACCACCAAGGACCTTGAAATTGCAAGGAAGCATGTAATACACATCCATAAACATGTCCTCAAAACTACAAGGGCAATCATTCATTTCTAGAGGAATGCGAAGCATTCCAACATGCTTTCAACACTAGCTTACTCTGCCAGAACACATGCCGGTACTTTATCATGCATAACTTTCATAGCGGAAGGACAAATGATCTAAAACCTTAGAATTATCACCTTCACTATCCCCTGAACATAGTTCCATATCTGCATGGCCATATCTACAAATACAGAGGAATGCAAAGCATTTCATTGTCCTACACAGAGCACCTTTACGGAGAGAACACTATCTTCAAACAATCAGCAACAAAACACTCTTCTGGTAATCCAATCATCATAGAGCCTAGGACATACATGTTTCAGGCCATCAGTAACATAAGAAATACATATGATCATCTTTGTGCTTCTAATTTCCATATTAATATGAACTATATCTTCTCCTTTCTCTTGCTAGATGGGACATGACATCCAACCATGAACTGCATCTTCTTCTCTTATTGGATGGGACATGACATCCAACCATGAACTGTATCTTCTTCTCTTGTTGGATGGGACATGACATTTAACTATGAATTATACCTTCTTTGCACATGATATCCAACCATGAACACCATCACACCATCATGATAGTGTTGACATCAATGACAACTTAGTGATAGTGTTGACATCAATGACAACCCTGTGTGTAACAAATCCCTGCTATCATTAAATTGTAAAAATTTAGCAGGTGTAGATAGAAAAATGGATTGAATGATAATATGAAAGATAATACAACAAACCTAATACCTTTACCTTCAAAACAAGTCCTCAACACACTATAGAATGGAGTAGATGCACCCTAATCTACTTGCTATGTTCTAGATGATGAATGATAGATAGTGAGATGTTGATTGCTCATGATTTCTACAACGTAACGATAGATAGAAGATAATGGATATCGAGATCTAGAGAACGATTTCGACAACATAATGATATTTGAAGATGGATCCCCAAAAATGGCTTGTTTGAGGCTTCATTTATATGAGATGAAGGATAATGATTGATGGCTAGGATTGAAAGGTCAATTGTGTGATGTGGACGACTAAGATTAAAAGGTGATTTAATTTTGGATCCCTTCATTTAATAAAAGGTAGTGGTATGACAAGTGTGAGGATAAGAATAGAGGTGACCTAATTTAAATAATAAAATTATTTAAATTAGTTGGTAATGTGACAAGGCATTTAATGAAAGTTGTAGTATGACACATAATTCAAATAAAAAATTACTTAAATTATGAGAGAGGGACATGTGTTGTGATGAGAATAAAGGTGAGGGCTAATTTAAATAAATATTTTATTTAAATTAGTTGGATGATGGAGGAATTAATTAAATAAATATAATTTATTTAATTAATTGTCTAATGGGATAAATGGGATTAAAATGGGATTAGGATGGGAATTAGTTAAATAAATATGATTTATTTAACTAATTACGTGATGAAAGGGGTATGTAAGGGTCATAGGACAAAATGTCATAAGATGTCTCAAGTAATGTATTGACAAGGTGATGTTGTAAGACATGGACAATTTTAGGTGTCTACAATAGGATTGGTCACATTTGTTATCAAGTGCCAGCTGCTAAATTTTGGACTTATGAAGGACTGGTCTGATAGATATAGATTATCAAGGGTCATGCATATCATTATACATAGTCTAGCATATTTTGAAATATACATAGTTCTTTCTTGGGCTTTTTTCACAAGTATGTTCATTTCCTCTAGCATGGGAAGAATACTAGCTAAAATGAGGAGTATCTCTATGTCACTTAACCTAGATGTAAGAGGTCAGGAGCCTTGTCAACTATGAAGCGATGGTTTACATTACACCAATCAAGGATTGATATTCTGCTAAAACTCTTTTCGTTGGTTCATGCAAGGAGATACATTTGGCATCAACATCCTTAAGAAGCTTGTTTCCTACAGTTATTCCCTCAACAACATTTTAAAAATTCCAAAAACCATTTGGGACTTCGACATAAATATGAGTAGAACTCGTAGTCTAGATCTTCAACTTTTGATACTACAGGAAACTTGCTCACCATTTTAAATGCTAAATTCATTATGTGGGCCATGTAATGAATGCCAATCATGTATGGTGAAATAGAAGTTTTTAGCTTTACACATAGATCATTCCTATGACCTTGCATTACTGAAGCTCCATCCGCTCCTACACAGACCAACTTTCTAGCAATTGTGCAGTCATCCATACCTCCAATTTCATTTAAAGATTTCTTAACTATCTCAAATAGATTTTGTGATGTTACATTCTCCTTCATTTTATAACTAGAGAGTAGATGAGGTTGGCGGACATGATTTGGGCCACAGTATACACATGCATACATACCCAAGAAGTATTATCTATTGCTGTAACTTCATCTAGAGATAATGCAATAAAAGTTGACTCTTTTACTTTTTCTTGTAAATCATATTTTTCCACCTCAGTAAGACAACTTGTCCATTCCCATCCACTGTTTATTGACCAATGTGTGTTAGAAAAATTAGGAACTCCCATAAAAGATAATAAACTATTATATTCTGAGTAGTCTGTCATAGGACGCCCTCTGGTCAAAATATGAAAAACAACACCCAACTGAACAGTTTTTGCCATTTGTAATTCTCACATCATCTTTCCAAATTGAGCTTCAATTGAACCTCCACTTGCATGAATATTCACCTTTGTTTGCATATGCACATCATATGAATGAGGGTATTCTTTACATGAAGACATTCTTCCTTTGTTTTCCATCTTATCACTTGTAGACACCCTAAAATGACCATGTCAACCTCAACCATTGCACAACACATCTACCTATGTCCCCCCATCACAACATTCTTCTATGCTCATCCTCAATCATCCTCAACCATCGCAAATCACATCTACCTATGTCCCCCCACCATAGCGATCATCAGCGCTAAACTTTTTCAACACCTTTCCTAACCACCCTCAACACTCCCAAAACCAAATTTCCCAAAGCTATGTTCCGCAACCGCAACCTAACCCAATGAACTTTACCTTTCCACCACCAAATTCTTTTCTTCAACCATTGCAAAGCCTACATTCTTACCTAGCACCACCCCCACCTCCTCCAAATCAAAGCATCCAATTCCAACCCAATCTAAACCCAACATACAACACATATGACCCCAACCAATCATATGACCCTTATAACACCAATGCCCATGGCTTACACTACAATCTCCCGTATGGGCATCAACAACCACTTCTAGGACAACATGAGACATTCCCAATCCCTCCCACAACTATGGAGCTAAAACTTGCGGAAGTTCAACAACAACTATCTGCTCTTACGTTTGGCCACACTAAGAAGACCTTCTCTTTGGAAGAAGTGTGTCCTTATCCTTTTGATCGGTCACTACCCATGATCCCTTTGCCTCAAAATTTCACTATTCCCAAATTTGATAAATACAAAGGAAAAGGTGACCCAAAAGACCATCTCAGGGAATTCTATCTTGCTTGCTTTGAGGTCTCACATAATGACACATATCTTATGCGTCTCTTTCCTCACTGTCTTGGAGGTCAAGCTATAGAATGGTTCTCACACTTACCTACGGGTATTAAATCTTTTAACGAGCTAGCAGAGAAATTTTCCACCCATTTTTCCTACAACACAGAGCATGATATTTCCATGACCGATCTATGCAACAACAAACAAAAAAATGGTGAAACTTTCATTTCTTCCTTCAACGATGGAGACAAATGGCTAGCAAATTCCCATTTAAGATACCCGAAAAGCAGCTTGTTAGCATATTTGTTCAGAATCTCAACCAAGAATTGGGTTTTCACTTGCAAATTCTTAGTGCTACAACCTTCGACAAAATTACCTACAAGGGAATCAATATTGAGAAGGCCCTCATTGCTAAGGGTGTGGTCAAAATCTTTAAAGAAACTAAAGACAATGCTCCTCAACAAAAAAATGATAAACCAAAGTTTTGGAACAAAAATAAAAACGTGGTCAACGATGGGGTGGTTGATTCTAAGCATGTCCAAACATTGTAAACATCGCTTCAACTTTCCAAACCAAGTCAAGCTCCACCTCAACAGCAGCAACAACAAAGACAACCTTATCAAAACCAACAACGATAACAAGAGCGACCTCAACAAGATTACCCTCCGCGGCGTCAATTCACTCCCTTGGGAGAGCCAATAGAATCGGTCCTACAAAAGCTTTTACACAAAGGGCTCATCACCTTACCCGATGCTCCCCCATATGGCAAACCTGTTTACAAAACTACATGTTACAGAGACAATGAATATTGTGAATTCCATCAGAGCAAAGGGCACAGAACCGCATCGTGCATGAAACTCAAGCACCTAATCCAAAATCTCATCGAGGGCAACCGAATCTCTTTTGAAGATGAGCCACCAGCTCAACACACAAATAAAGACTTGAACATGTACAAGGAACCATTCCCTCACCATGGTTCACCTCCTCCTCAGGATAAAGGTAAGGGTGTCAATCATGCTTCCACTTCCTTTGACTCCATTGTAGGTCATTTTGAAGAGAGTTGAGTGTCTACCCTCACAATCAAAGGCAACTCTACAGACTGCACTGTTACAACTCGTTGTGGTCGTGTCACCATTCGTGGTCCTACACCCAGTCTCCCAACTCAATCTGATTATAATCTTGTCAAACATCTAGGGAAAAAACTAGCACAGATCTCTATCTTGGACCTTCTACAGTCATCACCCGCACATAAAGTGGTGCTAGAAAAAGCCCTCCAAGAGTATTCGGTTCCTAACAACATAGAGGTCGCAGATTTTTGATCTATAGTAGGTAACATTGCTTCGCCCTACAATGTGGTCTTCTCTGAGAAAGACCTCCCTTCCCATGATCCGTGTCACAATGATGCCGTTCATATTGAAGTTCTCATCCATAAGTGCAAAATCAAACGTATACTCATAGATGGTGGTGCTGGTCTCAACATCTATTCTTTAAAGTTAATTAAGCAATTGGGATACTCTGAGGATCATGTCAACATTGATCAAAGTATTACAATCAAGGGATATGATGATGCTGAACGCCACTCAGAAGGTGTTATCCACTTGCCTATACAACTAGGCCCCGTCATGCTGGAAACCAGGTGCCAAGTCCTTGACATTGAGCTGCCTTACAACATTATCCTAGGCCACCCATGGATCCATGCAATGAAAGCTATTCCTTCAATGTACCATCAGTATCTAAAGTTCCCATTCAATGCTACAGAGATAACTATCCCAGGAGACCCCAATCCTTTTGAATTCTACTGTGTCTTGCAAGGCAGTTATAAGAATTACAACCAAGTGCCTAAAAATGACAAAGCCCTTGAATCCCCACTATATGTCAATCCTAAAAATTTGACACAAGCCTTTACAAGTGAACCTAATCCTCTTCCTAAAATCAAAGCTCACATCCGTGATATAGGCTTTGCAACATATGATATCTCAAAATCTTGTTGTGTAGGGCGGATGCCTTTGCCCCCTAAATCTTATGGCCAACCGCCCATTGCCAAAGTAACTAAAAAAGTAGCTATTCCTCCCCTAGCATTTCTAACCCAATTCCAATAGGGACAATTATTGGAAGAGGAAACTATTGAGGACATTTCTTCTTGGCTCTACAAGGAGAAAGAACTGGTCACAATACCAGTCAAGCAATATGGTAATGGCTTAAGGATAGTCAAACACATGGGCTATAAAGGCAAAGGTGGCCTTGGGAAATAGAATCAAAGAACAATGGAGCCCATTATTGTGACGAAGAAACTAGACAAGAAGGGTTTAGGATTTGGTAAGAAGGTACCACACGCCTTGGACATCGAGGGTATCCTCGACAAGGTGGCTGAAACTTCTATCGCAGTTTCGACGTCTAATGAGGATATCTTTGATGATTCTTTCCTCCATATGATTGACCTATTCACCAAATCCTCTGTATTTATGTTATCATCCGTATCCTTAACCTCCACCCCAAACACCCAGAATGTAACACTTGTCTACCCTGAACTTATCGATTGGGACCAACAAGGGTCCACCATTATAGATGTATTTCAGAATGACGAAGCTCTAGCTGAGTTCATGGAACTCCGGGAGGGTATCCCTCTTGGTGATCATAAAGTAGGTTTTGTAATGGAACTAGAACCAACAACTTATTTTGGTGAGAATGCTAAATCCTCTAGTCGCAAAAGTAAAAATAAAGAAAGATCTCTAGGTGAAAACCACACTGTGGCACCTCCATATCACAAAATAGTAAAAACAAAGGATGTATCCAAAGGTGAAAACCCAACTATGGCACCTGAGGATGGAGGATTTGACCTTCCCCTACCATCTAAGTATCAAGAGAAGTCATCTCTCCTAGTGGAGGATTCTACAGAGATAAACCTTGGCACAAAGCAAAATCCAAAGACCACATTCCTAGCAGCATCATTATTAGAAACATAGCACAAGAATCTTAACAAATTCTTCTTACAAAGAACCATCAACTTTGCGTGGACCTATGCTGATATGCCAGGGTTAGACCCTAAGCTAGTTGTTCACTATCTCATAGTTGATCCAAAAGTTAAACCAGTCAAGCAAAAGCTAAGGAAAATGCACCCATAGATAGCTCTCTTGGTAAAAGTGGAAATACAGAAGTTGTTAGATGCAAAGTTCATAAGACCTATTGACTATTCAGATTGGGTCTCCAACATTGTACCTGTGTCTAAACCCAATGGGCGCATCCGCATGTGTAATGATTTTTGATATCTTAACAAAGCATGTCCCAAAGATGACTTTGCATTACTGAACATTGACCTCATAGTAGACTTGACAGCGGGTCATGAAATTCTTTCTCTCATGGATGGATTCTCAGGGTATAATCAGATAAGGATAGTAGAAGAAAATCAACATAAAATAACTTTTACTTGTCCGTGGGGTAATTATTGTTGGTGTGTCGTGCTGTTTGGTCTAAAGAATGCCGAGGCAACTCATCAAAGAGCAATGACAGTGATATTCCATGATCTCTTTCATCATATCATGGAGGACTATGTGGATTACATACTAGCAAAATCTTCTAGGGTAGATCACATACAAGTTCTAGGACAGATCTTTGACAGGCTCGAGAAATACCAAGTGCGCTTCAATCCAAAGAAGTGTGTCTTTGGTGTAACATCAGGGAAGTTGTTGGGATACATTGTATCTCGTAGAGGCATCGAAGTAGACCCTAAAAAAGTAAAGGCTATAGTGGAGATGCCTGCACCAAAAAACCTCAAAGCATTAAGGAGCCTTCAGGGAAGGTTGCAGTCCATTAGGCGTTTCATCTCACAGCTAGCAAATAAATGTCAACCATTTCAACACTTGCTCCAAAAAGATGTCTCATTTTAATGGGATTATAAGTGTCAAGCAGCATTTGATTAGCTCAAAGAGTATCTGGCTACACCTCCTGTATTGGTTCCACCAGTTGCTGATAAACCTTTGATATTATACATCTCAACTACAACTTCGGCCCTAGGGGCCCTTCTAGCACAAAATGATGAAATAGGAAAAGAACATGCAATTTATTATATTAGTAGAACCTTGGTGGGATATGAACTCAATTATTCACCAATGGAAAGAGCTTGTTTAGCAGTAGTGTTCGCTTCCCAAAAATTGCAGCATTACATGTTGAACCAACACACAAATCTTATAGCCAAAATTGATCCATTGAAGTATCTACTAGCAAAAGTAGCTCTTACAGGTAGACTAGCTAAATGGTTCATGATACTTAGTGAGTTTGACATTGAGTATATGGATCGTAAAGCAATCAAAGGACAAGCCCTAGCAGATCAACTAGTAGAAGCACCCATTATAGGTACACACCCTATGGTAGCAGACTTTCCAGACAAGAATCTCTTCACTCTTTCCAACTCAATAATGTGGAAGTTGTACTTTGATGGTTCCTACACACAACATGGATCAGGGGCTGGCATCTTGTTTATCACACCTCAAAATGACTATATTCCAAAGTCATATCGGCTTGCATTCCCTTGCACCAACAACATTGCTGAGTATGAAGCACTCCTCATAGGTCTCAATACAACAGTTCAATGGGACATCACAGAATTACAAGTATATGGAGACTCACAACTAGTCATTCGCCAAGTCACAGATGAGTACCAAACAAAAGATGAAAAGTTGGTCCCTTACTAGTGGATGCCTACAAACCACATTTTTCTAGCATCACATTTGCGTAAATTCCAAGAGAGCATAACAAGGCTGCAGATTCTATGGCTTCTGTAGGGTCACTGATTGACATGCTTGCTAATACATAGAAATGTGAATTCTTGATCGAGCAATTGTTGATACCAGCCGTCGATGTTCCCGTTACTGAAATCATCTGCGAACTTGTTGGTCCCAATTCCCCATGGTACGAAGACATCTATGAATACCTTAAACACAATACCTTTCCCTTCGACCTATCATCCACCCAACACAAAACCTTTATCTGTCGATCCTCCTGTTACACCATTTTGGGTGATACACTATATTGCCAGAGTCTCGATGGTATCCTCTTACGATGTCTTAACACAGAAGAAGCTGAAGCTACCTTACGAGACATACACGAAGGTGTCTGTGGCGCACATTCTACCGGTCCTAATATTGCTAAGAAGATACTCAGAATAGGGTATTACTGGCCTACAATAGAAGAAGATGCTACACAATTTGCTAAGAAATGTCTACAATGCCAGCAGCATGGAGATTTAATTCACGCACCGGCTCATGAACTACAGCCTGTGACTACTCCGTGGCCGTTTTCTCAATGGGGTCTCGACCTCGTAGGACAAATCCACCCATCCTCATCCAATGGCTATAAGTTCATCATTACTGCCAATGAGTATTTCATGAAGTGGGTTGAAGCCATTCCCATGACCTATATCACCGGTAAGAAAATAGCCAAGTTTATCCTTAACTACCTCATTTGCTGGTATGGTATCCCCCAAGCCATTGTCATTGATAATGGGAGACCATTCAAGAACCAAGATGTCTGTACCTTATGCACATAATACAATATCCAACATCGATTTTCAACTCCCTACTATCCATAAAGTAATGGCCAAGCTGAGGCTTCCAATAAAATCATTCTCAAGATCCTTAAGAAAATAGTCAATGAAGCTGGTTGTGATTGGCACTTGCAACTCAATCCTGCCCTATGGGCCTACTGCACTAGTATCAGAACACCAACTGGTGCCACACCATATGCCTTGGTCTATGGCTCTGAAGCCATCCTACCTATAGAGGTCAAGATCCCATCCCTGAGAGTATCCATGCAGAACCTGATCGGTGGAGAGGAGTATCGCACTTCTAGATTAGCTGAGCTAGAACTACTAGATGAAAGGTGCCTTGCTGCGTTTAATCATCTCCATGTCTATCAAAACTGCCTTTGGCGTAATTACAACAAAAAGATCAAAGAAAGACAGTTTCAAGTTGGTGATCTTGTACTCAAAGAGAATCAGATAAATCAAGCAGACCGAGAAAAGAAGGGCAAGTTTGAGCCTAACTGGTTAGGTCCCTTTATTGTCACAACATATGGATCAGGAGCTTATACTTTAGCTACACCTGATGGCATTCCTCTAGATGAGCCACTTAACAGTGTCCATCTTAAGAAGTTTCATGCTTGATCCTCAGGGTATTCCAAAAAAAAAAAACAAAAAAAAAGCACAAAAAACAAAAAAATCTGTCCTATGGTGAAAACCTGGTAAACAAGCGCCTTGGATAAGTACCATAGTGAAAACCTGGCAAACAGGCGCTATGTGTAGAGTCAACATTCATCATCTATCGAGCTTTGTTCATTCCTTGTTTTCATTGATCCATCCATCCATAATAAAACCATTGACCTTGTTTGCATTTCCATCTCCCTATCTAGTATAGCTTGGAAATTTGTCAATGTCCACTGTCGTCATCCTACGTCTTGATCTGTGTCAACAGTTAGCACTGTCTTGTCCTAGGTCAAGCTTTCTATGTCTTCTTCGTTGGTCACCTATGCAATTCCTCTACCAAAATGGGGGCAACTCTTTCCTTAACCTAGGTCTAGGAATGGATCCTTGTTCATGGTTCGTAGCACGCTCTTCAATCATTCTCCTTTCCACAGATAGCACCCTTTAACGGACCCATCTCTCCTACGATAAGGCTGTTATCTTCCCAACGCTTTGCCTACATTATCGCAGCCACCAGAACTACATATTATCATCTTCTCAATCTTAAGGTACCTTGATCCCATGGATATGGGTATGTAGGCAGTCTAGCAGATGAAGGAAGTATCTAGTACTCAGGTACATAAGATCTCCTCCTTTCACCTTGACCCATTCATCACTCTACCCAGAACTACATATTATCATTTTCATCTTTCATCATAATGTGCCTTGATCCCGTGGATACAGGGTATGTAGGTAGTCTGGAATACGAAGGAAGTATCCAATACTCAGGCACATACGATTCATCATTCTTCACCCACCCCAATCCATTAGCATGTCACCTTTCTTGTCTTCCATTTTTCAAAATCCATTCATCTCAACTTGACTAACCCAAGCACCAAGCTAGCACATCCTTTCAAAGCAAAATTCCTTAAGCAAACCTAAAGCAAAGCAGCTTGCTTCTAGAGTCATCTACTGTCCTACTGTTCCGATTGCCAACATCAGCTAATTCCAGCTTAACCAAAGCACCCGATCAACAAGCTTGTCTTCTGCAAAATGTTCCATTGTCGAGACCAACACATGCGTCTCCTGCGACATGTGGCATTTCCTGTAGTGAGATATTGTCTTTTTAGGTAGATAGCCCCCTTTAACAGACACATCGCTCCTACAATAAGGTTGTTATTTTTCCTATCCAATCTATCTTGAGCAACCTCTTTGGCAAGATAATATGTGGCTGCATGTTTACTTTGTAAGTCAGTCAATTTGTTTTTTAGTTTATCTTTTGTTCCTTTTATCCATTACCTATTCAAGGCTGCCTTGATTTATCTATAATCTTGGTATGTTGCGATGCAGTACGGATTGGGGGCATAGTCATTGCTTTTGTGTGCCGTGTTTGAGGAATGATCTTTAGCATCTTTCTTGGCATCATATTTATCTTGTGTGTGTCTACGTCCTAGCATCTTACATAGTAATTTTCTTCTTACATTTACATGTATTGAAGTTTATTTTATGTTCAAGACTATGGCTCATTCACATGTACCAATAAGGTCATATTATGTCTAAGGGATCTAAGTTCAAACCGCTTGCTTGCAGATTCAACATCCATGCACTCAGATATCACAACACCTTGGTCATTTATACCTTGGTGCCAAACTATCCACGTGCTATATCAAAAATAAGGATTGCTCTTTATATACACTTGTGAAACCAATGCAACAAGCTCACCATTTTCCCATCCATTCACGCATCCCTTATATCATTTTTATAGCAAAGATTGATCCACAGTCTCTCTCTCCCTTCTCCACTTTTCTTCTCTCTGGTGCATATCTGCAAAACCCACATGTTAGATATCACAAGTCATAGCATCTATATCAGCATACAACTATAAGCATCATATAAGCAATTTATGTCATCACATAAATCCATAATCATACATACATATCATCACATCCATGTCATCAAGAAGTGCATACACAAAAGCATGAACATCAGTGAGCGTAATATGCCATCATATATATCATGGGCAGGTCATCAAAATACAAAATGAATGTGTCTACATCAATAGTCCATATGTATACATCCAAATATACATCAATAAAGTACATCAAGGTTATCAAGAGCCCACAAAATATACATCAAGATGCACACAAGCATCAGTTGAAATATACAAGTGTCCATCATGATACAAAATTGATACAAAAATGATACAATGTACAAATATGCATGTTCTAGTGGGTAGAGCTGCCCTCCTACTGTGGCCCCTGTCCTCCACCTGTGCTCGGTGCAGGTCCCCCTGATGGTCCTCCTCCCCCTGGTGGCACAACTAGTCCTCTAACTAAGGATAGTGACTGCCCTATCCTGCGGGACTTGGATGCTCCAGACCTGCTCCTATCTTTGTAGCTGAGTGCCTGCTAAGCCGCTGGCACCGCACTCGTGTAGAGACCCCTGTAATACTCAGCCTCTCTACCCGCTGACACTAGCTCTCCCTGCACCCGGACGAGCCCACTGTATAATATCCTCTGATCGGCACCTAGTGCACGTCGTGCCTCATCTCTCTCCCTCCTCACTCTCTATAGTGTGGCCTTTGTTGTCAGCCATAGCTGTGCCTCTGCATCTCTCTCCCTCATCACCTGGGCTAACTGCCTGTCATCCACTGCTAGTGCGGCCTGCGCCTGTGTCTGTGCCTGTACCTGTACCTAGATCTGTGCCTGTGCCTGTACCTGTACCTGGATCTGTGCCTGTGCATGTACCTGTACCTGGATCTGTGCCTGTGCCTATGCCTGTACTAGGGCTTCCTGTGCCACTATGGCTATCTGTGTCTGCACTTGTGCTAGGGCCTCAACCTGTCTCACCTCTGCCCTCGCTGCATCCCTATCTCTCCTCACCCGCACCATCCGGAGCTCTAATCGTGTCCTCCAGGCTATCTCCTCCTGTAGTAGCCGCTCGACCCGCTGTAAATCAGTCTCTACGACTAGATCCTCTGCCTCAGCCATCTCCACATCTGCCTACTGGCCTCCGACCTCTACATCTACCTACTGTCGAGCCTCTTTGACCTGTTGCCTCATCCTCACCTCCACACCTGGGACCAACAGCTCCCCCACTGCCCCTACCACACCTGGTGTAGTCAGTTACACTGGCCTGTGTCTACCAGTACCTGTCATACTCTGACAATGTCCTTAGATATGCCAGTCCTGAATCCTAATCCCATCTCACGGGGATAAGTCCCTGTACCTCTACTAAAGCTCTAGCCACTGGAATCTCTGTATCCCTGTCCCCAACCTCCTGCCGTGTCCTAGCGTGTGTCACCTCACCAACTGGCAGTCCCTGTGGTAGTCCAAATTGTCAGAGTACCCTCTCTGGCAGGTATCTCTCAATGGTATCTGTCTGCCTCCCGAACAGGTATTGAGCCTGGTGGCAGTACATCAGCTGCTCATGCTCATCCTCCCACTCCTCGCACAGTAACCACGGCCTCCAAACGAACTGGTCCATCTCATCGATCTGTCACCTCCAGTGGCTAACAGATCCCAACCTCCGGTGTGTGATAACTCCCTCATATAGAAATGCATAAGGCTCTCCCCTCTCCCGACGATGCTGTGTAATGGGTCTGATCACTGGGATGTGCTCCCACGCCCACACCTGTAGAAGGGTCACCCCTACTGAGAGACTCTGGCCTCTCTTGTAGACGCAGTCGTGCATGTCTCGATATAGTTGCCCTAATACACACGGGCCCCATGTGTATTGAATACCATGTGTGAACATTCTAGATAGTACCATGCCCCATCCAATAGATAATCCTCTGGATCACCTGTCTGGGCATAGGAAGCCGCCAATCAATGAAGAAACTATCCATCTGATCCTGTCGTAGAGTCTCGGAACGTCTGCCCACCGAATCTCGTCGTTGTCTATCTGTAGGTCATCTGTGCATAACACCTCAACTAGGCCCGCCTCGCCCCGCACTGGGTCAAAATCCACTCACTCTCCATCAATCTGAATCCTAAGGATGTGATACACATCCTCCAGTGTCACTATAGCCTCCCTTGTCAGAAAGTGAAATGAGCATGTCTCACTGTGAAATCTCTATACCACCACTGTCACTAGGGTGAGATTTGCCCTAATGTGTGTCAGGTGTGCCACATGCCATAATCCTGCGTGCTCTAGGAACACATCCTCCTCCCATGTCAGCTGTACCACCTCGTGTGCTATGGGGTGGTGTCGCTCTCTCGACATCAGCGGTAGCATAATCCTCTACATCCACAAAACCACTTGTCAGCCCTTTTAACCATTTCTCCATAGTCCTACTGACTTCTCCCCATGGCACAAACCTTGAGCCCGACTCTACACTTCTCTAGCCTAAGTGATCAACTCCTCAGTCAACCCTCACCACTTCTCTCTTCTAGCCTATCCAAAAGTGCCTTGTTCTATACAAGGGCGTAGCCCTGTCTTACCAAACGCGCCATACTGTTCATGTAGAAGCACTGAACTATCCTATACCAAAGGTGACTTGTTTTACAAGTGCGCTTCGCTATGCTTCCAACCGCGCCTCATTGCACTACCAAAGGTGACTTGATTTTCTCCCTCCCCCACCAACTGTGCCTCGCTACCTATCCAACTGCGCTCTCCTGCTCTGCCAAGAGCACTGCATGACCCTACCAACTGCGTTGCGGTGCGACAGCAAAAAACCAGCGCTGTGGCATCACCAAAAGCGCTATACTGACCTACCAGAAGCGCTGTAGTGCTCCAAAAGCACCTAACCCGACTACCAAACGCACCATTCTACCCTACAACGCTTTTGGCTAACCTAAAGACCTACCTAGACCTAGCCCTAAAAACTCCCCTCAAGCGTCAATCACAAGGAGGTCTTCGGACACTTACCGCTGCCGGAGCTCCTACTGGCCTCCCATACGTCTGCACCAGCTCCGCCTGATGCCTGCGCGCTGGAATTGACATCTCTCCTCACTACAGGCTCCTTCCACTCTACTCTCACACCCTAAGTTTGGAGGCTCTACACTCTAAATTTAGCAAGCTCTTAGTGTGCAAATAAGAAATGTGGTCCCCATGGGACCTATTTATAGTATCCCTCCCTCATTTTTTTCTTCCCACCCCATTTTTTCTCTTTGCTACCTATCTCCAACACAATTGTCTAGTCAAGCGTCAACCCAGTTCCTTTGTCGCTTCCCCGTCTTTCCGCTTGAGGGGGCATATGCCGGGGCAACTACCTACACTAGGGCATCAAAAATTGTATCATGTCTTCAACAACTATTTTCTTTGACGGAACGCTGTAAACTGCATCACATCAAAGAGGGGCAAAATGTAGACACCCTAAAATGACCATGTCTTCGAATCACTTGCATTTCATCAATTCTTCCAATCACCTGCATTTCAACATTAATTAAATAATCTAATTATTTAATTAATTTCATTAAATTCTTCCAAACCTTCTAAAAATTGACATTAATTGAATAAATTGTATTTTATTTAATTAATTAAATTAAGTTCCTCTATATTCTTCCAAAATGAAATAATGTTTATTATTTAATTAAATCATTGTCATCTTACAAATTTCAAGTCTCCATTAAATAAATAAATAAATTATTTAATTAATTCATCATAATTTCCCTCTTATCTATAATTAAATAATTTACATTATTTAATTAAAATCACTTGTTGCTCTAAATTTAAATAAATCATGCAAATTTATTTAAATTATCTAAATCCTCTAAAACTAAATAAAATTAAATATTTTATTTATAATCTCCTGTTCCTCAATCATGCACAATTAAATAAATAAATTTATTTATTTAATTTCAATTATCTTCCAATTCCTCTTAAAATATCTTGTTAACTCATGTGCACAATCAGTCTTATTTTTAGAACTCTAAAAAAGGCAAAATTACAAGTTGAGTTATCTATTCAATCAATCTTGTTTTCATCATATCTTAATAAAAATATCCTTATGGATTGACACATGTCATGTGCACATTCATCATGGTTATTTGATTTATCTCCTCCATTGATTCTTCTGAATTATCTGGACCATTGATCGATCTCTGATGAAACCTATATAAACCCCCCTCATCTCCTTCACAAAGCCTCTTCGATCACTTATTCTCAGGCATCCTTTACAGCGCTTTGAGCATACATTGCATCAATCGAGCAACTTTACAATCTTTTGACATTGATCTTTGAGCACTTTACTTGCTTGTTGCAAACATGGTTTTGCAGCGTTATTGAGCAATCCTAATTCAATAAAGGGAACAACACAAATCGGGGTAAAAGCTTTCTTATTTCATTAGATTTATTAATAATGGCTTTTGTTTAGATTAGTTCTCTTTATGTTATGGGCTTTTGATTTGTTTTATTTTGATTTATCATTTAAACATTAGTCGATTTTCCTCATACACATCACTGATTTTTCCTGTCCAGCTATGATTTGTTTTTCATAAACTTTGCCATTATGTTTTTCTATGGTGTCAAGTTTTAGCTGCAACTTCTTGTCCCTACAATATTTCCAACTACAAATCTTACACTTGTATTATGTGGGAGGTTCATATTTGTTTGCATTCTCCACTGGTTTAATTAATGGGTATTTTGACATCCAATCAATCTAAAAATTCCTTGACATCTCCCACTGACGCCCCTTTTTTGATTTGGCTTTTCTTTTCCCCTTGCGTGCACTTGCAAGATCTTCATCTTCATTGATTTTTGTAACTTCATTAACTTCATTATCATTTGTTGAGTTTGATTTATTCATATTATCATTCATGCTACCTTGGGTATTCCCTGGAACATCATCTGTGGCATTGTCACCATTCCCACTACCTTGGGTATTCCCTCGAACATCATCTGTGACATTCTCATCATTCTTGGTACATTGGGCATTCCCTGGAACATCATCTGTGGCATTGTCATCATTCCTACTACCTTGGGTATTCCCTGGATTATCATCCGACATGGCATTGTGATCCAAGTCAATAGATGGTACAAGTTCTAATGTTGTAGCTCCATTAGATGGACTGCCAACATTGCCAAATTATGACTTTATGTTTCTTTATTTTGATGACCTCCCTTCACCACACTTAGACAAATTCTTCTTGCTCGACATCTCTCAAAAATTAAAAGCTACAGAAAAAATGTCATTTTGTTTAAGAAGGAATCATAGATGATAGAATACAGATCCCTGGGTCCTAGATTAAGATATCTCCCTAGTCCTAACTCCTACTCAATCAATATTATCTGTAACAATGAAACCAAACAAAGACATAAATGTTGGGAATTAAGGTGTCTCAACCTTGGTAATTCCTTCTATTTTTACATTGTATTTATTTATTATTTGCCTATTGTATTAATTGGATGCAAATCCTATGTTGTCATATTGTGGGAGTTGGCATGGTGATGTGTCATCCTACGTGGCATATGACCACATGTATTTTTGTCCTCACATGAGGAGATAGGCATCCCACTTAGTGGTAGGAATATTTTGCCATGTGTCGGCATCTTAGATGTTGTGTAAGGGAATATTAACCGTAACGGTCATGACAGATTCCTATGACGAAGTTATGACATGTAAAGTCAGAAATAGGAGATTCTATGATAGGTGAAGACATGTGTCAAAGAGCATCTTTGAAAAAGGCATCTTTAGGTGCCCCAAGGTGGACTATGACATGTTGTAATAGAATAGTCTATTTATAGCCTGTGTATGATAGATTCTCTTACAACTGTAAGTTATGACAGCTATGACAGATTCTATGATGGTTGTAAGAGTCGTAAGAGCATCTGTCATAGCCCATTTTGGGAATAGGGGACCTCTTTGGGATGGGGTGACCTGACAAGTGTCAGGAACATTATACAAGGTTGGACAAGTGTCCATAGGCATGGGTTTTGGGCCATGAGGCCATGTTGGATGCCCATTCCAAGATAGAGCCAAAATTGCCTTGTATATTCTATATAAATAGGTGCTTTGAGGAGGTGATGTATTACAGGTTTTACAGGTATTGTTATGCTGCCGGATCATCTCCAGATACGAGTGTTGAAGACTCCTGCAAGAGTATTGGCTCTGTGTTGTATTGTAACCTTCATTGTTTACGTAATACATTTGAGCTGTGTTTTGGAGTGTGGGGTTTTTCACTCGTAAGGGTTTCCCCATGTATATCTTGTGTATCTCTTCTTCTGTCATACTTTCTTGTTTATGTGTTTGCTGTAATATCTCTATTAGTGGGTTTAACATTACTATAATAGTAAAGATAAAATTGAATTTGCACTCTCCTCCCCTCATTAGATTAATGTAGGAAGCGATTTCTGCACCCCTAGCTTCCTTTCAGTTGGTATCAGAGCCTGCCCAGTTTTGGTTCTAGCTACTGGGTAGGAGTTTTTTGAGCTAATCTTAGGTTGAGTGGGAGTGTTGTGTAGAGTATTTTATATCTTTTTGTAGCAAGGAGATGGCAACCACATCCAAAAGGTTAGAAGTTGAGAAATTCAATGGCACTAATTTTGAGTTGTGGAAACTCAAGATGGAGGACTTACTTGGTGATCGTGACCTATGGGAAACCGTATTTAGTGTGAAACCTACAACAATGTCACAAGTTGATTGGGACCTCAAAGATTGGAAGGGTAAGGGTCTCATAAGACTCTGTTTAGCTGACTCTGTCTTGTTGAATGTCCATGAAGAGAAGAGCACAAAAGACCTCTGGAAGAAGTTGGGTGATGTTTATCAGGCCAAGTCCTTGGTAAACAAACTTTTCCTAAAAAAGAAGTTGTTCACTCTAAAGATGGAAGATGGAGGATCTGTTGCAGACCACATGAATGCTTTCAACATGATCGTTGCACAGTTGACATTTGTGGGTGTGAAAATGGAGGAGGAAGATCATTGCATGACCCTGCTTTGTTCTTTGCCAGATTCATGGGATCATCTTGTCATGGCTATCAGAAGCACCACTACCACCTTCAAAATGGAAGATGTGGTGTCCTCGCTGTTATTTGAAGAAATATGGAGGAAAACAACTGAACTAGCTAGAGAGGCTCTTGTAGTTCGTGGAAGACCCAAGGAGAAAGGGAAGAAGGACAAGAAAGCTGAGAAGGGCAGATCCAAATCCCATGGGAGATCCAAATCTCCTAGAAAGTACAAGGCTCTTTGTTGGAACTATGGCAAGTCTGGGCATTTCTAAAAGAAATGCAAAGAAGAGAACAAAAAGAAAAAGAAATCAGCCCCAGATTCAGATTTTGACAAGTCACAAGATGATGGTGATGCCTTCATTGCAGCCCTGGCAGCCCATGCATCTGATGATGTATGGTTGATTGATTCTGGTGCATCATTCCACATGACCTCACATCGAAGCTGGTTCATGAAATATGAAGAGTTTGATGGTGGAAGGGTGTACCTGGGTGACGACTCTCATCTGAAGATTGTTGGTTGTGGAAGAGTCTCAATCTGATTCCCTGATGGATGAGTGAAGGGGATCATTGGAGTTATGCAAATTCCAGGCCTTGCACGGAACCTTCTTTCTGTAAGTATGTTGAATGATGCAGGTGTGCAGGTTGTCTTTTCGAAAGATGGATGCAAGATAACTAGAGGATCTATGGTGCTTGCGAAGGGTTCTTGGAGGGGTACTCTGTTTCAGCTGGAGGCATGCACTACACAGTAAAATAGTTCTTCTGACTCAAAGAAATGAGCTGCAGTCACTTCATCCCCACCATTTGAACGAGCAGTGAAGAAATCTATTGTAACACTTTCTGATGGTATGCACATGCTATGGAAGCTAAGCTTCCCGCTAAAAAGACTATGTTATGGGATTTGAGATATGGCCACATTGGTGAGAAGGGTCTGCATACCCTGAAAAATAAAAACCTTGTTGAGGGGTTAAATAATTGTAATCTCGAGTTAGACTTTTGCGAACATTGCATTTATGGAAAGCAAAACCATGTTCAGTTTTACTCTAGTTCTCACAAGTCTTCTGGTGTATTGGATCTTATTCATTCTGATGTGTTTGGTCCTGTTAATGTTCATTCAATTTCAAAATTTGTATATTTTGTATCTTTCATAGATGATTACAGTAGAAGGACATGGGTTTATTTTATTAGAAGCAAGACTGAAGTCTTTAGTCAGTTTAAGCAGTTTAAAGCCTTTGCTGAAAATCAGACTAGCAAAAAGATTAAGTGTTTGAGAACTAACAACGATGGTGAGTTTTGTTTGGCAAAGTTCAATAAGATCTACAAAAAGCAAGGGATTGAAAGGCATAAGACAACTCCATACACCCTGTAGCAAAATAGAGTTGGAGAGAGGATGAACATGACACTGATGGAGAAGGCTAGGCGTATGCTTGGTGGAGAAAGCCTCAAACTAAAGTTTTGGGTTGAAGCTATTGCCACTGCTTGCTATCTGGTAAATAGATCTCCTACAGTAGCTCTTGTTGGTAAAACACCTATGGAGGTGTGGTTTGGTAAGAAGCCTTCAATTAGGCATCTTTGTGTTTTTGGTTGTGAGGCATATGCACATGTGCCTAGGGAGAAATGGTCTAAATTGGAGAACAAGGCTATTAAATATATTTTCATTGGCTATGGTGTCGGTATGAAAGGATACAAGCTTTGGCATCCTATGGATGAAAAGGTGTTGTATAGCAAAAGTGTTATCTTCAGAGAGCTAACACCTTCTTTCATTGTTCTACAGCCAAAACAGACAGAAAAGAAAGAAGATGCGGTTCAATTTCCTTCTACCCCTGAGAAGACTAAACCGACAGACCCTATGAGACCTAATGATGAGGAGAGATCTAGTAGCTTTGAAAGCTTAGAAGAAGTAGAACCTCAACCTCAGCCATTGAGGAGGTCTACACAAACGAGAAAGCAACTTGATAGGTTTGGTTATTCATTACTTGATTCTAGTTGTGCTTTTGCTTTACTTACTAACACTGATGAGCCTAGAACTGTGAAAGAGGCTATGGGCATGAAAGATGCAGGTTCCTGGAAGGAGGCTATGGAAGACGAGATGGCTTCTTTGGAAAAGAACAAAACATGGGACTTGGTGCCTTTGCCTGATGGATGGAAACCCGTTGGTTGCAAATGGGTGTTTAAGAAGAAATTCTGTGTAGATGGCAATGTTGAAAAGGACAAGGCTAGATTGGTTGCGAAGGGGTATTCACAAGTGGAGGGAATTGATTATGGTGAAATTTTCTCTCCCATTGCAAAGCTGACATCCATTCAATTCTTTTTATTTCTTGCATCTTCTTATGACTTAGAGGTAGAATAGATGAATGTGAAAACAACTTTCCTTCATGGTGATTTGGAGGAAGAAATCTACATGTCACAACCATAGCATTACATAGAGAAAGGTAAAGAAAATTTGGTTTGCAAGCTTAAGAAGTCTTTGTATGGTTTAAAGTAGTCTCCTAGGATGTGGTACTTGAAGTTTGATGCCTTTGTGTTACCGATTGGATATTTGAGATCAAAATCAGATCATTGTGTGTATTACAAATTTGACAATGATCACATTCTCATAATTGCATTGTATGTTGATGATATGTTGTTGATTGGGAATGGTAAGAATATGATTTCTGATTTGAAGTCTCAGTTGTCAGCACAGTTTGAGATGAAAAATCTTGGGGCAGCCAGGTACATTTTGGGAATGGAAATCAGAAGAGACAAAGCAAATAGAAAACTTTGGTTAAGCCAGAGTAAGTGTGTGAAGACCGTGTTGGATAGGTTCAGCATGGCAGATTGTAGACCATTGTATGTTCTTGTTTCATTGGGGACAAAGTTATTTGTTAGTGATTGTCCAAAATCTCCTAGTGAGGTGGAGGACATGAGCAGAGTACCTTATGCTAGTGGTGTTGGCAGTTTGATGTATGTTATGGTCTGCACAAGACCAAACATTGCCCAAGCAGTGGGAGTCCTTAGTCGATTTATGGCTAATCCTGGACGGGTACATTAGGATGCAGTTAAGCGAGTGTTCTGATATTTGAGGGGTACTTCCAAGTATTCCATATACTATCATGGTAATGCTACAGGACCTTTGCATTCAGTTTGTATTCATGGATTTGTGGATTCTGATTGGGCAGGTGACATTGACAACAGGAGATCCACCAGTGCCTATATCTTCACTATGTCTGGTGGTGCAATTAGTTGGATGCGTAAGAGACAACCTATGGTTTCTTTGTCCACTACTGAAGCTGAGTATATGGCTGCAACTCATGCTTGCAAGGAATCCATTTGGCTTAAGTGATTATGTTCAAATATTGGTGTTGATGCAAGTTAGATTACGATCAGTTGTGACAGTCAGAGTGTGATTTGTCTTTCGAAGAATCTAACTTTCCATGCCAAAACAAAGCAAATTGATGTACAGTTTCACTTCGTGCGAGACATGGTAGAGGATGGGAAGGTAAATTTGGAGAAGGTAGATACTTTGAAGAATGTTGTAGATGCATTGACGAAACCAGTGGGCACAGAGAAGTTTAGATGGTGTTAAGAGTCTATGGGCCTCTCGGCCTATAGAAGTTAAATCCTGTTAATTCTATTGGCTCTTACAAGGTGTTCGACAAGTGGGAGAATGTTGGGAATTAAGGTATCTCAACCTTGGTAATTCCTTGTATTTTTACATTGTATTTATTTATTATTTGCCTATTGTATTAATTGGATGCAAATCCTATGTTGTCATATTGTGGGAGTTGGCATGGTGATGTGTCATCCTACATGGCATATGACCACATGTATTTTTGTCCTCACATGAGGAGATAGGCATCCCACTTAGTGGTAGGAATATTTTGCCATGTGTCGGCATCTTGGATGTTGTGTAAGGGAATATTAACCGTAATGGTCACGACAGATTCCTATGACGAAGTTATGACATGTAAAGTCAGAAATAGGAGATTCTATGACAGGTGAAGACATGTGTCAAAGAGCATCTTTGAAAAAGGCATCTTTAGGTGCCCCAAGGTGGACTATGACATGTTGTAATAGAATATTCTATTTATAGCCTGTGTATGATAGATTCTCTTACAACTGTAAGTTATGACAACTATGACAAATTCTATGACGGTTGTAAGAGTCATAAGAGCATCTGTCATAGCCCATTTTGGGAATAGGTGACCTCTTTGGAATGGGGTGACCTGACAAGTGTCAGGAACATTCTACAAGGTTGGACAAGTGTCCATAGGCGTGGGTTTTGGGCCATGAGGCCATGTTGGACGCCCATTCCAAGATAGAGCCAAAATTTCCTTGTATATTCTATATAAACAGGTGCTTTGAGGAGGTGATGTATTACATGTTTTACAAGTACTGTTATGCTGCTAGATCATCTCCAGATATGAGTGTCGAAGACTCCTACAAGAGCATTGGCTCTGTGTTTTATTGTAACCTTCATTGTTTAAGTAATACATTTGAGCTGTGTTTTGGAGTGTGGGGTTTTTCACCCGTAAGGGTTTTCCCCCACATATATCTTGTGTCTCTCTTCTTCTATCATACTTTCTTGTTTATGTGTTTTCTGCAATATCTTTGTTAGTGGGTTTAACATTGCTGTAATAGTAAGGATAAAATTGAATTTGCACTCTCCTCCTCTCATTACATTAGTGTAGGAAGCGATTTCTGCACACCTAGCTTCCTTTCAATAAATAATCAACATGAGTATTATATTATTACACAGTAAAGAAATGATCACTTACCTTTCAGTGAATCACCAATGCCTGTAGCTATAACTTCTCTATGATCTAAAATGAATCGAGGATTCGAGAGCTCAGAGCTGAACAAAATGTGTAAAGGATTAATTAGAGTTTCAAATGCATTTATATCAATGCATATTTAGCGAATACCATAGGATTTTCAAATGGTAGTATAATAATTTGGTGAACCCCACGTACTATTAAAAGGACACTTATAAATGTTAGGTTAAATGGACCTCCATCAAACACATATGTTGTAATTTTCTAGGTGAATATGGCCCTAGGATTAGCATGAAGTTATAATGGTATTGGTGAAATTGGTCCTCATACACATGAACCATTTAATGATATTGGCAAAATTGGTCCTCATGCATGTCAACCATTTAATGATATTGGTGAATATGTGGGTGAATTAAAACATGCCTCCGAAATTCTAGGCAAATCACTGTTAGAACCTTGTAGTATACCATGGTGAAAATACTAACTATAAATGACTCAAAAATTAATTAGGTGGCGAATTGAAACACATTTGACCGAAAATCCAAAAAAATTGAGTGAATTGGGCCCCTGCCGATGGCAATGTATTCACCAATCCCCAATTCATGGATATGAACTATTCACCAATTGACAAAGATTCACCACTAAAAAAATCCCTGCTCTTGTTTGATAGCCTTCTCAAAAACTTGGTCCATAGTGGTAGGACCATGCACATCCACTTCTCCACCTATCTGGGAATCCAGACCCATGATGAATTTTTTGATTCAGAACCTTTCATCCTTCTGATATTGTGGCACATACTTCAGGAGACAGGTGAATTTTTCCCAATATTCAACCACTGACATTTCTCCTTATTGCAGATTCTAAAAATCTGTTATCTTTTGGTCAAAGAAAATCTATGGTAACCATCTTTTTCCAAATATGACCACAAACTAATCCCAGGTTAAGCTTAGAGAACTTAGCCCTAGTTCTATTTTCTTGTTCATCCACCAAGTGGATGCTTCACCTACCAACTGGTAGGCACCCCAAACTACCTTGGTTATCTTGAGTAGTTTATGATCTTGAAATACTTTTCCATCTTTGTCGACCAAGCTTTTGCAGCATCACCACTTATTATTCCATTGAACTTGGGTGGTGTCACTTTCTTCATATCTCTTGACAGCTCTATATCAAGTCTACTTCTCTTCTCTTCTTGAGACTTAGTCATATCAACATCCTCCCTTTGTTCACTATGAGTAATAGGTTCATGTACATAATCATCATCCCCTTGATGTGAGTCCTCTTTTTTCTCCTTCAGATTTGCCTTGACCCCTCACTTCCTATTCTACGTTTCCAAGCCTTTACTTGGTTTCATTCAGCATGGTCAATATCTGATCCATCTTAGTCATTGGGCTTTCAGAAGGATTCGACTCTCCTGGACTATCTTCAAGATTTGTTTGAGTTCAAACCATGATGATACTCTATATCACATTTGATATTCGTATCAAGTTATAGATTAGAATTCATAAAGAATACATATCATTAATTCAAAATTCATCAATAAATTTATTCACAAAACTCAGATTTATGCAAAACAATCTCATATTTATTATAGTTTATTCTAGGTATAATTACATCCTTATTTAAATAGATAACTCAACAAGACTACGTGTCACTATCGGTTAAAGGATACTCCTTAATTTCCTCTTGATCCCTATCAGAATGTAGTAAAACAAACTTAGAGGGTGGATGTACATGCAGGCACTCCTCCATCACGTCTTTTCCTAAAATAGGGGCATCATGACCACACCCAAATGGCATGTCACAACTAATAGAAGGTTTACTCGGTTTAACTACATGAGTAGGAACAATGGGTTTCTTAGCCAGTTTGTTGCGTTGTTTTCTTTCTAGTCATATATGCTGAATGCACAAGACAACTAAGAGGGGGGTGAATCAGTTGTATCAAAAATTTCAAACCCTCATTAACATATTCACATCTACATTAGTTCACTTAAACCCTTAATCTATTATGATGATTAAACATGAGAAGCAAATAACATAAACTTAAACACATAACACCATACACAAGAGAACACCAAATTTTACGTGGAAAACCCTAAAAGGGAAAAACCATGGTGAGGATTAGCTCATAATATAATGTAGTAACAATACCAAATTACAAAGGGCTCACTGTCAGAAGAAAGAATGCTCACTGCAGGGGACTCACTATCCAAGTGGACACACTTCCCACTGAGAAAGAAAGAAAGAAGAAAAGAATGGCTCACTACCAGAATTTGAATTAACATAGTTGCATCTACCCTATTCATGGAGTTCAGTTCCAATGAGGCTCAATATCCATCACAACACAATCAACATCTTCACATCATCACTAAAAATAGTAGACACCTTCTGCTCACTGCATCTAGTAGCCTAACACATGAAAGCTCTCACTTCCCTGATCAAATTCACATCACTACATCATATACCCCTTGTACACATGAATCCATGACTCCTTGACACTTATTTATACCATCATCAATCATGAAAACATTCTGCAAGTTCGGCAACATGACTTAACTCATAAAATTCAAATTAGGTCTGAACCTAAACAATCTTGCTAAGGAAGGAAATGAATGCTGACCACATCACATCTTAGCATGGATCTAAATCCACTCTTACACGCTTCAACATGCTTTCACAATCACCAAAGCATAATCAGAATTAGTGAAAATAACTAAGTCAACCAAACTTGTGTTAATGCTAAGAACCTTTAGGCACACGCTTCCTCAAGGATAAAAACACCTTGCAGACCTTGCATAGAGCTTTAACATAATCTAGAAACCTACACAAACATCTTGAAGTCACCTAAAAATCAACAACTCCAACACAACTTTCACCTGAAGAAGGTTCACATTCTGCTTACAAACAACACTTACAAACTCTGCTACACAAGAAATTACTTTCCAGAGCACCAAATCACAAACCTTCTAGATAGAAGATAGATAAGGACCTTATAAGCATATATCTAGAACCACAACACCTGAAACCATTCTACGAAGAAATGCGGAGAAAAATACTTTCTCCTAGACACACTACAAACACTGTCAGACACTGTCTTCAAACTAGTGAACATAACTTTCACTACACAATGATCTGGAATACCAAATTCTAGATTTAGAATCTTCAAACACTTCTCAACAACATATCCAAACCACACACTTAGATCTCCAACATAGAAGAAATGCGAAGCAAAAACTCAAGCAGTATTCTTTAAGCCAGAAGACTTCTTCAACACATTGTTTCCAATATTATTCAAATTTTCTCAAAAGCACTTGGAAACTCAGCTAGAGGAACATATTCTTAACACCTTCAACACTTCTTCAATGAAATCACATCATCATTAACTCAGTAACTTAATCAAATAACAACAGTAACATTAGAGAACATAGTTGACACAAATGACAACACAAACATGTTGACATCAATGATAACACCGATTAGCACATACTTGCAACAATATCCCCCTTTGTTATTGATGGCAACATATGATGTGAAAAACCATCATGACACAACTCTACACTAATCTCACTCTCCCCCTTTCTTTTATACATCTTTATCTCTTTTTCTCCCTTTGTTTTTCACATGAACTCTCTCCCCCTTTGACATCAATGGCAAAGGGTGACGCATCTTTTTCAAGCTCTCTCCTGATTATGATATTGCACATACTTGCACTGATCTCAACTAATATAAATACACCCCCTTAGGAGTACACACCAACATGTATCAACTCTTACTCCCTCTATCTACAACAATCATCAACACCACTACCTACTCCCCCTGAGAGGTAGCCTCCATCATTAGTCCAGAAAAGAATGAATCTTGAAGCACATTGGACTGATGCATCTCCTTATGCATCTAGTTCAAAGAGGGAGGAGAAATAACCCCCAACTTCTCTCAGAGATACTCAAATGTATCCTTAGGAAGAGCCTTAGTGAATATGTCAGCAACCTGATCCTTTGTAGGCACATACTCAAGCTTCACTTCATTCTCTGCAACCTTCTCTCTCAGAAAGTGATACCTAATTGAAATATGCTTTGTCCTTGAATGCATCACTGGATTGTTTGAAATGTTAATGGCACTTGTATTATCATAGAAGATAGGAATTGGCTTATCATACACAACTTTGATATCCTTTAATGTTTGTCTCATCCATAACACCTGTGTGCAACATGATGCTGCAACAATATACCCTGGCTCTGTAGTAGATAAAGACACTGAATCTTACTTCTTGCTTAGCCAAGACACAACTTTATCTCCAAGAAAAAATGCACCGCCACTTGTACTTTTCCTGTCATCTACACATCCAGCCCAATCTGTATCTATGTAGGCACTTAGGGTAAAATCATTGTTCTTAGGATACCACAAACCATGATCCAGAGTGCCCTTCAAATATCTAAATATCCTTTTCATTGCCATGACATGTGACTCTCTAGGATCTTCTTGAAATATTGCCACAAGACAAACTTCATGCATGATATCCGGTCTGGTAGTAGTTAGATATAGAAGTCCTCCAATCATTGATCTATATTTTCTCTGATCAACCTTGGGGGAATCATCATTTTTGCTCAACTTGCAACCAGTTGTCATGGGGTTACAAACTGGTTTAAAATCTTCCATTCCAAACTTCTTCAACAATTCCTTGACATACTTCGATTGTGAAATGAAAATGCCCTTATCTGTCTGATTAATTTGTAGCCCAAGGAAGAGGTTCATCTCTCCACACATTGATAGCTCAAATTATTTTTGCATGTCACTTGTAAAGTCCTTACACATACCTTCATTTCCACCAAAGATTATATCATCCACATAGACTTCAAAAATTAGGATTTGATCTTTTCTTACCTTTATTTACAAATTATTGTCTGCAGACCCTTTACTAAATCCCTGCTACAACAAATACCTATCTAACCTTGCATACCAAGCTCTGGGAGCTTGTTCCACTCCATACAATATCTTCTTCAATCTACATACCATATCTAGTTTGTCTGACAATTGAAATCCATCCGGTTGCTCTATGTATACTTCCTCTTCCAACTCACCATTAAGAAAAGTAAACTTCACATCCATTTGATACACTTTGAAATCCTTATGTACTGTATACGCCATAAATAGCATAATAGCCTCCATTATTGCCATAGTCTATTCCTTCCACTTGTGAGTAGCCTTTACACACAAGTCTTGTCTTGTTCCTTACCACTTCTCCATTCTCATTCAATTTGTTCTTGAATACCCACTTAGTTCCAATCACAGTCTTATTCTCTGGTCTTGGGACAAGTTCCCAAGTCTGATTCTTCTCAATCTACATTAGTTCTTCTTCCATAGCCTTGACCCAATACTCATCTTTGCATGCCTCCACCACTATTTTAAGTTCAACTTTAGAATTTAAACATAGGTTTACTTGTTCTTCAGCAGCTTTGCTTCTTATCAATACACCTTTTCTCTTATCACCAATGATTTGGTCTTCAGTGTGATGCCTCTGCACATACTTGGGTGTTTTAAGGATTATTTTCAGAGCTTCTTGTTCTTCAACTTGCACTCCTCTTTCTCTGGTTTCTACTTCTTCTCCAGTCTGTACTACCTTTTCAACAACATTTTCTTTATCTTCGCAAGAGGACTCATCTGAGTCTGATACATATTCATTAACTTCTGAAATCTTCTATGTGTCTTCATCCACCTTGATATTTGCACTTTCAACAATCCTTCTTAGCCTCTTGTTATAGCATCGGTAAGCTTTGCTTTTGTTAGGGTACCCAAGGAAAATGCCTTCATCACATCTTGCATCAAATTTTCTAGTTCTTCATCTCTTCTTATATAACATTTGCTTCCAAAAACCTTGAAATATTTTACAGTAGGGAGTCTTTGGGTCATTTTCTTTTACCTGTACTCTATTTTGTATGTAGACAGTAGTAAGAATTGCTTCTCTCCAGTAGACTTCTGGTAGGTTTGCTTCTTTTATCATTGTTCTTACAGCTTCTTAAATAGTCATGTTCTTCCTTTCAACCACTCCATTCTGCTGAGGAGTTCTAGGAGCAGATAGATGTCTTTTTATCCCATGATTCTCACAAAACATGTTAAGCTCATTAGAAGTAAATTCTCCACCTCTGTCAAACCTCAAACATTTGATTTTCATATCCAATTCATTCTCAACCAATGCTTTAAAAGCTTTAAACTTATCTAGGGATTCTGATTTCTCTTTAAGAAAAGTGGCCCATGTCATTCTAGAGAATCATCAATAAATAACATAAAATACCTATCACCTTGAAAACTCCTTACTTTGGTAGGACCACATAGGTCTGTATGCACCAATTCCAACATACCGGTAGATGACTGATCCTTTCTTTTGAAGCTTCTTCTTGTTTGCTTTCCTAATTGACATTCCTTACTGACAACATTGGAGGGTTTTGTAATCTTTGGCAGATCTCTCACAACTTGAACTAAACTTATCCTTACCAGGATATCAAAATTGATGTGACACAATCTCCTATGCCATAGCCAACTCTCATTGATCTGAGTCATAAGGCAGTAACTGCCACCACCTTTGAGATGATAAACATTTCCACTTGTCCTCTTTCCAGCAACAATTACTATTCTAGAGCTCTTTCTGATCTCACAACCATCATCCTGAAACATAAGATTGTAACCCTTACTACACATATGTCCAACACTCAAGAGATTATGCTTTAAACCTTTGACATAAAGAACATCATCAGTGTTATGCTTTCCATCAAAACTGATTGAACCTTTTCCACAAATCTTAGCAGCTTCATTACCACCAAACCTAACTATTCCACCATCAAAATTTTCAAGTTTAACAAACTTACTCTTATCACCTATCATATGATTTGAGCATCCACTATCAATGACCCAGTCATCCTTTTCACTCCTAGCATGAAAAGCAGACATTATAGTGCCTTTAGGGTTAGCACCTGCTTTCAGACCCTTTTCCTTTACACAACTTCCAGGGTTAGTAGAACCAATTTCATCTCTTAGGGCAATAAATAAAAATTCATTATTATCATCCTCATGATCGGATTCATCATCATAAATACTTGCATCTTCTCTAACATAGTAACTTTTCTTGACTATCCTTCTTTTGTTTTCCCTATTCTTAATTCTCAGAGCTCTATTTGGACATCTTGAAGCATAATGACCTATTTTTCCACAACTGAAACATTTAAAGGGCAACTTACCACTAAACTTTCCAGTACCCTTTTTCATTCTTCTCACAAAGTTAGCTTCCACTTCATCAAAGTCTTCCGGATATGATTCAACAGTCTTCTCCGATTTGCCAGCTTTAAAAGTAGTCTCATCCTTTGCAGTTCCACTAGTTGTGCCAAACTCTCTTATTTCAAAAGTAGTTAGGGTGCCAAGGAACTGATCTCTGGTAAACTAATTCAAATTTTGAAATTCTTCAATAGTAGAAACCTTATGACTATAAGCTTTAGGAAGAGTTCTGAGTACCTTCAATATCACTTCTTTATCATCCATAATTCTACCGAGTCCCTTGATGCCATTGATAACTTCATTGACCTTCTGTAAGTAGCTTGTAAATTTTTTGTCTTTAGACATTTGCATGGTCTCAAATGTGAGCTTCAAATTCTACATTTTAGCTTGTTTAACCTTATCATCTCCTTCATAAATTATTTCTAACTTTTTCCAAATCGCATTAGCGATTTTCAAATTCATTACCTTTATCAATTCAGAATTAGTAAGACCACTTAAGAGAGCATGCTTTGCCTTACCATCAATTTTAGTAGCTTTGACATCATCTTTAGTTCTTATACCATTCTCGGGTACAGTGTAATTAGAATTGACTAATTTCCAGACATCATAACCAAGAGCAATTAGAAAGGCTTCCATCCTTACCTTCCAGAGTGCATACTCTGATCCATCAAATAAGGGAATCTATTTCTTGTGCGCCATCTTGGATCTACCTCAAGCTGTTAAGCTTTCTTCAAAGGAACCTCGCTCTGATACCAATTGTTGAATGCACAAGACAACTGAGAGGGGGGGTGAATCAATTGTATTAGAAATTTCAAATCCTCATAAACATATTCACATCCACATCAGTTCACTTAAACCCTTAGTTTGTTGTGATGATTAAACATGAGAAGAAAATAATAGAAACTTAAACACATCAATACCATACACAAGAGAAAACTAGATTTTACGTGGAAAACCCTAAAAGGGAAAAACCACGATGAGGATTAGCTCACAATATAATGTAGTAACAATACCAAATTACAAAAGGCTCACTACCAAAGGGCTTACTACCAGAATAAAGAATGCTCACTGTAGGGGACTCACTGTCCAAGTGGACTCATTGCCCACTAAGAAAGAAGGAAAGAAGAAAAGAATGGCTCACTGCCAGACTTTGAACTGATATAGTTGCATCTACCCTATGCATGGAGTTTAGTTCCAATAAGGTTCAATATCCATCACAACACAATAAACATCTTCGCAACATCACCAAAAATAGTTGACACCTTCTACTCACTGCATCTAATAGCCTAACACATGAAAGCTCTCACTGCCCTAATCAAATTCAAATCACTACATCATATCCCCCTTGTGCACACAAATCCATGACTCCTTGACACTTATTTATACCATCATCAATCATGAAAACATTCTCCAAGGTTGGCAACATGACTAAACTCATAAAATTCAAATTAGGTCTAGTCCTAAACAATCCCACAGAGGAAGGGAATGAATTCCAACCACATCACATCTTAGCAAAAACTTAAATCCACTCTTACACTCTTTAACATGCTTTCACAATCACCAAAGCATAATCAGAATTAGTGAAAACAACCAAGTCGACTAAACTTGTGTTTACGCCAAGAACTTTTAGGCACACACTTCCACAAAGATAAACACACCTTGCAAACCTTGTATAGATCTTTAACACAATATAGAAACATCCACAAAAATCTTGAAGTCACCTAAAAACTAACAAATCCAACCACAACAACTTTCACCTGAAGAAGGTTCACATTCTACTTACAAACAACACTGTCGAACTCTGCTACACAAGAAATGGCTTTCTGGAGCACCAAATAACAAAACTTCTAGTTAGAAGATAGGTAAGGACCTTATAAGCATATATACAAAACTGCAACACCTGAAACCATTCTACGGAGAAATGCGGAGCAAAATACTTTCTCCTAAACACATTGCAAACACTATCAGACACTGTCTTCAAACTGGTGAACATAACTTTCACTGCACAACAATCTAGAGTACCAAATTTTGGATTTAGCATCTTCAAACACTTCTCAACAACATATCCAAACTGCACACTTATATATCCAACACAGAATAAATGTGGAGTAAAAACTTGAACAATATTCTATAAGCCAGAAGACTTCTTCAACACACTGTTTCCAATATTAGTCAAATTTTCTCAAAAGCACTTGGAAACTTAGCCAGAGGAACATATTCTTAACACATTCAACACTTCTTCAAGGCAATCACATCATCATTAACTCAACAACTTAATCAAATAATAATAGTAATAGTAGAGAACATAGTTGACACCAACGATAACACAAACATGTTGACATCAATGACAACACCGATTAGCACATACTTGCAATAGTATACACTTAATAGCATCAACCAAAGTTTTAGAGTCTTCCAGCCATGCACCCTCAGCATAGTTAATATGCTCTTGGATTTTTACCTCCTCAGTTGGTTCTTTCTTAACTACTATCTTTGGTAAATTTTGGGTGATAGACTTCGTGGTAGTTTTCTTGGTTCTTCTCCACGCCATTCTAGCATAAAACTAATTTTCAAACATTAGCCAATCTACTAAATGTTGACAAGTTTTCTCGTAGTGAGCTCCTAGGTCCATGTGTTGAACCTAGTAGCTCTGATACCATATGTAACATGTCATCTCATATTACTTGGAATTACACACACAATTTACTGAGAAAGTAAATGAACATGCTAAAATATGAATGAAAATTTGTATAATCTTAAAGAAATAAACACATATCTTTTCTGAATATTTTTCAACCTTGAAAATACATTATATTCAAAGATAGAATCATAGTGAAATCATATCACTTTACAATTACAAATAATCTGCACTTGGAAAAAAGAATAGTTTTACATAAGTTTGATAATCATAAGTCATAACATGTATTACACTACATCTAGAATCTTAATATCTGTGACACAAGTCTCGGCAAGTCTTCTGCTACAAAGGGAAAGCATCATCTGAGTGCTTTACCTCAAACCATAAACTGGAGGTCCCCCACTCACCTTCCTTCTTGGAAGTGGCCCTACCCTTCATGAAGAGTATATACACAAAGATCCAATAGGTTGCCATTTGAGTTCAAGTGTTGTGCCTTACGTAACTCAATCAACCGTATGACTTTAGACAATCTTCTAGCTAAGTATGATCATTCTGATAGGTCATGCCATCTAGACACTGTGAACCGACTAATGCATGGAAAGACAAATGTATCACTTTGGCCAAAGTTTCTATATAAATAGATGCTTGCAATAAATGTAGTCGTGTGTTCACACACCTCTAACTTGACTTGTAAACTACCTCATCCCACAATTTGATTTGTTTGACTAGTAACTCTAGACATGAGTTGTCTTGGTTAAACTCAATTCCTAGTAACTTTGACTTAGAATTTAATCCTTAATCTAGGATATATACAAAATATGTAGATGATTTCAACCTTTCAGAGAGTCCCTAGTTGCATTCTTGCAATATTAGGGCCTATGACTTCTTGTCATTCTACTCAAAGACTCAAAGATTAAGTACTCTTGTGCTAAAGGTCAAGTTTTGACACTAACAAGAAATCATTTTAAATTTATCAAAGTGCTACTTAATCTCTTTCTAATTTTTACCGTCTTGATCAATGGTTTCTTGACTATTTACTGTCGACCATAATATACAATAGACTAAAACAATTTCATAATCGACTTGAGAGTTTTAAGATTTTAAAACCCTTCTAGGTTGATTCTATGCTTTAACTTCTTTATCCCATACTCATTGTATAACATATACTCTTGTTTCCCAAAAGTAAAAGTTTATAATAATATAACATGATAACAAAAACCTCTAGTCTTCTCTTGATCACTTGGGTATTGTTTGAATTTACATTTCTCGTAACATGTAAAAACATAGCACACGAGGTATACCCTCTTTATATAAAATACTATCATTTTCATAACTAATCCCTTGACTAAGTCAATTTTCATCCTAGATAAGCTTGAGTCTACAATAATAGAATTATCAACCTCTTGGTCTTCTCAAGTCCACCGACTCTCTATAAAGGACAAATTTTAATTTCATATAGGTTATCCTTCAAAAATCATGATAATACTTATCATTGTTTTAGAAAGTTTATGTGATAATATTGTTGCAAATATGTGCCTAATTGGTGTTGTCATTGATGTCAACATATCCTTGTTGTCATTAGTGTCAATTGTATCTCATTCTAGAAGACTTGTATGTTGAGGATATTGAGAATATTAGCTTCTCTAGAAGAAACAAGTGAGTTACATATCTCTTTGTCAAAGATAGTAAAGACAATGCAGTTCAGTGAAGTAGATTGCTCCGCATTCCCAGCAGGATGAAGATCAGAGTCTGTGGATTAAAGGGTTTGTAGAGGATTGTCTGAAGTTTCTCTAGTCAAGATTTGAGAGGTCCGCATGGAGAATTGGAGAAGTTATGGCCATCTGAGTAGAACCAAGTTTTACAGTTGTTCAAAGGTGACAGAGAGAGTAATTTGGTCCAGATTGATCCGCATTGGAATATTATAATCTGTGGATCTAGAGGTGTTTGGAATGTCAGTGTGTATCCTCAACTCAAGTGGTTTGTGGTTTGGAGGTCCGCAAGCAATCTTTCTAGTGTGATAGTCATGACAGTTGGTGTCCTTGAGTTCTTGGATGAAAGTGCAAGTGGTTTTGGTGATCTGAGGTGGTGTGGTTGTTCCTGTTGAATTCACTGTGCTTGTGGTGGTCTCTGAATCAGGTTCTTGTTGTGTTGGTGGTCTGCATTGTGGATTGAGCTCATGGTTAAAGATTTTTCCTTGGGTGTTGCTATTCTTTCCAGTCTTGGCTGACCGAATGCATGATGCATGTTGCAGATGATTTAAGAGTTCTCTGAGGCATGACGTATTGTTTGAGGGAGATTTGGATTCCAGCTATGTTTGCCTAACAATATGGTGATTCACATTAAGTTAGATGATTGTAGTGCCAACCTTGATGTTTTATTCCAAGGTTGATGAAGCATATAAATACGTGTGGTTGAGTTGTGGAAAATCATCCTTGTGCGAAAATGACAAGATCATAAGAAAGGAAGAAAGGCAGAGCAGAGAAAAGGAAGAGTAGAAGAGAAAGAGCAGTAAAGGATGAGGAGATAGCAAAGAAGTGTTTAGGGGGCAGAGTAGAAGTATTGTGCGCATCAATGGAATTGACCTTTGCATGAAGAAGATGTTGTTTTCTAGTTCAAATATTTCTGTGATAAACTTATAAAAATCTCTGTAGGCAGTGAGCCTCTTGGAGCAGTGAGCTCTGGGCAGTGCACCCTAAAGGCATGTGCCTTCCCCATTTTCTATTCTTTTAACAGAGAATAAATCTTGTGGGTTAACCTCCACCGTGGTTTTTCCCTTAACCGAGTTTCCACATAAAAATCTTGGTGTTATGTGTGTTGATTTTATTTCTATTCTTTTGTTGTTGATTCATGATTTCATGGTTATATCATTCATCTGTTATTAAATGGTAAAGAAGTTTAATTACAACAAAAGATAAAAGTTTTGGTGACAACTGATTCACCCCCCTCTCAGTTGTCTGTCCTTATTTCAACAATTGGTATCAGAGCTGGTTCCTCTAAAAGAAGCTTGACTACTTGAGGAGATCTAGGATGTCGACTTACAAGAAGGATAGTTCAAGATTTGATGGAACAAATTACTCTCTTTGGAAGAGTCACATGGAGTGCCATTTACAATGCATGGGTGATGCCTATTGGTTGATAACAAAGGATAAGTATTATCCCCCGGAGAAAGGTCCTTCAACTCCAGATGAACTCAAAGATGCTGAAAACAATATTCGAGCTAAAGAAGCTTTGCTAAGTGCCCTGACTGATATAGAAATGACAAATGTCTTGGAATTGAAAACTGCTCATGAAATTTGGAAGAAGTTGGAAACTCTATATGAAGGTGATGAACATGTCAAATGTGCTAAGTTGTAGAGTCTGAAGGGTAGATATGAAAATTTGAGGATGTGTTAAGATGAAAACATTATTTCCTACATGCAGAAGGTGAATGAACTTGTGTGTAATATTTGGTGTGCTAGTGGAAAAATGGAAGAATCAGAGATTGTTGGCAAAGTGCTTAGATCCTTACCTACTTCTTACAAACATAGAGTTGCTACATTGAGGAGATCATGACTGTGACAACTGTTACAAGAGATCAGTTGGTTGGCAAGCTTTCAACATTTGAAATGAGTGAGTTTGGTGATTCTCTTCCTAAATCTAAATCTACATTTAAGGCCAGTGTTTATGGAAAGCAAAGATTTGATCTAGGTGAAAGCTCTTCAAGAAGACTAACTAGATTTGAGAAGGCAAGGAAGGAACTTGAAGAAGATGAATCAGAGTTTGAAGAACTTGAAGCCTTGTTTGCCAAAAGATTACCAAGAGGATCTGGTAAGTATGAAGGAAAATTGCCCTTCAAATGTTTTGCTTGCAATAAGATTGGTCATTTTGCTTCAAGATGTCCAGAGAGGGTTTCAAAGCCAAACCCTAACAGACCTAGGGTTCAGAATAAATGCTACTATGTCCAAGAAGCTACTGAAGAAGGAGTCACTGATGATGAATCTGATAAGGGAAGTACCTCAGGAAATGAATGGGTGTTCATTGCCATCAAAGAAGAAGATCCAGTGTCTATTGAATCTGCTAGTTGTGTGAATGTGGAAAGAGCCTTGGCTGCTCAGGTTGAAGAAAAGGATGAATGGGTAATTGACAATGGATGCTCTCATCATATGACAGGTGATAAGAGTAAGTTTGTAAGTATGGAAAGGTATGGAGGTGGAATTGTGAAGTTTGGAGACAATTCAGCTGGTAGAATCCATGGCAAAGGATCCATCTCTTTTGATGGTAAGAATAACACTAATGATGTTTTGTATGTAGAAGGGTTGAAGCATAATCTTCTCAGTGTTGGATAGTTGGTTGACAAGGGATATGATCTCCAATTCAAGGATGGAAAATGCAAAATTTTGGAAAGCTCTGAAACTGAGATTGCATCTGGTACACAAATTAGAGGTAACATCTTTCATTTAAGTGGTATTGGTAAAAGTTGTTTGATTGCTCAGATTGATTAGAGTTGGTTATGGCATAGGAGAATGTGTCATGTAAATTTTGACAACATTGTCAAGATAAGTTCTACTCAAGCTATGAGAGATCTTCCAAAGCTTGTAAAACCTGCTAATAGCATGTGTAAGGAATGTTAGTTGGGAAAATAGAGCAGAACTACATTCAAGAGTAAAGAACAATCTTCAAGTGGATTGTTGGAACTTGTGCACATTGATTTGTGTGGTCCTACTAGGGTTAGGAGTTTGCAAGGTGACAGATACTTTATGTTACTGATTGATGATCACTCTCGGATGATGTGGGTCACCTTCTTGAGAGATAAATCAGAGGCTCTTAACAAATTCAAAGTGTTTAAGGCTAGGGTGGAGAATGAGATTGGTGTGAAGATAAAGTGTCTGAGATCTGACAGAGGTGGAGAATTTACCTCTGGTGAGTTCAATACATTTTGTGAAAATCATGGAATAAGAAGACAATTGTTTGCTCCTAGAACTCCTTAATAGAATGGAGTTGCAGAAAGGAAGAACCAAACTATTCAAGAGGCTGCTAGAACCATGATGATGGAAGGAAATGTTCCACATGTCTATTGGAGAGAGGCTGTGAGTACTGTTGTCTACACTCTTAACCGGGTGCAGATCAAAGGTAATTCTAGTAAAACACCTTATGAACTATGGTTTGGTAATGCTCCTTTTGTGAAATATTTCAAAGTTTTTGGTAGTAAATGCTATATCAAAAGAGATGAAGCTCTAGGCAAGTTTGAAGCAAGATGTGATGAAGGAATATTTCTGGGTTATTCTAATCAAAGCAAGGTACATACCGGTGCTTTAACAAGAGATTGAAAAAGATGGTTAAAAGTGCTAATGTCAAGGTTGATGAAAGCAAGGAGAGACCTTCAAGGTTTTGTGGATATGAATTAGATGATCAATATGAAAGTCCAAATAAAGAAAAGCAATTTTAGTTTACTCCGGAGAATCCAGTGACTCAAGAAGTTAATGCAGATGTTGAGGAACAAGTTCAAGAATCAGAAGTTGAAGAAAATCCCAAAATTCCTAGGTATGTAAGATTGAATCATTCTGAAAATTAGATTATAGGAGATAAAAATAAAGGTGTTCAAACTAGAAGAAGAATTGCTGAAGAATAAGAGGAGTATTGTCTGATTTCAAAGATTGAACCAAAATCAGTGAATGAATCTTGTAATGATGAAAGTTGGGTAAAAGCAATGGAAGAAGAATTAATGCAGATTGAAAAGAATCATACTTGGGATCTTGTTCCTAGACCTGAAAACAAAAATGTAATTGGAACAAAATGGGTTTACTAGAATAAATTGAATGAAGATGGTGAAGTTGTGAGAAACAAAGCAAGATTGGTGTGCAAAGGTTACTCTCAGGCAGAGGGAATTGATTTTGAAGAAACTTTTGCTCTGGTGGAAAGAATTGAAGCAGTCAGATTGTTTCTTGCCTTTGCTGCTTACAAAGATTTCAAAATTTACCAGATGGATGTCAAGTCAGCATTTTGGAATGGAGAATTGGAAGAAGAGGTCTACATTGAACAAGCGGAAGGATTCCAGTTGTCTGATCAAGAAGATAAGGTCTGTAGATTGAAGAAAGCATTGTATGGACTTAAACAAGCCCCAAGAGCCTAGTATGCAAGATTAGATAAGTATCTGCTAAAGTTAGGCTTTAGCAAAGGCACTACTGACAGTAATCTTTATTTCAAAATTGATTATGAACACATCTTGATTGTTGAGGTATTTGTTGATGATATAATCTTTGGTGAAAATGAGAGCATGTGTAAAAATTTTGCTGATCAGATGCAAAGTGAGTTTGAGATGTCCATGCTTGGTGAAATGAATTTCTTCTTAGGTCTGCAAATCATTCAGTCAGAAAAAGGCATCTTCATATCTCAATCTAAGTATGTGAAAGAGTTGTTGACAAAGTTTGGAATGGAGGATTCAAAATCAGTGAGTACTCCTATGGTAACTGGGTGCAAGTTGAGTAAAGATGATGATTCCCCTAAGGTAGATTAGAAAAGGTATAGATCAATGATTGGAGGACTGCTTTATCTAACTCATACCAGACCTGATATTATGAATGCAGTTGGCCTTGTTGCTAGATTTCAAGCTGATCCTAGAGAATCTCATGTCATGACAGTCAAAAGAATTTTTAGATATCTAAAGGGAACATCTAACTATGGTTTATGGTATCCTAAGGGTGATGATTCACTCTTCATGCATATACAGATGTTGATTGGGCATGAGATTGGATGATATGAAGAGTACTAGTGGAGGTGCATTTTTCTTGGGAAAGAGATTGGTTTCTTGGTCGAGAAAAAAGTAGGAGGCAATATCTCTATCTACTACAAAGGCAGAGTACATAGCAGCAGCAAGTAATTGTACTCAAGTTTTGTGGATGAAGCAAATGTTGAAGGATATCAAAGTTGTGTTTGAAGAACCTGTTACAATCTTTTGTGATAATTCCAGTGCAATAAACATTTCAAAGAATCTGGTGTTGCATTCAAAGACAAAGCATATATCCATCAAGTTTCACTTTTTGAGAGAGAAGGTAAATGAGAATGAAGTCAGATTAGAGTTTGTCTCTTCAAAGGATCAGATTGTGGATATCTTTACTAAGCCTCTACCTAAGGATACTTTTGAGTATCTCAGAGGGCAGCTAGGGGTCATTGCCCCTCCTATTCAGAACTAAGGTGCACTAATGTGCATTAGTCCGGTGGAACTCATAGTCATATCTTGTGGTCCAGATTGGTGTTAAGGGTATGCTACTTAGGGGGAGTAGTCAGTATGTTCTGAGTTTAGTTTGAGTTTGTCTAAGAAACAAAAGGGGTGAGAGATGACTGCAAATATGTGCCCTTTGCAATTGATGTCAAAGGGGGAGAGAAGTCATGTGAAAAACTTGGAAGTGAGTAGTTGCTGATGAAAGGGGGAGCAGTAAAGAAAATGGTTACAGGTGCGATAAGAGAAAGGAGGAGAAGTTCTTGTCTTGATGGTTGAAACAATTTTTCACATCATATGTTGCCATCAATGACAAAGGGGTAAGATTGTTGCAAATATGTGCCTAATCAGTGTTGTCATTGATGTCAACATATCCTTGTTATCATTAGTGTCAACTATATCTCATTCTAGAAGACATGTATGTTGAGGATATTGAGAAAATTAGCCTCTCTGGAAGAAACAAGTGAGTTACATATCTCTCTGTCAAAGATAGTGAAGACCGTGCAGTTCAGTAAAGTAGATTGCTCCGTATTCCCAGTAGGATGAAGATCAGAGTTTGTAGATTAAAGGGTTTGTAGAGGATTGTCTAAAGTTTCTCTAGTCAAGATTTGGGAGGTCTGCATGGAGAATTGGTGAAGTTATGGCCATCTAAGTAGAACTAGGTTTTGGAGTTGTTTAGAGGTGACAGAGTGACAGTAATCTGGTCCGGATCGATCCGCATTGGAATATTATGATATGCGGATCTAGAGGTGTGTTTGGAATGTCAGTGTGTATCCTCAACTCAAGTGGTTCGTGGTTTGGAGGTCCGCAAGCAATCTTTCTAGTGTGACAGTCATGACAGTTGGTGTTCTTGAGTTCCTGGATGAAAGTGCAAGTGGTTCTGGTGATTTAAGGTGGTGTGGTTGTTCCTCTTGATTTCATTGTGCTTGTGGTGGTCTTTGAATCAGGTTCCTATTGTGTTGGTGGTCTACATTGAGGATTGAGCTCGTGGTTGAAGATTTTTCCTTGGGTGTTGCTGTTCTTTCCAGTCTTGGCTGACCGGATGCATGATGCATGTTGTTGATGATCTAAGAGAAGTTCCCTGAGGCGTGGCATGTTGTTCGAGGGAGATTTGGATTCCAGCTATGTTTGGTTGATAGTATGGTGATTCACATTAAGTCAAATGATTGTAGTGCCGACCTTGATGTTTTATTCCAAGGTTGATGAAGCATATAAATACGAGTGGTTGAGTTGTGGAAAATCATCCTTGTGCGGAAATGACCAGATCATAAGAAAGGAAGAAAGGGAAAGCAGAGAAGAGGAAGAGCAGAAGAGAAAGAGAAGTAAAGGATGAGGAGTTAGAAAAGAAGTGTTTAGGGGGCAGAGCAGAAGTTTTGTGCGCATCAATGGAACTGACCTTTGCATGAAAAAGATGTTGTTTTCTAGTTCAAATCTTTCTGTGATAAACTTTTAAAAATCTCTGTAGGCAGTGAGCCTCTTGGAGTAGTGAACTCTGGGTAGTACGCCCTGAAGGCATGTGCCTTCCCCATTTTCTATTCTTTTAACACAGAATAAATCTTGTGGGTTAACCCCCACCGTGGTTTTTCCCTTAACCAAGTTTCCACGTAAAAACCCTTGTGTTATGTGTGTCAATTTTATTTCTGTTCATGTGTTGTTGATTCATGCTTTCATGGTTATATCATTCATCTGTTATTAAATGGTAAAGAAGTTTAATTATAGTAAAAGATAAAAGTTAAGATGACAAATGATTCACCCCCCCTCTCAGTTGTCTGCCCTTATTTCAACAAATATATCACTATCCATTGGTGTTTCTAATGATATCAAGATCATTGTATATCTTCTAAAATAAGTGAATATCTATCACAAATCTTTTTATAGTAAACAATAAATTTTTTACATATAATCCAATGAGAAAATTAATCTATCTCTGCTTGAAACTTTCTACAATTTTACTCCTCATAACTCCTAAGTTAAATATGAGTTTATTTTTGTAAAGTTCAGACACAATGTTGTTCATACATTCATCCAAAACCTAAGTCTAACTAAGCAACAAAGCTCTCTATAGGTTCAAGAATACGATACAATGACATTAAATGATAACTTCTATAACTTCCCAATTATAAACTGATACATTCTATGGTTTTCCCACTATGGTCTATGCTACAGTTCAATGACATTTTTCTTATCATACTTGGCTCTATTGTTACATGAACTTTGAGTGCCATATAATAGCTAGGCAAGATAATTTTAACTATTTTCCTATGAAACTATGATTATACAATCTATGATTGAAAGTTCAATGTTTTACACAAGTCTAAACACTTTACGTAAGAACATCTTTGCGAGCTTATGCCATATACTTATTTGCATTCTAAGAATAAAATAATAGTTAGAATGAGAATAATCATACCTCTTATGCTGTAGTATAGTGTGCTTTCTTACGCGATTGATTCACCTTTCATGTATGATTGGTGATCTTCACTTTCTCTCTCACTGCAGATATGATAACAATGACCTCCCTCGGTGCTATCCCATGAGTCTAGAGGGTCACTAAGCTTTTTCTCACTACAGATAAGACAACAGTTATCTTCCTGAGAAAAAGAAATGATAACAGAGCTTCTCTTTGTGGATATTGAATGCCAACAGAGCTTCTAAATGAGGATATCAAATGATAACATAGCTTCTATATGAGGATATCAAATGCTAATAGAACTTCTATATGAGGATATCAAATGATAATAGAGCTTCTACTGAGTCCAATCTCTTAGTTTTTAGTAGAGTACTCAAACCAACTCAGCTCTATGCTTCCCTACACCTTCTCTTCCACTGTAATGGCTCTATCAATTTCTTGATACCCCCAAGAAAATGATTTCACCCTGCTCATCTATGCTTCTTCCATGATAATATGGCCTTTTCAAGGCTTACTCTCCCTTGCTCGCGGAGATTCCTTGCAGAATATAAACCTATTATAACTCATCATGGTGCAAGCAATTTGATGGTGGAGTGAATGGTCATTAAGACCACTCCTCATCTAATTAAGAGCTCCTCTGAAATCTCCTAGCCATCATGGAGAAAAAGGGGGTCGAGCATCATTAACTTAACAAGAAGTGGTTACATTTAATTTATAATTATACCACCTTCTTTAAGAAGCTCAACATCAACAAAACAATAGGTTAAAACCAATAATTCATATTAAATAAATATATACATATAACTGTTAGAGTGAATAATTTAACTATTCACTATAGCGTAAGTGTACTTAGGTTGATGAGGTTAGACAACATCTTGTCTAATTGAATGTGTAATCTTTTAGAGGTTAGAGGCTACCTAGTTGTTTGAAAAACCTATGTGCATACCTTTTGAGGTTGGAAGACTTTCTATCTCACCTCAAAGACACTTTGTAGTCATCCAACACTTGTCACACAAGGTTGTTGGTTTGCACATTCCAAGTGATCCAAAGGCTGACACCTTATAGGACACTTGTCTACTTGTTTGTGCCACATCACGAGACACTTGTCTATCCACATGCAAGGTGGATTTCCTCTTCCATGCCTATATAATGAGGTATTCTCATGGAAATTTGTAAGTGAGATCAATATAAGTTTATGCTCAAGTAGGTTCATCAATATCATCAATTTCTTATCTTGTATTGTTGATTTCCATATTGTGAGAGTGTAGATCAAGTTGTAGAGAATCCTTTGATATTCCAACATGGTATCAAAGACATGCTACATACAAATTTCCATTTTGAGGGGATTAGGAGGTGAGGTGAAATTTAATGCATCCTGGAGTGAAACCGATCTTACAAGCAAAATTGAAAAAGAATTTTAAAAAAATTATTTTTCTGTGTAATTTTGTGAAATTTTTTTCGTTTCAAAGTGCATTTTTTTTTTGCAAATTGAAGATTTGTAGGCTTTTCAAGGGTTGTTTGTCACTTAAATATCCTCTTAGCAAGGCACTTTTACGTCTTTGTGGGTTGAAACCCTCCCGACAAGGCATTTTTTTGATATGTAAGACGTTGTTTGAGCCAGGCAAGGCACTTTTTTGATGTGCAGGGCATTTTTTGACATGTAGCTACCTCAAATTGACCTCTGGCTGCCTAATATTCACCTAAGAGGAAGAAATTCGACCTGTAGAGCTGAATTTTGGCTACACCAACAATTTTTTGGGCTCTATTTGCCGTAATCTGCACACTTTTGACCTATTTTTTGCTCATCAAAATAACATTTACATTTTGTTTTTTAATAAGAATTTAAATTATGTTTATTAAGATACTATAAATGCATAATTTTGGGGGTTTATTGTAAATTAGGAGGCAAATTCAAAGGAAATGTTTTTCATTTAAAGAATTAATGGTTTTAAAACACTTGTATCTTTGCTTGACAAAGAGGAAGGGTGAGGCCTGGGTTGGCAGGAGGCCAATTCCCCCTCACAAGTAAAATCATTGTAACCTTCACTCCATGCTGATTCCAATGATTATTTGGAAGGCAAGGTTTTTCTCTCGCCATAGGCATTTTTTTTCTATTTTAGTGCAAATGTATTAAAATAGGCTTGTTTTATGGGAAATTGTTTTTGTCATAACTTTTGATCGGTAGCTCGAAATTGAGCACCATTTTTTTGTAAAAGTTAATAATTTTACAATTCCCATGCATTACACCTATTCGCATTGTAAAACACACTAATTTATAAAGTGCCAAAATTTGAGGGGTCACCTAATCAGGGGGTTCCTAATCTATTGATTTTTATTGCCTAAACGAATTAACCTATTTGTAATCATGGGATATCAAATTCACTCTTTTGTAAACCATTTAAAACCAAGAAATTATAAGTCTTGGTGTGAAGGCATCTTGAAACATCTCAGGTTCCACAATTTCATACCCTATCTATATGGGTTTGTCCCTAAAACAGGTAACCAATCTAAGAAGAATAAGTGGCTTAATAATCGTGATCATATTGTTGGATTACTCAGCTTACATATACCGTATGCTATGTATGCCATCATGGATATTAAGTGTCCACATGCATTATGGATCAAAATTTGGGACATATATGGAGACTCCAATGTTTCTCCCTTCATGCATGATCTATGATCACAACTCACATCCCGTATCATGATTCAAATACAGAGTGTCCAGTTGACATAAAAAAAATCATCATTCCTCTACTATCTACTGTTGCTTCATCAGATGTCAGTGTCACTTATTCTCAAGCTTTGAGTACCTCTTCACGGCAATATCACATTTATCTTCCTAGCATTGCTGATTGGGATGTATATCTACACGACATTTCATGTCTATTTGTAGAGTCCCGCATTGCTGACATGGACGCACACATTGAGGACATTCATCTTCTTTTAGATGACAACTTCGATGTGTAAAGGGTGGAATTTGGATAGTTGAGTTTTTGGTAGTTTTGTGTGTGTATCCTCCTTTCACCCTTTCATTCAAGGACCTAGGGTCAAGTGGCAATGTACTATCATACCCTAGGTCACTATGAGTTGTAGGGAAACTTAGATTTGTGTGATTTGAATACCAATTATGCTTAATTATACATCAAAACCCTAATTATGCAAATACAGAAGCAAACAGATGAATATCAAAAAATGCTACTATAGAAAGATGTAAAATGATAGATAACTGTGCACCTGTTTTCAGGGTTTAGAAGCGGAACAATCAGGGACTAATGAGCGGGTGCCCAAGTCCAAGGCCTAGGTTTTTGTCAGGATCTGGAAGCTCAGTCTGCAACATGTTCCTACTGTCACAGAGATTTTCCTGTCATGGAATCCAGAGGACTAAAGAGCAGGCGCCCAAGTCCAGGGTGTTGTTTTCAACTCTGATTTGCAAATCTGACACTCTATAATGCCCTCCTGCAACTCCACTTTTCCTGTATCTTCAACCTGTAACCTGTAATCATGAAAATTTTGGGAGGGGGTTGTGGTGTTGAGAGGCTTGCCTCAGTCAAGCCCCAGAGAGACATTCAAGTCTTCCCAACACCGTTGTCAGATAGAGAGTATGTGCCCTTGAGGGGCAGAGGTAAAAACCAAACGATAAATGCTCAAAAATACAAATGATGTCACCTTGTAGTGAAGATCTCATGGGAGGAAGAAGCTCTTCATGCCATGAGGAGATGATTGCTCAAATCTGCAAATACAAACACATAGACAACGCAAATCTGCTCTTGCTACACAATGAAAGCCTTGAATCACCTTTAGGATGCCAAAAGATTACAATAATAATCTAGTTTACAAATGAATGCCTAAACATGCTTATATATGTAACTACAAACACTCTTGCAAGGAATTTCATAATTCAAACTTACCGTGTCACCATAGGACCCAAACAATGATCACAAGCCGACACTCAAAATTTGGGACTAACCCAAAATAGGGCAGGACTAGGGCGCGGGCGCCCAAGTCCTCTCCCCCTATTTTGGTTAGGGTTAGGTTCAAGGGATCCCCCTAGGTCCCATTTGTCATGAAACTTAGGGATCATTTCATCGGGATGTCAAAATATGATGCAAGATGTCCTAAATGTAGATAAAAGACCTGGGAGCTAAACCTTATGAGGGAAAAGCCCCCAAGGGGCATTTTCTGACGTTATATTTAGCCCCCACTTTAATGTATGTATAAACACAAGGCCCATACATGCATTCAAGTATGGTCAACAAACATAGCAAACACGCCAAGCACGAAGAAGACACGCCAGACACATTGAAGACAATGACAGGCACACAAAACATGGAGAAGATAGTTACAGTCACACAAAACACAAAGAAGACAACAGATGCATAGAATATAGTTAATGCATGGAAGACAAGAATGATTTTTTTTTTCCACATATTTATTAAATACAGATGCAAATACAGGAAAGTAAACACACCTCCCATAATGCAGGAAGCACTCATCGCACTAGTCTTTAAACTGCATATATGGGGCAACACACATGCAAGACACACCAAACCTCCCAAAATGTAGGAAGCACTCATCGCGCTGGTCTTTAGACTGCATATGGGGCAACAAACACGCCAAACAAAGCAAGCACGCCAAACACACACACTTTGAAGACACAGAGAAAACACGACAGACAAGTGATGGAGTGTTCCTATTTCTAGGCTCATCACCATCTCAAGCACATTACAAGAACACATCGGTGATTGGGCTTCACCACAACAATCATCAAAGACACGCTTAAGGGTTGAGTTAGTCATAGAACTGCTCCCCACCTCTCGATGAGGACTTTTGAAAATGATAGGATGGGCACTCTCCGTAAGAGATACACCACCCCCGCCTTCGCAAAGGGCTTAAGATGATTGATTGATTGATTGATTGAAAACAAACTCAGAGTACAGGAGGCACTCATCGCCACCAGTCTTTAAACTACACCTGAGGACAAGCACATTACTAACATCTACAATAGACAACTTACCTTATATATGCCCCCACCTTAAGGTGGTTGATATCACGTATCGATATCAAGCATGTTAAAGTAGGGAGAAAACACATGAGGGAACACGGACTTTCGCAAAGCCCATGCCCCTTGGAGGTGACATGTACTTTACAATCACCAAATGTTTCCACAAACACATCCCTGCAAGAAACATGTTAGTGTCTACATAATCATGATAAACAACAACATCAATGCATATGATTAATCACACAAAGAGCCAAGGTTATACTATGAATTTGGAGATCAAGGATAACCATGGGGCTATATCACAAAAATCTCTAGACTAAGTGTCACCAAGGCGAGATTCAAAGACAAACAAAGTGCACAGAGCAACAGTATTGTTAAGGTTTGTAAGTGATAAAGATCATCGAAATCACTACGCAGAAAGCATGAGTGCTTCTACTAGCCAAGTGTCAGATAAGATATACAACCCCATTGTCATATTAGGAACTAAGTCTAATTTTTGATTTCTCGCTAAAGGGACGCTAGGTCTGCATCAGTATAAATGTTTTTCATCATCTGCTCGCTAGATAGAAATACTAGAGGAAGGGAAACAATAAATAAGAGAGGAGAAACAAGTGTCTTAGGGACAATCACATAGGAGGGTGCCCCCAAGTCACCAACCGCAATGCTATGTTCGTAAGACACAACACATAACAATGAAATCGGAGAGAGAGGCAATATAGAAGAATGATGATACAAATAGAAGGTCACAAAAGAGGCGGTCTCCTAGTATCCTGAACCTTACAAGAGAATCAGGGGTCATCCCAGGAGGCCTAAACAACACATAACACATCACGGGGGAAGCACATCATGAGAGATAAAGGGTTAGAAATACTTACCTATAGGATCTTTGTATCAAATTTTTGAACTTGCGAACCCCTTGGAGAGGTACTCGATCATGTTTAGTGCAAAGTTTGAGTGGTTCTTATGAAATTCTTGTTTATTATCATATGATGCTTGTTCCTTAAATCCTTGTTTAAATGAGACTTTTTGTTGCTTATGAGGGGGAGAGCCACTATTATTTCCAACTGCTGACAGTCACCTTACTCTTTTCTGATTTTTAGCGAGTTTTCGTTGTTGATGCCGTATAACACAGTAACAGGAATCATCCTGTACCATCTCACTCATTTGTATTGGTTGTTCTATTTGTCTTTCTGATGTGTTTTAGTTATTTCCTGATCCATATAAGGATAATAGAGGAGGAATCTCAACATAAATTCCATTTCTTCATGGACGAGGTGGGTTATCCAACTTTTCTTTATCCACTTCAATCATACCCAGTATGTTATCATATTCCAAGTAATCATCATCAACGACTTCTATTAGTCCTTGTTCCAACATATTGTTATCAGTATGTTTAGGGAAAGGACTAGTGAAGATTTATAAATTTTGATTTGGTAGAGCAATCGACTTATTTCTGTTATCATTCTCACCCAATACTTGTATGATATTCGAATCAATGAGGTATTGTATTTCATGTTTAAGACACATACATTGTTTAGTATCGTGTCCTTGTGTTCGATGAAAATGACAAAAGACATTAGGATCGAAGTAAGGTCCTTGTGCTTTGCTAGGATCAACTGGCTTAATCGGGGGAAGTTTCAGAATGTTATTACTCATAGCTTGATTCATTATAGAATGATAAGGCTCAGATATCAAAGTAAACTTTCTTGGTTGATATGATGCTTTCCTTGGATTAGTGATAGTAGACACATTAGAAAAGTTATTCGTATTCGATCCATTAATCTTGATGAAACTCCTATTATTATTATTCCTCTTAAAGTTGGTTTGTGATGATCCACCCATGGATTGACCAACTTGAGCCGATGAGTTTTGGTTTTCATACTGACTAGATGAAAGTTAATAATCACGAAGGGTGGTGCATAAATGTTGAAAGGAGTTATACTTCATCAAGAGGATCTTATCATGAATATTAGGTTGTAGATTAGTGATAAACACCTTTTGAACATCCTCATCTTTCATCTGATGTTGAATTTGCATATATAAAGCTTGATACTGACTAATGAATTCATTTAACTTCTCTTTCAGACCTTGCTTGCAATGAACTAAGTCAATCAAAGAGACTTGAGGTCCAATGTTTGCTTGAAAATGTTGTAAAAATTGATCAATCAACTACTAAAAGGAGTGTATTAAATTCAGAGGTAGAGAGAAAAACCATTCTAATGTAGAATCTTTGAGAGATCACAGGAAAATTTTTGCTAACAAGTCTTCTTCAAAATAGAAATCACTACACATAGCTGTGAATGCTGCCACATGAGTATTAGGATCACCTTTTCCACCATATTTTTCAAAGTGAGGAGTCTCAAACTTCTTGGGCATAGGAGTTCTCAAAATTGCATAGGATAGAGGATTACATGCATGATATGTTGGTATATTAGGTTGTAAAGAATTTGTCAAATTTGTTACCTTTTGTTGTAAAGCAGTCATGCCCTGTAAAAGTTGGTTTAGGATGGCATCATTGGGAGATGTGATTTGCTGTGAGGAATTGGAACCAAAGTGAGGAGGTGATTGAGCTTGAGATGTGATAGGCAGAGGCTGTGGGTAGGTCAACGATGGTTGGACATAATGGTAGGTGGTAGGTGGTTGAGAATAACTATATGTAATGGGAGGTTGAGAATAAGTGGGATGAAGAGGTGGTTGAGAGTAGTTATTCATAGAAGAGGTCCCCTTGGAAACCAAATTCTGATAATTAAATCCCACATCTTTGTAATTAGTGCCATTAGATACTCCAATACCAGTGGTAGCATTACTACAGGCGTTCCCATCAGTTGTTAAGATTGTTGATGTAAATGTAGATATTCCCGTAGTTGATATAGGTACCGATACTTGAGTATGAGATGGTGATAAAGTGTTATTTATCACTTGTGCACATTCAGTTACTGACATAATGTTGGTTTGTACAATATGTGCTAAACCATGGATTGCATTAACACCATCTTGTCCCTCTTTTATCAATTCTCTTATGTTATGAATTGCAGGAACAACTTCTTCAGCTATCCTCTCATTTTCCATAAATGATTGAAAATCGGCTAGCTCTTTATCAAGTTTTTCTATTTACTCATCAGATACATATCCTGTCACCTCAATAGTATCATCAACATCATGAAAAGTTTGCTCTTCCATTGTACTTGTGATAGGTGTAATATCTTGTAGCATTTGTGTCTCTCCTTTTGTAAAGGTGTTCAATGTACCCACTTCTTCAAGAGCACTAGATCCCATGTGTCTTATGCTTCTTGTTAAAGGAATATTTCTCTTAGAGCAGTGAGTTATGAGACTCATGCAGCAATATGCACAAACTTTAGGTGCAATATATGTTAAAATACTTGATTTTTTGTACTTTTTCAATGCAAATATATGAAAGAAAAGGTGTTGTAAAGATTTTGATCAGGGGCAGAAAATAATATGTATGATATCAGTCCAATACAACAATAATATCCATCACAAAACACTCTTGGTGCAAATCTAAGATGATGACTAGTTCGAATATAGTGAAAATACACTAAAATATGCAATTTTTTCACCAAATCTCAATGCAAAAGAGCATGAAAAGGGTGTTGTGAGGAAAATGATGATGGAAAACAAATTATATCAGTAATAACAGCCACCTAATGCCAAAAAATCTGTCACAACATGCTTATTGTGCTACTCAAGATCAAATCCTAGTGAAAATATACAAAATATGCGATTTTTCACAATTTTGCAACTCCAAGACCTAGCAAAAGGGGTGTTGTAAAGAATTTTAGGAGGTAAAAAAAATAATAGTAATGATATTAGTCACTTCAATCCATAAAATTTGTCACAACACGCTTGGAGTGCAATCTAGGTCAAACCCTAGGGCAAATATAGCAAAAGTGTGCAATTTTTCGCCAAATTTTCAATACAAGAGCCCAATAAAAAGGTGTTGTGAAGATTTTTAAGTGGGAAAGAAGATAATTACCCTAATAAAATCCAATTAGTGCAAAAATATTCTTCACAACATGCCTATGGTGCAAATTTTGAGAGTCGATAAGGCCAAATCTAGTGAAAATCAAGGTTTTTCAAGCCCTAGGTTTGAGATCTTGATGCAAAATGCTATATGAATGTCTTGAAAGATAATTTATGATGAAAATTAAGTCCAATAAGATCTGAAAATGATTTACACACCCTACCATGCAAAAATGCAAGTGCAAATCTAAGGAAAAATCAATGAAAATGCTAGTTTTTGTTGAAATTTTCTATGTAAAAATACAAAATTTTGAGATCTAAATGCAAATTTACACTAAAATGCAACACTAAAACCAAATCAAAAGAATGAGTGTTTAATATCAGTAGAAAAATCTGAAACAAGATTTTACCTACAAACCCTAGTTTTTGAAATTACTAGGTTATATGAAAAATGTAAAATTTCCAACAAAACCCTAGAAATTTTATGATAAAAATGCAATGTAAGCTATAGAATTTTTGTAATTTTCTATAATTTAGCTCAGATATAATGCAAAATTAGAAATTTAATGAAATTCAAATTAATTAATGCAACATGCAAACCCTAGAATGCCATTTTTTTTTTCCAATTTTTCCAAATTTTTAATTTTTAAAAAAGTTTTCCAATGCAATAAGATGAATGATACTATGAATGAATGAAATAAAATAAAATATGAAGAAAAACACTCAAAAAGGTGCAAACAAGTCCAACAACATAGGTTTACCAAAATGTAAAAGGTGGAATTTGAATAGTTGAGTTTTTGGTAGTTTTGTGTGTATCCTCCTTTCACCCTTTCATTCAAGGACCTAGGGTCGAGTGGAAATGTACTATCATACCCTAGGTCACTATGAGATGTAGGGAAACTTGGATTTGTGTTATTTGATTACCAATTATGCTTAATTATACATCAAAATCCTAATTATGCAAATACGGAAGCAAACAGACGAATATCAGAAAATGCTTCTACAGAAAGATGTTAAATGATAGATAACTGTGCACCTATTTTTAGGGTTCAGAAGCGGAACAGTTGGGGACTAATGAGCGGGTGCCCAAGTCCAAGGCCTAGGTTTTTGTCAGGATCTGGAAGCTCAGTCTGCAACCTGTTCCTGTTGTCACAGAGATTTTCCCATCACAGAATCTGGAGGACTAAAGAGCGGGTGCCCAAGTTGAGGGTGTTGTTTTCAACTCTGATCTATAAATTTGACACTTTGTAATGCCCTCCTGCAACTCCACTTTTCCTATATCTTCAACTTGTAACTTGTAATCATGAAAACTTTGGGAGGGGGTTGTGGTGTTTAGAGGCTTGCCTCAGTCAAGCCTTAGAGAGACATTCAAGTCTTCTGAACACCGTTGTCAGATAGAGAGTGCGTGCCCTTGAGAGGCAGAGGCAAAAACCAAATGATAAATGCTCAAAAACACAAATGATGTCACCTTGTAGTGAAGATCTCATGGGAGGAAGAATCTCTTCGTGCCATGAGGAGATGATTGCTTAAATCTGCAAATACAAACACATAGACAACACAAATCTGCTCTTGCTACACAATGAAAGCCTTGAATCACCTTTAAGATGCCAAAAGATCACAATAATCATCTATTTTACAAATGAATGCCTAAACATGCTTATATATGCAACTACAAACACTCTCACCAAGAATTTCGTAATTCAAACTTATCGTGTCGGCATAGGACCCAAATAATGGTCACAAGCCGACACTCAAAATTTGGGATTGACCCAAAATAGGGCAGGACTAGGGTATGGGCGCCCAAGTCCTCTCCCCATATTTTGGTCAGGGTTAGGTTCAAGGGATCCCCCTAGGTCCCATTTGTCATGAAACTTAGGGATCATTTCATCGGGATGTCAAAATATGATGCAAGATGTCCTAAATGCAGATAAAAGACCCGGGAGCTAAACCTTATGAGGGAAAAGCCCCCAAGGGGACATTTTCTGATGTTACACGATGAAGTTGCATCAACCCTGTCTTCTTTAGATATGATTGCTCTACCTTCACCTACATTAGCTTCTATCATGACAGTATCAGATTCTTATGGTTTTAGTTATCGCCATACATCTATGATTCATATGGTTCCTATTACAGAATCTTCTATGATACCTGATTTATTCCATCATTATTCGTCACATGACAGCATTGGCTTGGAGATTCTTGAGAATTTTTTGAAGACATCATGGGCCTCATCTGTGTCTTTGAATCATGTGCAGAATTTAGAGACATTCCTACTTCCTGTATGCTCCTATCAGGAATGAGAAGATCATTTGCACTCTTCTGTGGTTCAATTTCTTCCTAAGGGGAGAAATGTGGTTTAACGTTCATGGACTCTCTTCAACATACTTCATTGAGCATCTACACACACTACAACATATCTTATGGGGGGGGCTTCCAATTCTTTCCTTGTATCTCCTATTTTGGGGAAATTTATTGTCCACAAGTGATAGAAGTTGTCCTAGGGGGTAATGATATAAGTCCTCCTTCTTCACTTATTTTTTTTATGCATTTTTGTTTCTCTTTTTGGAGAGGAGTTTTGTTCCCTTAGGATTTTCTCCTTTACTCCACTTTGTGAGAAACTTTGTACATGGGTACCTAACATGGCCTAGTAGTCGGGACCCATATTTATGTATCTCTTGTACTTTTTTTATCTCCCCAAGTATCACTTAAGGGGGAATGTTAGAGTGAATAATTTATCTATTCACTATAGCTTAAGTGTACTTAGGTTGATGAAGTTTGATAACATCTTGTCTAACTGAATGCACAACCTTTTAGAGGTTAGAGGTTACCTAGTTGTTTGATAAACTTATGTGCATACCTTTTGAGGTTGGAAGACTTTCCATCTCACCTCAAAAGACACTTTGTAGTCATCTAACACTTGTCACACAAGGATGTTGGTTTGCACATTCCAAGTGATCCAAAAGTTGACACCTTATAGGACACTTGTTTACTTGTTTGTGCCACATCACAGGGCACTTGTCAATTCACATGTGTCATGCCCATATCAGGGCCACCTGCATATCATCCATACAAGTGGGCAAAATGGTGGAATAATTTTTTTTTAAAAAGGAAATGTATTAAACTTATGAAACTACATTACATGTTTACCTAAGGTTTACTCCTAAAGTATTGTTCATGAACTGGTTTGATGATGACTGTTCTCTGTTTTGCAAGTGTCTTATCATCCCAACAACAAGTTTAAACCATTAGGATAATTTTAGTATAATGTTGAGCTTAGACATCTAAGTTATTTTTATTTTATTAAAACATAATTTAATTTATCCACCATTAGATAACTTCTTTAACAAAGTTAATAAAATACAAAAGAATTAAAAACATAAATTGATTTCTCATTTAAATTTATAAAGGCCTATTTAATTTAATAAAACTAAATAAAGCATATAAAATAAATACAATTACTAATTTACAATTTTAATTAAATAATTCTTTTAAGCCAAAAAATAAAGTAAACTAATTTAATCTTCTTTCAATAACATCAATTGAATAATCTACTACTAAAAATCCTTCAAATTTTCTTTTCAGAATAAAGCAATTGATAAAATCATTATTTTTCTATTGAATACATACTTTTAATATCAATTTAATAAGTTTTGCTAAATTTGAAAAAAAAACATGCTTATCTTTTTTAATTTACTAATATTTTCGAACTACTTTTTTTAAATTTTCTAAAACAAAAGCTTGTTTTTTATTTCAATATAAATCAATGCTTTCTTTTTATTCAAATAAAATAATTGTTTTCCTTTTTATATTTATAGAATTAAACTAAATAATTCCACTTAAAATAATAAAATCAACCACAATATATTGCCTTTTCTTTTTCTAATTTTTCTTTCTAAATCTAATTCTTTTTCCTCTATTATAATGAAATGAAATAGAACTAATTTTTTTTACATAATCTAAATAAAGTTGATTTTCTATAATTAAAAAAAATAAAACAAGGTTTTAATATTATATTTAAATATTTATAACCATTATCAATTTCTTTTGATTTTACTGTGTGTATGTGTTTCATTAGACGATACACAACAATAGAGAAAAGATATATATATAGCGATTGCAGGAATCGAACCACAACAATGGCGAATTGTTGAAGTCACGTTGCAGGTTTTAAACTTCACACAAAATAAGAATTGGAAATTTTATACATTGCAGATTTGTAACATATAGAGGGGCGCGGTCCTCATGGGAGAGCACGTAACCCCTTTAGAGGCTCGTGGCCTCCCATGGGGCCGCCGTGGGGAGCCTCACCACTCCCATAGGTCGTGGGTCTTCCCACGGCCTTCTCAAGGCTAAATGATACAACTCAAAACAATTTCCAATATTGTTTTCTCTTAATCTTGTGGTTTATTTAATACCGCGTTCAACATAATATATTACAAAAAAGAGAAAATTACATTCTATTCAAAAAACTTACACATAGTCCTAACTGTTGCGCACAATAGGGGAGTAACACAACAACGATCTCATTGCATAGTAAATACAGATATAAATTCATATATATATTGATAAAATCATTCCTTTCCTATTGAATACATACTTTTAATATTAATTTAATAAGTTTTGCTAAATTTGAAAAAAAATGCTTGTCCTTTTTAATTTACTAATATTTTTGAACTTCTTTTTCTAAATTTTCTAAAACAAAAGCTTGTTTTTATTTCAATATAAATCAATGCTTTCTTTTTATTCACATAAAGCAATTGCTTTCCTTTTTATATTTATAGAAACTAAATAATTCCACTTAAAATAATAAAATCAACCACAATATATTGCCTTTTCTTTTTCTAAATTTGCTTTCTAAATCTAATTCTTTTTCCTCCATTATAATGAAATGAAATAGAACTATTTTCTTTTACATAATCTAAATAAAACTAATTTTCTATGATTAAAAAAAATAAAACTGATTTTCTATGATTAAAAAAAATAAAACAAGGATTTAATATTATATTTAAATATTTATAACCATTATCAATTTCTTCTGATTTTATTGTATGTGTTTCATCGGACAATACACAATAGCAGAGAAAACACACACACACACACATATTTATATATATTTAATACACGGCGATTGCAGGAATTGAACCACAACAGTGGTGAACTGTTGAAGTCACGTTGCAGGTTTTAAACTTCACATAAAATAAGCATTGGAAATTTTATACATTGCAGATTTGTAGCATATAGAGGGGCGCGGCCCTCATGGGAGAGCTTGCAGCCCCTTTAGAGGCTCGTGGCATCATGGGAGGCCACCGTGGGGACCCTCATAGCTCCCACAGGCCGTGGGTCTTCCCATGGCCTTCTCAAGGCCAAACAATACAACTGAAAACAATTTTCAATACTGCTTTCTCTTAATCTTGTGGTTTATTTAATACTACGTTTAACATAGTATATTTAAAAAAAAAGAAAATTCCATTCTATTCATAAAACTTACACACAGTCCTAACTGCTGCGCACAACAAAGGGAGTAACACAACAACGATATCATTGCATAATAAATACATATATAAATTCATATATATAAATATATATCTATATGCATATGTTTATATATATATTATGCGTATAAATATATATTCAAAATTTTTAGTTAAATAGTAACATCTGATAACCATAAAATTTATAAAATATATAGAGACTAAGATACAATCATATGTATAATTACAATGAAATAATCAATTTTCAATTTCATAGAAGTTATGCAAAACTAATAAAATATTGAATCACCAATTTATAATATCAACAACCAAATTTATTATTAGTGCAAATTTGTTTACAACTTCACAAACAGGAGCAATACAAATTTGCTCAAAAAAACCCCAAACAAGAGATTTCTTTTCTCAAGACTAAAACAACAAGATAGATAAAATCCACGGAGATAATCTTTACAAATGACACTTTGCTACAAATTACAAACAATTAATTACTTTTCCTTGTGCAACTACCAAAAGCTTCTTGGCCTTCAAATCTACCAGAAACTTCCATAACCTGTAAACAACGTAGCCAAAATAGATGGCTAAGACCTGCTCTCCTTCCTACCGTAGGGATTGTTTCACAATCCCACCCCTAATCAGGAGACTCCAAGAACCAGGTATACACACATGCAACGCACAAAAATATAGAAAATAGACAAACCAATAATAGAGAAATATAAATTCCCACGGGGATGGACTCACGAACTAAGGATCTTCATTGGATCCAAAACAGGGGAGAGAGGGGATAATCCTCCCTCCTGGGGAACACAATACATCTCCCATACATTATCGTACTTCACAATAACACAAACTCCATCACCACCAGCACTTAGACCTCCAAATCACACACATCTCCATATAGTATCATAACAATCAAAACCCAAAACACCAATTTATCACCACATCTCCACAATATTCCAAGCACTACAACCATCAACTCAACATAATCCCACATATTACAAAGATTCAATTTTTTTTCTCCAAGAGAGGTTCCATGCCTCTCTCTACCCCAATACTTGGGAGGCTCTCATCAGATACAGAGAGTCGCTCCCATACAACCCAAAACCCCAATAACAGAAAAAAAGAATGCAAAATCCACAAAGATGAACTTTCATAAACATGCATGCAATTTTACAGAATAATCAAGAGAAGATAATCTCCTACCTCAGCTCCCCAAGTTAAGGTGAGCCCAAACAAAAACCAAAAAATGTAAAATCTTGCTCTTGAATCTCCAAATCCAATGCTCACCTCCCAATCCTCAAGCCAAGAATTCTTCTTCCATTCTCACACATTCCTCTTCCCAAACTCATGCATCGAGAAAGTATCTCCCAAAATCCTTCCTTTTCCCATAAATAAAACAAATAAAACTAAAAAAGATAAAAAGAAGGAAACTTTCTTTCTTTTTCCAAAATAAAAATTCTTTTATAAAAAAAAATATTAAAACAAAACTCTTATCCTCATCCCACAAATAAAACAATAAATTAATAAAATAAATAATTTAACTCTCACCAAAATAAATAAAATTTAATTAAGATTATAAAAATGGAATAATCACAACCAACTTATAATAAAATAATTAAATGCACAACACTTTAGCCTTCACCCCTTCCACGGGTTAGGCTAGGCTAACGGGTATCACATGGTGGATTCTTGGAGTCTCCAAACAACTTAATGATCTTGGCCACCCACCTGCACACTTAATTTTTGAATATCAGTATGTCAAGAAAAGTATAGCCGAAGCAACTTGAAATGCATAGCAAAATTGATTAAATATTCTAAATTCATTCATGATCACATAATTCAAATAATTTAAAATAATTTATTTAATGGCTATCACATAAGCATCTAACTCATCCAATACTTTCTTTTCCCACACATAAATATTAATCTAATAACATCTAATCAGAAATTAAATCATAAAGTCTAAAACATAATTTCCCATAGAGTTTAATTATAACATAATGTCCAAGAGTACCATATAGCATAATGCCAAAGCATAAAATGTGATGTCCACACACATAAAGTATATAACTCAAATCAACATAGTTAAGTAGTCTAAGCTAGAGTACTGAAGCAACTAAAAAATATGGGCCTCACATCATCCCCCTCTTAATATTAGGCTTCCTCCTGGAATCCCTCAAAGAGGTGTGGGTATAAGGTCCTCATCTGAGTAGTATCCTTCCATGTAGTTGTAGCCTCATCTAGGTGGTCCCATTGGACCTTGACTTGGTCCAACATTCATCCTTGCAGGGCCAAGGTTTGATGATCCAATATGCGAATGGGCTCCAATGACAACTGTCCGTCCTGCATGACCTGTAGGGCATCCCAATCCAAAACATGAGATAAATCTGGCATTTAATTCCTAAGAACTAAAACATGAAAAACATCATGAATGCGAGATAGGTTGGGTGGCAGTGCTAAGCGGTAAGCAACCGAGCCAATCCTCTCAAGGATATCAAAATGCCCTACAAATTTAGGTGCTAACTTGGAACCTTTCCCATAGCGAATAGGGCTCTTATGAGGGAGAACTCTCAAAAACACTTTATCTCCAACCTAAAAGGTCCTATCTACCCTCTTGGCATCTGCAAAATGCTTCTACCTATCTTGAGATTTTTGTAGCTATTCTCTAATCTGGATCACCCGCTTCTCCATTTCCTACACTAAATTGGGTCCCACCACAACTCTATCCTCTAGACGGTCCCAACTCAAAGGTGTCCTACAAGGCCTACCATATAGAGCCTCATACAGAGCCATGCCCAGGGATCTATGATGACCATTATTGTAAGCAAACTCAACTAAGTACATATAGTCCTCCCACTTGGACTGCTGGTCCATAACATACATCCTCAACATGTCCTCTAAGACCTTATTTACCCTCTCCGTTTGCCCATCTATCTTGGGGTGATAAGCTGTACTGAAATTAAGCTGTGTACCTAGAGCCCACTGAAGAGCTCTCCAAAACGATGAGGTGAAGACTGGATCCCTATCTGACATAATCTTACAAGGTATCTCGTGAAGTCTAACAATATCATCCAGGAATACTCTTGCCATTGAAGCTACATTATATGGAGATCTCATGGGTGAAACGTGTGCTACTTTGGTTAACTTATCCATGGTGACCATTATGGCATCATGCCTTCGATCTAACATTAGGAGACCTAGAATTAAAATCCTTCGAAATTACATCTCACTTCCATTCCGAAATAGCGTGATTATATAACATTCCTGCTGGATGCTGGTGTTCGGCCTTAACCCTCTGACACTCGAGGCATTCGGCTACAAATTTGGCTATGTACTTTCACATATGATGTAGATTAGGGTGTAAAATCACTAAACCAACTTAACCAATCTACTTCTTAAGTCTTGAACCATCAAACAATAGGCATCCCTTCACAACTGCTCCTCTAACTTAGTAGCCCTTCAAAACAGTTTTTCAAGGATAAATTTTAGAGGAGAACTCAAAACCAAAAAACAAATACCATTTGAGATACCCTTTATGCAACTTTATAACATATCCAATTTTCAGGTGGGGTCACTTTGGAACACAACCTTCAAATTTTGATTGCTACCGTTTCAACTAGGCTTAATTAAGACAACAAAAGAGGGTTTTTTGACATAATTTCCAAATCGGGGCTCATACCCAAAATATAATTGTAGTTATGGATACCATTTTACCTCTTACACAACATATCTCAAAGGCATATGGGGGTGTTTTGTAACATAAGGGCCTAAACTTGACTGTTCCGCTTGAAAAGAGGCCTAATTAGGCTTATTTTGATAGGTCACTTTGTGGTTTCCACAACCCAGACCTCAAACTCTCATACCACCAGCCTAGACATGTCAAATATGATCTTCACAAACACTTTCCATTACCCAAAATAATTTCTACAAAACTCTTCCACAAACCCTATCACCTATGCATCACAATTGCTTAAAAACATGAGTTTAACCAACTAGGACATCAACCCATTTGCTCAAATCCTTAACCCCTGCTCCTACAAACACCTCAAACATTAAAAAAACCCTATCTACCTCCATTCCACCCATTCTCAGACTTTTCCACAGGTGGCATGAGTCAAAAATCCATTTTTTTCCTATCAAACAAACCCTAAACTAGGTTTTCTGATTATTTTCAGTAAATTGGCTCTAAAATACTCAAAACATGATGAGAATGAATGAAACCAATTGCAAATGTTAGAGGATTCAACACTCCATCCATTCCAATAAAAATTAGATCATTTACAGGCCATACTGGACCGTATAATTCACTGTAGCAGCAGAAAACACTAAAAATTGTAGGAAAACAGAGTATTTTATTTGCTCCACACCAAAATTTCATACACATCTATCTTCTCTCTACCTCAACAAGGATTATTTAAGAATATACAAACCAAAACTAACCATTCCTAACTAACTTTTCAACTTCCACCTTTTAGTTTCTTCATTTACAACATGTGACTCTTCAACTTTCATGATTTTTACACTTTTACAACTATGACCACATTTTTGCATTATGACTTCATAGACCACCTAACAACCTAATATTGACTCAAACATATATAAAGTGGTCTTAATTGACCTTATTACATCAAAGACACAATATTAAAGCATAATTTAATAAAATTACCTCATGGAGGCATGAACTCATCTAGGTGCTCCTACACCATACTCCCGGAGAAAGCAAAATTCAAGCCCCTCATGAATTAAGGGTAGTAACAGGGATCCACCTTTGAACTCTTCTACTTAATGCATTCTAGCCTTTGCAGTTTGTCTATAATTCCATGCTGTCTTCATTTTCACCTTGGGTTTCTTTTACACTTGGCAAAGGTGTTTCATCTTGTCAATGCAAACTTGTTTCCCATCTGTCTTGCTACCTTGTAATTGATCCTTTTTGCCTTGATGGACTACATAGTTTACCACAACACCTTGTTCTCCTTCCATAGCCCACTTCATCTTGAACTTAGGTTTATCCCTCCTTGCAATCTTACCAAGAAATTTGTGTATTCCTTCCTTATTCTTTTTCCTTTGTAGTGTAACTGTGATCTCTTCACCTCTCCTATCTGATGCTCTACCCCTATGATTGCTTCTTTATCAGGTTCACTAACCTCTGATGTGACAAAAACTGAATGACCACTATTCTCCTCTGAAAACAATGAAGAAAACATCCCTTCCATCACCATACCAACATACCTTTGAAGCCAACCTTGAATCTCCAAAATCAATTCATCCTTAACCTGCAATAAATCAAATCTTAACACCAACTCAATGTCATTTCCCTCCAAAATCATATCATTCCTTAGGTTTGCTGTCTTGGTACCTTCAAGTTTTGAAATGGCTGCAACCTCCATGTGCTTTTCTTCTTCTATTTTGATGAACTCTTCCTTACCAACCATCATCACCTCAACTTGCTTAATTTGTTCATTATCTTCTCCATCAACAAAGGTTCTATTGTCTCCTCTTGCCTTCTTCTCTTCATAATCATCTGCTTGATAGGCCATTTGAGCCTCTTTCTTATTGGAAAGCGCCAACCACCTGCTTGTTCTGCCTTCTCAATGCACTGTTGTATCTCAAGCTCCATCCTCTCTTGCATCTTTTCTTGGATTTCTTTCATTAGCTCCAAAGCCTTTCTTAACTTTCTTATCTCTTGTTCAACATCTATTTGTTTTGCCTTCTCATTGTTCTTCCTTCTCTCTCTTTCCTCTCTTTTTCTCTCTTGTTTCTTATTTGGTAAACTCTCACTCTTCAAGTATCCAGGAACTATTCTCTTCCACACATCCATTCTTTTGGTATTCCAATACCTTCACACACACAAATATCCTCTACCTAATAGGATTCTGGAATATGCACTCTCCAAGACCTCTTCTACCCACTTCCTCTCAGTGGAAGAAATCTGCACACCTTCTACCCAACTCATCACTATTGGAGGATATACCTGCAACAAACTTTCTCTCACAACTCCCTCTCAGGGTTTTCTAGCTCTGATACCAATTGATGCAAATCAGGGTGTAAAAATCACTAAACCAACTTAACCAATCCACTTCTTAAGTCTTGAACCATCAAACAATAGGCATCCCTTCACAACTGCCCCTCTAACCTAGTAGCCCTTCAAAACAGGTTTTTCAAGGATAACTTTCAGAGGAGAACTCAAAACCAAAAACCAAATACCATTTGAGATACCCTTCATTCCCCTTTGTAACATATACAATTTTCAGGTGGAGTCACTTTGGAACACAACATTCAAATTTTGACTGCTACCGTTTCAACTAGGCCTAATTAGGACAACAAAAGAGATTTTTTTGATATAATTTCCAAACTGAGGCTCATACCCAAAATCTAATTGTAGTTATGGATACCCTTTTTGCCTCTTACACAACATATCTCAAAGGAATATGGGGGTGTTTTGTAACATAAGGGCCTAAAATTGACTGTTCCGCTTGAAAAGAGGCCTAATTAGGCTTATTTTGATAGGTCACTTTGTCGTTTCCAGAACCCAGACCTCAAACTCTCATACCACCAGCCTAGACATGTCAAATATGATTTGTACAAATACTTTCCATTACCCAAAGCAATTTCTACAAAACTTTTCCACAAACCCTATCACTTATCCATCACAATTGCTTAAAACATGAGTTTAACCAACTAGGACATCAACCCATTTGCTCAAATCCTTAACCCCTGCTCCTGCAAACACCTCAAACATCAAAACCACCCTATCTACCTCCATTCCACCCATTCTTAGACTTTTCCACAGGTGGCATGAGTCAAAAATCCATTTTTTTCTATCAAACAAACCTTAAAATAGGTTTTCTTATTATTTTCAGTAAATTAGCTCTAAAATACTCAAAACATGATGAAAATAAATGAAACCAATTGTAAATGTTAGAGGATTCAACACTCCATCCATTCCAATGAAAATCAGATCATTTGCAGGTCATAATGGGCTGTACAATTCACTGTAGCAGCAGAAAACACTAAAAATTACAGGAAAAAGAGTATTTTATTTGCTCCACACCAAAATTTCATACACATCTATCTTCTCTCCACCTCAACAAGGATTATTTAAGCATATACAAACCAAAGCTAACCATTCCTAACTGACTTTTCAACTTCCACCTTTTAGTTTCTTCATTTACAACATGTGACTCTTCAACTTCCAAGATTTTTGCACTTTTACAACTATGACCACATTTTTGCATTATGACTTCATAAACAACCTAACAACCTAATATTGACTCAAACACATATAAAGTGGTCTTAATTGACCTTATTACATCAAAGACACAATATTAAAGCATAATTTAACAAAATTACCTCATGGAGGCATGAACTCAACAAGGTACAATTTTTGAATGTCTACGTGCATCTTTTTAACTCTTGGGTGAGCTACATAAGGAGCTCTATGTGCCTCTGCTAAAACAAATGCTTTAAGATCCTCCAAAGGAGGAACATAAATGTATCCATAATGCCTAAACACACCATCTGCATCTAGAGAATAACCCTCAAACTTGTCCTTTAAGGACCCATGGAGTCTAAACTCATGTACTACCTCATTGTACCAAGGATCCTCAAGCAAAGGATCTAGAATATGTTCTCGCAAATCAGTCTGAGAAAACCAAGGACACTCCATGTTTCATTCTACTCAAAGCATCAGCTACAACATTCTCCTTTCCCTTAATATACTATAAGTCAAAATCATACTCACAAAGAAACTCCATCCATCACCGTTGCTTTGCATTAAGATTTGGACAAGTGAATATGTACTGCAAGCTATAGTGATTACAGTGAAGTTCAAAATGATGACCCAAAAGGAAGTGTCACCATCTCATCAATGCATGAACAATAGCTACTAGCTCCAAGTCATGAGTCAAATAATTGAGTTCATACACTTTCAACTTGCGAGACTCATAAGCAATTACACATCCTTCTTGCATAAGGACTGCACCTAAACCTTCAATAGAAGCATCGGTGCACACTACAAAATCAACTGTAGGATCAGGTATAGCTAGAATGGGAGAGGTAGTGAGTTTCTCCTTCAAGAACTAAAAATCCCTCTCACATTGCTCCATCCAAAAAAACTTCTTCCCTTGTTTCTGAAGGGATGTGATCAGATGTGCAATCCTAGAGAAACCTTTAACAAACCTTCTGTAATATATGGCCAACCCCATAAAGCTCCTAACCTCAGTTACATTAGTCAGAACATACCATTCTAAGATAGCCTTGATCTTGAATGGATCCACTACAACTCCTCCTAAAATGATGTGACCTAAATACTGAATCTCCGTCTAGAAGAAATCACACTTTGCTAGATTTGCATACAATTGATTCTCCCTCAAACACTACAAAACCATCTTCAAGTGTTCCTCATGTTCTTCCTCTATGTGAGAATATATCAAAATGTTTTCAAGGAAGATGACCACGAACTTGTCAAGAAAAGTTCAAAATACTCCATTCATAAGGCTCATGAATACTGCTGGAGCATTGGTTAGCCCAAAGGGAACTACCGTGAACTCATAGTGGCCATAACTAGTGCAGAAAGTTATCTTGTGAATATCTGCTTCCGTAATCCTCAACTAATGATACCCTGATTTTAGATCAATCTTTGAGAATACCTTAGCTCCCTGAATTTGGTCAAACAAGTTGTCAATCCTAGGCAAAGGATAATGATTCTTTACTGTGAGTTTGTTCAACTACCTGTAATCAATGTAAAGGTGAAGTGATCCATCATTCTTCTTGATGAAGATAACAGGTGCACCCCAAGGAGAGACACTAGAGCATATGTGGCCCTTCTCAAAAAGTTCCTCTAACTAGATTTTGAGCTCCTGAAGCTCCTGAGTAGTCATACGATAAGGAGCCCTAGAAATAGGTTTTGCTCTTGGCACAAGATCTATGTGAAAGTCGATCTCTCGCTAAGGTGGTATCCTAGAAAGCTAAGAGGGAAACACATCAATGAACTCTCACAAGATAGGATGATCATCTAAACAGGTTCTAGGTCCTTCTGATCTATCACTAATGGATATGGCAAAAAGTTGGCAACCTTTGCGTATGCTATGCTTAAGTTGCTTTACAGAAATCATTCTCAACGACACTGGTCTTTGGACCCTTGAAATCTTTATTGAATTACCCACACTATCAAGACACTCAATTACCTTGTTCTGACAATCTAACTTAGCATTACATGCATTTAGCAAATCCATGCCTAGCACTACATCATACGATCATAAGGGAAGAACTCGAAGGTCTGCCAAAGTAGTGAAAACCCCAAGTTCTAGCTAACAATCCCTTACCAAAGAGTTAACTGACATTTTGGCTCCTTTGCCTAATTCTACATCCTAATCAACTTCCTTCCTAGTTGCCACCAACCTACATTGCTTAACTATAGGTGGGGATCTGAATGAATTTGTAGCCTCTAAATCAAAAAGTATAGATACTAAAACATTACCAATTTTACCTTGAGTCTCAATGATTGTAGCTTGATGATCTACCTGGCGGTTATCAACCACTGCAAAAATCTTGTGGGACTTACCCACATCCCCAACTGTAGGCTCAGAATATGTTGGCTACTGACCTCCTGCTGATGAGAAATTATGAGGGCAATCTCGAACAATGTGTCTAATGCCACTAAAAGTGTAACAAGGACCTCTAGGAGGTGCTTGAGTCTATTGCTGAAATGCTGGTCTGCTGGAACTAGCCTGACTACTCTTGAAAGTCTGCTGTGAATGGGTTGGTCCCACATTTTGTGTCTGTGGTCTCTACACTGAGGCTGAGACTGCCAAGTCCTAGAAGGTGTCCCTTGATTATTCCTAGGTTTCTGACCTTGTTGTTGTTGCTACTGTCGAGGTGGTCTGGGTGGTAGTGCATTATTCTTGAATCCACCTCCCTAAGGCATGGGTGGTCTAGAAAAATTTTAGTTTTGTTGGGGTTGGTCATGGTTCTTGAAATGTTCATGGTTCCCCTGGTTCCTAGGAAGAATTTCCTCAGCAATTAAGGACTTCTGTATTGCATCCTATAGGGTCATAGGCTCTGCCAAGCATACTGGTCCAGCTATCCCATGGTTAAGTCCTCTAACAAACCGATTGACCATCAATTTTTCCTCCTGAATGTAGTCTACGTACGGAAGCAATTTTAGAAACTTGTTTTCATACTGTGCTACAGTGAGTCCCCTCTGCTAAAGGTCATGGAACTTATCTATCTTCTTCTACCTAAAGTGTTCTGAAACATACCTTTTCCTGAACCATTCCAAAAAGGTTTCCCAAATCAAAGTGTCTACTACGATACGACTCTTTCTCTCCTCTGGATGCCACCAAGTGGTTGCAGCCCCTCTAAGGAAGTGAATGACCAACCTTGCCTTGAGATTTCTTTCATAAAGTTTGAGTTTGAAGCACCCCTTAAGGTTCAGTAGCCAAGACTGCCTCCACACCCTTCGAAGTACTAGAAAAATGTGGGGACTGAAGGTGGAGGAATTCCCTGATTTGTCTATCTATATCAAAAGGTGCCCCAGGTGCCCCAAAGTTTTCTATCTGACTAACATGTGGAGGGACACGATGTCCTGATTCTCCTATCTCTTCCTCATGATGTTCTTCCCTATTACGGGTAGGACTCCTACCGTGTGTTAGGAATTGCATGTAGAAGATATCAATTAAATGCAAATAAAGATTAAACAGAGGAATGAAAAATACACAGAAATAATAACGAGAGATAATTTTTAACATGGTTCACCCAAACTCAGGCTACATTCGCCAATAGAGAGTCCAATATTATTATCCAACAATCGAACCGATTATAACCAACAATCTTTGCAACTCAATACCGCTGCAAATGCTACAATACAATGTCCTAATGGAAACCCTAACCCTTAGCCATTTTTATCAAGACTTATGTCTGTTACAAAATAGGGTTTTTTTTTTTTTATGTCGGCCAATAGAAAAATAACTCTCGACGCCTTTATAAAATAATAAAATTTGTTTGAGGTTTCGGGGGGCTGCCCTCGAGCCCCCGCGGGGGCACTGCCCCTTGACCTTGCCCTGTATCACGATAGGGAGCTCGCCAGGGGTGCTGCCCCTTGACCTCGTCTTAGGGGCGCTGCCCCCAAACCCCCATTAAATAATTTGGGGGGAAATCGCACCGATAAAAGTGGGGAAAATTTAACCTCTGAGTTTGATTAGGCTCCATATAACAACACTGTGCTCATGGTGTACTGAAGCATGCTCCTCAGAATGAGGATGAGATAAAACCCTAGGTGGTGTCTGAGCTGGAGGTGGTAGCCTAGTTTGTACTACATCAACCAATTGTTGTAACACTTGTAAAATCTAAGGGCCTTGATCTATTAGTACATCTCGATGAATAGATTCTGACTAAGCTTCTGAATGAATGCGTCTACATCTGGGAGGCATCCTAATAAACCAAACAATTATAAATGTTTTAGTCTCATATAGTTTAAATCCCCAGAGTTCCCAAAGTGTGGAAACCTGGGCTCTGATACCAATTGTCATGCCCGTATCAGGCCATCTGTATATCATCCATACAAGTGGGAAAAATGCTGGAATCATTTAAAAAAAAGGAAATGTATTAAACTTATGAAACTACATTACAAGTTTACCTAAGGCTTACTCCTGAAGTAATGTTCACAAATTGGTTTGATGATGATTGTTCTCTATTTTGTAGGTGTCCTATCATCCCAATGACAAGTTTAAATCATTAGGATAATTTCAGTATAATGTTGAGCTTAGTCATCTAAGTTATTTTTATTTTATTAAAACATAATTAAATTTATCCACCATTAGATAACTTCTTTACCAAAGTTAATAAAATACGAAAGAATTAAAAGCATAAATTGATTCCTCATTTAAATTTATAAAGGCCTATTTAATTTAATAAAACCAAATAAAGCATATAAAATAAATACAATTACTAATTACTAATTTTAATTAAATAATTCGTTTAAGCCAAAAAATAAAGTAAACTAATTTAATATTCTTTCCATAACATCAACTGAATAATCTAATACTAAAAATCCTTCAAATTTTCTTTTTAGAATAAAGCAATTGATAAAATCATTCATTTCCTATTGAATACATACTTTTAATATTAATTTAATAAGTTTTGCTAAATTTGAAAAAAATGCTTATCCTTTTTAATTTACTAATATTTTCGAACAACTTCTTTTTCTAAATTTTCTAAAACAAAAGCTTGTTTTTATTTCAATATAAATCAATGCTTTCTTTTTATTCAAATAAAACAATTGCTTTCCTTTTTATATTTATAGAATTAAACTAAATAATTCCACTTAAAATAATAAAATCAACCACAAATATATTGCCTTTTCTTTTTCTAAATTTTCTTTCTAAATCTAATTCTTTTTCCTCCATTCTAATGAAATGAAATAGAACTAATTTTTTTTTACATAATCTAAATAAAACTGATTTTCTATGATTAAAAAAAATAAAACAAGGCTTTAATATTATATTTAAATATTTATAACCATTATCAATTTCTTCTGATTTTACAGTGTGTATGTGTTTCATCAGACAATACACAACAACAAAGAAAAGACAGACAACACACACATAAAAAATACATGGCAATTTCAGGAATTGAACCACAAAAGTGGTGAACTGTTGAAGTCACGTTGCAAGTTTCAATCTTCACACAAAATAAGTATTGGAAATTTTATACATTGCAGATTTGTAACATATAGAGGGGAGCGGCCCTCATGGGAGAGCCCCAACCCCTTTAGGAGGCTCACGGCCTCCCATGGGGCCGCCGTGGGGAGCCTCACGGCTCCCACAGAGCATAAGGCCTGTGGGAAGTTGTGGGTCTTCCCACGACCTTCTCAAGGCCAAATGATACAACTCAAAACAATTTCCAATATTGTTTTCTCTTAATCTTGTGGTTTATTTTAATACTGCATTTAACATAGTATATTAAAAAAAAAGAAAATTCCATTCTATTCATAAAACTTACACACAGTCCTAACTGCTGTGCACAATAGAGGGAGTAACACAACAACGATCTCATTGCACAATAAATACAAATATAATATCATATATATATATATATTTATATTTATATACATACATACATACATGTATGTATGTATGTATGTATATAAATATATATACACACATATGCTTATAAATATATTCAACTTTTTCAGTTAAACAGTAACATCTAATAACTAGAAAATTATAAAATATACAGAGACTAAGACTACAATCGCAGGTATAATTACAATGAAATAATCATTTTTAGATTTTATAGAAGGTATGCAAAACTAATAAAATATTGAACCACTGATTTATAATATCAACAACCAAATTTATTATCACTACAAATTTGCTTACAACTTCACAAATAGGAGCAATACAGATTTGCTCAAAAAAACCCCAAACAAAAGATTTCTTTTCTCAAGACTGAAACAACAAGATAGATAAAATCCACAGAGATAATCTTTACAAATGGAACTTTGCCACTAATTACATACAATTAATTACTTTTCCTTGTGCAACCACCAAAAGCTTCTTGGCCTTCAAATCTACCAGAAACTTCCATAGCCTGTAAACAACACAACTAAAATAGATGGCCAAGACCTGATCTCTTCCCTACCGTAGGGATTGTTTCACAATCCCACCCCCAAGAAGGAGAATCCAAGAACCAGGTATACACACATGCAACACACAAAAATATAGAAAACATACAAGCCAATAATATAGAAATATAAATTCCCATGGGGTTGGACTCACGAACTAAGGATCTTCATTGGATCCAGAACAGGGGGAGAGGGGATAATCCTCCCTCTTGGGGAACACAATACATCTCCCATACAATATCATACTTCACAATAACACAAACTCCATCACCACCAGCACTTATACCTCCAAATCACACAGATATCCATATAGTATCATAACAATCAAAAGCCAAAACACCATTTTATCACCACATCTCCACAATATTCCAAACACTACAACTATTAACTCAACATAATGCCACATATTACAAAGATCCAGTTTTTTTCCCCAAGAAAGGATCCACGCCTCTCTCTAGTACCCAATACTTGGGAGGTTCTCATTAGATATGGAGAGCCGCTCCCATACAACCCAAAATCCCAATAATAGAAAAAAAAGAATGCAAAAACCACAAAGACAAACTTTCATAAACATGCATACAATTTTACAAAATAATCAAGAGAAGATAATCTCCTACCTCAGCTCCCCAAGTTAGGGTGAGCCCAAACAAAAACCAGAAAAAGTAAAATCTTGCTCTCAAATCCGCAAATCCAGCCCTTACCTCCCAATCCTCAAGCCAAGAATTCTTCTTCCATTCTCACACATCCCTCTTCCCAAACTCATGCACCAAAAAAGTATCTCCCAAAATCCTTCCTTTTCTCATAAATAAAATAGATAAAACTCAAAAAGACAAAAAGAAGGAAAATTTCTTTCTTTTTCCAAAATAAAAATCTTTTTATTAAAAAAAACATTAAAACAAAACTCTTATCCTCATCCCACAAATAAAACAATAAATTAATAAAATAAATAATTTAACTCTCACCAAAATAAATAAAATTTAATTAAAAATTATAAAAATAGAATAATCACAACCAACATACAATAAAATAATTAAATGCACAACACTTTAGCCTTCACCCCTTCCACAGGTTAGGGTAGGCTAACGGGTATCACATGGCAGATTCTTGGAGTCTTCGAACAACTTAATGATCTTGGCCACCCACCTGCACACTTAATTTTTGAATATCAGTATGTCAAGAAAAGTATAACCGAAGCAACTTGAAATGCATAGCAAAATTAATTAAATATTCTAAATTCATTCATGATCACATAATTCAAATAATTTAAAATAATTTATTTAATGACTATCACATAAACATCTAACTCATCCAAAACTTTCATTTCCCACACATAAATATTAATCTAACAACATCTAATCAGAAATTAAATCATAAAGTCCAAATCATAATTTCCCATAGAGTTTAATTATAACATAATGTCCAAGAGTACCATATAGCATAATGTCAAAGCATAAAACATAATGTCCACACACATAAAGTATATAACTCAAATCAACATAGTTAAATAGTCTAAGCTAGAGTACTAAAGCAACTGAAAAATATGGGCCTCACAACATGCAAGGTGGATTGCCTCTTCCATGCCTATATAATGAGGTGTTCTCATGTAAATTTGTAAGTGAGATCAATATAAGTTTATGCTCAATTAAGTTCATCAATATCATTGATTTCTTATCTCGTATTATTGATTTCCATATTGTGAGAGTGTAGATCAAGTTGTAGATAATCCTTGGCTATTTCAACAATAACAACATAATATTGGTGTTTACAACGTATACTTACATTGTTCCAAACACTCGACAGGATATGAGAATGGGGTTGAGGTATTCTCCCCCTCTCTATCTTGCTTAAACATGAAAATAGATAGGTTATCATAATAGATTTCCCATCAAAAATTACCAATAAGAAATAGTTTAACCACTAGAAAAACATTTTCTCTTGAATATAATCTATATTCATATCACACAAGAATTAACGACTATTGACCATTCTTTGTCAATAGTCTTACTATACTAACATAGTTTTTGACAGAACCTAAGCTTATTAGATCTAGTTGACAATCGATGATTTGTCGAATCAACATCAAACATAGACTAATTGGTCAAACACAACTTACCAAACTCAACGAAGGTTCACTAAACTATGAAAGCATGAAAATTAGATGGCAGCAATCTATTCTTATCCATATGTCTATTCTCTTCTCTTCGATGATGCTCTCCCTCTCTTCTCAGAGGGTGGAAAACCTGTTTCTTGGTTACAACTTACATTCACCAAATTGGGATTAGTGTATCGTATCAATTCATAAATGTTATGAAATTATAAAATCTTATAATCACATGTCAATTTCAAATCATATAAACATAAACTCATGATATCATTGATTTTTCCTAATATTTTCACCTAATGTCAAATCATTAATTCATGCATAATTAACTACTAATTATGTGGAAGTAAAAAGTAAAACATAGTCAAAATTTGGGGTGTGACATATCTCCCCCTTAAGATTCATTGTCCTCAATGATCCAATGTATCCAAAACAATATAATATAGAGTTTTTGTTCAACTTTGAAAAACATAAAACAAATAAGGAAATCTCTAATAAAAATCATGGTAATCTTCCCATGTGGCAGTATCCTCTGCATACTGGTCCCACTGGACCTTGCATTGAGTAACCTCTCTATTACGCAAGCAGAGCTTGTGAACTTTGAGCACTTTGAGAGGCTCAATCATGACCACTCCTGGGTCCTGTACCTGTAAATCATTCCAATCAAGAATATGATTATCACCTGTTATATACTTTTTCAAATATGAAACATGAAAAACATTATGCATCCTGGTAAGAGCTGGTTGTAGAGCGACTCTGTAGGCAACCAAATTAATTACTTCAAGAACATCAAAGGGTCCTACATATTGAGGAGCTAGTTTGGAAAAATTTCCAAACTTTTATGGAACTCTTTTAAGGTTTGACCTTCAAAAGAACTTTTTATCCAATTGAGAATTGCCTTGGTGTATGCTTGGCATCAGCATAACTTTTCTACCTATTATTTGCTTCCACCAATCTATTTATGATCAGCTTGATCTGTTCTTCCATTTCTGACAACATTTATGGACCAATGCTAATCCTATCTTCTAGCTTATCCCAGCTTGTAGGAGTTCAACATCTTCTTCTATACAATGCTTCAAAAGGAGCCATCTTGATAGCAAAATTGTAGTTGTTATAAGAAAACTCCACAAGCAGTAGATATTCTTCCCACTTGTATTGTTGATCCATGCAATACATCCGTAACAAATCTTCTAGAACTTATTTACTCTCTCATCCTGACCATATGTCTCAGGGTGATAAGTTGAGCTTATATTGAGTTGAGTTCCTAGCTCAGAAAATAAGGTTTTCCAAAATCTTGACGTCATACACGCATCTCTGTTTGAGATAATTTTCTCAGGAACTCCATGCAATCTAAAAATTTCTTGCATAAACTTGCGAGCTAAAATTGGTGCTCCATCTGTTAAATTTCTATGTATAAAGTGAGCTACCTTGGTGAGTTTGTCCACCACCACTAAAATAACATCATGTCTATTTCAAGACATTGGAAGACCTTGCACAAGTCCATACTAATGACCTTCCACTTCCACTCTAGAATATCGTGCGGATACATAAGTCCTGCTGGATGTTGATGCTCAAACTTGACTCTCTAGCACTCTAAACAACCTGCTACAAATCTTGCAGTGTCATTCTTCATTCCTTTCCAGAAATAAAGAGGCTTCACATTGGCTAGGAGTTTGGTTACTCTAGGATGACCTGAATATGGTGTAGAATGAACTTCCTTCCACATAAGGTTTCTTAATTCTGTAGAATCTGGAACATACATCCTTCCTCTATATCTTAAAAGCCCATCTAGTTCAAAATAGAACCCATCATATCTTGAGTCTTGAGGATTTATTGCGAGAGTTTGTTTAACTTGCTCATAATACTCATTACCTGTAGAATTTTGTAACACTAAATCCTTGAAATTTGAGTGGATAGAGACAATTGAAGAGATATGCATCCGTCAACTTAGAGCATCTACTACTTGATTGTCTTTACCTTTGATATAACTTATCTCAAAGTCATAGTCGAATATCAATTCCAACCATCTTCTTTGTCGAGCATTCATATGTGGTTGGGAAAATATATACTAAAGACCTTGATGATCTGACTTTAGTTCAAAAAGCTTTCCTAGCAAGTAGTGTTTCCACACTTGCAAAGCATGAACAACTACTGCTAACTCTAAGTCTTGAGGAGCATAATTCTACTCATATGCTCTAAGCTTCCTAGATTCATAGGCTACCACTCACCCATTCTGCATACGCATTCCACCTAAACCTTCACCTGAGGCATTAGTGATTACAATAAATTGACTTTCTAGGTCAGGAACTTTCGATACTAGTGTAGTTGTCAACCTCTCTTTTAACTGATTAAATGCCTCCTGACATTTTTCTGACCAATCAAAACACTTTCCTTTTCTCCGAAGCAAAGTGATTGGATTTGCAATCTTAGAAAGTTCAAAATGAACTTCCTATAATATCTAACTAACCCCATGAAACTGTGCACTTCATGCACATTCTTTGGCACATGCCACTCAAGTATAACTTTGATCTTCACAGGATCTACTGAAATTCCTTCAACTGATATTATATGTCCCATATGTTGAATCTCTTTCTGAAAGAAGGTACACTTAGAAAGCTTCCCAAACCACTTATGCTCTCTCAGCCATTGTAGAACTAACCATAGATGCTGCAAGTGCTCTTCCTCATTCTTTGAATAAATAAGAATGCCATCTAGGAACACTAGAACAAATTTATCCAAGCAATCTCAGAAAATACTATTCATCAAATTCATGAATGTTGTAGGGGCATTTGTGAGTCCAAAAGGTAAGAATGTCAACTCATAATGTCCATACCTTGTTCTGAAAGTTGATTTATGAATGTCTTCATCTTTTATTCTTAGGTGATAATATCTGGAACATAAATCAATCTTAGAGAATATTGTTGCACTACGCATTTGATAAAAAAGATCATCAATACACGGTAGAGGATACTTATTCTTTATCGTTGCTTTGTTGAGCATACGATAGTCTGTACATAGATGCAAGGTTTCATCCTTCTTTTTGACAAAGATCATGGGTGCTCTAGGAAATTTGTTCAATACTCTTGGAGAAATAAAACTTTCAGTTGCTCCAATATCAATTAAAATAGAAATAGGAACTCCAAACAAAGTACCTGTCATCTCTATGGGAGTAATCTGGTACTCCGCTTAACGATTGTCCAAAGTTGCATGGATCCTCTATTGAAAAGCTTCTTGCTGGGTAGGTAATGCATTACTACATTGCTGAACTCCTTAGTTCTTGGTTGGACATTTATTTGCATAATGATCTCCACCATAAGAGAAACATCCTTTAGGAGGTCCTCGATTTTCAACATGTTTACTAGAATTACTATCATTCCTCCAAAAAATACTATTGTTTTTCTCCTCATTTCTAGGTCCATTCTTGTTATTTTTGGATCCCTTGTCACTTTTCTTATTCACATCCTATTTGCCATTCCTTTTCTTGAAAGGTTGCAAAGTTGGTGACCTAATAAACCTCTTATGATTCTTCTCGTGATATGTAGAAATTGTCTTCAATTTTTGCTCTTGTTTGATAGCCTTCTCAAAAACTTGGTCCATAGTGGTTGGACCATGCACATCCATTTCTCCATCTATCTAGGAATTCAGACCCATGATGAATTTTATGATTCAGAACCTTTCATCCTTTCGATATTATGGAACATACTTCAGAAGACAGGTGAATTTTTCCCAATATTCAACCACTGGTATTTCTCCTTATCATAGATTCTAAAAATCTGTTAGCTTTTGGTCAAATAAAATCTGTGGTAACCATCTATGTCAAAATATGACCACAAAATGATCCTAGGTTAAGCTTAGAGAACATAGCCCTAGTTCCATTTTCTTGTTCATCCACCAAGTGGATGCTTCACCTACCAATTGGTAGGCACCCCAAACTACCTTGGTTATCTCAGAGTAGTTTATGATCTTGAAATACTTTTCCATCTCTGTCAACTGAGCTTTTGTAACATCACCACTTACCGTTCCATCAAACTTGGGTTGCATCACTTTCTTCATATCTCTTGACAGCTCTAAAGCAAGCCTACTTCTCTTCTCTTCTTGATACTTAGTCATATCAACATCCTCCCTTCATTCACTATGAGTACTACATTCATGGACATAATCATCATCCCCTTGATGCGAGTCCTCTTTTTCTCCTTTGGATCTGCCTTGACCCCTCACTTCCTATTCTAGGTTTCTAAACCTTTCCTTGGTTTCATTCAGCATGGTCAATATCTGATCTAGCTTAGTCATTGGGTTTTTGAAAGGATTCGACTCTCCTTGAATATCTTCAAGATTTGTTCAAGTTCAAACCATGATGATACTCTATATCACACCTGATATTCATATCAAGTTATAGATTAGAATTCAGAAATAATGCATCTCATTAATTCAAAATTCATTAATAAATCTATTCACAAAACTTAGATTTGTGCAAAACAATCTCATCTTTATTATAGTTTATTCCAGGTATAATTACATCCTTATTTAAATAGATAACTCAATAAAACTATATGTCATTGTTGGTTAAAGGATATTCCTTAGTTTCCTCTTCCCCATCAGAATCCAGTAAAACAAACTTAGAGGGTGGATGTACATGCAGGTACTCCTCCATCACCTTTTTTCCTAAAATAGGGGTTGTTGCAAGTATGTGCCTAACTGGGGTTGTCATTGATGTCAACATATCAGTGTTGTCATTGGTGTCAACTATGCTCTTGTTTTGATGCTTTCTTGTAATGAGTTAGATGCTTTGCATTGGCTTATATAAGTATTGAAGATAATGAATAAGTATTCCTAATACTGAATTTCCAAGTGCTTTTGAGAAAATTTGCCCATCTAGTGGAAATAGTGTATTGAAGAATATCTTTGTTTACAATAGAATAGTCCAGTAGATTGCTCTGCATTTCTTATAGAATGAATATCTTTGTCTACGGATTGGAAGTTAGTTAGAGAGATGTTTGAAGTTGCCATGTTCCAAGTTTGAGCCTCCTGTATGAAGATTTGAGTGAGTTATGTTCATCAGAGTGAAAACTGCTTTTTCTGTATATTTGGTGGTGACAGGGAGAATGTATTATGCTCTACATTCCTCTGCATTTAAGTATTTCAGTTTGCGGTTCTGGAATCTAGTTTGTAATAATGATAAGTACCTTCAACTCTAATGGCTCATGATTTGGTGATCCACAAGCAATCCTTTCTATATGACAGTGGATAACAATTATGTTCAAGTGTTCCTGATTGAAGAATGTTATGGATAAAGTGTTTAGAGATCGTGCGGATGTTCTTGGTGATTACAATGTACTTGTGGATGTCTCCTGATCATGTTCCTACCTTTGGATTGGTCCACAAAGAGAAATTTGGATTGTGGATGAAGACTGTTCTTAGAAGACTTAGAGTTAACACTAGTCTTGGCTGACCTAGTTATTTTCACTACTTGCGGAGATGCATTGAAGATTCTGGAAGTGTGTTGTAGCATGGAAGATAGCATTTGAGTCCCAGCTAAGGCATAACGTGATCCACATACATCTTTTCCTTAGCTAATTTTGTTTAGGTCCAGACCTATTTCTATGTATGTTTGTAATGTCGACCTTGGAGATTGTTCCAATGGTTGATGAATGTAATGCCGACCTTGATGTACATTCCAAGGTTGATGAATTATATAAAAACATGTAATGAAGTTGCGAAAAAGATATCCTTGTGTGAAAATGTGAAGAATTGTGAAAAGATGTAAGAAGAGAAGAGCAGAGGAGTTATATTGTGCTTCAATGGAACTGAACTCAGGCATGGAGTAGATGCTATCAAATCAGTTCGCTAACCCTTGGCAATGAGCCACCCCTTGGCAGTGAGCCCCAACATTTGCAATGAGCATTTTGGGCAGTGAGCCTCTATTTTTCAGTATTGTTATAATATATTTATTTCTGTGGGCTAACACCCACCGTGGTTTTTCCCTTATAGGGTTTTCCACGTAAAAATCTGGTGTCTCATGTGTTGAATGTGTTATTGTGTTGAGCTTCTTGTTTCATGCTTTCATGGTTAAATCTTAATAACAGTGATTGAACATTTGATGTGTTGATATTCATAAGTGGTTTAAGTTTTTGAGACAACTGATTCACCCGCCCTCTTAGTTGTCTCGTGCATTTCAATAATTGGTATCAGAGCGAGGGTTCCGTGGAAGAAATCTTAACAGCTTGAGGTCGATCTGGGATGGCGCACATCAAGGTTGCTCTTGAAGATCTAGAAAGAACTAAGGAAGAAATCAGAGATCTAAAGGAGAACGTTAAAGAAGTAGATGAATGTATCAGAAAATTAAGAGAGTAAGTCAAGAAGTTCAAAGAAAAATATAAGGTGGTTGGTGAGCAATTGATATCAGCAAATGAAACCTTGAATGATTTGAAAATGGAAGTTGTAGAAAGAGCAAAAGTAGAAGACCTAAAATTGTTGATGGATGACAAATCAGAAGAATGTGCTGAGCTTGAAAAGGAAGTTGGATATCTGAAGTCAGAATTGAAGAAAGGCAAAAGCTATGAATAAAAGTTTAAGATAAGTTCTGCAAAGCTTGATGAGATGATTGCTAGCCAGACGAGCCCTGATGACAAAGAAGGCTTGGGATTTGAGAAAGGTGAAATTTCCAAATCAGGACAAGCAGTGGATGCTGAAATTAAGAAGGACAAAGGCAAATAGATCCAAAATCAAAGAAAAAGACCTAGAAGACCACTGGTTAGGCAACCAAATGCTCAAAGGTACCCTTCTTTCAATGGTTATTGTAATACATGCAATAAGTTTGGTCATAAGGCTACTCAATGTAGGAGTAGAGTGAATCAAAATATTCCATCATTTTCTAGTCAGTGCTTCACTTGCAATAAAATAGGTCATAAAGCCAATGTATGCAGAAGTCAGATAAGAAGCAACTATAATAATGGAAGGAATGCTCAATCCTTCAATGGGAATTGTTTTGCATGCAATAGATTTGGACACAAGGCTAACCAATGTAGATCTAGGATGAATGAAAGAAACAATGGACATAGAAATATTGTATGTTTCAATTGTAATAGGTCTAGACAAATTGCAAGATTCTACAGAAGTACGAGTATGAAGAAGGATAATCAGGCAGAGATGAAGAAACTGGTAGAAAAGGTAGATTTGACAGAGATCAAGAAGGAGATGAACAAGATTTAGGTTAAGAAGGAAGCACAGGAGGTCAGGGATGAGCTTGTACTGGTATCTGGTGTAGATGTTCCCTCCAGAAACTAAGATCATAGCTTTGGCTTAGGGAGAGTCTTATTGGAAATCTTTTCTCCCCTACCAAACGATTGGTGCTGATGCCTCAGCATATAGAGACAAGATCAAGGACTAGCAACAAAGGTCTAAGTTAGGTTAGAGACCATGTTTATAAAGAATAAAGAAAGAGTTGTGTAGAAGTTTGCTATGCAAGAAGATTTGATCAGAAAGAAGACAGGTTATGAATTTTGGCCAAGTATCTATTTGATAGAATCAAGTTACACTGTTCTGGTAATTTGGTCCGCATTGGTCCACTGTTGAAGTTAATGCTCTGTGGTTCTGGCATATGATTGTTGATCATTGGTTACGCATACATCTAAAAGTTTGTCTGATTTTGATAATTGGTTTAAGAGTAATGAGTAACAGAAGTTCGGGTTCACAGAACACAGTTGTTTCAAGTGCAGAGCAGTTTTCATCAGATGAGTCTTCAAGCAGTGAAGAGTAAACGAATGAAGAAAGTGCAGGTTGAAAAAGCTTCAGAAAGGATTTCTAAGACCTTTAGGATTTATGAAGAAGCATCACACTGAAGACTAGATCATTGGTGATAAAAGCAAAGGTGTGTTGACAACAAAAAGAATTGCAGTTGAACAAGCTTGCAGATAAGAATATGTTTGGAACTAAATGGGTTTTCAAAAACAAAATGAATGAAAATGGAGAAGTAGTAAGAAACAAAGCAAGACTGGTATGCAAAGGATATTCACAGGTTGAAGGCATAGATTTTGAAGAGACTTTTGCTCTTGTGGCAAGGATTGAAGCAATAAGAATGTTCTTGGCATTTGTAGCTCACAAAGATTTTAAAGTGTATCAGATGTATGTAAAGTCTGCATTCTTGAATGTAGAGCTAGAAGAAGAAGAAGTTTACATTGAGCAACTAGAAGGATTCCAGTTATCAAACAAAGGTGACATGGTATGAAGATTGAAGAAGGCCCTATATGGACTCAAGCAAGCTCCTAGAGCCTGGTATGCATGGTTGGACAAGTATTTGATGCAGTTAGGGTTCAGAAAAGATACTGTAGACATTAATCTCTATTTCAAAATCAATAATGATCAAATTCTGATTGTTGTAGTCTTTGTTGATGATATTATCTTTAGAGGAAATGAAGGTATGTGCAAGAAATTTGCAGATAAAATGTAAAAGGAATTTGAGATGTCTATGTTTGGTGAAATGAATTTCTTCTTAGGACTGTAAATTACTCAATCAGATAAAGGAATCTTCATTTCTTAGTCTAATTATGTGAAAGAGTTGTTGAAGAAGTTTGGGATGGAGGACTTCAAACCAGTATGTACTCCCATGGTGACTGGCTGCAAGTTGAGAAAAACTGATGAATGACCTAAGACTGATTAGAAAAGGTACAGATCTATGATTGGAGGATTACTTTATCTAACTCAAACTAGACATGATATAATGAATGCAGTATGTCTTGTGGCAAGATTTCAAGAAGATCCTAGAGAGTCACATGTGATGGTAGTCAAGAGAATCTTGAGGTATTTGAAAGGCACATCAGATCATGGCTTATGGTATCCAAAGGATAATGATTTGACTCTTAGTGCTTATACAGATGCATATTGGGCCAAAGATGTTGATGATAGGAAAAGTACAAGTGGAGGTGCTTTCTTCTTGGGTAATAGATTGGTTTCATGGATGAGAAAGAAGCAAGATTCAATCTCCTTGTCTAATGCAAAAGCAGAGTATATTGCAGCAGCATGTTGTTGCACTCAAGTGTTATGGATGAAGCAAACTTTGAAGGACATAAGAGTTGTGTATGAAGATTCAATTGCAATTTTTTGTGACAATACAAGTGCTATAAACATTCTGAAGAATCTAGTGATGCACTCAAGAATAAAGCATATATCAATAAGATATCATTTTTTGAGAGAAAAGGTGATAGAGAATGAAGTAAAGATGGAAAATGTGTCCACAAAGGATTAGATTGCAAATATTTTCACTAAGCCTCTGCCTAAGGATACCTTTGAGTATCTCAAAGAAAAATTAGGGGTTATTACTCCTTCTGCTCTGAACTAAGATGCATAGGAATGCATTAGTACAGTGGTGCCCTAAGCCTCATTTTTTTTATTTGGATTAATGTTTTGAGAGCTACCTCTCAGGGGGATACTTAGCTAGATGTTACTGACATGAGTTCTTGATTAAGAGAAGTAAGTGTTACAGTGTTCATGAAAGAAATTTTTTAGTTTGATCAAAGCAGCAGAGTGCAAGTATGTGCCCTTTGCCATTGATGTCAAAGGGGGAGAGAAATCATGTGAAAAAATCAGGGGGAGAAAGAGTGCAGATGTGTAAAAAGAAAGGGGAAGTATCTTGTCTTGATGGTATTTATATTTTTTCACATCATATGTTGCCATCAATGACAAAGGGGGAGATTGTTGCAAGTATGTGCCTAACCGGTGTTGTCATTGCTGTCAACATATCTGTGTTGTCATTGGTCTCAATTGTGCTGTTGTTTTGATGCTTTCTTGTAATGAGTTAGATGCTTTGCATTGGCTTATATAAGTATTAAAGATAATGAATAAGTATTCTTGATACTGAATTTCTAAGTGCTTTTGAGAAAATTTGCCCCTCCAGTGGAAACAGTGTATTGAAGAGTATCTTTGTTTACAACAGAACAATCCAGTAGATTGCTCCACATTTCTTGTAGAATAAATATCTTTGTCTATGGATTGGAAGTTAGTTAGAGACATGTCTGAAATTGCTATGTTCCAAGTTTGAGCCTCCTGTATGAAGATTTGAGTGAGTTATGTTCACCAGAGTGAAAACTGCTTTTTTTGTATTGTTGGTGATGATTGTTAGTCACAACATCAAGAAATAAAAGTTACACAACAACCTTTATTTATCTTGAAAGATATGATAAATTTAGAATGAATTTATAATCCCAAGTCTCTGTGTATTAGTTCATAATGATCTGACGTTACTCAGAGGTCGATATGTGTTGCTGTTAATCAGTTTGGGGCCTTACGTACTTCAGTAATTTCTACAAAGTTCTTCAATATTCCTTCAAATATCCTATCATTTATGCCTTATTTGCACAAATCTTTAACAATATTGTCAAATCTTATTTTATCAAGTCAAGATTTAAGCAAATAGACATCAATTTGATCCTAACTTGGAGTAATTCATTGGAATTTGTCTCTGATTTAGACTGATTGTAAAGATACTACCAGATTTAATTAGTTCTTCTAATATTATCTCTGATTTACTTGAACTTGAACTAATCTTGACTTAATTTTGCTTCTGCACCTTAAATTCTTCTAAATAATGTTCCTATAAGTTGATATTTCCATGATTCTTATCATTATTTATGTGTATTTGCATGATATTTTCAATTCTAATGTTGTCTGCTCAAATATGCATATGATATTCATGTGTCTATAGATGTCTGCATATTTACTCTATTCTACTTATCATTTTCTATTATTTGTAGTTTTGATGATGGTTCAAATGAAATTTAAAGAAATTGAAACTTAACATTCTAAATCTAATGAAATTGAATGAATCTTCGGTCATTGGTCCACATATATCCTTGACATTGTCATGAAGAGAAGAAAATCAAACCATATGTTCACCAGGTCATTCCACAGCTAGATATGATTGATGCAAATCTTCAAGGGAAAGAAATGAATACAACATGCACAAATTGAAATGCACTCCAAGGGACACAACAAATCACAGTACATATCTAGAATTCATCCACAGATTACGTAGAATTTATGATGTTGTTGTACTCACAAGTCTTCATCTTAATTAAGTATACAAAAGGAGTATACATTTACAATTGACCTCGAGTGTTGGCCATGACATTCAACAGTCCAAACTTGATTAAGCTTCCAATAGTTTTCAAATGGCAATCCACATCCTTATATAAAACAAGGACAGGAAATGATTACATCGATCTAATGGTTAAGATCCAATCATGATGATCCAATGGTCAGGAATGGAGGCACATGATTGCCAGTTGGCAATCGCGGCTAGAAACAACTGGCATAGGAGAATATTCCCCGCATCTTTGACTTGGTCCACTCTTAGCTTGTAGACAACATACTTGGTGATATTCTTTGGTTCTGGTTCATGTCATTCATTTGTCTACAACTTTATCTGGTTAACTTTCTCTACTTCATTATCCAACCTTCTTCTCTTGCGTGAATTGGATAACATTAGCTCCAATCTTTAATCAACTCCAATACCCTGCAACAAAACATACATATTTTAATCATTTGATAATCTTGTAGGAAATTATACATAATATCAATAGTGAGAGGAGGTCCACATATGGATATCCGGGATGTGAATGTTTGGCTCTGAATATATGGATATGACTATTAGGTTAGGATATCCCTCATAACAATGAATATTGGGCTCGGGATATGTATTCATCAATGAGTATCGGGTCATGAATAGGATGCTTCAAATATGCAAAGTGTGGATATCCAGATATGATGACGTCAACATGATGACCAGGTCAATAATCGCTGACCGGAAATATGTTATCAGACTCCAAATTTATCTTCAATAAGTCAGGATGTCCATGTGGACACGTGTCTCAATCTCGCATCAGCGTGGAGAATCTTTCATGATGACAAGATTCCCCCGCGAGGGTGCGCTACCATTTGATCAGGAATGCGGATATTAGGTGACATCATTGTCATATTAGGGAAAGTCTGGACACTAAGTGTTTAAGCTTAATGTTCATAGTCAGGATTCAGTTGAAAAGTCAATCGGGACACGTTGTCAGGATAACCACGTGGCAACCATGTGCAACCCCGCATGGAATCGACATCTTTAGGAAGATTCCCTATGAGCAAGTGGTGAATAGTTATAATAGGCCACATAAATTGTAAATGTCTAGATATTAAGTCAATATCCGGATGACGTAAGCGGGTTTCACATTCTTCATAAAGTTGGGATGACATGACATCACCTGGATCAGGGTGTTGAAAGAAAATCAAGATACTCACAAAGTTAATATCCATGTAGACAAATTATCCAGGTGATGTCATCATCATATTGGTAAAGATCAGGGATCTTAGATAATGTGTAGATATCAAGAAATATGACCCTTTCAGGGCCATGCATATTGATGACGTCATCATCATATTCAGCCTTCTTTCTATCGGGTTAATATGACATCATCATCATATTGGGGAAGATCAGGGATCTTAGCTAATATGACGGATATCGAGAAATATAACCTTTCTAAGTGTTTACATTATATTTGAAGGTGATCAACATATTAACAAATATTAGGGATATTAGGAAATATGACCCTCCTTGAATGTGCACGAGTGCCTCACGGGTAGATAATCTCTTGCACCTAAATTTGATGTCTGCATATTAGCAAAATATTAGCAAATATGCAGATATCAGGTTTCACTTTGTTAAAACATATATCAGGGATATTAGTGAATGTGATTCTCTCAGCAGATATCAGGTTTGACCAAACTTTGACCGGTCATAACTTCTTACCCTTAAGGAATTTTAGGGTGATCCAAAAGGCAAATCTGCTTAGTATTTTTCACTCTTTCTTTTGGTAGTCTTTTTGAGGGAAGACTCATACTTTATAAATTTGACTTCATACTTCAAGATCCAGACACGCTTAAGATAGGACAGAACTTAGGCATATTGACTGATGCCATTTTTACCATTACCGCCTAGGGAGAGACAAAACAAGCAAAAGCAAAGAAAAGAGGTTGGGTCCCTGTTTTGCTAAGGCAAAATGGGATGTGTTGTGTAACCACACAACAACTTGCCACCAAAGAAAACAACAAAATTCAAATAACTCAAGAGATGAGAACAAATAGGTACATAACGTTCCAACTCCTATCAAATATGAGCATCCTAACCTTTCTGAATGATGTCTTGTTCATCAATATAACAATGTTGAGAAGGAATCAGGTGTGTGCATGTGATTCATATCCTTCATCTTGAAGATAAGTTGAAAACACTAGTGACAGGTGTTAAACTTCATATTTTGATTTAACCCTCATAGCCAACCTAGATAGAGCCTTGTTGCCAGCAGGCGTCCATAGCCCCGACAAGGTTATCGTTGCAATTCTCCCAAGTAGAGCCCCACTACCAGAAGGCATCTATAGCCCCGGTAGAGTTACTTGGATGGCCTAATTACTCTTTTGGATATTTAGTATATATATATATATATTTGTATTCAATTTTCATAAGATATGATCATCTAAGCACATTTCACAAGGTGTGGGCACTTGCTGATTAGGTTGAGAATTGCAATGGTAGCAAGAGCAAACCTTTAGATTTTTCACTTAACACTACAGTAGTATCTTCAACAAATCCAAGGCTATTAAGTGTATTCTGTGAGGATCTCCTTGAACAAGAAAAGTTAACACTAATGAATAGGACATCATAGATTTGATCAGAGATACTTATACTGACATGGGTCACAACCTATGTAAGAACTTGTATTCATTTCTTGAATTTTGAAAAGGTACATTATGTTGCCTAACCAAAACATGGACTCAAACACAAACAACAAACAAAACAAAATGAGCAAAAAACTATACATGCAACTAAATACAAAAGGGAAAACAAAGCAAAGCAAGACAAAACCAGAGAAGAAAGGAAAGAAGTAGCTACTTTACCAGACTATATAAATTACACTACAAGGCAAACAAAAACCATGGTAAAGCTTACCAACACCTATATTTGCATACTTCCTTAGATTATGCAAGAGCATCAGGGCACTAGTTATGGTTCTAATCCTAGCAAATTCATCCTTGTATTTTGAGAAATATTCTTGTATTCTGAATTCACTGTATTTAACAGAATAATCCTTAATGATCAACAATTGAGGAAGTTCATCATGTTCATGACTGATCCATATACATGTCTTATCCCTTGAATCTCTAGAATCAAAACAATATTTAACATTATTCACTGGGGAAGGGAAAAATACAACCTGGTGTATTTCTTGTTCTCCTGGACATGCTTGTTCACTGTCAGCTAGTCCTTCATTTGACTTTATGTTTTCTCTATTTGACTTCATGTCCAATCCTACTTCCTCTTGAAGGATGAATGACTCTTGATAGATTACTTCTTCAACTTTATCCATCTCTACTTCTTTATTTTGAAGGTTTGTTTGATCGTCAAATTCAAGAAACACCTCAATGTTCTCATTAGTTCCCTGCACATCATTACTTAGATGAGTATCTTCATCATCATAACATGATGCACATAAATCTATTGTTTCTAAATCAAGTAATTGTATTTATGACTCAACATTTGATAGATAGGAATACTTCCCTGTTTCATCTTCAAAAAGGTGCTGAATTGACGTTTGATTATGCACAAGTACATAACTTTCTGTATCTTCCATTTTCATGAATTGTTCTTCAAATAGTTCACTTCTAACATCCAGTAGAGTGTCTGGTTCCCTTGTCTTGCAAAAATCTTGAATTTGATCATTCAATTTAAAGAAATCAACTAATAAATTAGGATTTACTCTCTTTTCTATGACTCCTTTAGTAGCTATAGTAGGAACTTCTTTAGCGACTGTGCATTTTAATTCCTTTCACTTTTTTACACTTCTTTGTCTACTCATCCTCATCAAAACTATTAGGATCAGATCCAGAGACACTTTCTGATAACAAACCTATATACTTATTGAACATAGCAGATATATCAGGTCTAATTTCACATTTCTTTTCTCTCTCATTAGATTTATTTTATTGGTTACCTGATGACTAGAAACAAGATGTAATTTTATCTCTATAATTTTTAAAAGATTCATACCTACAATCTACTTTATTCATATTTAAACTTTGATAGAAAAGTGGAGAACCCTCACTTTTACCATAAAATGATTCAAGAAAAGGTGTTTCGCTATACTCATCTCCCAGAACTGGTTCAACTGTTCCATTTTTTGGATAACTCCTACCTTCTGGTGCTATATTTTCTTGTTGCTTCAGAATTCCTTCATCTTCTACCAAACTTCTGTCCTGTACACATCTGAGAAAGGAATCAATTCTTTCAAAGCTAAATCTAACCTTGTTAGGAAAGTTAAGCAATCAATTTCACCATGATTTGCAGAATCATGTATCCTGCACCCTCTGGATAAACCAAAATTAGATAAATTTTGAGGATAAAGCTGCTCATTTAAAATTTCCTGAAAGAAATGAATGTTTACTTGGAAATTGTCCTCATATGCATCCATCGAAAATGAGACTCTATTTTCAATTTTTTAGGATTTTGAAATTTAATGAGATCTATCATATCTCAGAATAAAACTTGAAAGCTCAGAAAATTAGATTAATCTTTGAAGTTTTGAGTTGGATCTTTGCAAAGATATAGTCAAATCCTCTCAGACAAGAGATATTTGTAGTCATTAAACTAAAATGATGAAATATTTATGTAACATTTGCAGAAATACAAAGCTTTCAGTCACAGGCCCTCCTTCTAGCACCAAATTTGTTGGTGATTATTGTTAGTCATAACAACAAGAAATAAAAGTTTCACAACAACCTTTATTTATCTTGAAAGATATAATAAATTCAGAATGAATTTATGATCCCAAGTCTCCATGCATTAGTTCATAATGATTTGAAGTTACTCAGAGGTCGATGTGTGTTGCTGTTAATCAATTTGGGGCCTTACGTACTTCAGTAATTTCTACAAAGTTCTTCAATATTCCTTCAAATATCGTATCATTTATGCCTGATCTACACAAATCTTTAACAATATTGTAAAATCTTACTTTATCAAGTCAAGATTTAAGCAAATAGACATCAATTTGATCCTAACTTGGAGTAATTCACTGGAATTTGTCTCTGATTTAGACTGATTGTAAAGATATTACTAGATTTAATTAGTTCTTCTAATATTATCTCTGATTTACTTGAACTTGAACTAATCTTGACTTAATTTTTCTTCTGCACCTTAAATTCTTCTAAATAATGTGCCTATAAGTTGATATTTCTATGATTCTTATCATTATTTATGTGTATTTGCATGATATTTTCAATTTTATATGCTGTCTGGTCGATGTGTGTTGCTGTTAATCAGTTTGGGGCCTTACGTACTTCAGTAATTTCTACAAAGTTCTTCAATATTCCTTCAAATATCCTATCATTTATGCTTGCTCTGCACAAATCTCCAACAATATTGTCAAATCTTACTTTATCAAGTCAGGATTTAAGCAAATAGACATCAATTTGATCCTAACTTGGAGTAATTCACTGGAATTTGTCTATGATTTAGATTGACTATAAAGATATTACTAGATTTAATTAGTTCTTCTAATATTATCTCTGATTTACTTGAACTTGAACTGATCTTGACTTAGTTTTTCTTTTGCACCTTAAATTCTTCTAAATAATGTGCCTATAATTTGATATTTCCATGATTCCTATCATTATTTATGTGTATTTACATGATATGATGATGGTTCAAATGAAATTTAAACTTAACATTCTAAATCTAATGAAATTGAATGAATCTTCGTTCATTGGTCCACATATATCCTTGACACTGTCATGAAGAGAAGAAAATCAAACCATATGTTCACCAGGTCATTCCACAGCTAGATATGATTGATGCGAATCTTCAAAGGAAAGAAATGAATACAAAATGCACAAATTTAAATGCACTCCAAGGGACACAGCAAATTGCAGTACATATCCAGAATTCATCCACATATTACGCAAAATTTACGATGTAGTTGTAATCACAAGTCTTCATCTTCATTAAGCATGCAACAGGAGTATACATTTACAATTGACCTCGAGTGTTGGCCATGACATTCAATAGTCCAAACTTGATTAAGCTTCCAATAGTTTTCAAATGGAAATCCACATCCTTATATAGAACAAGGATAGGAAATAGTTACATCGATCCAATGGTTAAGATCCAATCATGATGATCCAATGGTCAGGAATGGAGGCACGTGATTGCCAGTTGGTAATCACAGCTAGAAACAACTGGCATAGGAGAATATTCCCCGCATCTTTGACTTGGTCCACTCTTAGTTGGTAGACAACATACTTGGTGATATTCTTTGGTTCTAGTTCATGTCGTTCATATGTTTACAACTTTATCTGGTTAACTTTCTCTTCTTCATTATCCAACCTTCTTCTTCTCTTGCATGACTTGGATAACATTAGGTCCAATACCCTGCAACAAAACATACAGATTTTAATCATTTGATAATCTTGCAGGAAATTATACATAATATCAATAGTGAGAGGAGGTCCGGATATAGATATCTGGGATGTGAATGTTTGGCTCTGAATATATGGATATGACTATTGGGTTAGGATATCACTCATAACAATGAATATCAGGCTCGGGATATGTCTTCAGCAATGAGTATCGGGTCATGAATAGGATGCTTCAGATATGTAAAGTGTGGATATCTGGATATGATGATGTCAACATGATGACTGAGTCAATAATCACTGACCGGAAATATGTAATCAGACTCCAAATCTGTCTTCAATAAGTCAGGATGTCCATGTGGACACGTATCTCAATCTTGTAGTAGCATGGAGAATCTTTCGTGATGATAAGATTCCCCCACGAGGGTGCACTATCGTCTGATCGAGAATGCGGATATCGGGTGATGTCATTGTCATATTAGGGAAAGTCCATATGCTAAGTGTTTAAGCATAATGTTCATAGTCAGGATTCAATTAAAAAGTCAATCAGGACACGTCACCAGGATAACCACGTAGCAACCATGCACAGCCCCCCATGGAATCGACATCTTTAGGAAGATTCCCTGCGAGCAAGCGGTGAATAGTTATAATAGGCCACGAACATTGCGAATGTCTAGATATTAAGTCAATATCCAGATGACGTAGCGGGTTTCGCATTCTTCATAAAGCTAGGATGACATGACATCACCTGGATCAGGGTGTTAAAAGAAAATCAGGATATTCACAAAGTTAATATCCATGCAGACAAATTATCCAGGTGATGTCATCATCATATTGGTAAGTATTAGGGATCTTAGATAATGTGCGGATATCAAGAAATATGACCCTTTCGGGGTCAGGCATATTGATGACGTCATCGTCATATTCATCCTTCTTTCTATCGGGTTAAGATGACATCATCGTCATATTGGGGAAGATTAGGGATCTTAGCCAATATGACAGATATCGAGATATATGACCTTCCTAAGTGTTTATGTTATATTTGAAGGTGATCAACATATTAACAAATATCAAGGATATTAGGAAATATGACCCTCCTTGAATGTGCGCGAGTGCCTGATGGGTAGATAATATCCTGCGGATATCAGGTTTCTCTTTGTTAAAACATATATCAGGGATATTCCTGAATATCAGGGATATTAGTGAATGTGACCCTCTCAGTGGATATCAGGTTTAACCAAACTTTGACTGGTCATAACTTCTTACCCTTAAGGAATTTCAGGGTGATCCCAAAGGCTAACCTGCTTAGAATTTTGCACTTTTTCATTTGGCAGGCTTTTTGAGGGAAGACTCATACTTTGGAAATTTGACTTCATACTTCAAGATCTAGACATGCTTAGGATAGGATAGAACTTAGGCATACTAACTGATGCTATTTTTACCATTACCGCCCAGGGAGAGACAAAACAAGCAAAAGCAAAGCAAAGAGGTTGGGTCCCTACTTTGCTAAGGCAAAATGGGCATGTTGTGTAACCACACAACATGTATATTTGGTGGTGATAGGGAGAATGTATTATGCTCCGCATTCCTCCGCATTTAAGTATTTCAGTCTGCGGTTCTGGAATCTAGTTTGTAATGATGATAAGTACCTTCAACTCCAATGGCTCATGATTTGGTGATCTGCAAGCAATCCTTTCTATATGATAGTGGATAATAGTTATGTTTAAGTGTTCCTAATTAAAGAATCTTATGGATAAAGTGTTTAGAGTTTGTGAAGATTACAATGTGCTTATGGATGTCTCCTGATCATGTTCCTACCTTTGGATTGGTCCGCAAAGAAAAAATTGGATCCTGGATGAAGACTATTCTTAGAAGACTTAGTGTTAACACTAGTCTTGGCTGACCTAGTTGTTTTCACTACTTGCGGAGATGCATTGAAGATTGTGGAAGTGTGTTGTAGTGTGGAAGATTGCATTTGAGTCCTAGCTAAGGCATAACGTGATCTACATACATCTTTTCCTTAGCTAATTTTGTTTACGTCTAGACCTATTTCTATGTATGTTTGTAATGTCAACCTTGGAGATTGTTCCAATGGTTGATGAATGTAATGCCAACCTTGATGTACATTCCAAGGTTGATGAATTATATACAAACATGTAATGAAGTTGTGAAAAAGATATCCTTGTGCAAAAATGTGAAGATGAGTGAAAAGATGTAAGAAGAGCAGAGCATAGGAGTTATACTGTGCTTCAATGGAACTAAACTTAGGCATGGAGTAGATGCTATCAAATTAGTTCACCAACCCTTGGCAGTGAGCCACCACTTGGCAGTGAGATGATCTTGGCGATGAGCCCCAACATTTGCAGTGAGCATTTTGGGCAGTGAGCCTCTATTTTTTGGTATTGTCATAACATATTTATTTTTGTGGGCTAACACCCACAATGGTTTTTCTTTTATGAGTTTTTCCACATAAAAATCTGGTGTCTCATGTGTTGAATGTGTTATTGTGTTGAGCTTCTTGTTTCATGCTTTCATGGTTAAATCTTAATAACAGTGATTGAACATTTGATGTGTTGATATTCGTAAGTGGTTAACATTTTTGAGACAATTGATTCACCTCCCCTCTTAGTTATCTTGTGAATTTCAATAGAGGCATCAAAACCACACCTAAATGACATGTCACAAGTAGCAAAAGGTTTACTTAGTTTAACTACACAAGTAGGAACAATGGGTTTCTTAGCCAGTTTGTTGTGTTGTTTCCTTTCTAGTCATATATGCTTAAGAGTGTCAGCCAAAGTTTTAGAGTCTTCCAGCCATGCACCCTCAGCATAGTTAATATGCTCTTGAAGTTTTACCTCCTCAGTTGGTTCTTTCTTAACCACTATCTTGGGTAAATTCTGGGCAATAGACTTCCTGACAGTTTTCTTGGTTCTTCTCCATGCCATTCTGGCATAAAACCAATTTTCAAACATTAGCCAATCTACTAAATGTTGACAAGTTTTCTTGTAGTGAGCTCCTAGGTCCATGTGTGGAACCTGGTAGCTCTGATACCATATGTAACATGCCATCTCATATTACTTGGAATTACACATAATTTACTGAGAAAGTAAATGAACATGCTAAAATATGAATGAAAATTTACATAATCTTAAAGAAATAAATACATATCTTTTCTGAATAATTTCAACCTTTAAAATACATTATATTCAAAGATAGAATCATAGTGAAATCATATCACTTTACAATTACAAATAATTTGCACTTGGCAAAAAGAATAGTTTTACTTAAGTTTGACAATCATAAGTCATAACATGTATTACACTGCATTTGGAAACTTGATATCTATCACATAAGTCTCAACAAGTCTTCTACTACAGAGGGAGAGCATCATCTAAGTGCTTTACCTCCAACCACAAACTAGCAGTCCCTCGTTCACCTTCCTTCCTAGAAGTGGCCCTACCCTTCACGAAGAGTATAGACATAAAGATCCAACAGGTTGCCATCTAAGTTCTAGTGTTGTGCCTTATGTAACTCAATCAACCATACAAATCTAGATAATCTTCTAGCTAAGTATGATCATTTTGATAGGTCACACCATCTAGACACTGTGAATCGACTAATACATGCAGAGAAAAATGCATCACTTTGGCCAAAGTTTCTATATAAACAGACATTTGCAATAAACGTAGTCGTGTGTTCACACACCTCTAACTCAACTTGTAAACTACCTCATCCCAGAGTTTGACTTGTTTGACTAGTAACTCTAGACATGAGTTATCTTGGCTAAACTCAATTCCTAGTCAATTCTTACTTAGAATTTAGTCCTTAATCGAGGATATATACAAAATATGTAAGTTTAGATGATTTCAACCTTTCAAAGAGTCCCTAGTTGCATTCCTGCAATATCAGGGCCTCTAACTTCCTATCATTCTACTCAAAGACTTAAAGATTAAGCACTCTCATGCTAAAGGTCAAGTTTTGACACTAACAAGAAATCATTTTAATTTTATCAAAGTGCTACTTAGTCTCCTTCTAATTTTTACTGTCTTGATCAATGGTTTCTCAAATATTTACTATCGACCATAATATACAATAGACTAAAACAATGTCATAATTGACTTGAGAGTTTTAAGTTTTCTAAACCCTTCTGGATTGATTCTAGGGTTTAACTTCTTTATCCCATACCCATTGTACAACATATACTCTTGTTTCCCAAAAGTAAAAGTTTATAATAATGTAACATGATAACAAAAACCTCTAGTCTTCTCTTGACCACTTGGGTATTGTTTGAATTTACATTTCTCATAACATGTAAAAACATAGCACATGAGGTATACCCTCTTTATATAAAATACTATCATTTTCATAACTAATCCCTTGACTAGGTCAATTTTTCATCCTAGATAAGCTTGAGTCTAAAATAATAAAATTATCGACCTCTTGGTCTTCTCAAGTCCACCGACTCTCTATAAAGGATAGGTTTTAATCTCATATAGGTTATCCTTCAAAAATCATGATAATACTTATCATTGTTGTAGAAAGTCTATGTGATAATATATCACTATCCATTGGTGTTTCTAATGATATCAAGATCATTGTATATCTTCTAAAATAAGTGATAATCTATAACAAATCTTTTGATAGTAAACAATAAAACTTGTACATATATTCCAATGAGAAAATTAATCTATCTCTGCCTGAAACTTTCTACAATTTTACTCCTCATAACTCCTAAGTTGAATCTGACTTTATTTTTGTAAAGTTCAGACACAATGTTGTTCATACATTCATCCAAAACCTAAGTCTAACTAAGCAACAAAGCTCTCTATAGGTTCAAGAATACAATACAACAACATAAAATGATAACTTCTGTAACTTCCCAGTTATAAACTGATACATTTTATGGTTTACCCACTATGGTTTATGCTACAGTTCAATGACATTTTTCTTATCATACTTTGGGCTCTATTGTTACATGCACTTTGAGTGGCATATCATAGCTAGGCAAGATAATTTTAACTATTTTCCTATGAAACTATGATTACACAGTTGCTATGATTGAAAGTTTAATGTTTTACATGAGTCTAAACACTTTACTCTATGTAAGAACATCTCTGCGAGCTTATACCATTTACTTATTCGTAGTCTAAGAATAAAATAACATTTAGAACGAGAATAATCATACCTCTTATTCCATTCTATAGTGTGCTTTCCTACGTGATTGATTCACCTTTCATGTATGATTGGTGATCTCCGCTTTCTCTCTCACTACAGATATGATAACAATGATCTCCCTTAGTGCTATCTCACGAGTCTAGAGGGTCATTGAGCTCTTTCTCACTACATGTAAGATAACAATAATCTTCCTGAGAAAAAGAAATGATAACAGAGCTTGTGTATGTGGATATTAAATGATAACAAAACTTCTGTATGAGGATATCAAATGATAATAGAGCTTCTATTTGAGTTCAATCTCTTAGTTTTTAGCAGAGTACTCAAACCAGCTCAGTTCTATGCTTCCCTACACCTTCTCTCCCGCTGTAATGGCTCTATCAATTGCATGATACCCCCAACAAAATGATTTCTTCCTACTCATCTATGCTTCTTCCACGATAATATGGCCTTTTCAAGGCTTACTCTCCCTTGCCCGTGGAGATTCCTTGTAGAATACAAGCCTATTATAACTCATCATGGTGCAAGCAGTTCAATGGTGGAGTGAAGGGCCATTAATACCACTCCTCATCTAATTAATAGCTCCTCTTAAATAACCTAGCTATCGTAGAAAAAAAAGGGTCGAGCATCATTAACTTAACAAGAAGTTTTTGCATTTAATTTGCAATTATACCACCTTATTTAAGAAGCTCAACATCAACTAAAAAATAGGTTAAAATGAATAATGCATATTAAATAAATATATACATATAACTACATATATTGGTGTTTACAACGTATACTTACATTATTTCAAACACTCGACAGGATACAAGAATGGGGTCAAGGTATTCTCCCCCTCTATCTTTCTTAAACATCAAAATATATAGGTTATCATAATAGATTTCCTATCAGAAATTACCAATAAGAAATAGTTTAACCACTAGAAAAACATTTTCTCTTGAATTAAATCTATATTCATATCACACAAGAATTAATAACTATCGACGATTCTTTGTCGACGATCTTACGATCTTGACATAGTTTTCCACAGAACCTAAGCTAGATTTAGTTGACAATAGATGGTTTGTTGAATCAACATCAAACTTAGACTAATTGGTCAAACACAACTTACCAAACTCGATGAAGGTTCACTAAACTATGAAAGCACAAAATGTAGATGGTAATATTTTGTTCTTATCCATATGTCTATTCTCTTTTCTTCGATGATGCTCTCCCTCTCTTCTCGGAGGGTGGGAAACATGTTTCCTGTTACAACTTACAATCACCAAACTGGGATTAGTGTATCGTTAGTCAATTCATAAACCTTATGAAATCATAACATCTTATAATCACATGTCAATTTCATATCATATAAACATAAACTCATGATATCATTGATTTTTCCTGACATTTTCACCTAACGTCAAATCATTAATTCATGCATAATTAACTACTAATTACGTGGAAGTAAAAAGTAAAACATAGTCAAAATTTGGGGTGTGACAAACATGAAACCCTAATTTAGCAAGATTAACTAATAAATGACTGGCAGAAACATATACAAGAATTCTAAAATGGTAGCTGAGATTAGGAGACAGTGCAAAATAGGAACCTGGGCCTAAAAACTGAGAGGTACTAAGGTGTTGGATGCCCTTGACCCAAATTAGGGTTTTGCAAAAAGTCTAAATTTGCCCGACCTATATGTACAAAATCCTACTTTCCTCTAACTGGTGTCTTCCGAAACCTACAATATCAACCTGTATACACAAAACAAGGAGAAAAAGTGTTGTGTCTATATAGGAGCTTGCCTTAGTCAAGCCCCTATTTTGGTATTCCTACCTCACAGATAGCCAAGATTAGAATAAGATGTTGTGTGTGCTTAGAAACCCTAAGTGGAGTAGTAACATGCAATATCTAATCACAAATATCAAACCCTAGCCCTAGATGACTCAAGCAAATAGGATAGGATGATAAAAGAGATGCTTCATTCATGGAAACATACAACTTTACCTCAAGGATGAGGATTCACCGAAGGTTTGATGAATAAGAAGGTGATGCAACCATACCCTAGGAGGGTACTCAAGCCAATCTCAAGTTGGTGATTCCAACCCTTCTCCCAATCATGCAAAGTGCTTCAACCTAAGAACAACAAGATAGACTCAAGATCTTGCTTCCTAGTCTTCACAAAATCCTTCCAAGAGAGAAAAATAACTTCAACTTGACCAATAACAATCTGTAGTAATTCAAGAGTAGCAAGAGCATAATATTACACAAAGAGATTGTATTCTAATTGTCTTTTTCCATCTAGTTTCAAATGAGAAGGTCACTTGCTTATATACAAGTCCCTAGAAATGAATTATTCAAATTAAAGAGCTGATAACACGGGCCAAAATCCAAATTTGAGTTTGGGGTCAGCTTAACCAACACAAAGGCCAACTTATAGAATTAGTTTTCCACCCTTAAAACATGGGAGGGACCAGGGCACTAGGTGCCCTAGGCCCTTTAGGAAAATTAAGTTACAAGCCTACATTTGGGGTAGAGCTAACTCCAAATTTAAACTTTGTTTTCGGGTTTTGGCCAAACTTTAATCAGAATTGTGATATTTCATGAAATCAAGGCCCAATCAGGACTTTAGGGTAGACCTAAAAATGGAAAGCCTAGAGGTCACTAAGGGAAGGTGCTAAACATAGTGAAATTGTGTTTGTACAACCAAGGAGCACAATTTACAAAATAACATTTAGCCCCCACTTTAGCGGTCATATGACACTACATGCATATGCAAGCTAAAGTACAGGAAAGTAAAAATTGTAAAAAGGATATAAAAAATGATACTATAGAAGACGCAGATCATCACTGAGCAAGAGAGTGAAGCCCCTAGTCTATGAATCAACAAAACCATAGAGTCAGGAAATCACAACTTGCTACAAGATTACATTAGTGAGGTAAAATCATCTTGCAACCAACAGATGTATATGTTAGTCCTAAAATCTAAAGGGGAAAGGTGATGAGACATGATTAGAATGAAATTCATAGGTATATATATGCCCCCTTCTTTCTGCTTGCTTCTTTAGGATGTAGAAATAGGGTGGGGATGTTTCCACTTCGACTTTCTATAGTAGCATTTAACGAATATGCTTTGGTAGGGTCATTTCACTAAATAACGTCGGGATGCAAAACATATGATTGTAGAGATGATGGAACTAGGATTCTAATGCAATAGACAACATTCAAATCTGAGTTTGCTAGCCCAAGTTATGGATGTTTGGATGAAGAATAGTTGAGAAAATTTGTATTTTGACCCTAGATAATAATTAGCAGTTCTCACCTTTTTACTATAAATAGTAAAAGAAGTTCTCACTTCTTGCCATTCATTTGTTAGTTTTACTTTTGAAGGAGTTGGAGCAAGGAGGAGAGTGACTACACCGAGCCAAAGGCCGTATCGACCACTGAGGTTGGATGTCATGTGGAGCCAAGTAGCGCAGGGGCTAGACAAGCATGAGGTAGGGTGCTCTTGGAGATCAAATTCCATCAACAACATAACCCACTTCGCTAAACTTCTCAAGAGATCTTTTTTAGCAAAGAGATGTTTCAAAGGATTGAATTTTATGATTACATTAATTTTGACATTTAGGAGATAATGTCTCAATTTTTGTGTTGCAAAAACAAGAGCAAGGCACTACTTTTCTATCGTAGAATATCACACTTCATAATCGATCAAAGTTCAACTAATATAATATACAACACATTCTTTGCCATCATCATCATTTTGTGCTAAAAATGCTGCAAGAGCATTAGGAGATGCGGATGTGTAGAGAATAAAGGATTGTCTAGAGCCAATAGGTTGTAATATAGGAGGATTAGCTAAGTGTATTTTTAGATCATCAAAAGCTTTCTGGCAATCTTTATCCCAATTAAAGTTAGATTCTTTCTTAAGTAGTTGTGTGAAAGGGTGAGTCCTATCTATGAGTTGTGAGACAAATCAATGAATGGATTGTATCTTCTCTTGTGAACTACAAAGTTGTGAAATATTTTTAGGAGGTGGCATGTTGACAATGGCGTCAATTTTTTTCATATCCACCTCAATACCACAATGCAGCACTATGAATCCCAATAGCTTAATGCTATCTATGCCAAAGACACATTTAAGGGGATTCAAGCTCATGTTGTATTTACGTATACACTCAAAGATTTGACGGAGAGTTTTAAAGTGATCTTGGCACAAAACAGACTCGTCCAGAATGTCATTGACATAATCCTCTAAAATTTTATACATGAAATCATGACAGATAAGTGTCATATCATGTTGATAATTTGCACCAGCGTTCTTTAATCTGAATGGTAAGACAACCCAACAAAATTTTCCCCAAGGAGTTATAAAAGTTGTTTTATATTAATCTTGGGGATTGATGAATATTTGATTATAACTAGAGAAACCATCCATGAAGGGAAGTAAGGCATGGCCTATAGTGGAATCAACAATCATATCAATATTAGGAAGAAAATCATCTTTTAAAGATGCTTTATTTAAATCTCAAAAATCATTGCAAATTCAAATACGGTTGCTGGATTTAGGGACAACCACAATGTTTGAAATGGTCACAAGGAAATGTGTGAATTAGGTGAGATTGGTGAGTAGGCTATTGTCTAGGAATGATAGAGATGAATGGGATGAATGAAGCATGTGCACAAATGATAATTTAGGTAGGTTGGGGGAATGGAAATGGAGGAGCTTGGCAAAATATTGATAGTAGGGGTGTGGGTGTTCAATCCAATCCCTTACGATGGAATGGCAAGTAGGAAGTATGATGACTGATTTGAATCTTGGAGCTAGAAATGGATGAGCGGAGCTAGAATGATGATGGGATAACGAATGTGGGGAAATTTTGAATGCATTTAAAATATTGCATATGTCATGAAAACTTATTTTGATATAGCATGAGATGTTATGCACCAAGGTATAAGGAACCAAGGTGACAGTGTATCCCATGCATAGGACTTGACTCTACAAACAAAATTGAAAAGGATGACCTTATGCATGCCCAACATAATACAACCTTGTCTAAATGTGTGATGAAGAAAACTTAGAGCATAAGTCCTTAGTCCACAAAATGTATTGAATGGCCTTAGATGCAAAAGGACAATCGTCATGCAAAAATATATTCTAACACACAAGTTATGAATATTAGTTGGAGTAATAAGATCATCCATCAATATGGCATATGAAAGCTATGACTATGCCTCATTCCATGCCCTTTGTAACACACCAAGATATAGAAAGATTGATGCAGCATTGAATCAATCATAGAATGAGAAAAAAAGAAAAAAATCAACAAGAAAAAGACCAACTGACCAGAACATATAGCCATCATATCTCTTGGCAAGAGTTGTGCGGATTTAGGATTCTGCCTCTTGTAGGAAGGATGCATCCATAAGGCATGGATTGATGATTTGGATGATAGGCGAATAGATATGGAGGCAATATGATATGGTCAAGGGTGATCTTGTTTCTTGTAAATTTTATGGAGGCTCAATGCTTTAGTAGTATGTGTAATATGCTTGTTGTGTGAGTGTCAAGTTTAGGCGATGATGGAGATGGAGTGGGATGTCGATGGATATGAGTATTGATTTATTGTGGGATGAATGTGATTTATTTATTATGGGTGGTGTGGTATGTATTGGAGTGTGGTGTGAAAGGTGGACAAATCAAGCTCAAGTAGTAGGGACAACCAAGGAGGTTGGAAATACTAGGATCCCAATGGGGATATTTGTGGAGGGATGGATGGACGGGTTTTATAAGTACATGGTTATAGATGAAATGAGGAAATAGTAATCCAACACAAACATCTAATCTAGGATTTAGAAGTGGGATGGAAATGATTTATAGAGCAATGGAACGGTGTGAACAGTGGATCTGGTTTGATATTACACATGATGCCTACGAACAAGTTTTCATCATGGTACTTATCCAAGGTGCCACAAGATGTGGTTTTCACTATTAGTGTAAAAAGAGATATTACCTAGTTAGTCATTTCCTAGGTCCTCTTCACACTAGTTACTTAAGCTTACTTAGGTATCATTAGGCGCATTCAATAATGTACATCTAGGTGCATTTAATATTTTTGCACTAGTTGTCTCATGTCATAGCATTAAGACACTTGCCATATTACGAGTTGTCTTACATGCATTTATTTATTAGTGGTGTCTAGGTGCATTTATTATTTGTGTTATCTAGTTAGTTTTTCCACCATGTCAACCTTGAGTCTCACCTCTCACCTTGCCTATATAAGGGAGGTCTCTCGTTGTACAAATCAATTCAATTGTAAATGTTATGCATCATTATTCTTGGCAATATTGCTTTTCTCTCTTGTTGTGGAAGATTGAATTGATTACAGGTGATCTTGGGAGTGCTTGAGTCCATTATCGACTATTACATGATATCAGAGCTTCATATCCGTGATATCCTTCACTCTTTTTCAAGATATTTGGCCAAGAACTAATTTTTGGTGTATCCAGGGGCAAAATGGACTACACCATCATGATTAGAAGGTGTCAAAACCTAAAGATTGCCTGTTCAAACGTCGAAATCAGAGATAGCAAAAATTTGCAATTTTTTTAGGGTTGGTAGATTTCACATATGAAAATTCCATATGACCGTACAGATCCATACAACCATGCATGAACCTCCTTCATCCCTCACCCTCTACCTATGTTAGCAAATATATATATTTTTTCTTCCAGGTAATTTTTTTCTTCTGCGGGTTAAATTTGATTTTCTACAAGTTTTTTTAATTGTTTTGTTGCAGGTCCCTGCGTCAGCAGGGTGCAAAACTTGCTTTGACAGGGTACCTACAAGAATAGAGGATCTACGGGGGTGCCATGTTCTGCGGGCCCCTCACCTTATCTCCCGCCTGGTAGACAATATCTCTTCGACGGTTTAAAACTCTCACCGGTGATAGTTAGAAACCATCGGTGGTGGAATCTTAAGATTCTACAAAATCTTTCACCCATTGACAGTCAGTGGATCTCCTAATTTTAGGGAATATTCCACTATTATGCCCCAAAAACCATCCACAGGGATAGAAACAATTTTGCACAGTACGGTAGGCGGTTTCTAGCATTAGATCGACGACTTTGCCCTTTTCTGGGTGGTTTTACGAAAACTGACAACAGTTTTGAGATCTAGGTGAATATTCCACCAATACAAGAAATATTCTATTTTGGCACTAGGTGACGTCAGCATCCCCATTGGCCTATTTTGCCCCCCCTCCAGTTTGAGTTTTCATTTTGGTAGCCAATCTTTGCAGTCTTGTAACTTGCTCATATTTGCTCCCTTTTTGGAGCAATTTTTTTTGTTTCGAACTAGAATTTAGAAGGCTTCATAGTGGTGTAATTAGATTTTGGTTTTGGTGTCTAGTTTATCCAAAAAATGTAGATCTTCATTGTTGTTGTTGAGAAGTTACCATTTTTGGAACTTTTAGTGCTCCGTTTGAGCTTGTATGGTAACATTTTTGGTGAAACATTTTTGAAAGTGCATGATTTTTTGAATACTTCTTAGATTTTTGATCCATTTGATCTCATTTTGTACCCAAATTGTACTTTCAGTATAAGGTCTATTTTTGGCATTTGTGTGCACTAAGATCAAAGACCACTTATCTATTTTAGCTTGTGGCGATAGTAATTGCACTAAGTATAAAGTGCCATCATCATATTTTGTTGGGGGGTTCTCTTGATTGAGTGAAATTGGGGGGTCTCTTGTTATGTTTTTTGTTGGTGTGAACAGGGTTATTACCTATCTGGTTTACCCTTGTGTGGATAATTCATATTATTTAACTATTTGTTGGTTAAATAATTTTCACACATCACACATAATTCACACATGTTATGTTGACTTAGTGATTCTACTAGATGTTTCTACTTGTGTCTAGTTGTTGATAGTTGGCATCTTATCCTATAGTTGTCACATGTCATAGAATTAAGACAATTGTCACATGACTACAACATCTTATCTCTCATCCTTGTCTTCATAAGCAAGGCATGCCATGTACATTGTAATAAAAATCTTGTAATTTTTTTTGCATTCATTGATAGAATAGCATTATTCTTTCATTTGATCTCTCTTGTGCTTACATGAAGTCCTAAATCCTAGGTGGCTCCAATCATAGTCAACTCTAACATGGTATCAGAGCTCTAGGAATAATCACTTTGTGTTTGTCATTTTTTGAGAGATCTTGAGTGCAATTCATGGTGGATCTTGATAGTTGAGTATGCTCTTCTCTTGCATCGAATGATGACCTGGAGAATTAGAAAGACTTGATGGAAATCCCAGATTTGTGAGGTTTTCCTCTTTGTGGCCTTGTATTGTAGGTTCATTTTGGAGTATACTAATGTAAATTTGAGCACACCATTGTGTTCAGGAGGTCCAAGATAGTCAAGATCACCTTTTGTTTCGTCTAGATCGGTCATCAGAGGCCAAATCTACACTAGTAGAAAAATAGGCAATATTTGACTAAAAAGATGACTAAAAATTGCAAATAAACTACTAGCTAGTAGTTTATTTGCAATTTTTAGTCATCTTTTTAGTCAAATATTGCCTATTTTTCTACTAGTGCTATGAGGGTTTGAAGTTGGGAGGTGCATGCTAGATCTAGTAGGTACCTAATCTTTCGAAGCAGTTTGGGTCAAATTTGACCCTGCCATCACACTCAGGAGGCCCAAAAACCCCAATATTGATTGTTAATTCATTGAAATTAGACAAAGTTGTAGCAAAAGGCAAATTTTTTTGCCCCTTGGCTGTATGGAATCTTGCAGAGAATCTAGAAAAATATTCTACTGGCATAGAGGGAATCTTGCTTGTGTAGGCAGAATCAGAATCTAGGTTTCATCCATCGGGTAAAAACTTAATCTACTAGTTTTGTACGTTGGTCGTACCCTGCTATTGCAGGTACCTTGACTCCTGTAGCAGGCACCACATGGCCTATAGTATAGCGAGATATAAAAACCATCCAATAGTTTAAACACCTATCGACGACCATTCTACCGGTAGAGGTTTTGCCTCACCTGCAGGTGGCTTCAACACACTCTAGCTTGCAATCGCTATACTGACCCTATCTTAACAGTCTGATGGTTTTTTACCACTCATTGCGACTTTACAACTGTTGTCCTGCATTGGTCTCCATACCGCCAACAACTAAAATACTTGGCAACCAGTGGCCACACAGTTAAAAATTTTTGGCAACTTTAAAGATCTCAGCATCTATTGTTCAAATCCTCCATTCAGCAGTTAAATCTCACCCAAAATAGGATCTAAAAACTTTTGGCAGAAGACTTCAAACCTTTGGTGGTCATTTCATATACCCCATCAGCTTCAAAGGTCACTGGCGGCTAAAGAAAACTCTTGGTGGCAGTTTCTTCCCTCCATAGTGGGCATTTCAAATGTCACCACTGACGTTCTACTGCCTGCCTAGCAAAAAATACTAGATTAAAACACAACACTGGATTAAAACCAGCGATGGCAGATTTAAACCACCCCAGTTCACCCGTAGGTAGTTTTTGTTGGATACAAGGCTGTTTCAGGTTTCAACAAGGCAGTTATCAAAAACAACCGACGATCAATAAATAGTCTGGCATTTCCAGTAGTCTATGGTGATCATCTTTCTGATGGTTTTCATATAGGAACCCATTGGTAGCAGTAGGTTTCCACATGACTAGAGACAATCATTAAACAAATGGTAGTTGTTTTCCTATTGCCAACACCTGCTTGACGGGAGCCTTAAACTACCTAGCCTACACATATACCTCGTCGGTAGCTTCTAAACCACCGAGGACAAGTAAATACTACTTAGAGGGGAATATTCAGGTTGTATCCCTATAAAATAACCCCATAAACCACCATTAGCTGCACAATAATGATGTTTTGCCTGTTAGAAGGAAGTTTTGATAAAGAAGCAGGTGGTTTTGACACCAAAAAGGTGGTTTTTGCAATCAAAAGGGTGGTTTCAAATTTTTAGAGCGGTTTCGTGTACAAACTGGCTAAATTTTTTTTGCATATGCTAACATCATGCTGACATCAACATGACACCATTTTTTGGCTAGCTGATGTCATATTTCGACAGGCCGTATAGAATATTCTAGCGAGTCAAAGAATATTCTATTAGAATCTTTGTTGACATCATTGTTATCACCGAGATTGCACCCTCTTGTTGAATGTGATTCAACAAGACCCCATGACACAATGGAAATAGCTTCTAGGTGTGGGACCTTGCAAAACTTGAAGCTAAACCTCCAGATGAAGGGTTGGTTCCCTCGATGCAGCACCTAAAACTACACTAATCTACTGTTGTTCACAAAGGAAAAGGGCAAAAAATGATATAAAAGAAGCCTAAATCCTAATGGAAGGTGATGCACCAAACAATATAGGACCTATACAGTTGTTTTAACACACAATGTGACCAATGGGCTAACCATGTCATGCACAACTCAAATTTTGACATGTTCTGATGCATAAATATTTCATAGATAGAAAAACTGAGTTTTGAACAACTTTTAGAAGGAAAGGTTTAATGTTTTTCACAACTAAAACATGTATAAACTCACAACACAATCTATAACCTGCATATTCCATGTTTTATATCTGTATAAGGTACTAAAACTGAGACTACAAATTAAGGGGAAACAACTTCACCACATAATCAGATCAATCACTTCCATATTTTACACAAAATGCAGCTTTGAGAAGGCAAAAATGACTATTTTATTGATCAAAAGGTGACAAATAACTGTATACAAGTCTAAAAATACAATGCTCTTCTCTAAAAATTAGAGTTACATAGCTGTCTTGAGCTTCCATTCATGGACATGAGACCAGAAAAGAACTAAAAAAGTTACAATATCCAGTTCAAAAAATTGCAAGAAGACTTTCCAACAAGTAAGAACTCTAAAACTAGGAAGACTAACTTGAAACTAATCCTACTCTTTCTTTTTTAACTCCAACCAGTTGAGAAGAAGTAGGACATGTTTGGAATAAGAAAAGGACACTTGGGATTGAAGAGACCTAGTCAAAACTCCTTGTAGTTCTTGTAGGAACATGAGCCTGAATTCTCTCCTTGAATAGCTCCACCAAGCACGAAAAAAGGAGGTAGTTGGGATTTGCATCCTTGAGAAGTGGAACTGCTCCTTGAAGAACTCTAATTGCTGCCTCCACCTTCCTAGATGCTTGCAAGATGAGAAAATACTGTCATAACTCCTTTAGTGGCCATTACACCCTCCAACTGCCTTATAGTTGCATGGTACAGCTATGTCCTCTCATCCTAACTACCCATTGCATTTTACAGGACATGTGCTTCATAAGGTTGGACTGATTTGGACTCTATCATCTACATCTTATGACTATCTTACTTGATCTTTGAACACTACCATTCTTTGGTACAACCTTTACTTAGCTTCTTTAAAGACCTTTCATATTCCCAATATTTCTTTCAAATCTTCCTTCAATACTATCCCATTTAAACTCTCTTCTTTGGATAGTCCTCTTGTGCCATTTTTAGAAAATTCAGAGATTCATGCCAATATAGATCAAGAAAGTGTTGAATGCACAAGAGAACTGAGAGGGGGGTGAATCATTTGTATCAAAAACTTTAAACCCTCACAAACATAATCACATCCACATTAGTTCACTTAAACCCTTATTCTATTATGAAGATTAAAAATAAAAAATAGATAACAGAAACTTAGTCACATCAACATCATGCACAAGAGAACACCAGATTTTTACATGGAAAACCCTAAAAGGGAAAAACCACGGTGAGGATTAGTTCACAATATAAAGTAGTATCAATACCGAATTACAAAGAGGCTCATTGCCAAAGGGCTCACTGTCATGAACTGATATGATAACATCTACCACATGCCTGAGTTTAGTTCTAATGAAGCGCAAAAATCATCACCTTCACAGCTTCTCTAAAAATTGTAGATGACTTTTGCTCACTGCATTAGGTCTTCTACCACATGAAAGTCCTTGCTACCTCTGATTCAAATTCACAACACAAATATCCTCATCTTCACACACACTTATATACACACTAATCCTTTACACTTATTTATACCAATCTTCAATCTTGAAACATCAACCAAGGTCGGCAACACACTCTACAACCTTTAAAACAATCTCCAAGGTTGGCAAACATACAAAATTCAAATTAGGTCTGGACCTAAATATTCCTACGGAGCAAAGGAATGAAGGTGAAACACTTCACAACTTAGCTCAGACCTAAAAACATCTTCACACGCTTCAACACGCTTCCATAATCCACAAAGCACATCTTCAAAGAGTGTAAACAACCAGGTCGGTCAAAAACTAGTGTTGACACTAGGATCTTTAGGCACAGGCTTCAACAAGAACACAACCATAACTTGTAGACCAAGTACAAGCCCTTAAAACAATCTAGAAACATACACAAACAACATGAAATCACCTGAGAGCCAACAAATCCAGCTACAACAAATCTCACTTGAAGACAGTTCACAGATTTCTCACAACCAACACTGCCAAGCTCTGCTACTAAAGAAAACTACATTCCAGAGCACCAAATCACAAGTCCTTTGGATAGAACATAGATATTGACCTTATGAACACTCATCCAGAACTGCAAGACTAAAAACCAAACTATGGAGCAAAATACTCTCTCCCAGTCATACTGCAAACACTGCCAGACACAGTCTTCAAACTGGTGAACATAACTCTCAAACCATAGCGTTCTAGAGCACCAAATTTTGAATCTTACATCTTCAATCACTTCTTTAAAACATATCCAAACTTCACACTCCAGTCTTCAACACAGGAGAAATGTGGAGTAAAAACTCGGACAGTATCCTGTAAGCTAGAATACTTCTTCACAACACTACCTTCAATATTTATCAAATTTTCTCAAAAGCACTTGGAAACCCAACAATAAGAACAATATACTAACATCATTAGCACTTCTACAAGTCATTCAAATCACCTTAACACAATAACTTAATCAACCAACAACAACAACATTAGAAGATACAGTTGACACCAATAACAACACAAACATGTTGACATCAATGACAACACTGATTAGCACATACTTGCAACAATCTCCCCCTTTGTCATTGATGGCAACATATGATGTGAAAAACCATCATGACATAATTCTACACTAATCTCTTTCTCCCCCTTTCTTTTATACACCTTACTCTCCCTTTGTTTTTCACATGAACTCTCCCCCTTTGACATCAATGGCAAAGGGTGACACACCTTATTCAAGCTCTCTCCCCTTGAGTATGATACTACACATACTTGCACTAATCTCAACTACTCTAAATACCTCCCCCTGACTACAACACTCTTCAATGCCACTACCTACTCCCCATGAGAGGTAGCCTCCATCATCAATCTAGAAAAGAATGATTCCTGAATCACACTGGACTGATGCACTTCCTTGTGCATCTAGTTCAAAAAAGGAGGGGTAATAACCCCTAACTTCTCTCAGAGATACTCAAATGTATCCTTAGGAAGAGCCTTGGTGGTGAATATGTCAGCAACCTGATCTTTTGTAGGCACATACTCAAGCTTCACTTCTTTCTCTACAACCTTATCTCTTAGAAAGTGATACCTGATAGAATATGCTTTGTCCTTGAATGCATCACTGGGTTCTTTGAAATGTTAATGTCACTGGTATTATTATAGAAAATAGGAATTGAATCATCATACTCAACTTTGCTATGGACTTCAAAGTTTGTCTCATCCATAGCACCTGTGTGTAGCATGAGTTGCTGCAATGTACTCTGCCTCTGCAGTAGATAAGGATACCAAATCCTGCTTCTTGCTTTGCCATGATACAACTCTATCTCTAAGAAAGAACACACCACCACTTGTACTTTTCCTGTCATCTACACATTCGGTCCAATCTGCATCTATGTAGGCACTTAGGGTGAAGTCAATGTTCTTAGGGTACCACAAACCATGGTTTGGAGTGCCCTTTAAATACCTGAATATCCTTTTTACTACCATGGCATTTGAATCTTTAGGATCTTCTTGAAATCTTGCCACAAGATAGACTGCATGCATGATATCTGGTCTAGTAGTAGTTAGGTATAGTAGTCCTCCCATCATTGACCTATATTTTCTCTGATTAGCCTTAGGAGATTCATCATTCTTGATCAGCTTGCAACCAATTGTTGTGGGGGTACAAACTGGTTTAGAATCTTCCATTCCAAACTTCTTCAACAATTCCTTGAGATACTTTGATTGTGAAATAAAAATTCCTTTATCTGTTTGATTAATTTGCAGCCCAAGGAAGATGTTCATCTGACCACACATTGACATCTCAAATTATTTTTTAATCTCATCTGCAAAGTTCTTACGCATACCTTCATTTCCACTAAAGATTATATCATCCACATAGACCTCAATAATCATGATTTGATCTTTTCTTACCTTGATGTACAAATTACTATCTGCAGACCATCTACTGAATCCCTGCAGCAACAAATACCTGATGCAGAGGCATCCACACTATAACCTTAACATACAACATGGATGTCTGCAGCCCATCATCATCATCATCATCATCATATTTGACTTAACACTGTCAGCATCATCATATTTCCTGTGCCGACCGATATCCTCCTGATGACAAGCCTTCGCACTTTCGCATGTCAACAGCATCACCTTATTCGATTATCGACAGCATCATCATGTTCGACCAGCGCGAACATCCTCCTGACGTCCACTGTTCATCTCAGCGACAACTTTGACCTTCACTATCTTCAACATCATGATATTCAACATCATGATAATCAACAGGATAAAGAACATCCGGTTCCTTCCATTTATCCTGATGATGACAAACCTTAACTCCTCGCACCGCCCCTTCTGATGCTTACGTCACCTGATATCCTGATGACGATTATCCTGATGATGATGACGTCACCTGCAGCTTCTCAATATCCTGCTGCTCTGAAATATCCTAATGACGTATATCCTGATGATGATGACGTCATATCCTGCTGTTGGCCAAACTTAGCTTTTTTGGCCCGCGATCAACCTGATCTTCTTCCTTATGCCGATACGCTCCTCCTCGGCACCTCATGATGATGATCACCCCGACGCTCCTTCACTTCATACAATCAAAAGCATCATGCTCTTCTCCATTTATCCGGATGATGATGCCCGAAGCGACTGCAGGATATACGCAGAAATATCCTGATGATGCCGTTTTAACGAACTTTCAGCCTTAGCGAATTTTCACTTCGCCGATCCTCCTGGGATGACCTGATCCACTCTCAGGGTGATCTACCACAATTTATCAGCTCGACCTAGCACATGCCCATGCTAGGGTCTTCAACACCTTTCAGCCGCGATCCTGCACACCTGCATGTGAACAAACAAACTAACTCCTAACCTACTGTACATAACCATTCCACCGATTAGACGAATCAACCGGTGGAATGGATCAGTGAATCCATGAAACCACCCAAACCAGCAAATTGATTACACAAAGGAGATCAAACAGAAAACGAAGACAACAGGATCTCTTATTCGATTTCAAAAGATGCTATTACAATATTCAGTCGCTCTCTCTCTCAGTAAAGCCTGATCGATGATGTGTAATACCAACCGATCCTCATGCTTAAATAGATTTTCCTGCGAGTACTACTGACCCGACTCCAAGCGGCTGGGAAATCTCCAGGCGGCTGGGAGGTCCAACCGAACATACATCATGACAACTGTCCTAACAAACTAACTAAAAATAGCAAAGCCTGGTCAGCATGATCTTAGTATGATCAGCTTGACCTTATTACATGCATTGGTCTTATCAGACCTTCTTGAAAACATAAACAAGACTCAAACTAACTAACTGCCTCATGAAGGCCAGCTGTCAGGTAGGTGCTCCTGCACCAATACCTGTCTAACCTAGCATACCAAGCTCTGAGAGCTTGCTTCAGTCCATACAATGCCTTCTTCAATTTACATACCATATCTGGTTTGTTTAATAACTGAAATCCATCTGGTTGCTCTATATATTCTTCTTCTTCCAACTCACCATTCAGAAAAATAGAATTTACATCCATTTGATATACTTTGAAATCTTTATGTGTTGCATAAGCCAGAAACAACCTAATAGCTTCCAATCTTGCCACCGGAGCAAAAGTTTCCTCATAGTCTATTCCTTCCCTTTGTGAGTAGCCTTTGCATACAAGTCTAGCTTTGTTTCTTACCACTTCTCCATTCTCATTCAACTTATTTATGAAAACCCACTTTGTTTCAATCACATTCTTATCTACAGGCCTGGGGACAAGTTCCCAAGTCTTGTTCTTTTCAATTTGCATCAATTCTTCTTCCATTGCCTTGACCCAATGTTCATCTTTACATGCTTCAGTAACTATCTTAGGTTCAACCTTTGAAAGTAAACATAGATTTACATGTTCTTCTGTAACTCTTCTTCTTGTCAAAACTCCTTTGTTTTTATCACCAATGATTTGATCCTCTGAGTAATTCATTTGCACATACTTGGGGGTTTTAGGAACTCTTTCCAAAGTTTCTTCTTCATCAATATGAACTTCCTTGTCTTTGTCTTCTTCTACTACTTCTGTATCAACAGACTCATCTGATTCATATCCATTAGGCTTTGAGATTCTCTGAATATATTCATCTACCTTCACATTTGCACTTTCAATAATCTTTCTGAACCTTTTGTTGTAGCACCGGTAAGCTTTGCTTTTTGTAGATTACCCAAGGAATATGCCTTCATCACATCTAGCATCAAACTTTCCTAACTCTTCATCTCTTCTGATATAGCATTTTCTTCCAAAAACCTTGAAATACTTGACAGTAGGAGTTCTTCCATACCATAGCTCATAAGGTGTCTTTGTTCCATTTTCTTTGAGTTGCACTCTGTTATGAATGTAGACAATAGTGTGAATTGCTTCTTTCCAATATAATTTTGGTAGGTTTGCTTCCATGATCATTGTTCTAGCAACTTCTTGAACTATTCTCTTCTTCCTTTCAACTACTCCATTTTGATGAGGAGTTTGGGGGGTAGAAAATTATCTCTTTATCCCATGTTCTTCACAAAAAGGATTGAATTCATTTGAAGTAAACTCACCATTTCTATTAAACCTTAAAACACTTGATTCTCAAATCCATTTCACTCTCAACCACTGCTCTAAATTCCTTGAACTTGTCTAGGGCTTATGATTTTTCTCTAAGAAAAGTAACCCAAGTCATTCTTGAATAATCATCAATAAGTAGCATGAAATACCTGTCACCTTGTAGACTTCTTGTTCTTGTAGGACTGCACAAGTTTGTATGCACCAACTCCAACAGATCGGCAGAGGTTTGTTCTTTGCTCTTGAAACTAGTCTTTGTTTGCTTCTCAAATTGACATTCTTTGCAAATAGCATTAGTAGGCTTCACAATCTTAGGCAGGTCTCTTACAGTTTGAACTAAGTTTATTCTTACCAGATTATCAAAGTTAATATGACACATTCTCCTATGCCATAACCAACATTCATTTGTTTGAGCCAACAAACAACAATTATCAGTACCTTTCAATTGATAAACATTTCCATGAGTCTTCTTACTAGCAACAATTATTGTTTCGGAGCTTTTCCTTATCTCACATCTATTATCCTTAAACATTAGATTGTATCCTTTGTCACACATCTGTCCAAAACTTAGAAGATTACGCTTTAAGCCTTTGACATAAAGAACATCATCTGTATTATGCTTGCCATCAAAAGTAATTGACCTTTTTCCACAAATCTTATCGGCTACATCATCACCAAATCTAACTAGTCCTTCTTCATACTTTTCCAATTTAACAAACTTACTCTTATCTCCTGTCATGTGATTTGAACATCCGCTATCAATGATCCATTCATCCTTTTCATTTCTAGCATGAAATGTAGACATCACTTTCTCTTCTTCCAGACTTCCTTCCTTCATAAAGCTTGCAAGGTTAGTAGAAACAGGTTCTTCTTTTAGGCCAATAAACAAGCATTCACTGGCATTACCATCCTCAAAATCAGATTCATCATCAGTTACACCATCACTTTCTTCAACATAGTAATTTTCTTTACAATCTTACCTTTACCTTATTTGTTCTTGATCTTCAAAGCTTTGTCAGGACATCTTGAAGCATAATTACCAATCTTACCACAACTGAAACATTTGAAAGGTAACTTACCTCTGAACTTTCTGGTTCCCTTTTTCATTCTACTTACAAAGTTTGCCTCAATCACATCAAAGTATTCTTCATTTGAATCCACAACATACTTGTATGATTTAACACTCCTTTCTAATTTGGCCTTAAAAGTAGTCTCAACTTTCACAGGACCATCAGTAGTACCAAATTCTATCATCTCAAAAGTAGTCAATTTACCAAGCAATTGATAATTTGAAAGATTATCTATATCTTGTAATTCTTGAATGGAAACCACTTTGTGACTATAAGATTTGGGAAGTGTTCTGAGTATCTTATTTACAACTTTATCATCCATCCTTCCACCAAGACCTTTGATGCCATTGACAGCTTCATCATTCTTTTACATATAGCTTGTTATGTTCTCATATTTAGACATCTGCATAGTTTCATATTTGGACTTCAAATTTTGCAACTTGGCTTTCTTGACAGATTCGTCACCTTCATAGATATTCTACAATTTAATCCAGATCTCATGTGCAATTTCTAGATCCAAAACTTTCTCCAGTTCAGTGTTAGATAGAGCATTTAGTAGGGCATTTCTAGCTTTACCATTAGTCTCATAAGTCCTAATCTCAGTTGTAGTCTCCAGACCATTTTCGGGTATAGTGTATTCTTTTGAACCATTCTCCAAACATCATAACCAAGAGAAATAAGGTAACTTTGAATTCTTACCTTCCAGAAGGCATAGTTAATTCCATCAAACTGAGGAATGTCTGTCTTGTGCACCATCCTAGATCTACCTTAAGCTGTTAGGCTTTCTTCCAAGGAACCCTAACTCTGATACCAATTGTTGAATGCACAAGACAACTGAGAGGGGGGTGAATCAGTCGTATCAAGAACTTTAAACCCTCACAAAAATAATCACATCCACATTAGTTCACTTAAACCCTTATTCTATTATGAAGATTAAAGATGAAAAATAGATAACAAAAACTTAATCACATCAACATCATGCACAAGAGAACACTAGATTTTTATGTGGAAAATACTAAAAAGGAAAAACCATGGTGAGGATTAGCTTACAATATAAAGTAGTATCAATACTGAATTACAAAGAGGCTCACTGCCCAAGGACTCACTATCCAAAGAAATGCTCACTGTAATAGGCTCACTGCCAAAAAGGGCTCACTACCATGAATTGATATGATATCATCTACCACATGCCTAAGTTCAGTTCCAATGAAGTACAACAATCATCACCTTCGCATCTTCTCTGAAAATTGTAGATGACTTCTACTCACTGCATTAGGTCTTCTACCACATGAAAGTCCTTGCTGTCTCTGATTCAAATTCAAAACATAAATATCTTCATCTTTGAACATGCTCATATACACACTAATCATTTACACTTATTTATATCAATCATCAACCTTGAAACATTCACCAAGGTTGGAAACACACTCTACAACCTTTAAAACAATCTCCAAGGTCGGCAAACATATAGAATTCAAATTAGGTCTAGACCTAAACATTCCCACGGAGCAAAGGAATGAAGGTGAAACACTTCATAGCTTAGCTTGGACCTAAAAACATCTTCACATGCTTCAACATGCTTCCACAATCCATGAAGCACATCCGTAAAGAGTGTAAACAACCAGGTCGACCAAAAATTGGTGTTGACACTAGGATCTTTAGGCACACGCTTCAACAAGGACACAACCATAACTTGTGGGCCAAGAACAAGACTTTAACATGATCTGGAAACATCCACAAACAACATGAAATCACCAGAGAGCCAAAAAATCTAGCTATAACAAATCTCACTTGAAGATAGTTCACAGACTGCTCACAACCAACACTGCCAAGCTCTGCTACTAAATAAAACTACATTCCAGAGCACCAAATCACAAGTCCTTTGGATAGAACATAGATATGGACCTTATGAACACTCATCCAAAACCACAAGCCCAAAAACCAAACTGCAGAGAAATGTAGAGAAAAATACTTTCTCCCAGTCATACTATAGACACTGTCAGGCATAGTCTTCAAACTGGTGAACATAACTCTCAAACCACAACGTTCCAAAGCACCAAATTCTAGATCTAACATCTTCAATCAGTTCTCTAAAACTATCCAAACCTCACACTCTAGTCTTCAATATAGGAGAAATGTGGAGAAAAAACTCGGACAGTATCCTATAAGCCAGAATACTTCTTCACAACACTGTCTTCAATATTTATCAAATTTTCTCAAAAGCGCTTGGAAACCCAACAACAAGAACAATATACTAACATCATCAAAACTTTTGCAAGGCATTCAAATCACCTTAACATAATAACTTAATCAACCAACAACAACAACATTAGAAGATACAGTTAACACCAATAACAACACAAACATGTTGACATCAATGACAACATCGATTAGCACATACTTGAACAACAAGACCTTAATATGCTTGATAAGGTTTGATAGGGTTTTCTTCATGATTGTATAGAATCAAACAAGTATTCATAAGGCTTGATAGACCTTATGCGATCCGTCATGCCTATTGGTGTCTTTAAGCTTTGCAACAAAAATGGTCATCTTTGTCTGCTGTTCCTGTTGTCAGCATGAAGTTTTCTGCTATCCCTTGACTCACTATCACCTCTTTTTGTTGATAAGCATGTGATAGTCTATTCATGTCTACATGGGTAATGTATGTGACAGTCAAACTCATTCAAAACTCCAAATCTCATCACTGCTCCATTTTTTTGATGACTGCTCTTAACTGCTGTTGACTAACTCTTTTTGTTGATGGACTCCTTATGCTCACATGACTGCTCTTTTATTTCATGGACCCTTCATGTTTGTTGCTGCTTCAAGGACTACTCCTTCTATCTGCATATTTGTTGTTCCTTGTTGTTATGACTGCTGTCCTCTATTAGAAACCCTCATTCTTTTGCTTCATGACTATTCTTGTAGACTATCAAAAGAACCCCTTGCTGCTATCTAATGAAAATTTTTCATACTTGGTTAAATGTCAACAAACCTTAAAGTCTCTGGATACACTGCACTGCATTGTTCTTATGAAACTATATGGATCACATTCTCATTTATGGCAATGGGCAGGGCTAAACAATCTTATAACCTTTGATAAATGTGAGGTAGTGTGGTTTTTCTCCTTGGATATCATGACAACTTACTCTCACATACAAACTTGAGACATTACCAAAACCCCAGGGCACTGTAACTATTCCTAGACAAGGTCTTAGGAAAACATCCTTAAACAACTTTCTTGAGCATGTCAATCACTCATAAGCATAATTGGTAACCTCCCTAAACCCGTAGGTATTATTATGACTATCCTAGACTTGACTGTGAAAGTCACCCTAATAGATTCTAGGTTGCTCCTTATTAGACTTTGTCCCAACAACAATATAACCTTTTCAATCACCTAGCATGACATGATAATGACCTTGTAACATGTTTAGATAGTATTCATGGGTCTAGGGTCATGTTATACTCATATAAAATCTATTAGGGAGGATATATGTAGATCTTTACCTTGTTATGTAGACCTCTATGCACACTTTTAGTTTTTCCATACCTTGTCACTATCTCGTCTATTATGTCTGCTACCTTTAATGTTCTTAGACCTCTACTTACTAATTATAGACCTTTAAAAACTTGTGTTCTGTCTTTGAAAACCTTTTGTCTCTTAGGGTTTGGGTAGACTTTTCCTCTCTAGCCTTTGACAACCACAATTGTCTTTGCATACTTTAATCTCTTTAAGGCATTGCATACCATGGGTAAATCACTGACTGTCTATCATGCATACCAATGTTCAATCAGAGCTCTGCACTTATGTCAACATTATCTCTGTTAGCAACAAGACCTTACAACCCCTTTAGAAAAATGGATCTCTATCGAAAACTAAACCCATTGTTTATTCATTTCCTTGTTCTGTCTTGGTGCAGACTTTCTTACATGACAACTGCCCCTCACTGATGTAGATACAAGACTATGCCTTCTTGAGTACACAAAGATACTAGGGTTTGATAGACCTATGACATTCAGATCTCTCCAACTTTGACAAATGATGGTGTAGGGTTACATGAGATCATGTAGGGTTCAATAGCTCAAACAAAAATAGCTTCATAGGTCTCTTCATTGTTAACAAATCTTCATATAGATGTGTTGGCCATCAAACCTCACACATATTTACACTATTACACCATTAAGATTCCATCAAGAGATATGGTTGAATCTCCCTTGACTATCTTAAGATCTTCAATGCATATAACCAATAGCAAACCCTTCAAGCGATAGGCTTGAAATGAAAGTATTTTGAAACCTCATTCTCTTTACTCGGCCTCCATGGAGTTTTTTTAAGGCCCTAGTGTTTTGGTATATCTCCATTCTATCACTGTAACTTGCATGATTAGTCCAAAGGAACCCTAAACCTAAATAGAAAAAACCCTAAAAAACATCCTAGACTCAAGACTCCCACAAAGACTCAACCATTTTTAAAAAAAGATATTCCCTCCTCAAGGTGTACGCGGAGTTTCAAGGATTTTAAGGTTTTTATGACTTTTGACTCTAATATGAGATTAGGTAGGATGAAATAAAATGCATTTTTTATACTTTTGAATCATAAGAGACCTCTTTTTAAACATTTCAAACCTATTAAGACTTTATGAGGAACTCACAAAAGATGATGATACCTTAAATTACTTATGATGAAAAACCCTTTTCCATCTATGCTCTTGAGAATTTATGTTAACTATTTTGAACTTGAAAAGTCAAATTGGTTAACAGTCATCATCCTAGGCACTGATGTCAGCAGCATTTCCCCAATTTGCCCCCCCTCCAATGAGCTTTTTGATTTGACAGTCTGACTTTGAAGGCCTATATCTGACTTATTTTTGCTCCATTTTTGAGCAATTTTTTTATATTTAAGCTAGAATTTCACAGGCTTCACAATGGTGGAATCAAATTTTGATTTTGGTGCATAGTTTGACTATAAATTGTAGTTTTTCATCATTGTACCTCAGTAGTTCCTATTTTTAGAAGTTTAAAGGCTTTGTTCGGGCTCATACAATAACATTTTTTGGTGAAATGTTTTTTGAAAGTACATTATTTTTTGAGTACTTTCCATATCTGCAATCAGCTTGATCTAGTTTTGCTTAGAAATTGTACTTTCAGATCTAGCCTAATCTTGGCTTTTGCATTGTACCAAAATCAAAGGCCACTTTTCTATTTTGGCTTGTGGAAATTGTAATTGGATTGATCATAAAGTCCCACAATCATTTTTTGTTGGGGGGTGATCTTTTTGATTGAGTAACATGGGGGTTGTACTTGTGTTCTTTTTTGTACTCTTGCATCATGGATGCAAACAAACTTCCTCTACTGACACCATATAACTATATGAGTGGAAAACTAAAATAGAGATTCATTTAAGAAGTTTGAAAATTCATAGAGTAACAATGGTTATAGAAATTGAACCAATAGCAGCTGTAGAAAAGAGAAAGTGGTACAATAGATGTGATCAAGCCTATGGAACATTATGCTTGTCTATCTCTCTTGATCTCCTTTTTCATATTAAATCTTGTACTACACCCAATCAAGTGTGGACTACCTTAGACAATATCTTTGGTAAGGAAAATACTATGAGAGGTTTTAAATTGGAGAATGAACTAATTGGTTTGAATCCAACCAATTTTGCAAGTATCCAAGACTTCTTCACAAAGCTAAAGTCACTTAGATTGCAGCTCAAATAATGTGGAATTGAGAAAGAGGACACTCAATTGATTCTTTCAATCCTTTCCAAGCTTGGTCCTGACTATTTAGTTTTTGTTTCTACCTTTTATGCTACTATGGATGCAATTGGGAAAGCTTTCACAATGCCTTCACTTGATGAGTTTGCCACATCACTCACAAGGGGGCAAGCTAAGTTAGTACACATGGGAACATTGAAGTCTCCTAGACCTTAAGCACTTCTTACTAATCAAGGTTCAAAGGATCAAAAGGCTTCACCTATCAAAGGCAAGAGATAGAAAAATAAGGATCTTAAGAACAATGAGAAAGCAAAGGAGTCAAATAAATCACCTAATTCCTCATCCTCTCCCAAGTATAGATGGAGATACCAAAGTGTGCATATTGCAAGAAACTAGGACATGATGAGCATAAGTGTTATGAGAAGAAAATTGATGAGTTGAATCACATTATTCAAAAGCACAAAATTAATTTTCCATCATCCATGTCACATAGTACATCCTCTTCTTCAACACCATCATCATCTACACAGACAGGGACAACATGCATTGCTAATGGGACAAACAAGGGAAAAGGACAAGCACTCTTTGATTCTACAAGTCTTCAGTTAGAGAGATGGCTTCTTGATTCTGGAGCTTCTCATCATATGGCATCTTCACAAGTGATGTTTTCTTCATTTGAGTCATGTACTTCGCTAGCCATTTTGATGGGTAATAATACATACATGCATGTAACTGATAAAGGGACTATTGATATTGGTGAGGGCACTTTCAATAATGTGTTGTGTGTAACTTCCTTGTCAACCAATCTCCTTTCCATCTACTAGATTACTCATTGTGGTGTAGGGAAGATAATTGAGTTCACTCTTGATTCAATGATCATAAGAGACTTGGAGAGTAGAGATATCATTACTGTTGGGATGGCTGATCATACATCTTGATTGTATACATTCTACCATTTTGCTTCTTCTGATGATGTAGATCCATTGATTGATATTCACACTCATGCATCAAGTGTGAATCATGTTTCTAAGGAGAAGTTTGGTCACTTGAACCTTGGTGTTCTTTCATTAGTTCATGAGACTAGTGCTGAGATTCCATCACCTCAACCTCCTACTTCTTCAGAGATCAACATCAACATGGTTTCTTCTACTTCAGTTGAACAGGATCATTCAGGTCTTTTAGACACATCTTTGTGGGATACTTTCTTGGCAGGTATATCAAACTTGTTTTGTGAGTCTCATATTGTAGATTTGGAGGACACACTTGAGGGGATATCTCTCCTCTTTGATGATAATTACAACACAACTTTATCCCATCTACTTCATCTTTGGAGGTTGTTCTTCATAAGTCTACCCAAGATTTTCGATCGGACACACCTCATTGCAATGTTCATTATTTGATTCTAACATGTGGACATTTCAACAGTTTTCAGAGACATCCATTCTAAGAATTCTTCCCTCATATCTCTTCTTAGAGATGGAGTTCCTTCTACATCAACCTTTGTATTGGTTTCTTCCTAAGGGGAGACATATTGTTTGTAGGTACAAGATTCTCTCCAACATTCTTCTTTAGGCATTCACCGTCACCACAAGAGCTACTTCATTATGGGGGGACTTATAGTCTCACTCTTTCTCTCTAATGGGGGGCATTTGATTGTATATATGTGATAGAATTTGTCCTTGGGGGGTCATGTTGAGTCCTTCCTACTATCACTTCTTCTTTTACTTTCATGTTTTATGCATTCTCACTTTTGGAGAGGAGTTTTTTCCCATCAGGTTTTATCCTTTTCTCCACTTGAGATTTGTTGTACATGGGTACCTAGCATGGCCTAGTAGACAGGACCCATCCATCATTGCATTCTTCCTTTGTCAGCTACTCCCTAAGTTGCACTTAAGGGGGGGTGTTGGTGTGAACATGGTTATTACCTATCCAGTTTACCCTTGTGTGGATAATTCATATTATTTAACTATTTATTAGTTAAATAATATTCACACAACACACATAATTCACACATGTTAATTTGACTTAGTGAGTCTACTAGATGTTTCTAGTTGTGTCTAGTTGTTGATAGTTGTTGATAGTTGGCATCTTATCCTATAGTTGTCACATATCATATGATTAAGACAATTGTCACATGACTACAACATCTTATCTCTCATCCTTCTCTTTATAAGAAAGGCATGTCATGTACATTGTAATAACAATCTTGTATTTTTTTTGCATTCATTGATAAAATATCATTATTATTTCATTTGATCTCTCTTGTGCTTTCATAAAGTCCTATATCCTGGGTTGCTCCAATCATAGCCAAATCTAACATTTTTGATCTGGTTCCTTGTGCTCTTCTTTTCCTCTACATATGGATAAGTCTAGGGTTCCTTTGCTAACACCTTATAACTATGCAACTTGGCATCAACAAGCATGGAATGCTCTAATGGATCTTGGGCATTCTCTATATGTTGAACAAAAGGTACCTGAACCCACAGATGATAAGGAAAATATAAAATGGATGATTGAACATACAAAAGCTCTTGGATGTCTTTATAGTTTTATTTACCTTGATCTTATGTTTCACATTGAGGCATACACAAATTCACATGATTCTTGGGAAAAGTTGAAAACATTGTATGGTACAACATATGAAGTTAAAGGCTATCAAATTGATAATGAACTCATGAGCCTTGATCCTAAGAACTTTAGCAACATCCAAGATTATATAACTTAGGTTAATGATCTAAGAGCACAATGTAAAGCATGTGGTATTGACAAGAAGGATATTCAATTTATCTACAATGTATTGAACAAACTTGGTCATGAATATGCAACTTTTGTTTCTAGCTTTCACACTCACAGGTTAAATATGTGATTTTCTTATACTATGCCATCATTTGCATCTTTTTCTGAGATGTTACTACATGAACAACAAAAGATTATTTCTATGGGTCTTATTAAGCCATCCCAATCACAAGCTTTGGTGGTTAGTTAGCCTAAGGAACATAAAGAGTTAGGTCCTTTTGACAAGAAATAGAAGAAATCTAAGAAAAGTCCACATAGATATTCAACACCACATAAATCCTCTTCCAAAGAGGACTCATCTAAGAAGGAGAAACTCATTTGTGGTTATTGTAAGAAATCAAGGCATGATGAACATAATTGTTTTAAGAAAAAGATTGATACATTGATGCATCTTCTTCAAAAGAACAATAGTCAAATGCCTAGTTCTTCTTCTTCTTCTACATATGATCAGTCAGGATCTTTTGAACTAGGTCATGCAAGGAGAGCTAAGAAGGAACTCAAATATAAAGGTCATACATTTTGTGCAAGTACAAGTTCTAGATTAGGCAAATGGCTTCTTGATTCTGGAGCCTCTCATCATATGGCTTCTTCATAGGATATATTCTCTACTTTTGAGACTTGTACTATGCCACCTATTTTGATGGGAAACAACACATACGTGAATGTAATTGGGAATTGGTGAAGGTACCTACAATGATGTACTTTGTGTGCTTTCTTTGACCAATAATTTTCTTTCCATCTATTAGATTACTCACAGTGGTTCAGGGAAGACTGTGGAGTTTACACCTGATTTGGCTATTATCAGAGACTTGGAGAGCACAAAGATTATTTCTATTAGGGTGGTTGATCATGTAACTTAGTTATTCACCTTTTATGGTTTCTCTCCTAATGATGATTTAGATCCTTTGGCTGATATTCACACTCCTTGTGTGAATCATACTTTTGAGGAGACATTTGGTCACTTGAACCTTGGTATTCTTTCATCCTCATCGGTTCTTGAGACTTGTGCTGCACTTCCATCTCCTCCACCTCATGCTTGTTCAAATTTTAGTGCTTCAGTTTAGCAGAATGTTTCTTGTCTTTCAGATATAGGTTTGTGGGATGAGTATTTGATAGGTGTTTCAGATTTGTTTGTTGGGTCCCATCTTGCAGATTTGGAGGAAATATTTGAGGGGTTAACTCTCCTCTTTGATGATAGTCATAGCACAAATATTGTCAAACCATCTTTGTCTTTGGAGCTTGATGATCTTGAGTTTCCACTTGGTTCTAGATTGTCACCTTCATTAGTTAGGCCTAGGACTCCTGATTTGATTGTGGTATCTTTTCGCATTGACATGGAGACACATGAGAAGCTTTCAGAGACATCATACTTCATGAGACTTCCTTCCTCATCTCTTGTTTTGGAGTTAGAATTTCTTCTACATCTACTAGTGGATTGGTTTCTTCCCAAGGGGAGAAATGTTGTTTTCAGGCATTGGATCGTGATTTGTCTTCATGCATGCACCATTGGCACATGAGCTACTTCATTATGGGGGGATACCTAGTCTCATTCTCACATTCCTATGGGGGATATTGATTGTATGTTTGTGATGGATGGTGTACTTGGGGGGTATTAAGTCCTTTCATCATTTCATCACTTGTACATGTGTTTTTTTATTACATTCTCACTTTTGGAGAGGAGTTTTGTCCCATGTGTTTTTCTCCTTTTCTCCACTTAAGATTTGTTGTTCATGAGTACCTAATATTTCCTCATAGCTGGGACTCATTCATGCATTCATGCCTAGTTTGCTTCTCCCTAAGTTGCACTTAAGGGGGGTGTTAGTGTAAAAATAGATATTACCTAGTTAGTCATTTCCTAGGTCCTCTTCACACTAGTTGCTTAAGCTTACTTAGGTGTCATTAGGTGCATTCAAGAATGTACATCTAGTAGCATTTAATATTTTTGCACTAGTTGTCTCATGTCATAGCATTAAGACACTTGTCATATTACAAGTTGTATTACATGCATTTATTTATTAGTGGTGTCTAGGTGCATTTATTATTTGTGTCATCTAGTTAGTTCCTCCACTATGTTAGCCTTGAGCCTCACCTCTCACCTTGCCTATATAAGGGAGGTCTCTCATTGTACAAATCAATTCAGTTGTAGATAAGATTTGCATATTTTAAATGTTATGCCTCATTATTCTTGGCAATATTGATTTTCTCTCTTGTTGTAAAAGATTGAATTGATTGTAGGTGATCCTAAGAGTGCTTGAGTCCATTATCAACTCTTACATTCACCATAGAATTAATTATTTCTCTTTACTATTTTTGATCTTTTTTCTTTTCTTTTTTGGATTTTTTTGTATTTTTTTGATCATTTTTTGATTTTTTTGGTATTTTTTTGATGGGGCATTCAGTAGCCTAGGTATAGAACCATTTGAGATGGATGATGTTCATGGGTTCTTTAATTTCTTCACCTTCAAGAGTGGCTAGATGGTATGCCCCAAAACCATACTTAGAGACAATCACATAGGGGCCCAACTAGTTGGGTTCAAATTTGCCTTTCTTTTCTCATTCTTGTAGATTCTTTTGGTATAGAACCATTTGAGATGGATGATGTTCATGGGTTCTTTAATTTCTTTACCTTCAGGAGTGGCTAGATGGTATGCCCCAAAACCATACTTAAAGACAATCACATAGGGGCCCAACTAGTTGGGTTCAAATTTGCCTTTCTTTTCTCATTCTTGTAGATTCTTTTGGTTTTCTTTTGGGACCAAGTCACCTACAAAAAACACTCTAGCAAAGAGCTTCTTATTATAGGATATGTGGAGTCAATTCTAATATGCCTAGAGATGATTCAAGGCATTGAGGCATCATTTGTCTAATAGCTCTAACTCTTGCAGGCGTGCAACACGATATTCCTCCTCAATGATGAGATTATGCAAGGATATGCACAGGGAGGGGAGTTCAATCTCAATTGGAAAGATTGCTTCAGAACCAAATACAAGTTAGTATGGAGTGGCTCTGGTAGGTGTTTAGTTGCTTGTATGGTATACCCAAAGGGCTGCCATTCATGACTAGTTTCATTGACAACTTTCTTAAGGATTTTGAGAAATGTTTTATTAGTTGCCTCGACTTGGCCATTTCCTTGGGGATAATATGGAGTGGACCAATGATGTTGTATGTGGAATTGTTCACAAAGGGTGTGAACATCATTATTTTTAAAGGGTTTTCCATTATCTATGATAATAGTGGATGGAATACCATAACAACAAATGAGATGGTAGAGGATGAATTTAGCGGTTTGTGAGCCAGTGGTAAAGGCGCTATTCTTAAATATCATCCACTTCCATAGTCAAAGGTTAACTTGGACCAATAAAAATAGGACAAATATTTACCACTTTTTATTGTGAATGAGGTGTAAAATTGCTATTGAGTGGTTGACCATTGAAGTGGATGATATTTAAGTAGAGTGGTGGTAAAGGTGAGGGGGATGGCTTCAACCCACTTTGTAAAGTACTTAGTGGTGGTGATGATGAATTTATGGCTATCGGATGAGGGGGGATGAATCTTGCCAACATGATCTAGGCCCCGGCCATGGTGTGGTAATTGGTTGCAATGCCTAAGAGGGAGAATGAATGAGATCCCCATGCTTATGACAAGGTTAAAATTTTATCACATATTCACAGGCATCATGCTTCATAGTCAGCTAATAATATCCTATGCATAAGAGCTTTTTGGCTTGGCCAATACCACTTGTGTGACCACCGCAGATACCTATGTGGACCTCGTGTAGTGCGGTTGAAGCCTCTTCTATATTTAAACATCACAATAGAGAGCCATCATAGCTTTGATGATAAAGGGTGTCAATGAAGATGGTGTATAGTGAAGCTTTGCAAATGAGGGATTCTTGTTTGCGAGAAGTTGGGTGTGATGGTGTGATTTTGGAGGTAGGTGTAAATGTTACAATACCAAGGGATTTCAGGACCAATAATCTCACATATGAATTCTGAGTCCATGACTTTATATGCTGGCACAAGAATTCACTCCACAAGAAATTCATATTGATGGCTATCCTGTGGCATGTCCAGGAGGGATCCAATGGTAGCCATTGTATCAGCTGCTTTGTTATGGATTCTAGGCACTTGTTCAAATTGGATGTAGGTAAAGTAGAGTTTTTACTCATCAACCATCTGCTTATAAGGAATCAACTTGTCATCTTTAGTGTGGTACTCATCATTGACATGTTTGATGACTAGTTGGGAGCCTCCATAGACCTGTAACTGTCAGATATTCCATTAAGTTGTTGTCTTGAGACTAATGATTAAGGCATCATATTCATCCACATTGTTTGTGCATGGAAAGGCAAGCCTATATGCCTTGGGAATGTAGTCGCCTTGGGGAGCAACCAAAAAAATTCTAGCTCCTGATCCATGACTTGTGAATGATCCATCAAAATATAGTTTCCAGATTGTTGATTCTATTGTGGTAAGGATAGGCTCATATGGAAAATCAATAGTGAGTGGTTGATGGTTGGTGAGAAGAGCCTCTGCTAACTGATCTACCACAACTTGACCCTTGATAGCTTTATGGTCCACATATTTTATGTCAAAATCACTAAGTAGCATAACCCATTTTTCCATTCGTCCTGTAAGGGAAGTCCTGGAAAGTAGGTATTTGAGTGGGTTAATTTATGAGATGAGCTTGATTGAGTGACTTAACATATAGTTTTGTATCTTTTAGGAGTTGAAAATGACTTCTGGACATGCTGGTTCCATAGGTGTGTAGTTAAGCTCATAGTCAACAAGGGTCCTACTAATATAATAGATAGCCCTTTCACAACCGGTTTCATCATGTTGTGCTAGAAATGCCCCCAGTGTTACTGAAGTTGTTGATATGTACAATAATAGGGGTTTTCTAAGAATGGGCACTAAAAGGACGGGAGGTGATGCCAAATATTCTTTGATGTGATCAAATTCTTGTTGATAATTTTTATCCCACTTGAAATGTACCTCTTTGCAGAGCAAATGAGAGAATGGTTGGCATTTATCAACAAGTTGGGCTATGAATCTTTGGATGGCCTGAAGCTTACCTTGAAGGCTATGAAGCTATTTCAAAGACTTTGGTGGTGGCAATTTTATGATATCAATGACCTTAGCTGGATTCACTTCAATTCCTTTGTGGGAGACAATGAAGCCCAAGAGTTTTCCTAATGTAACCCCAAAGACACATTTCTTGGGATTGAGGCATAGATTAGATTCCCTTAGGCATTCAAATATTTTCTATAGTACTCTAGGGTGTTCATCCCTTGTTCTTGATTTCCCAAGGATTTCATCTACATAGTCTTCCATGATCTTGTGTAGCATGTCATGGAAAATGGCGGTCATGGCACGTTAATAGGTTTCTCCTACATTTTTGAGTCCAAAGGGCATGAATTTCCAACATTATTTACCCTAAGGACATGTGAAAGTTGTATTGTGTTGATCTTTGGGAGCAATTCTAATTTGAAATTATATCCTAAAAAACCATCCATGAGGGAGAGCATTTCATGTCCAGTTGTCAAGTCTACAATAATGTCAATGTTTGGAAGTGGGAAATCTTCTTTTGGACATGCTTTGTTTAGATCCTGAAAATTTATGCAGACTCAAATGCCCCTAGGTTTCTTAGCAATGGGGAAAATGTTTGAAACTGATTTAGGATAATCGATAGGGAAAATGAAGCTACTTTCAATATTTTCTGTAGCTCCTCTTTGACTAGCAAGGCAATTTGAGGATGTATTTTTTGGAGCTTTTATTTGATAGGCCTTTCATCTAGATGTACCACAAGATGATGGACTACCAAAGAAGGATATAAGGTTGGCATATTTGCATAGGACCAAGAAAATACATTTGGTTCCTCTTGAGTATAGCTGATATGTTGGATTTTTCTTTGATGGTGAGGCTTTCTATAAGATGGGTGATCTTGGGTTGCTCTTCAGTACCAAGGTTGATTTATTGTGTGCCTTCAATTAGGATGGTGGAACATTCTTGCCAATATGAAGGTATGGGGGGAAGGTGGAGTTCCTCATCTCCTAGCGCTTCAGAGAAGTTTTCACTAGGAGGTATGTCTTTATTTTTCTCTTTGTGTCTGATAGCACCTCAGAGAGGTTTTCATTATTCTATTTTTTGATTTTTTATTTGGACTAAGGAAATCCTCTCCAAAGTAGGCATCATCATTCAGGCATATCTCATCCTGTGATGTGTCGTAGAGCTCTAGGAATGCATTAAGAGCCTCATCATTTTGGAATGTATTGAGAGGTGGTGGTCCTTGTTGGTTCCAGTCGACAAGCCTGGCATGGATAAGAGAGAGGTCAATGAGGAAAATGGAATTTTCAGGTAAGATACATGAGAGATAAAGATCTTCCCATGAATCTATGATGACAATCGGTTTAACATTTTTGATATCAGGAGAAGATTCAACTGCATCTATCAAAGGTTTAGCAGGACCTTGGATTTTTACAGTGGGCAGCATATATCATAGGCCAAAGTACTTGGCATATTACTTTCATGACGTGGGGTCTACCGGAATGGGTTCGGTAGGTCCTTGCGCATTAATTCCAAGTCCTTTTCCATGATAAGGAATTTTGGTGCACATTTAGTATGGAAAAAGATATTTTTCTTTAAAATATTCAAGATCTGCTTCTACTGTATCTGTCTCATCACGGTATAACCAATTATTTAGGGAATTTGCAATTTCCTCTTCCTCTCGAGAGACTTTTGCTGTAACAAAAGGGATCTTATTATTTGATTTGTGTCTTTGTTCTTGAACACTTTTCTGCAGTTGAAGAGCATGGGAACGAGGGTACAAAGGTAGTTGTCCCACATGAAAGGCATTGTGAAGCTCATATTCGCCACACCCTTTTCTATGATCTTAACCTGAGATATTTGAGAGATCAGGTTGAATGATGAAGTGGAGGTGTAGGAAGAATCGGATGAAGTGTCCTTGAATTTTTCCCCATAAGTACTTGGACAATGGAATTGCCTATCATAGGTGACTTCCAAAGCTTTGCAGTACTCGAAGGGTTGTTGATCAACGGGAATAGTGACTTCAACACTATTGTGTGGGAACCTTAGACACTAAGGGTAGGTGGAGGGGATGGCTTGCCATGGTTGGCCAAGGAGAAGATTGTATAGTAGGTCAAGATCAACCAAATGATATAAGGTGGGTAGTGTTAGTGGACCCACTTTGATTGGGAGACATATGGTGCGTTTGGATTCTCATTTTGTATTGTCATATGCTTTGATGGCGATAACCAAGGGTTCTAGATCATCCGCTAAATAACCCAATATTTTTATGACTTTTAATGTACATATGTTCAAACCAGATCCATTATCTAGGAGGACTCTTTTGACTTTATGATTGGTGATTTGGATTTCTATACGAAGGGATTTATTATGAGTAGGGTCGATGGGTGGCATGTTGGATTGGCTGAAGGTGAGATGGTAGGACAAAGACAATTGGGCCACCAGGTTTTAGAACTATGCAAGAGGAATGTCATTGGGGACATGAGACTCTTGAAGGGCTTTATCGAGTATGTCGCGATGGATGGGGGATGTATTGAGAAGTTCCAAGATAGAGATTTGTGTTGGTGTTTTACCAAGGTGATCGAGGAGATTATACTCAGAAGTAGGTGTGGTGGATGATGGGGAAGGGCCTTTGATGGTTACCCATCTGCACCGCATGGTGATAGCACATTCAGGGGCTTTTCTTTCAATTTTGATAGTGGAGACATGAGTGGAATTGAAATTGATTCGGCCCACTACATTGTCATAGGGAGGTGGAACGTTGTTATATCTGGTGTTATTGGTTTGGTTGTTGGGGTTAGCATTGGAGGATGATGGATTGGATGAGGAGTATTGTGAAGTGTGGGTACAATTAGGGAGAGGATCATGGTAAAATCCTAAGCCATTATTCGGTGAAGTATTGTTGGTTCCTTCCACTTGGATATCACCTCGATCAACAAGTTCTTGGGTATAATTCTTCATTTTCATACATTGTTCAGTGAAATGCCCTTTAATGCAATGATATTCACAATACTCTTTGTCCTTGTACCACATGGACTTAGACTGGTTTTCACTAAAAGCTTTAGTTGTAGGAAACACAACCATATCTACTTGTACCAGTCTTTAGAATACAACTTCAAGAGGTTCCCCTAAAAAAGTGTATTTACATTTTAGATTGGGAGGATTTTGTTTTAGTTAATCAGGTGGTACTGACACATTGTTTGAAACTTTTTTTACTCCCTGAGTGTCTTTGGTTTGGGCGCATCTATTTGAATATGTTTAAAATTCATGGCACTGTCACTAACAATGTTTTTGTTCTTGGCCCAAAATTTTGGTTTGTCATTGGATGATTTATCATTGTCATTTTTGTTGTAGATTTTGACTAAACCTTTTGTAATGATGGCCTTTTCAATAGTGACCCCTTTTTTCTATGATCTCATCAAAGGTTGATGCACAATGTACTTGCAAGTGGAAGGCCATTTCTTGGTTTAAGTTTTGAATGAATATATGGATGAGTTGTTTTTTAGGTGTTGACCAAGGTAGCCTACTAGCAAGCTATCTCCACCTTTGTAAGTATGCAACAAAACTCTCACCATTTTGTTGTTTGGTATTACAAAGATCAAGCATGGTGATCTCATGTTCTACGTTGTATGAGAAATGAGTGACAAATTTTTCTAATAAGTTGGCAAAGGTGAATATGGTTCCATAAGGTAAGTGCATAAACCATTCTAGAGCTTGTCCTCCAAGGCTTCGTGGGAAAAGATGGAGGAATTAATAATCATAGGAAACCTCTTGGCAAGCCATGAAGAATTCATTGATATTATCATGGGGGTCTCCTTTTCCTTTGTACTTATCAAATTTAGGAATTTTGATATGTTGAGGAAAAGGTATGGTTCCCATGTTTCTATTGAATGGGTAGGGACATAAGTCTTCAAACTTATAATGTTTCTTTGGGTCCCTAGTTGAAGGTTCTTGAGGGAATTTTTCATTTCTTGTCATTCTTGGTCAAAAGGGTTGGCAAGGGGTTGCATTTGTGTTGATTGTTGCAATGGTGGTTGGTGTTGGGGGATTTGTTGTTGAAGATTGTATGATGGTGGACCCATGGTTTGTGAATGGATAGGGGGTCTGTATGATTGATGTTGTGGCCTGACATGGACATAGTGTTGGGTGGTTGGGTGTAAGTGGAATAATAGTATGTTTGATGTGATTGTAGCAGTGGTTGATGTTGTTGGGTGATGTTTTGGTGTTGCATGGATGCAACATTAGGTGGTTTTTGATGAGTGGTGGAATAGTAGGTATGTGGTGGTTGGGTATGTGTGGAATGTGTATATCTCATTAAGGGATTTTGTGAATTATATTGTGGTTGTGATGTGGATAGTTGTTGAGATTGGAGAAATGTTTGTGAATGTATGGTAGGTGGTAATGTTGTTTGAGTCATAGTTATCTTTTGGGGGATGACTAAGGGTGGAAGTGTTTGTCGGGTGGTGACAACATTAGCCATATTTTGAGTAATGTTGGAGGTGCTGTATTGATGGGTGGAGAGGTGAAGACATTTGATTTGGATAGATTAGTGGTGAGGTTGGTGGAATTTGGAGGATTATATGGCATCATATGTGATGGCATGTCATAGGGAAGGTTTGATGCTTGTAGTTGTGGAATGACACTACTCCCTACATGTTGATTAATGGTGCAAACATGGTTAGTGGATGGGGCGACATGGACCCATGGATTATCATAGACTGGGTTGTTGGGATTAGGGACATGGCCCCATGGTTGGTCGTGAAAGGGTGATGGTGGTTTGTTGTGAAAAATTATCTTGAGCTTGTCTTGATCGAAGTGGTGAGGGAGGCGTGTTCCATGGTTGATAAGTTGCTCAAGGAATTCATCCTTATGACTTTCAAGGAATTGGTTGAAATTGTCATGTAGCCTCTTCTCATTGAGAAAGTCAATGAATGTACGTGAATATGCATAATGTTGGGATAAGTTGCCATTAACTTGCAATCCTAACCAATTCATGTGTCTCCAAAGTTCTTGGAATGTGTTCCCCAAAACATTAGGACTTTGAGAGATTAATTTATTTATTAATTATATCACTTTGACTTTTGCAATTAATTCCTAATTTGATAAAAGCAAACTTGGGTGCCCACTTTGAGTTGGGAGCCATGAAGACTTTGTTGACTTCTTCTAAGTCTAAATTTAGAGTTTAAGAACTCTTAGTGAGTGGGAGTTGGACTTGGGTGTCCTATTTTCATGGGGACTTATATTTAGACTTGGAGTTGTACTTTTTTATGTACATTAGTGGATAATGTTGAGACACCTTGCATGGATATAATGTTGGAGTTAGCTACAGTGTTAGAGATGCATGAATTGGATATTGCTTGCATGTGGTCAGAATAGCTTGCATGGACTTGCATGTTTTTGCATGTAGCTTACATGTACTTGCATGTTGCTTGCATGTACTTGCATGTTGCTCCTATGGAATTGCTCATTGCTGCATGTCACTTGCATGTGCTTACATGTTGTTTGTTGTCACTCCTATGGACTTGTATGACCTTGCATGTTGTTGCATGTCAGTTATATAACCTTGCATGTAATTGAATGTCAGTTTTGTGAGATTGCTTGCAAAACACTCTAACTCCAAAAACTTGTAGGATGGTACATCTCAGTGTTTCAGGTAATGGGTATCAATTGCATGATGTTGCAAATGCTTGCATGTCAGTTGCACGTCAGTTTTAAGATATTACTTGTAGAACACTCCAACTCCAGAAAGTTACAGGATGGTATTTCTCAGTGTTTCAAGAAATGGGTATCAATTACATGTTGAATCTGGTGTTTGCATGTCACTTGCATGTATAGAACAAAGTAATTCAGAATAACCTTGGGGACATCAATCTTACATGTTTGCATGAAATTGATGTGTATTGATCACTTCAGTCAACAGAAAGTAATTGGGCAAATATGGACGCCCATTTGGAAGATTTTTTGTTGTTGCTTTTATTTGGAAATATGTTTGATGTTGGTAAAGCTATATTTAGCTATCTTGGGCACCCACATCATGAAGAGGTAGTTAACTGAAAGCTTGGACATTGTTTGAGTTTAGTCTTCTCAATTTAGAGTGCCAGGTTTTTGCATGAGCTTTGGAAGCTATGTTATCAACTACAATTTATTGTATTTTGAGTTTCAAGCTTTTGAATTAAGAATCTCTTGAATTATGAAGATTCATTAATTAATTAAGAGCCCTATACATTTTCCAGAGATTTGAAAGGTGAAAAAGACTTAGAAGAAAAAAACAATAAGTTTTTTTGTAAATACTTAGAGAAAAAAAAAAGAAGCTTTTTTTGTGAAGTGCATCAAGGACTTAGAGAAATTTCAGTATTGAATGTAATCTTTTCCAAAGAGATTTAATACAAGCAGGAAACATCTTTGAGTGTGGAGTTTTTTTCCTGAAAGGATTTTTCCACGTAAATACTGTGCAAGCTTCTTATCTTCTATTCTCCTCTTCTACATTGGATTGAAAGTGCAAAAACACTTGTTCATTAATTGTTATAGATTAATCTTATTTTCAGCTTTGCATACACAAACTTTAAAAGTTTAGCAGTAGTTCTACCTTCATTTTCAACATTTGGTATCAGAGCTAATGGTTGTGTACAGTGAGGGATGCCTTTCTCTTAAAATGTTGGAGGTTTTTTGGTTGTAGTGGGAGCTTTGTTTTGTAGGTTTTACAGATCTATGAAGGAGATTGCATATAATGGGTTCTACATCTCGTATGGATATTGAGAAATTCAATGGATTAGGCTACGAGATGTGGAAGTTGAAAATGGAAGATCTCTTGGAAGAAAGAGAACAATGGGTTGTTGTTTCAAATGAAAAGAATCCCTCTACAACTATCAAAGATGAATAATGGTTGAAACTTGATAAAAAAGCATGAGGAATCATAAGGTTGTGCCTTGTAGATGTCATCATCTTGAATGTTTCTTCTGAAGCTACAACATACAAGCTATGGAAGAGGATAGGTGATATTTATCAAACCAAAAGTTTAACAAATAAGTTATACCTCAAAAGATAGTTGTATTCATTATAAATGAAGAATGGAGATTCTGTTGCAAACCATTTGAATGCATTTAATTTGATTATAAGTCAACTTGCATCTGCAGATGTTAATCTTGAGGATGAGGATAAATGTATCTTATTATTATGTTCTTTACCAGAAACTTAGGAAAATCTAATTGTTGCTATTAGTGGTAGTGGTGCAGATCCAAAGATGGACAATATCATTGCTACTCTTCTTTCAGAAGAAATGAGAAGAAAGTCCAAAAATGGTGGATCCCAAGATGCTTTAAATGTAAGGGGTAGGACAAAGGAAAAGACACCCAACTGGGATAAGAAGAAGGGTAAGTCTAAAGGTCATTCTAAAACCCCTTCTGGTAAGAGCAAGGTAAAATGTTGGAACTGTGGCAAATGGGGACATGCAAAGAAAGATTGTAGGAGCAAGAAAAAGAGTTCTGATTCTTCCATTGAAAAATCCTCAGAGGATGGTGACAATGATGCATTAATTATTTCAGCTAACAAAATAAGTAATGATCCTTGGTTTATTGATTCAGGTTGCTCCTATCATATGACTCCCAACAAGGAGTGTTTCTCGAAATATTCAGCATATGATGGAGATGAAGTTTTCCTTGGTGACAATAGTACAAAACAAATAATTGGCAAAGGAAAGGTAAAGTTGTATTTCAGTGATGGAAGGGTTAAAACCCTTCATGATGTTTTGCATATTCCAGGACTAGCAAGAAACTTACTTTCTATATCAAAGTTAAATGATTCTGAAATGAATGTGACATTTGATAAGTCTGGTTACAGGTTGGTGAGAGGGAATTGGGTGGTTGCTAAAGGATCTTGGATGAGAAACTTGTTTAGATTAAATGCATCTACTTTGAATAATTCAGCCAATGTAATAGACACTGAAAATACATGTATGTTGTGGCACCATAGATTGGGCCACATCAGTGAAAAAGGTCTTAGGACCATTATTAATAAAAATTTGGTTGATAGTATTTTAGATTATTCTATTGGCAAAAATGATTTCTGTGAGCATTGTGTGTTTGGTAAATAGAGTAGATCTTCATTTCCTAGTGGAACAAATAATACAAAGAGTATATTAGAGATCATACATTTAGATGTCTTTGAACTAGTAGATGTTGACTCTTTTGCAAAATCTTGATATTATGTCACATTCATTGATGATGTATCAAGATATACTTGGATTTATTTTATAAATATAAAATATGAAGTTTTCACTAAGTTTAAAGAATTTAAGGCCTTAGTTGAGAAGCAAACAAAATATAAAATAAAGGTGTTGAGATCAGATAATGGTGGTGAATATTGTTCTAAAGAATTTGATAAATTTTGTAAGCATGCAGGTATTGTGAGACAAAAAACAACACCTTATACACCCCAACAAAATGGGGTAGCAGAAAGAATGAACCAAACCTTAATGGAAAGAGCTAGGAGCATGTTAAGCAGCGCTAAGCTAGATCAGTGTTTTTGGATTGAGGCTGTATGTACTTCTTGTTACTTAATTAATAGATCTCCTTGCTCTAGTCTTGAAGATAAAACTCCTTATGAAGAGTGGTTAAAGAGAAAACCTTCTGTTTCACATTTAAGGATATTTGGTTGTGAGGCTTTTGTTCATGTGCCTAAAGAGAAAAGAACTAAACTAGATCCAAAAGCTCAAAAATGCATCTTTGTAGGTTATGGTGAGAATGTAAAAGGTTACAAACTCTGGAACCCCCTAAACAAGAAAATGATTTTTTCAAGAGATGTTATTTTTAGAGAGTTTAGAGCTTATGAATGTGAAGAACAACCAAAGGAACAAGAAAGGGTAAAATAATGCATTTTGAAACACATACAAATAAGTAAGAAGATGCACATGTTGAAGAACAACTAGATGGGTTTGGGAATGGAGAAGAAGAAGAGAGTTTAGGGAGTTTAGATAATGATGTTCAGGATGAGCATACAGAAGAACATATAGATCCTCTTACTCCTATTGTAAGAAAATCCACAAGGCAATAGAATTCAATTGATAGGCATAGCCCTCCTGATTTTTGTTGTATATTTGCTTTATTGAGTACTAATGATGAACCTATGAGGAAATGAATTCCTTGGACACTTGTGAAACTTGGGATCTTGTGCATTTGCCCAAAGGAAGAAAGCCCATTGGTTGTAAGTGGGTTTATAAAAAGAAAATTGGTGCAGATGTTAATCTAGAAAGGTACAAGGCTAGATTGGTAGCTAAGGGCTACTCCTAGAGAGAGGGTGTTGATTTTAATGAAATTTTCTCTCCAGTTTCTAAATTAACTTCTATTTGATTCCTTTTGTCTATTGCTACAAATTTTGATTTTGAGATAGAGCAAATGAACGTTAAAACTGCTTTCTTGCATGGGGATCTTGAAGAGGAGATTTATATGAGGCAACTTGATGGTTTTGTTGTTAAAGGGAAGGAAGACTTGGTTTGTAAATTGAAAAGATCTTTGTATGGTTTGAAACAGTCACCTAGAATGTGGTATCAGAAGTTTGATTTTTTTGCATTGAAATTTGGTTTTTTTAGAAGCGAAGAAGATCATTGTGTTTATTTTAAGATTATTGATGATCAGGTTCTAATTATTGTCTTGTATGTTGATGACATGTTGTTTATTGGAAACAACAAGGAAATGATTAGAGAGCTTAAAAATTATCTTTCTAAATCTTTTGATATGAAGGACTTAGGGGCTGCAAAATACATTCTTGGAATGGAGATCAACAGGGACCGTGTTCACAGAAAACTATGGTTAAGTCAGAGTAAGTATGTTGATACAATTTTGCAAAGATTTAATATGCATGATTGCAAACTAGTTAGCATTCCTTTTCCTATTGGTACTAAGTTGAAATTAGACATGTGTCTGACCACTAATGATGTTTTTGAAGAGATGTCTAATGTTCCTTATGCTAGTGTTGTTGGTAGTTTAATGTATGCAATGGTTTGCACTAGACCAGATATTGCACAAGCAGTGGGAGTTTTAAGTAGGTTTATGTCTAACCTTGGTAAAGAACATTGGAGTTATGTTAAGAGGGTGTTTAGATATTTGCGAGGAACTTTCGATTATTGTTTAGTTTATCATGGTAATGATAGTGTTGATAAATCATTGGACATATAGGGTTTTGTTGATTCTGATTGGGCAGGTGACTTGGATAGTCGAGGTCCACAAGTGGCTATGTTTTTACTTTGTTTGGAGTTGAAGTAAGTTGGATGAATAAGAGGCAACCCATGGTTGCTTTGTCTACTATAGAAGAAGAGTATATGGCTGCTACACATGCCTCCAAAGAGGCAATTTGGTTAAAGAGACTTGGGAAAGTTATTGGTTTTGATTGTAGGACAATAAGACTTAATTGTGATAGTCAGAGTACTATTTGTTTAGCCAAAAATTCAATGTATCATGCTCATACTAAGCATGTTGATGTTCAGTATCACTTTTTGCAAGAAATGGTTGAGAATGGTAAAGTTTTGATTGAAAAAGTTGACACTTTGGTTAATGCTGCGGATTATCTTACAAAGCCAGTTACTCCAGATAAGTTCTCTTTGTGTAGAAAGGCCATTGGCCTTGATCACTGTACTTGATTTAAAGTTTTATTATATCATTTAGCGTTATTGCAATGTATAATGTCAAGTGGGAGAATGTTGGGATAAGTTGCCATTAACTTGCAATCCTAACCAATTCATGTGTCTCCAAAGTTATTGGAATGTGTTCCCCAAAACATTAGGACTTTGAGAGATTAATTATTTATTAAGTATATCACTTTGACTTTTGTAATTAATTACTAATTTGATAAAAGCAAACTTGGGTGCCCACTTTGAGTTGGGAGCCATGAAGACTTTGTTGACTTCTCCTAAGTCTAAATTTAGAGTTTGATAACTCCTAGTGAGTGGGAGTTAGACTTGGGCATCCCCTTTTCATGGGGACTTATATTTAGACTTAGAGTTGTGCTTTTTTATATACATGAGTGGATAATGTTGAGACACCTTGCATGTATATAATGTTGGAGTTAACTACAGTGTTAGAGATGCATGAATTGGATATTCCTTGCATGTGGTTAGAATAGCTTGCATGGACTTGCATGTTTTTGCATGTACTTGCATGTTGTTGCATGTTGCTCCTATTGACTTGCATGTTGTTGCATGTCACTCCTATGGACTTGTATGACCTTGCATGTAGTTGCATGTTAGTTTTGTGAGATTTCTTGCAGAACACTCCAACTCTAGAAACTTGCAGGATGGTACATCTCAGTGTTTCAGGTAATGGGTATCAGTTGCATGTTGTTGCAAATGCTTGCATGTCAGTTTTAAGATATTACTTGCAAAACACTCCAACTCCAGAAAGTTGCGGGATGGTACTTCTCAGTGTTTTAGGAAATGGGTATCAGTTGCATGTTGAATCCGGTGTTTGCATGTCACTTGCATGTAAAAAACAAAGTAATTCAGAATAACTTTGGGGATATCAATCTTGCATGTTGTTTGGATGAAATTGATGTGTATTAATCACTTCAGTCAACATAAAGTAATTGGGCAAATATGGACGCCCATTTGGAAGACTTTTTGTGGTTGCTTTTATTTAGAAATATGTTTGATGTTGGCAAAGCTATATTTATCTATCGTGGGCGCCCATATCATGAAGAGGCAGATAACTAAAAGCTTGGACATTGTTTGAGTTCAGTCTTCCCAATTTAGAGTGTTTGGTTTTTGCATGAGTTTTGAAAGCTATGTTATCAACTACAATTTATTGTATTTTGAGTTTCAAGCTTTTGAATAAGAAGCTCTTGAATTATGAAGCTTCAGTAATTAATTAAGAGCCCCATATATTTTCCAGAGAGTTGAAAGGTGAAAAAGACTTAGATGAAAAAAACAATAAGTTTTTTGTAAGGACTTAGAGAAAAAAGCAAGAAGCTTTTTTTGTGAAGTGCATTAAGGACTTAGAGGAATTTTAGTATTGAATGTAATCTTTTCCAAAGAGATTTAATACAAGCAAGAAACATCTTTAAGTGTGGAGATTTTCCCCCTTCTCCACGTAAATATTGTGCAAGCTTCTTCTCTTCTCTTCTCTTCTCTTCTACATTGGATTGAAAGTGAAAAATCACTTTTTCATTAATTGTTACAAATTAATCTTATTTTCAGCTTTGCATACACAAAATTTTAAAGTTTATAGCAGTAGTTCTACCTTCATTTTCTCCCATTTCAAGTTGATTGACATATCCTCCGTATTGCTTGTGGTGGAGCTAGGAGAGGTGGGTTGGTAGAGAGAATCAATTTTGAGCTTTTTTTGTGATCGAGTGATGGGAGGCCTAAAATGGTAGATTTGTGTTGGATGGGGGGTTTGATTTGAAGATATGGATAGTGTGGATGGATGTTTGATCAAGAGGGTGATGTGTAGGATTGATGATGTTTTAGGATTTGGATATGGATGATGATACTACCAAAGAGAGCCTAAGTACAAATCTAGATCTTTTGTAAACTTTAAGAGGATTTTAACCTTCCTTAGTTAGGGTGGACAAAGAGCCTAAGAAAAAAGAGGATGGGATTGTCTTACTTGGGGTAGAAAAGACAAACCAAGGAAAATAGGATTCTTGAAGTCCACCAACTTAGGAGTAGTCTAAGCTCCTAAGCTAGCTTATCAAAGTGGGATGAGATCTAATTTACACTAAACTTAAGATAGACAAGTTCTTAAGCCTAATGTAAACTAGATGAGTGTTGGTAGGTGGCGACTAATCAGGAAAGTACTGTACACTAGCCATGTACACTAGATTTTTTATGTCGAGATTATTTTTTTTAGAGCCGACATAAAAAATGCTATTTTTTGTGACCGACATAAGAAAACCCTATTTTTTGTAACCGACAAAAAGGCTTGATAAAAAGTGGCTAAGGGTTAGGGTTTTGATATATTGTATTGTAGCATTTGCAATGGTATTGAGTTGTAGGGATTGCTGGTTGTAATCGGTTTGATTTACTGGATAATAATATTGGACTCTCTGTTTGGTGGATGTAGCCCAAGTTTGGGTGAACCATGTTAAAACTTGTCTCTCGCTGTTATTAATTCTATGTATTTCTATTTCTCTGTTTAATTTTTATTTGTATTTAATTGATATCTTCTGCCGGCTAACCCTAACAAGTGGTATTAGAGTGGGTTGTGTTTGATTATCATCTGCAGGAAGGTCTCACGGTTCAGTGGGAGCAATGGCGGATGAGGGAAAATTGAAGGTCGATAAATTCAATGGGAAGAACTATCAGTTATGGAAGATGCAGATGGAGGATTACCTCTATCAAAAGGATTTATGGATGCCATTGGAAGGAGTAGCTAAGAAATTGGCAACAATGTCTAATGAGGATTGGAATCTTCTTGACAGAAAGGCACTGGGAACCATTCGGTTGTGCCTGGCACCATCGGTGGCATTCAATATAACGGAAGCGAAGACAACAGATGGTCTGATGAAAGCTTTGGCTAAATTGTATGAAAAACCCTCAGCCTCAAATAAGGTATTTCTCATGAAGTGTTTGTTTAATTTGAAAATGGTTGAAGGTGGATCTGTGATAGGTCATTTAAATGAATTTAATACGATTGTCAGTCAATTGACTTCTTTAAATGTAAAATTTGATGAAGAAGTTAGAGCTCTCTTGATATTATGTTCATTGCCTGAAAGCTGGGATAGTTTGGTAATGGCAGTTAGTAACTATGTTTCTGGTTTAAATACCCTAAAATTTGATGATGTTATTGGTGTTATTTTGAGTGAGGAAATTTGTAAGAAAAGATCAGGTGGATCCACATCAGGCAGTGTTTTGAATGCAGAGAGTAGGGGCAGATCAAAGGAGAGAGGAAAAGGTTCTGGAGGTCATGGGAAGTCATGAGGAAAATCAAAGGACAAAAGATCCTAAACCAGAGGACAAAAGGATTGCTAGTACTATGGGAAACCAAGTCATCTGAAGAAAGATTGCTAGTCTCAGAAAAATAAAGGAGACAAACAAGAAGGCAATAAGGAGGCAAATGTGGTAAGCAATAAATCTGAAGATGATGCTTTGATTCTTTCCCTAGATAATGCTGATGATTCATGGGTTTTAGATTTAGGGGCCTCATTTCATGCTACACCCCATAGAAGTTATTTTCTTGATTATGTCCGAGGGGATTTTGGGCTGGTTTATTTGGGAGATAACGAACCTTGTCAGATTGTTGGAAAGGGAATAATCAAGATTAAGTTGCAAAATGGGAATCATTGGCTACTACAAGATCTAAGGCATGTTCCAAGGCTCAGTAGGAATTTAATTTCAGCAGGCAGCTAACTGAACAAGGTTGCACTATTACATTTACTGATAAAAATTGGAAGGTTTCAAAAGGTGCCTTAGTAGTAGCAAAAGGTGTGAAAGTACGCACCTTATATGTTTGTACAGGTCATATTATTCCTTCTACTTTAGCTGTTACAGAGAAAAAACAAACAGGTTCAGGAATAGTTGCTGCAGGTTTGCAGGAAGAGACTGGAAAAGTTGTTGCAGGTTCTGAAACAACACTGTAGCATAATAGACTTGGGCATATGAGTGAAAAAGGTATGAAGGTATTTCATTCTAAGAAAGTTTTACCAGGTCTGAAATGTATTAATATGGATTTCTGTGAAAGTTGTGTGTATGGAAAACAAAAGAGAGTCAGTTTTCTCAAGGATGGGAAGCAAAAGAAAAATGAAAAGTTGGAGCTTGTGCATACCGATGTATGGGGATTGGCTCAAGTATCTTCTCTTGGTGGTTCTCGATATTATGTTACATTCATAGATGATGCAACTAGGAAGGTATGGATTTATTTCCTTAGGTAGAAATCTGATGTATTTGAAACATTTAAGAAATGGAGAAGCTTGGTTGAGAATGAGACAGGTAAAACATTAAAATGTCTCAGATCTGATAATGGCGGTGAGTATTGCAACAAAGAATTTGAAGATTATTGTTCCAGAAAATGGTTCCAGGGACTCCACAAGAAAATAGAGTGGCTGAACGCATGAATAGGACAATAATGGAGCATGCAAGGACCATGAGATTGCATGCTGGGCTCCCTTTAAACATGTGGGCAGAGGCTGTCAACACTGCTATATATTTAATTAATAGAGGTCCTTCAGTTCCTTTGGGCTGTGGTATTCCAGAGGAAGCATGGACAGGTAAGAAGGTGAGTTATTATTTTCTCAAAACCTTCGGATGTGAAGCATTTGCACATGTAGATTCTAAAAATAGAACCAAGCTGGATGCAAAATTAAAAAGGTGTACCTTTGTTGGATATGGCATTGATGAATTTGGTTATAGGCTTTGGGATTTTGAAAATTAGAAAATTGTGAGAAGCAGAGATGTTATATTTAATGAGAAGGTGTTGTACAGAGATCAGTCGCAGTAGCATGAGAAGAAAGAAAAAGATTATGTGGTGCTGGATGATACTCCAAATAGTGATGTTCTAGTGGTTCCTCATGCTCTGCAATAGCAACCAGAAATACCACAAACTCCAGTGAATGTTAGACGGTCAACAAGGCTAAGTAGACCCCCTAAAAGGTTTTCTTCCTCTTTGTATTCTATTTTGTTAACAGATGCTGGTGAATGAGAAGGGTATAATGAAGCTATGCAGGTGGATACATAGGATCAGTGGGAGCTTGCCATGAAAGAAGAAATTGACTCCTTGCTGAAAAATCAGACTTGGGAATTATGTAAGTTACCTGCAGGTAAAAAGGCTTTACCAAATAAATGGGTTTACTGGCTGAAAGAGGAAGATGGAGGTAAGAAAAGATTTAAGGCCAGGCTAGTTATAAAAGGATTTGCATAGAAAAAGGGCATTGATTTTGATGAGATATTTTCTCTGGTTGTCAAAATGACTTCTATTCGTACTATTTTAAGTATTGTGGCTGCTGAAGATTTGCATTTGGAACAGCTAGATGTAAAAACTACCTTTCTCCATGGTGATTTGAAGGAGGATATATATATGGAACAGCCCCAAGGATTTGAGGTCAAAGGTAAGGAGAAACAGGTGTGCAGATTGAAGAATAGTTTGTATGGCCTGAAACAAGCACCTCAGCAATGGTATTTGAAATTTGATAGTTTTATGGCTGAGCAAGGCTACAGCAGGTGTAATTCTGACCATTGTGTTTATTTTAAGAGGTTGGATAATGACAACTACATTATTTTATGTTTATATGTTGATGACATGCTTGTAGCTGGGTCTAACATGGATCACATAAGAGAGTTAAAACAACAGTTAGCACAGTCATTTGATATGAAGGATTTGGGGGCAGCAAAATAAATCCTTGGTATGAAAATTTGCAGAGATAAGATGAACAGAAAATTGACTCTATCTCAGGCTACTTATGTTGAAAAGGTGTTGCAGAGATTCCACATGGAGAATGCAAAAGCTATCAACACACCTTTGCCGAGTCATTTGAAATTGACTAAGGAGATGTGTCCTAAGACACAAGAGGAGGAAGAAAAAATGTCCAAGATACCATATGCTTCAGTTGTAGGAAGTTTAATGTATGCCATGGTATGCACGAGACCGGATATTGCCCATGTTGTAGGAGTCATTAGTAGGTATATGAGTCATCCTGGATTAGAGCATTGGAATGCAGTAAAATGGATTCTCAGATATTTGAGAGGTACATCCAATAAACACTTATGTTTTGGGGGCTCTAATACTGATTTAGCAGGTTATGTAGACTTAGATTTGGCAGGGGATATTGATACCAGGCGAAGTACTATAGGTTATGTCTTTACTATAGGTGGAACAGCAGTGAGTTGGATTTCCAGGTTGCAAAAGGTGGTTGCTTTATCCACTACCGAGGCAGAATATGTAGCTGCAACAGAGGCAAGCAAGGAGATGATATGGCTGCAATCTTTCATGAAAGAATTAAGCAAACAATAGGTTAACAATTATTTGTTTATGGATAGCCAAAGTGCCATACATCTTGCAAAGAATTCTACCTTGCATTCAAAGACCAAACACATACAGTTGAGGTATCACTTCATTCGATCGGTGTTGGATAATAGACAATTAAGGTTGGAAAAGATACATACAGATGAAAATCCAGCGGATATGTTTACAAAGGCAGTGACAAAGGAGAAGCTGAGCTCCTCTTCAGCTTCGGTTGGTCTTCTAGACTAAAAACCATAAAAATAGAACAGTAGAGTCCAAGGTGCTTATTTCCAGTGGGAGTTGCACGCGCAATAGTGTCGTCCAGGATTAGTCTCCAAGTGGGAGATTGTTTGGTGTGGAGCCTGATCAGTCTCCAAGTGGGAGATTGTTGGTAGGTGGCGACTGATCAGGAAAGTACTGTACACTAGCCATGTACACTAGATTTTTTATGTCGAGATTTTTTTTAGAGTCGACAGAAAAAATCCTATTTTTTGTGACCAACATAAGAAAACCCTATTTTTTGTAACCGATAAAAAGGCTTGATAAAAAGCAGCTAAGGGTTAGGGTTTTGATATATTGTATTGTAGCATTTGCAACGGTATTGAGTTGTAGGGATTGCTAGTTGTAATCAGTTTGATTTACTGGATAATAATATTGGACTCTCTGTTTGGTGGATGTAGCCCGAGTTTGGGTGAACCACGTTAAAACTTGTCTCTCGCTGTTATTAATTATGTGTATTTCCATTTCTCTGTTTAATCTTTATTTGCATTTAATTGATATCTTCTGCCGGCTAACCCTAACAATGAGGATAAAAAGATCTAGATTCAAACCTTAAAGTACTTGGTAATTGATGGATTGTATTTTGATTTGGATGGTTTGATTTGATTTGGATAGGATTGGTTTGTTGGAATTAGATTGAACAACTGAGAGGGGGGGTGATTCAGTTGTCACATAATATAAACTTTTTTTGCTTTTAACCTTCTTTATTATCTTACTACCAGATTAATGTTGTAAACATTAAAGCATAGATCAACAACATATGAGTAGAAACATAATCAACACACTTGACACCAAGATTTTGACGTGGAAACATAGTTAAGGGAAAAACCACGGTGGGGGTTAACCCACAAAGATTTGTACCCTATTAAAGTACTTTAGAAAAATAGAAGGCACATGCCTTTGGGCACACTGCCCAGAGCTCACTGCTCAAAAGAGAGGCTCACTGCCTACATAATGTATTTAGAATAGAAAGAATTAACCAAGAAATAGCATCTACTTCATGCTTGGTTCAGTTTCAATGAATGCTTAAGAACTTCTGCTTTGCCCCAAATTCTTCTTCACACTCTATACTGCTCTCACTCCTTTTCTTCTTTGCTCTGCTTCTGATCCTTTATTTGGATTTAATCTATTTTTGCTCAAGGATGATGTTTAACAACTCTTCAACAAGTATTTATACACTTCATCAATCTTGGAATGATCAACAAGGTCGGCCAAACTTAATGCGGATATTTACACTGTTGGCCAATCATAGCTGAGACTTGAATCTTCCTCTACTAACATGCCATGCTTCATAAAATGATCTTTAGATCATCTGCAACACGCTAGGAACATCCAGTCAGTCGAGGCTGGGAAGAACAACTTCAAAGAGGAGATCTTCAATAACAAGCTCAAACTCTAATGCAGACCTCCAACATAGTAGCCACACAATCTAGAGACTTCCACAAGAACATTAAACTCACTAATAACATCTACTCTAAACCAAATTACTAGAATCATTTGTATCTTCCTCCGAAACCTCAAGAACATTGTTTGTGTTGACTATCAAACTAGAAGGATGGCTTGCAGACCTCCAAACCATGAACCACTGGAGTTGATGATACGCACTGACTTCCCAAACATGCCTTTAGATCCGCAGATCATAATGTTTCACTGTGGAGCAATCCGGACCAACTTATTGTCACTCTGTCTCTTCTAAATACTGCAAGATTCGGTTCTATTTACATGACCATAACTTCTTCAAATCTTCATGTGGACTTCTCAATTCTTGATTGGAGTAGCCTCTGACGATCCTCTATACAACCATAAGGTCCACAAACCTTGAGTCTTCATTAATTTTCTCAATATCCTCAACATTCTAGTCTCCCGAACAAGCAACAAAATAAGGCACAGTTGACACCAATGACAACAAGAATATGTTGACATCAATGACAACACCGCTTAGGCACATATTTGCAACAATCTCCCCCTTTGTCATTGATGGCAACATATGTTGTGAAAAACTGATTCAACCATCATGAAAAAAACTTCTCCCCCTGACTTCTGTAACTACTTCCTTCATTGCTTCCCTTGTCATCAGCAATTAGTTTTTCACGTCTTCTCTCCCCCTTTGACATCAATGGAAAAGGGAACATATTTGCAACCTTTACTCCCCCTTTTTTTTTATTTCAGACTGATCTCCAACGTTTGCATACTGACTACTCCTTAGAGTAGTATTTTCTCAACATCAATCCAGATCTCAAGATATAACTGAGAATTCCATCGGACTGATGCACCTTAGTGCATTTTAGTTCTGATTCAGAGGGGTAATAACCCCTAACTTCTATCTGAGATATTCAAAGGTATCGTTGAGAAGAGGCTTAGTGAAGATATCTATAATCTGATCTTTGGATGACACAAACTCCAACTTGACTTGATTCTCATTTACCTTCTCTCTCAAGAAATGAAACTTGATAGATATATGCTTTGTCTTTGAATGCAACACTGGATTCTTTGAGATGCTTATTGCACTGGAATTATCACAAAAGATTGTGACTGGCTCCTCAAACATAACTCTGATGATGTCCTTCAACATTTGTTTCATCCACAAAACCTGAGTACAATTATTTGCTACTACTATATAGTCTGCTTCTGCAGTAGACAGAGATGTTGCCTCTTGTTTTTTTCTCATCCAATAGACCAATCTTCTTCCCAAGAAAAATGCACCACCACTAGTACTTTTTCTGTCATCCACATCTTGTGCCCAATCAACATCTGTATATGCATGAAGAGTGAAATCATTGTCTTTTGGATACCATAATCCATAATCAATTGTCCCCTTGAGATATCTGAAAATTCTTTTGATTACCACAACATGGGATTCTTTTGGATCAACTTGAAATCTAGCAACAAGTCCAATGGCATTCATGATGTCTGTTGAGTACATGTGTCTCAGATTTACAAGCATGAGCAAGAGTGGACCTTTTCTCAGTGATCACATTGTTCACAGTGGATTGTTCCTTACATCAGCGAGACGGTGTGTTGTGTTACTTTGATGGTTGGACATCAGCATGACAATCATTGTCGACATGGTTCGCAAATGTCGCTCCAACAGTTTGGGTTACTCCGATGGGAGTTGGCATCGGCATGAGTCATTCCGACGATTGGCATGATAAGTGACATTGGCACGAAGGGCTTGCTATTGGGTTGACATGCTCTATCGGTTTGGATTGGTGTTTCTTCTCTGATCGATATGTGTCATACTGATGAGATATGTCTATCGACATAAGGTTGGCTATTGGCTGAGCCTGTGGTAGGTACTCCGACGGTCTTCTGTTACTCCGATGAAGGATGAAGGCTTGGGTATCAGTGGGACAAGGAACCATCGATGTGGATGGTGGGGTGGTCTCCGATGGCTTGGGCTATTCTGATGAGGCTTAGACTGGCATCGTCGGCAATAAAATTGCCGACGATAGTCTTACTGAGTGGTCTTGTATATAAAGTGATCAAAGGATCACTGGTTGATGAATGTGGGATAATTAGATCTCACAAATATGAACAGTCGTGGAAACGGTTATGATCTGGGATGCTAGGAATTTGTTTGACAGTGGTGACGTGGCTCCTTGACATGGCGGAAGGACATAATAGCCAATGTTGTATTGGCAATACATATCACTCATATTGTCAATTGAACGGTTGCCTTATTGTAACTGTCTAGTCCGTTATGGTAGTCGAACTGAATGTTCTCTTCTGTAATGTGATATGTTAAACACATTGTAATAGAGGATTGCATAGAGAGGTAGATAGAGAGAGACAGATAGAGGAGGAGAGACTGTCAGATTGTCTCCAGATGGAACAAGATGTTAATCTCCTGTAAAGGCTATGAGCCTGTAATTGTATTGTAACTATTTGGTTACTGATTAATACAATGGCTCTATGATTTGGAGTGTGGGGTTTTTTACCCGTAAGGGTTTTCCCCATGTAAATATGTGTTCTTCTATCTTTCATGATTAATAATCCTGTTGTTGAAACTGGTTAATGTTGCTTGTACTTTCCTCTAAGGGTTAACGTTGGAAATGCTCTATGTCTGTTTCCGCTTTGTGGCATAGTTGTGAGTGTTTTTGAAGAGATTGAAAAGAATTGAATCCTGTCGAAGACACCACTGTTCTTATAAATACGTTATGAAATGTTCTCATTTCCTTACAAGTGGTATCAAAACTTTCTGCTGGGATTTGTTTGTTCCTGTGTTTCTAGGTTCTGGGTATTTCTTCTGTAAAGATTTCTTAGCTTGGAAATCTTGAGGAAATATGAAGGAATCGACTGATGATTGATCCTTGTTTGAGTGGAATTCTTGCAGTTGATCTTGTCTTCATGTTACAACAGGTGCTTGAAGGATGGTGAAGATGGAGATACTGGAGCTAGTCATATTGAAATGATGTGGTCTGAGGCTCCTAGTTGGCAGCGATATAATCCTGATACATGGGGTGGAATACTTTACTTTATGGTTGAGATGCAACAAATCTCTCTATTAGGTGTCTATGTGAGAGGCTCCCTGATGATACGGAGAAACTTGGGTTGTTTCTTAGCTATGGAGAAATGTGCTTATGCTGGGTGTTTTGTCCTGGAATTGGAAGGCATAATTTTTTGTTACCCTGATTGCATGTAGGCTATAGAATTGATCATTAGATGGTCTGAGAGCTTCTGTAATAGCCTATCTCCCTTGGATGCATGTGTAGGTTGGTGGTTGTGGAGTTGGCCTACAAGTGGGCCTGAAGTTCCTGAACTACTATTTCCTTTAGTGGATGATTTGTACTTGCATGTCTCAGAATCATGTTCCTTGGTTTTGAGGGGTTTCATAGTTTTTCCTAAAATCTATGGTTATGCATATTCATGATGATCCATTTTTCTGGTTTAACCGTTATGGTGTTTCTTGATTCATATTCTCAGTCTTCTAGATGTGAAGTGGGTATGGATGTGCAAGGGTGTTTTTCAAAGACAGTGGTTTTGCAGGTTTTACACGGTCAAGAGAAAAACTTGTGGTTTTGTGAAGCTGCAGTTAAGCTATTTCTAGACCTTGGCCTTTGGGGTGATGCTGGATGATATAGTTGCAGTTTTGCATCCATGCTCTGTGCATGGTGTGAGGAGGTGAAATGTTTTCTCTGCATGGGAGTGCTGGTATGTGATATGTCACTCAGTATTTCTATGGAAATACTTGTTATTTTTCTATACTATGGTGTTCAGGTTGTGGACATGTTTGGCGAATCAGATTTGTAAGTAATCTGATGCTTGAGTCATGTTGTCTACATTGTTATCTACTCCTTGATATCTCAGTTTTGTAGTTTCTAGTGTGATAGTGATTTTGCATGGTACATTGGTTGGATCTACGAGTTATGTAGTTTTGGGGGCTGATCACCTATTAAGCTATAGTGAGATGACTCAGATGTGGACTATCTTTATCCACTAGATTGTTTCAGTGTTAATGCAGACTTGTTAGCTGGCCTTGTCTGTGGTCACTTGTGCATTGGTGTGACTGCTTCAGGATGAGAGGATGGATGTTGTAGAGTACCTAAATAGTCAGTTATGGAGACATGTAGCATGTGTATCATGATGTCATGAATAGCTTGGATTCACAGGTTTGTGTTAGCTATTGACAGTGATAGTGTATTTCCTTGTTTTGGAGATCTTGGTGCCACTTGGTTTTATTGTCACATGGACATGTTAATGTGTGGACTTGGAGGATTTTCAGATTAGGAGAAGTTTGGTCATGATGCTTGGAATGCTCAGTTGTTATAGTTCAGTGGGAGCTTTAGCATTGACTATGTGCTCATCACTTAGTGGTGAATGATCTTCTTTAGTGTTGCAGGTGTTACTAGGAGGAGCTCTTAGATCCTATTGCTGCAGAAGGGTTCTTTCGCATTTGTAGGGGCACTATTTGAGGATGTGTAACATCTTGGAGCCATGGAGGATTCATGAAATCCTTGGCTGAGGTGTTGGTGGTGCTTGACAGGTGATGTTGGTTTAGAGTTTGGTTTGTTTCATGTCATGGTATTTTCTTGATTTATGCATTTGAGTTTTGGCATGATACATTGCTCTTGAGACCATGGTTATGTTCACCTGGAGCATGGAATCTCCTAAGGGAGATGGTAAGATCATGATGTCATGATAAGTTCCTAATTCAGATGATTGGAGCTTTGACAATAGTCTGGTGATTCTTTGTGTATTGGGTGCATTGATCTTTTGCTTGATTACTTCATGTTGGTGCAAAGATGCATTTGGAGTTTAGTATGTGTTGGTTTTTTCCCAGACTGGATGCTTATTCCCAGATTTCCCTACAAGGTAGCCATCAGTGATCAACAGGATCTCTGGGCCAGGGGCCAACAGTATAGGAGATAGACTCTATATTTTATCTCCTCTTCTTCTTCAGGCTCTGCAAGACCTAGGGGGGTATTCCCTACTCAACACCCATGAGGATATGCATACAAGGCTGGGATGCTGACAGAAAGCAGATAAGTCCTCCTGTAAGTAGACCAAAACTGAAAGATAAGAGCAAAGGGGCTAGCTTTGGGCCTATTTGCAGTTGTAGACAGAGGACTGAGGATCCTAAAACTAACTCTAATGTCCTAATGGTTGTTTTAGATTTTGATTTGGATTTTAAGTTTGGATGCAAAGTTGGATATGGTTGTAACACAAACACAAAGCAAGATTGGTGCCTATCCAGGGCCTGGAGTCAGTAGACATACACCTGTGAATGATCAACATGAACAGCTAAAACTGGATTTCAAGGGGATATATGTGATATCTGCCTTACAGATATCTCCCAATATAGAGTGTTAAATTATCTCTACTTATGGCATCCCTACTGCAGTATACCCTTCCTAATGTTCAACCTGAAAACAGTTTAATCTACCCCTTGAGCAGAAGTTAAAAGATCAGACATTCAACATAGGAATTCTATGCTCTAGAATCTAAACATTACCCAAATATCTAGATTCATAAGAAGAATACATGCAATACTGGAGACAGAATTAACACAACACATGCTAAGATAGCATTTCTCATATAAGATTAATCATGAAATCAGTGGGTTCATGCCAGAAACATACAACAAGAGATACATAAACTCACAGGTAAGCTGTACAGAGCAACCAGATCAGCTTGTTATGCATTACAGAGCCAAAAATCTTCAACTTTCAACAACCACAAATGAGTAACACTTCCTGCTTATAACAGCCCGGTAGTGTACCATAGCAATTAATTACAGGGTTGACCAAAAATCCCGCCAGATACACAGTATCAGGAAAATGGCGCTCAAACACTACCAGATTGGCGCCCAAACATGAATGCAGCAGGTAGGGGAGGAGACAGGAAGATATCTCGAGCCCTGCGCCACTGATGTACACCTTCAATCGGGTACCAAATCCGCCCATACCTCTGCAACCTTCGCCATTAATGGCGCACCAACCCGCGGCCTTGGGAAAAATATCTAACAATCGATCGCAACCATTTCCCGCCGAGATTCATCATCATGATATTTGAAAATGCAGGATATCAATTATCCCACATGCACCCCGCAGCAACCTCTTTAACACTTTATATACTAGGTCATGAGCATATATGATGTCGGTGCTTTTGCTCCTGACGACACTAGTATAAGACTTCATCATCATCATCCTCCAGCAGCATGATATCCTGTTGCTTGAAATATCACCCTGACGTCAGCATCATATCGCAATACAATCTGCATGATAATTGCCTTCATCGGCACGACCTGATCCATCGGAGGAACATCCTCCTGCTAAGCTTATACCAAAAGTCTGGCCGATGAACATCCTGATGACGTCATCATCATATCCTGCTGACGTCATCATCATATCTGCCCACTGCGCACCTCCTCATATCCGGATGACGTCATCATCATGTTTGCAAATATCGGGAGATCTCCTCAAGATGATCAGTGTTAGAAATATGACCCCCCCGGACCTTGATGACGTCATCATCATATCCACATCAGGATGATATTCGGAAGACAACCGGATATTTGGAAATATCATCCTGATGCACAAATATCAGGTTGCACTGTAGCTCCACTATAAGATCGGGGCGATAGACGAATATGATGATGCTTGAAAAGATCAACCCCACTAGATAATGCACGAAGCCGGCAGGCGGATATCTCCTTGATATCAGCATCATCATGACGCTGGAACAAACATACATCCGGGTGATATTCAAAAATGAAAATATCACCCCCTCCTTCGGAAATATCATGATGCAGATAGGCAGAGAAAAAGATATCACCCTGTCATAAGAATGACGTCAGCATCATCAGGATGACAAAACAACGAACAAGAAGTGATACAACATCATCAGGATGATCATAACCAAGATCATCCGATGATAGAAATATCACCCCGGCGAAATATCATGAAGGCAGAAAATATGATGACCCCCGCAAGCAACACGGTGATAACTGGAAATATGATGATGATGATGACGACCCTTAAGAAAAAACAAGTCAGGTCGAACAACTCAAAGAATAACCCCTTCAGAATATCGGGGCAACATCATCATCATGTTTGGGCAAGGTGATAATTGGAAGATCACCGGATACTTGAAAAATCACCCCCGCAAGCAACTTAGGGCGCACTGTAGCTCATCAGCAGGATCAGGATGATATCCAAACATCACCCGATAATAAAATATGATGATGACGATGAAAAACAAGTCGAAGCAAACATGTTAATGCAGACCATCATCGAAGACAAGATGATGATGATGACCTCCTCCTCAGGAAAATATGATGCTGCAGCTGAAAAATGCTGAGGAGGTCCAATACTTAGGAAAAATGGGCAAGAAGATAAAGGGTTCAAATGAAGAAACCCCCTGATCATGAAAATCAACCCTAAGTCAAAATGAGTGCTAACAGTGGCTCCGAATGGGGACGTGCAGGTGAAAACCTGCAGCGAGAACCAGATCTCCGGGCAGACCAGACAAAAAGCCAAAAAACGCGAGCTGTACAAGGCATTTACACTACATACATATTTTTACAAACGTGCACAGCAACCAGTTATTCATGCAAAATAGAACTTAAGGAATTGGCCATGCACAGGCAATTCCAGAACTTCACCATCTAGGGCATGGAGGAAATAAGAATCCTCCCCATGAGTATTGCAAACCTGATAGGGGCCCATCCATAAGGGTTGAAATTTACCATGTTTACCCTTTTCCTGACCTTTAGCATTCCAAATGAGCACCAGATCATTGACTTGAAACTTCCTTTTTGTAGTTCTCCTGTCAAACTGATATTTCACATCTTGTTGTCTTTTGAGATTGATCTGGTGGGCTTTCCTTCTGTCTTCATCCAATGCAACCAGCTGATTCACTCTTTCTATCATGGAATCTTCAATCTCCTCATCATTTTCCTGAATGAATCTGTAAACTGGTAGGAGATTGTTTATGGGCAGTCTAGCTGATGCACCATATACTAGCTCAAAAGGTGACTTCCCAATAGCCCTTTTCACTGTCACTCTGTCAGCCCATACTGCTAAGTTCAACTTTGAGTCCCAAGCTCTCTTGTTCTTGTCCAGTATCCTCTTGATAATTTTCATGATGCTCTTATTGCTTGATTCTGCTTGACCATTTCCTTGTGGGTGATATGGTGATGTATATGACAGATTTATCCCATACCTGTTGCAAAAATCAACAAATTCACCTGATCTGAAGCACATAGCATTATCAGTGATTATCTTAAATGGTACTCCAAACCTGATGATGATGTTTTCTAGTATGAAATCTGTCACCACCTTACTTGTAGCTCTCTTAGTTGGAATGGCCTCAATCCATTTGGTAAAGTAATCAGTTGCCACCAAAATCCAACTGTGTCCCCCACTTGATTTGTCTGCAATTTCCCCTATGAAGTCAATTCCCCATTGCTGGAATGGAGCATCCACAGGTACAGTTCTGAGGGGTAAAGCACCATCATATTTCAGCTTTCCTAAAAATCTTTGGCAAGGGTCACACTTTCTCACTAACCTTTGTGCATCTGAAAAGAGAGTAGGCCACCAATATCCTGCCCTGAGAATTTTATGAGCTGTTGTTTGGGCAGTATAATGTCCACCACACAATCCTTTATGCATATCAATCAAAACATTGTTAGCCATATCCTCATCCACACATCTCAGCAGCACACCATCAGGGTTTTTCCAGTATAGCTCACCTTGAACAATAACATACCTGATTGCATGTAACTTTAAAGTCCTCTTTTGACTGTCACTGAAATGGGAAGGACAATTCAGATTTTGCAAGTAGTAGATAATATCCTTGTACCATTCAGATCCTGATACATTTACACTCTCATCTTGGACTGCATTAACTTGGCATGCTTCCAAGTTTGACTGTGCCATCATCTTGGCTAATCCTTGTCCTCTTATCAACTTAGTAACTTGTATGTCTATGTTGAACTCCTGCAGTTTGTTTATACATCTGCACCTTCTTCCAGTCACCTCCTGCTGAGTGAATATGTCTTTGACTGCTGCATGAGGTACATATGCAATTACATATGATCCTACCAAGTATGGTCTGAAACTTTTGATGGCTCTGACCAGTGCATATGCCTGTTTTTCCATAATATCATACTTCAACTCAGAGGCCTGCAAGGACATACTGAAAAAAGCGATGGGCTGTTCAAAACCATCTTCATTTTTCTGTAACAAACATGCAGCAACAGTATGAAAGGAAGCAAATGAAAATACTTGGAATGGCCTAGAAAAATTAGGAGATTTAAGAACAGGGGCCATCTTGATTGCCTCTTTGATATTCTGAAATGATTCTATTGCTTCCCTTTCCCAGTTGACAGTTGCATCCCTCTTCATCATCTTGGAAATGTTCCTTGTGGTTTCTGCAAAGTTGGGAACAAATCTTCTAACAAAATTTATCTGTCCAAAGAAGGACTGAACTCCTTTCACAGTTTTTGGCATTTGAATCCTGTCAATAGCAGCCACTCTCTCTGGATCTATCCTGACTCCATCCTTGGAAACAATATGTCCCAGAAGCTTTCCTTCAACTACCCCAAAGGCACACTTCTTTGGATTTAAAGAAATACCATATTCTAGTGCTCTTATGAAAATCTGCTCCAGATGCAAACAATGCTGCTCTTCTTTCTTCGAGTAAGCAGTCAGGTCATCCTGATATACAGCCAGGATTGAATCAATCAACCCTGCAAAAGCAACATCCATTGCTCTTTGAAATGTAGCACCTGAATTTGTTAGTCCAAATGGCATTCTAACATACACATACGTTCCCCATGGAGTGGTAAAGGCGGTTTTATACTGTTCTGATTCCTTTACCTTTACCTGATTATATCCTGAAAATCCATCCATCATGGATAGGAGTTCACAACCAGTCACTCTCTGCAACATAGCTTCCATATTAGGCAGTGGATAGTTATCCTTCAAAGAGGATACATTCAAGTTCCTGAAATCAACACAAAGCCTAATATCACCATTCTTTTTTTCTGACTGGGACAAGGTTAGACACCCAAGTTGAATGTCTGATTGGCACAATTATTCCAGCTTCCCTGAGCCTTTTGAGTTCTTCTTGCATCTTGGGAGCTAAGGTAGGATTAATAGGTCTTTGCTTTTGTCTAAATGGCTTAGCTCCAGGCTTCAATGGGATCTCATGCTGGAATAAATCTTCCCTATAAGCTTTTAGGTCCTCATATGACCAAGCAAAAACATGTTTATACTTTTTCAGTAATGCAATCAGCATACTCCTAATGTGTGGTTTGAGCTGTTTACCAATGTATACTTTCTGAGGGGCCTGAGATGTCCCCAAATTTATCTCCTCTAAATCTTCCTTATTTGTGGGAGATGTCCTTGTGACCATTTTATCTCTACTGTCAAAAACTCTTTCCAAAGCTACCAACCCTCTAGGGATTTTATTAGTCTTCAATTGAATGATCTCTTTTCCCACAAGAGTTTCTTTTCCATCTACAGTCTCTACAAAAGCTTGGAAATCAATTTGTTGATTCTCATATTCATCTATGCAGTGCAAAAATTTCAATAAATCCCTATCATCATTAAACACTTGCCAACTGCATATATTTTCTGGTATTGCAGGCCTAATTTTAACTTCTACATTTGTAACACCTGACAGAGTGATGTCATCTGGCCTTATTGCAACATTGGCTAAGAAATCAGCCATAACATTTTTTGACCTTTCTACCCAGCCTATTGAAAATGCATCAAATAATTCAATGGTATCCCAAACAGCATGCTTGTATTGTTTCAATCTTTTATTTTTTGCAGCATACTTATTTCTGATTTGGGATACAATCAGCTCAGAATCCCCAAATACTCTTAACATCTTAATTCCATGTTTGAGAGCAATATTTAGGCCTAAGAGTAAAGCCTCATATTCTGCAATATTGTTTGTGCAATCAAACCTCAGCAAGAAAGAGAATTTGAGGAGCTTACCAGTTGGAGACAGGAAAACAACTCCAGCTCCAGAGCCTTCTTTTGCACAAGCTCCATCAAAAAACATGGTCCATAAGCCTTGCTGATCCAGCTCTTCAATGCAGACATTTTTCTTTTTATCTTCTGTATCATCTGAGACAACCTTGAAGTTATCACAGTCAGTGTCTACAAAGCATACTTGTTCCTCTGCTTCTTGATCTTCCACTGTCTCTGATGATCTTTGCTCTCTGATTAACTTGACATCCCTGCCATTCATTGGAATCATGGCATATGACAGGTCCAGCTGCATACTTCCACCAATTAGTGCTGCCCATCTTCTTGACAACAGCATACCATACTGTGGCTTGATGTCAACCACTGTTATATTCATTTTATATTTCTTTTCAGGAAATGCTGTCAGTTTGAAATCTACATCCTTCATGATTCCAATAACTGGTACCTCTCTGGCATCCATTGCGTAACATTTTCCACATGCCTTGTCAATTTTTAATCCAGTTTGTTGCATGATGGCCAAAGGCATGACATTTGTAGATGCTCCAGAGTCAAGCATACAATTTCTAATTATTTTTCCATTTATAACCAGGGAAACATAAAATGGTTCCACCTGTGAAGGACACTTTGTCATAGTCACTCCCAAATAGACTTCAGGAGTCTCATCTTCTTCATTACACATGACATGTTTCTCACCCTGGGTCTAAACATTTTGTTTAGCTTGAAAAGGTACCCCTGAGATTAGGGATATTGTCCTATTCTTGATCTCTTCCACTTTCATGAGTTCCATAAGTGGAACAGAGACTTTTACCTGCGAGAGGACCTGAGCTATATCAAATGGAGCATAGTTTTGTACAATAGTTGTAGCTTGCTCCACAATCTTGTTTTTATCCTGAGCTGATTTAGCTTTCATTTTCATAGTTCCCTGATCATCATTCTTGTCTTGGGAACCTTTACTTTGATCTTCAGCCTGAGGGTTTTTGTTTTCTGGTCCTGGAAATTCATGACCTGTTCTGTGTCTAAAGTTCTGTTTATTATTTACCCACTGCCTTTTTTGTGGTTTAGTTCCTTTATGACCATGCACCAGCTGACCTGCAGAAATATCTTCTGGCTGATGTGGGCTGCCTACTTGATTTTTACCTCTGAGATTGTAGTTGCTTTTAACTTGAGCAACTGCTGCAGCTGTGAAGGCTCTAATTTCCTCATCAGAAGGTCGTTGTAGGTTACTCAGAAAATTGTGTGAGTTCTGAGCATACACATAGTTATCTTCATTATCTTCATCATATGGGGACTGTTGGCAGGTCTGAACTTGATGATCTGCACTCTCATCAGCATCATAAAGAGTGTATCCATTGCATATGGACATCATATTAACATCATCATCCTGCACATGATGTGGCTCATTGCATTCATTACAAGATGTAGCATTATCATACAAGGATTGAGAAATCATACACTGTGACTGTGAATGTGGCATCTGACAAATTATACACCACGGAGCATCATCAGCAATATTTATAGTTTTCTTTAGGGGATCAGGAGTTTCCTTGACATGTTGAGCCCTCTGATTTGTGTTGTTACGTGGGAATACAGGCTTACCATCATGCCAATTGGTGTTATAAGGCATATCATGTAATGATGGCCTCTTTTCCTGCCTTTGATAGACTTGCCTATCAGGACCCATCCCTTTTTCACTTCTAGCTAATCTATAGCTTAGGTCCTTAACAACATTTGCCAATTTGTCTATCTTATCTTCAGGAGCAGATGTACTACCTTGAGTGTTCTGAGGCTTATTTGGATTCTGCAGAATTTTTATATCATCCCTTCTATTTGTCTTGCCCGATGCTTTCCTATTGTTTTCAATATTCACTGCAATTCTGAAAGCATCCCTGAGAGTAGCAGGACCTTTATCTCTCAGTCCATATGCAGTCTTTGCATCAAAGGCATTGATATACAAAATTATGCACATTGGTTCATTTGGCCTCATGTGATGTGGCAATTTGTTCAACACTTTAGTAAATCTTGCATTAAAATCTGCAACCTGCTCATTTGACCCTTTAGCAATACTGGTGAACTCATTTACAAAAAAGCTAGGGTCAGTTTTATCACCATATTGCTCCTTGAACATCCTTTTAAAATCATCCCATGATGAAATACTCTGGTCAGGCAGATTCCTGTACCATTCTCTTGCCTCATCTACTAAGGATTGCATGAATGACTTCATGAAAACATCCTCATGCTCAACCTCAAAATTATCCATGACATTTTGAAAGGCCTTTAGATGATCTTCTCCTGACATTGTGTTATTTCCTAAAAATTTAGGCACTTGCAGCCTCAGATGCTTATCAATGGGGTTAGGATACCCAGGAATACCATCAAACACCAGCTGCCTGAATCTATCTAACTGCATGGGCTGTCTGTTTGGCTGATTAACATTAACATTTCTGTTTGCATTCTGGTTTCCTGCATTATTCAGTGGTATCCTAGCATCATTCACATTTTGTCTCTCATCATGATGCTGATGTTGCATTTCATATCTTTGCTGATGTCTTTGCACATTTGCATTCTCTAGGGTAGGAACTGAATCATTTTGGGCAGTTCTTAAGGCTTGCACTTTCTGCTTTATATCATCTCTGATTTTCATGGCTTGTAGGTATTCTAGTTCTGCTCTTAGACTTATGATTTCTTCAGCTAACTGTTCATCCTTAGGTCTGGAGGTAGATGGTCTCATACCATTCTGGTCATCATCTTCATCATCCCTCAGAGACTCTGCCTCTTCAAACCTTTCACTTGGGTCTAGAAAAGGGCGTTCTTGGAACACCTCTGACCTCATTCTCATGCTACCACCCTGTTGCCTCTCATATGCACCTTGAATATCAGCTTCTGCATTTGAAAAATAAGGCGCATGCTGTCCTGATGGCCTAGGGTTATCTTGTATATCATCACCTTTTCTGGGGGAGCTCTCATGACTAACTGAGACAGTTCCCTTTCTTCTGTACATCATTCTTTTTGTTACTGGTAACTCTTCAAATAAAGGATTTTGTTGGGATCTTCTCCCCTGCATATAAATTTTACTTTGACCGGTTGGGAGATTACTTCAGAGTCGCCACCTATTACTAGGAACTGTTTTCTTCTGAAAACCAGGGTTCTTTCACAAGGTTCCCCAGCGGAGTCACCAATTTCTGTTGGTTTTTTCCCAGACTGGATGCTTATTCCCAGATTTCCCTACAAGGTAGCCATCAGTGATCAACAGGATCTCTGGGCCAGGGGCCAACAGTATAGGAGATAGACTCTATATTTTATCTCCTCTTCTTCTTCAGGCTCTGCAAGACCTAGGGGGTATTCCCTACTCAACACCCATGAGGATATGCATACAAGGCTGGGATGCTGACAGAAAGCAGATAAGTCCTCCTGTAAGTAGACCAAAACTGAAAGATAAGAGCAAAGGGGCTAGCTTTGGGCCTATTTGCAGTTGTAGACAGAGGACTGAGGATCCTAAAACTAACTCTAATGTCCTAATGGTTGTTTTAGATTTTGATTTGGATTTTAAGTTTGGATGAAAAGTTGGATATGGTTGTAACACAAACACAAAGCAAGATTGGTGCCTATCCAGGGCCTGGAGTCAGTAGACATACACCTGTGAATGATCAGCATGAACAGCTAAAACTGGATTTCAAGGGGATATATGTGATATCTGCCTTACAGATATCTCCCAATATAGAGTGTTAAGTTATCTCTACTTATGGCATCCCTACTGCAGTATACCCTTCCTAATGTTCAACCTGAAAACAGTTTAATCTACCCCTTGAGCAGAAGTTAAAAGATCAGACATTCAACATAGGAATTCTATGCTCTAGAATCTAAACATTACCCAAATATCCAGATTCATAAGAAGAATACATGCAATACTGGAGACAGAATTAACACAACACATGCTAAGATAGCATTTCTCATATAAGATTAATCATGAAATCAGTGGGTTCATGCCAGAAACATACAACAAGAGATACATAAACTCACAGGTAAGCTGTACAGAGCAACCAAATCAGCTTGTTATGCATTACAGAGCCAAAAATCTTCAACTTTCAACAACCACAAATGAGTAACACTTCCTGCTTATAACAGCCAGGTAGTGTACCATAGCAATTAATTACAAGGTTGACCAAAAATCCCGCCAGATACACAGTATCAGGAAAATGGCGCTCAAACACTATCAGATTGGCGCCCAAACATGAATGCAGCAGGTAGGGGAGGAGACAGGAAGATATCTCGAGCCCTGCGCCACTGATGTACACCTTCAATCGGGTACCAGATCCGCCCATACCTCTGCAACCTTCGCCATTAATGGCGCACCAACCCGCGGCCTTGGGAAAAACATCTAACAATCGATCGCAACCATTTCCCACCGAGATTCATCATCATGATATTTGAAAATGCAGGATATCAATTATCCCACATGCACCCCGCAGCAACCTCTTTAACACTTTATATACTAGGTCATGAGCATATATGATGTCGGTGCTTTTGCTCCTGACGACACTAGTATAAGACTTCATCATCATCATCCTCCAGCAGCATGATATCCTGTTGCTTGAAATATCACCCTGACGTCAGCATCATATCGCAATACAATCTGCATGATAATTGCCTTCATCGGCACGACCTGATCCTTCGGAGGAACATCCTCCTGCTGAGCTTATACCAAAAGTCTGGCTGATGAACATCCTGATGACGTCATCATCATATCCTGCTGACGTCATCATCATATCTGCCCACTGCGCACCTCCTCATATCCGAATGACGTCATCATCATGTTTGCAAATATCGGGAGATCTCCTCAAGATGATCAGTGTTAGAAATATGACCCCCCCGGACCTTGATGACGTCATCATCATATCCACATCAGGATGATATTCGGAAGACAACCGGATATTTGGAAATATCATCCTGATGCACAAATATCAGGTTGCACTGTAGCTCCACTATAAGATCGGGGCGATAGACGAATATGATGATGCTTGAAAAGATCACCCCCACTAGATAATGCACGAAGCCAGCAGGCGGATATCTCCTTGATATCAGCATCATCATGACGCTGGAACAAACATACATCCGGGTGATATTCAAAAATGAAAATATCACCCCCTCCTTCGGAAATATCATGATGCAGATAGGCAGAGAAAAAGATATCACCCTGTCATAAGAATGACGTCAGCATCATCAGGATGACAAAACAACGAACAAGAAGTGATACAACATCATCAGGATGATCATAACCAAGATCATCCGATGATAGAAATATCACCCCGGCGAAATATCATGAAGGCAGAAAATATGATGACCCCCGCAAGCAACACGGTGATAACTGGAAATATGATGATGATGATGACGACCCTTAAGAAAAAACAAGTCAGGTCGAACAACTCAAAGAATAACCCCTTCAGAATATCGGGGCAACATCATCATCATGTTTGGGCAAGGTGATAATTGGAAGATCACCGAATACTTGAAAAAATCACCCCCGCAAGCAACTTAGGGCGCACTGTAGCTCATCAGCAGGATCAAGATGATATCCAAACATCACCCGACAATAAAATATGATGATGACGATGAAAAACAAGTCGAAGCAAACATGTTAATGCAGACCATCATCGAAGACAAGATGATGATGATGACCTCCTCCTCAGGAAAATATGATGCTGCAGCTGAAAAATGCTGAGGAGGTCCAATACTTAGGAAAAATGGGCAAGAAGATAAAGGGTTCAAATGAAGAAACCCCCTGATCATGAAAATCAACCCTAAGTCAAAATGAGTGCTAACAGTATGAAATGATTATTTGTAGATGCTCATGGGTACATGGAGAATAAGGTGAGGTTGTAATTCTCTTAAGATGATAAAAGTGTTGTTGATGGTTACTCTTGATGAAGATTTCAGCAGAAAGTCTGAGAAGCCTACACCTTGGTTGGGCGTGAGTTCAACAAAGACCTATGAGGAGATTGCTCTTGGAGGAGCATTCTTATCCCTGCTCATGGTCTACTTAGCAGTTTATTACTTGAGAGGTATTGTCCATTGTTTCTATTAGGTGTTTTATGCTTTCTTTCATAGACATGGATCTTGAACTACTCATAGATGGTTTTGGAGGATTCATTGTGAGAGATGGATAGCATGATTATCTCGTTATGCATTTGAATTTAAGATATCATTCATTAATGAGGACTCTTAGGAGATGGTTTGATCGGCCGATTTCCTAAAATAGGAAATGGATTAGTTTGATCTTCTTTGGTTTGAAAGGCTTACATCCATGTTAGTTGCATGATTACATATGTTGAATTTGATCTCTTGAGATTGAATGTTTGTTTGGGTGTTGTTATGCTGTTCTCTTTGGGGTTTTGAAAAGGAGATCATACTTGACACAGTTGACACTTAGAGGTGTATGTAGAAGCATTTTCTACAGGTAAATGATGTGTAGTGTTTCTCTCTTTGCTTTGGTTATCTTCCTGGATGTTTTGTTTCACACTACTTTGGTTTGAGGTTTTTTATTGGAGCTGATTGTGATCACTAGCTTGTGGTCATGTGTTTTCACTTATGTTCTTGGGTGATGACATGGAGGTTCTTTTATCTCTTTCCTTTGTTGGATGTGGAGAATTTGGGAGAGTTCTAGATTGGTGAGGATATTTTCTGTAGGATATTTGTTTACAGGTTTTGCATATCATTGTGGTTGATTCCTTGGTACTACATGATGGTGTTACTTACACCTTCTATGTTATGCTATTGGTAGACTTTGTGTGCCATGATCTTTTTCAGATCTGCATTACCCATGCAGTGGGAGTTCTTGGATGTGTTTGGTCTTCTTCGACTAGTTGACACATGGAGCTTGTATTTGCAGTTCATGGGTGTATATGTAGGTAGCATGAGTCTGTTGAAATGAATACCTTGAAGGTATGAGTGATTGGATGGATTAGCACTTGTTGTGTGTGCTATTTTTCAGTCATGTGGGTTTTTTGTTTAGTTGGATGGAAGCAGTCAGTTTTCTGATTGTTGTTCTAGCTGATGTTCTATCTTGTTTCTAGAGATTGACTTCACAATTGTGTTATGATTTTGGGCTTTGAAGTTGATGTTGTGGAGCTTCTGTGTAGCTTGTGAGCATAGTGGAGTGAAGGCAGTATCAGCTTTGGTTCTGTGACTTGGAGCGTTGATGGGTTCTTGTAAATCCTTCGTCAAGTGGGAGAATGTTGAGTACATGTGTCTCAGATTTATAGGCATCGGCAAGAGTGGACCTTTGTCTCAACAATCACATTGTTCACAGTGGATTGTTCCTTGCATCAGTGAGATGGTGTGTTGTGTTACTCCGATGGTTGGACATCAGCATGACAATCATTATCGGCATGGTTTGCAAATGTCGCTCCGACAGTTTGGGTTACTCCGATGGGAGTTGGCATCGGCATGCGTCATTCCGATGATTGGCGTGACAAGTGACATTGGCATGAAAGGCTAGCTATCAGGTTGACATGCTCTATCAGTTTGGATTGGTGTTGCTTCTTTGATCAATATGTGTCATACCGATGAGATATGTCTATTGACATAAGGTTGGCCATCGGCTGAGCCTGTGGTAGGTACTCCGATAGTCTTCTGTTACTCTGATGAAGGATGAAGGCTTGGGTATGGTGGGACAAGAAACCATCGGTGTGGATGGTGGAGTGGTCTTCGATGGCTTGGGCTGTTTGGATGAGGCTTAGACTAGCATTGTCGGCAACAAAATTGCCGACGATAGTCTTATTGAGTGGTCTTGTATATAAAGTGATCAAAGGATCACTAGCTGATGAATGTGAGATAATTAGATCTCATGAATATGAACAGTCATGGAAATAGTTATGAGCTGGGATGCTAGGAATTTGTTTGACAGTGGTGATGTGGCTCCTTGACATGGCGGAAGGACAGAATAGCCAATGTTGTATTGGCAATGCATATCACTCATATTGTCAATTGAACGGTTGCCTTATTGTAACTGTCTGGTCCATTATGGTAGTCAAACTGAATGTTCTCTTCTGTAATGTGATATGTTAAACACATTGTAACAGAGGATTGCATAGAGAGGTAGACAGAGAGACAGATAGAGGAGGAGAGACTATCAGATTGTCTCCAGATGGAACAAGATGTTAATCTCTTGTAAAGGCTATGAGCCTGTAATTGTATTGTAACTGTTTGGTTGCTGATTAATACAATGGCTCTGTGATTTGGAGTGTGGGGTTTTTTACCCATACAGGTTTTCCCCATGCAAATCTGTGTTCTTCTTCTGTCTTTCATGTTTAATAATTCTGTTGTTGAAACTGGTTAATGTTGCTTGTACTTTCCTCTAAGGGTTAATGTTGGAAATGTTCTATGTCTGTTTCCGCTTTGTGGCATAGTTGTGAGTGTTTTTGAAGAGATTGAAAAGAATTTAATCCTATTGAAGACACCACTATTCTTAGAAATACATTCTAAGATGCTCTCATTTCCTTACAATGTCAGGTCTGGTCTGGGTCAGATAGAGTAATCCTCCAATCATTGATCTATACCTTTTCTAATTTGCCTTGGGTGAATCATTATCTTTACTTAACTTGCATCTGGTTACCATAGTTGTACCTATTGGCTTTGAATCTTCCATTCCAAACTTCTTCAGAAATTCTTTCACATACTTGGACTGAGATATAAAGATACCTTTATCTAACTAAACAATTTGTAGACCTAGGAAGAAATTCATCTCTCCAAACATTGACATCTCAAATTCACTTTTCATCTGGTCAGCAAATGCTTTGCACATACATTCATTTCCACCAAAAATGATATCATCAACAAAGACCTCAACAATCAGGATGTCCTCATGATTAATCTTGAAGTAAAGATTACTATCAGTAGTACTTTTGCTAAAACCTATCTTAAGCAAATATTTATCCAATCTTGCATACCAGGCTCTTGGAGCTTGCTTGATTCCATACAAGGCTTTTCTTAGTCTACAAACCATGTCTCCCTGATCAGACAACTGAAATCCTTCTGGTTACTCAATGTAGACTTCTTCCTCCAAATCTCCATTCAGGAATGTTGATTTGACATCCATCTGATACACTTTAAAATCTTTGAAAGCAACAAATGCAAGCAACAATCTGACTGCCTCTATTCTTGCCACTGAAGCAAAAGTTTCTTCAAAATCAATTCCTTCTACTTGAGAATAGCCTTTGCATACCAACCTTGCTTTGTTTCTTACAATTTCACCATCTTCATTTAGTTTATTCCAGAAGACCCATTTGGTTCCAATCACATTTTTCTCCTTAGGTCTAGGAATAAGATCCCAAGTGTGGTTCTTCTCAATTTGCATTAATTCTTCCTCCATTGCTTTTACCCAGTTTTCATCAGTGCAGGCTTCATTAACTGATTTAGGTTTAATCCTTGAAATCAAACAAATCTCATCTTGATCTTCAACAACTCTTCTCCTAGTTCGAACACCTTTATTTCTATCCCCTATCATTTGATCTTTAGGATGATTCATTCTTACATACCTGGGGGTTTTGGGAATTCCTTAGGCTTCTATTTCTTGAGCTTGTTCCTCAACATTTGTGCTAATTCCTTGAGTTTCTGGATCAATCTGAATCTGAGTCAGAGTTTGAACTAACCTTCCTTGACTTTGACTTTCATTTTGATCATCTGAATCATATCTATAGAACCTGGAATGTCCTTCCTTGCTCTCATCAACTCTAACATTAGCACTTTCAACAATCTTTTTCAACCTCTTGTTAAAGCACCGGTAAGCCTTACTTTGAGTAGAGTATCCCAAAAATATTCCCTCATCACTTCTTGTATCAAACTTGCCTAAATCCTCATCTCTTTTGATATAGCATTTACTACCAAAAAATCTGAAATATCTCACAGTAGGAGGATGACCAAACCATAGTTCATAAGGGGTCTTACCAGAATTACCTTTGATCTGTAGCCGGTCAAGAGTGTATACAACAGTACTTATAGCTTCTCTCTAATAAACTTGAGGAACATTTGTCTCCATCATCATGGTCCTGGAAGCTTCTTGAATGGTCCGGTTCTTTCTTTCCACAACTCCATTTTGGTGGGGAGTCCTAGGAGCAGATAACTATCTTTTTATGCCATGTTTTTCACAGAAAGCATCAAACTCATGGGAAGTAAATTCTCCACCTTTGTCAGATCTCAAAAATTTCAATTTTTCACCAATTTCATTTTCCACCATCACTTTGAACACCTTAAATTTGTCAAGAGCTTCTCGTTTTTCTTTTATGAAGGTTACCCACATCATCTTGGAGTAATCATCAATCAAAAACATAAAATATCTATCTCCTTGCACACTCCTAATTCTAGCAGGACCACAGAGATCAGTATGTACCAGTTCCAATCATCCATTTGAAACTTATTCCTTACTTTTGAATGAAATTTTTCTCTTTTTCCCCATTTGGCATTCTCTACACATGCTATTAGGTTTCACAAGTTTTGGAAGATCTCTTACAGCCTGAGTGGTACTTATTTTGACAATGTTATCAAAATTCGCATGACACATCCTCCTATGCCATAACCAACTTTGATCTATCTGAGTAATCAAACAACTTTTGCCATAGCTACTTAAATGAAAAATGTTACCTCTAGTTTGAGTACCGGATGCAATTTCAGTTCCAGAACTCTCCAAGATTCTACACTTTCCATCCTTGAATCGAAGATCATAACCTTTATCAACCAACTTTCCAACACTGAGAAGATTATGTTTCAGTCCTTCCACATACAGAACATCATTGGTGCTATTCTTACCATCAAAAGAGATGGATCCTCTGCCACGGATTCTACCAGCTGAGTTATCTCCAAATTTCACAAGCCCACCTTCATAATTTTCAAAATTCACAAACTTACTCTTGTCTCTAGTCATATGATGAGAACATCCACTATCAATCACCCATTCATCATTCTCAATAACCTGAGCAGCCAAGGCACTTTCCATAATTGCATAGCTAGCAGATTCAGTAAACACCAGATCTTCTTCTTTGATGGCAATGAACACCCAATCATTTTCAGAGGAACCTCCATGATCAGATTCATCATCTGTGACTCCTTCTTCTCTAGTTTCTTGGACATAGTAACATTTGTTCTAATTTTTGTATCTGTTAGGGTTTAGTTTTGAAAACCTCTCTGGACATCTTGAGGCAAAATGACCAATCTTATTACAAGAAAAACATTTGAGTGGCAATTTTCCTTCATACTTACTGGATCCTGTTGGCAATCTTTAGGCAAGAAGAGCTTCAAGATCAACAGTTTCAATTTCAACATCTTCAAGATCCTTCCTTGTCTTCATGAATCTATTTGATCTTGTAGAGGAGCTTTCACCTGGATCATATCTTTGTTTTCCATATACACTGGCCTTAAATGCAGATTCAGACTTGGGAAGAGAATCACCAAACTCACTTAATTCAAAAGCTAAAATTTTGCCAACTAGATGATCTCTTGTAACTTCTAAGATAGTCTTGATCTCCTCTATAGCAGCAACCTTATGTTTGTATGAATTAGGTAAAGATTTGAGCACTTTTGATACAATATCTGATTCTTCCAAAGTTCCACCAGCACACCTGATACCACACACAAATTCATTTATCTTTTACATGTAGATTGTGATGTTTTTGTTGGAAACAAGGCAGATAACTGAGAGGGATAAAATCAACACACATAACACAATGATTTTTACATGGAAAACCCTGTTAAGGGAAAAACCATGGGGTGACTAACCTAAGATTGTATTCTCTGTTAAAAGAACAAAGGAGTACAAAATGGCACTTGCCAATTAGGGCTCACTGCTCGAGCACACTGCTCATAAGAGGCACATTGCCTATAAGAGACTCACTATCTACAGAACTTACAGAAGGTAATCATGTGTTTGAATTGATGAGAAGCATCTACAAATGCAAGAGTTCAGTTCCAGTTAGGCATAATACACTGATTTTGATGCACTTCATTCTTCCTCTATTTTAGTATTGTTGCTCTGTCACATACCGGAATTGATTTACTGCTTTCACAATTATCCCTACTTTTCTTCACACTTTATTTCATAACTTGTATATTCCACACCTCTACATACTGGAATCCATCTGGTATATATATCTGTATCAAGGATTTCATCAACTTTCTAGTCGGCAACAAGAACACTCAAGATATTTACAAGTTACTGATCTGTTGGCTGAATCCATGCTTGATTTGTTATGTGTACCAAAAGCATAGGCATAGATATCATTAATCATGTCGGCCAACAATGTATAATCCCCCAAATAGCTTGATCAACACATTTTACTCATCTGAATTGAAGTCTAATGCTCTGTCGGTCAGTTCTTTCTCTATCTGCTCTACCTGTCTAGAACCCAACACTCAGATGCTCATATCTTTTTCATGCTTTTTCACCAGAGGCTAAATCTCTAGAATATAGTAGTCATGATACCCCTCTTGACTTATCCAAGTCCACAACTTGCTGAGTAACACCATCTGAGAGATCCGAACCTGATTGTCGACCCTTGTTACATACTCTGTTCTTGTTCACCGAATCAAAACAATCTTCAATCTGACTTCCTGTATAGGCATACTATGTACTACGGATGTGTGGGATAGACTTTGTTGCCATCAATGACAACACTCATGAAGCCACACAGTGTCTCTTGCCAACAATCTCCCCCTTTGGCATTGATGGCAACACTTAGTGAAAAATGGCTAAGTGTCGCAGTAACTCCCCCTTGGTTGATGCTCTGTCTTTTATACTGTTTTACCAGAGCTCCCCCTTAGATGGATTCCACATTTTTCACTACTCCTCACTCCCCCTTTGCTATTAATGGCAAAGGGCGTAGCGTAATCCACATACCAAAATTTTACAAAACTTAACCTATACATGGTCGCATAAGTATATATATGTTATACTTACATATACTTAAGTATATCCACAAAAGTGGCCTTCAACTGTACAAATTTTGTGGCCCAGCTCTGCTTCATCTTGTCCCAAATGGAGATGTGACCACTCAATAAAAATGCATATGCTTCTGCCTTTCTTAAATCTGCTGGATCACTAGTCCAGGCTATGGTCTGAGCATTTGTCAAGGCCTCATGCATTGCCTCTAAATTAGGGATAATTATCCATCTAAGTTCACTCATTCTGTTTATTATATCCTTCTTTTCTTTGTTTAGCCTCTTTATTTCATTTATGATGACAATGGCCTGGCATTCTCCATTCATTAAAGAGGTAGTAAGGCGATCAAAATTCTGAGATAAACTTGACAGTTTACCTTCTTGTTCTTTCACCTTCTTTTCAATACCGTCTGTCACTTTGGGCCAAGATAGACAAAATTTATACATGTCCCCACCATCTTTAAGAGCATTTTCAAGGCTCTTTATTCCAATGTCTAGGGTCCTCCTATCATTAGCAATGAGTCCCTGTACTTCAGTGAATCTTTTTCCCAAAAACTCCTTCCGGACCTTTACTTCTGCTAATTTTTCTAGAGATTCAAAGTGAGTGCTAACAGAATTTACCAAAGATTTCAGGTTACCAGATGGTGAGGTCGAAGGATCCTTTTGGAATGATGGCATGATCTTCTCCAGCATCCCAGATGCAATCTCCAACAATTCACAGTCCTCCATGTGAGATTTCAAGAGTTTTTCTTTTGCTTTGTCTTGAGTAAAAGATGTTATTTTCATTGTCTGAACCAGAGAGAGTCAAAATTTAGTGGCCCTTGAAATAACTCAGGTTCATCTATCTCCATCATTTCTTTGTTTAAGAAGTTCTTCACTGCCTCTACAGTGTCTCTTGCTGGTGAATGAGTCTTCTTTAGGATATCAGAATAGTCATCATTTGTCTTTTCTGCTTGTTCTTCTTCTTTTCCCTTAACCTCTTCTTCTTGAATCACCTTCTCTTCTCTTCTATCTTCTCCTTCAGCTTCAGAGTGTGGATTGTCTACAATCGGATCCGGAGAAGAGATGTCACCGGAGTTTGTTTCTTCATGAACTTCCTCTTCCGAAATAGAGGAATCCAAGTCCTTATACTTTTCTTTATCTGTCTCTTTTGATCCTTCTACATCAGAAGATTCTTCATTGGTTACATTTAATCCTTCAACATCTATGGTAGAAGGTTCTTCAACTGATTCCCCTTTAATAGGAAGATTGAATCTTTTGAAAGCATTCCGAAGGATATCTTTTGTCTCACTTGCTATTTGGTTAGTTTCTCCAAGCATAAGTTTATTCATTCTTGCCTTACTCCAGAACTCATCCTTACAATCCTTAAAAATCATGTCCATTTGTTTTGGAGTGATAGAAGGATAAAGCTAAATCATTATCTGTTCCCGAATCTCTAGGTCATTTGCCTTTGCATTCTCTTTTCTCAGTTCAAGTACCTTTTCTAGACTCTTGGGAATTAATGATATAATTTCAATAAAAACTTTATTGTAAATATTCAAGTACCTGACAGTAGCTTCTTCCAAAATCCTCTTGTCAGTATCACTGTATTCATCATAGAATTCTATTACTGGCTGCAAGTTCCCATCCACAGTAACTACCTTGATGATGTCATCAATGGAAAGAGTGGGCTTTTTAATAAATTCTTCTGCCTTTTCTTCCTTATTTTTACTAGCAGAGAATTCCCCGAATGTTTTCTTCTTCTTCATTTTCTTGATTTCTTCATCAAATTTTGTTTCTTCATCATCTTTGAGGCTTGTATATGACCTTGTGGCTTTGGTCTTTGTCCTCTTTTCTCCTTTCCCAGATGTCTTGACTTCCGATTTGGTGGTCCTTGAGATTTTAAGAGTGGCAGGTGCAGAGCTCTTGGAAGATCTAGTCCGAGAGGAGGCTTGTCCTAGAACATCTCCTTTCTTTGCTTCTTGTTTTTCTTTCTTAGCCCTTTCCATTTTCTCTCTATTTGCATCTACTGCCTCTTTTGATAAGCCAAATCTTTTGGCAATTTCTTCAACTTCCCTTCTTACTTTCCTTTTTATCTCTGGTTTCCTTTTTAACTTCCCTTCTTGAAAGGTGCCAAACCTTTTGCTTCAGGGTCCTTAGGCTAGCTCAACAGGTGTTGAATATGTAGCTCCAAGATTTTTTCATCGACCTCATATCCCATAGGCATTATCCACATAGTCCTTGGCTCAACTGCCTCCATTAGGCATTGATCAGTGTCAACCATGAAGCACACTGTGTCCTTGTATTTCTCAACTATGGATTGAGGTATCCTCTCTCTGGCTTGCATCATGCTTTGGAAGTTCTTAAAATAACCCTAGAGAATTATGTTCTAAGCTTTAGCATCACCAAGTCAATACATATAATCTCTAATTTGGATTGCAACCGGTTTATCATTTTGTCAAACCCAACCACTAGATCCAGGTAGCTCATTCATATAGTAGAAGAATAGAAATAGTATTAGACAACCATATTTGAAGGAATTATTCTTATCCTTTTTGATCTTCTGTAGGTTTTCTAATAGTTGATTTAGGAGAAGATCACACAGGTCATAATCTGCATCTTCCCTCAACATCTGATATGCTGCATATATTGTAGTCCCGGACACATAATTTTCCTTGCTTGAATGATATATTTTGTAGCTAATTATCATTGAGGCAAACTTGATATTCGGATTAGTGATGTCATCTATGGTCATTGCTCTTTTGTCAAATTTAGATCTGGTGGCTTCAGTTACTGTCTGGTTCTTGACAGATTTAAGTGTAGGTAACCCACCAGAAGAATGCAGTCCAGTCACTTCCTTGATGGCATCTTTAGTTATCTTGAAGGGCCTCATTAACCACATGAAATTATCATGCATCCTGCTTAAGACATACCGAACCCAATCATCTTCTGTAAAATAGGGAAAGTGTATGCAATGTTCGAAGTGTTTATCCCAGAGGGCCTTGTATTGAGGTTTGAGTTCAAAACTCTCATTTATTAGCTATTTGTGATAGATGTCCATCAATTTTGAGTCTCCAAATTCATCAATGTTGGCATGGATATAGACCCTAACATCTTCTACGTGCAATACCCCATGCAGAATGCTAGAAAATGCATCTAAAGGATCAACTTCTAGAGATTTATAGGGGTGTTTCTTGAATTTAGGATGCGGCCTATCAGTGATCTTTACAACCATTGGAGTAGCCATCTTGTAAAAGATTCAGAGAGATTTTTAGAATGGAAATACCTTTTTACGCTTTTAGGGTTTGAAATAGGAGCTGAAGCAAATCGTTGGTTGAATTTGATTTTCCAGTTGATCTTGAGTGAATTATGAAACTTTGTTGCAGAGCTCTTCTTTTCTTCTTTTCGAATGTAAATGTACAAATAATGAGTGAATGAACCCTTTTATCCTTGCGCAAACCCTAATTTCCTTTTGTAATAAATGCACAACATAAGTTATCCTGTTGCCCTATTTTGAGAGAGATCTTCTCGAATAACTGTGCTAAACTTAGAATCATTGTCAGTGAGGATTGAAAATGTATCTTCTTTTCTTCAATCATGCCATGGGTCCGCAGATCAAAGTATTTCAATTTTGAATCATACCGGATCTATCTATGAAAATCCTGCTTTACTGAAGTGCTATCAGAACCAGATTAACTTGAGCAGTTAAACTCTTGCAAAACTCCATGTGGATCTTTCATATTTTTACTGAAGGTTATGTAGATGTTTTTCTGAGAACCCTTTAATCTGTAGCATTCCATGTGCCGAATTTAGGCACTAGTTGACTGGATGGGGGAATTTGTTTTTCTCTGTGACTCCCCCTGAGCCAGAGATCATCTACTTAGTTTCTGGAAGGAATATCAGCACCGGATTCTGGTGCAGATCCATCCCCAATATTTTATGTACTCTTCTTCACCCAAATCTTGCTCATCTCCTTCTGAACTTCATCTACATTCACTTTACCTTTACCCTTATCTTGTTTTTTATTATGTTGCACCGGACCCTTTTTATCTTGATTTTTACTTCTGCAGAATTTGGCAATATGACTAGATCTATTGCAATTGTAACAGACAACATTTCTTTACATATTTAATTGATATCCTCTTGATCTGCATTGATTAGCCATATGTCCCATTCTATTGCATGCAAAGCATCTACCATTGAATGAATTGTTTATTTGCATATTTCTGCATTCATGAGATTTGTGACTATACCTTTTGTAATTGAAACATTGTCTGGAGAAGGATGGATTAGTCTGATTCATTCTCCTTCTGCACTAAGTTGCTTTATGACCGGAATTGTTGCAATTAAAGAAGTATCCATTGAAGGATGGATATCTTTGAGCATTTGGTTGCATTACTAGAGGTCTTCTAGGCTTGTTTCTTTGATTTCCTGATCCAAAGTTCTTTTGATCGATCCGGAGCTTTCACCTTTCTCATATCCCAAGCCACGCTTATCATCTACCCTCTTTTGGCTTTCAAGAAGAACTTCAAGTTGGGACTAGCTTATCTTGAATTTCTCTTTGTATTCATTTGTTGTTTGAAGATCTCGTTTAAGAGTGTCTATTTGATTCTCAAGTTGTTCTTCATTATCTCTAGCTTCTTCAAGATTAGATTCAAGATGCCTGATTATTCTATCCATTTTGTGGTAGTCCTCTATCTTCTCCTTGAGGGATTGTTTTAGATTATCTTCAATTTTCCTTTTTTCTTCAATTTCTTGGGTGAATCTCATAACCCCTGATTCCATTTCATGCCTTACCATAATGACCTCTTTTGATAGCTTCTCACATAGCTTATTTTTCTCATTTAGATCTTCATTAGTATCATTGTCTTCACTCTGATTGGCTAATTTTTGAAGTAATTCCTTTCTCTTTTTCACAGAGATACTAAGTTTTTCTTTTAGCTCATTTATGAAATCATCAGCTTGTTTGAGTCTTTCTCTCAAATTATTGACTTCAGAATGGGATTGTTCAAGATCATCTAGGGCAGACTGAAGTTGTTCCTTCATACCATATATATCCATTGAGATTCCCAGATCTTCCTCAAGCTATTAGGCTTTGTTCAGAGGAACTTAGCTCTGATACCAATTGTTGGAAACAAGGCAGATAACTGAGAGGGGGGGTGAATCAGTTATCTCAAAATTTCCTTAACTTTCTTTTCTTTTGTTATCTTAATAATTAGTGCAGTATCAAATCATATAAACATATGTGATCATAAGAGCAGAAATAAAATCAACACACATAACACAATGATTTTTACGTGGAAAACCCTATTAAGGGAAAAACCACGGGGTGACTAACCCAAGATTGTATTCTTTGTTAAAAGAATAAAGGAGTACAAAATGACACTTGCCAATTAGGGCTCACTGCCCGAGCACACTGCTCACAAGAGGCACACTGCCTACAAGAGTCTCACTATCTACAAAACTTACATAAGGTAATCAGGTGTTTGAACTAATGAGAAGCAGCTACAAATGCAAGAGTTCAGTTCTGGTTAGGCACAATACACTGATTTGATGCACTTCATTCATCCTCTATTTTAATACTATTGCTCTGTCACATACTGGACTTGATTTGCTACTTTCACACTTATCCCTGCTTTTCTTCACACTTTATTACATAACTTGTATATTCCACACCTCTACATACTGGAATCCATCTGGTATATATATCTACATCAAGGATTTCATCAACTTTCTAGTCGGCAACAAGAACACTCAAGATATTTACAAGTTACTGATCTGTCGGCTGAATCCATGCTTGATTTGTGATGTGTATCAAAAGCATAGGCATAGAAGTCATTAATCATGTCGGCTAACAATGTATAATCCCCCAAATAGCTTGATCAACACCTTTTATTCATTCGGATTGAAGTCTAATGCTCTGCCGGTCAGTTCTTTCTCTGTCTACTCTACCTGTCTGGTACCCAACACTCAGATGCTCATATCTTTTTCATGCTTTATCACCGGAGGCTAAATCTCTGGAATATAGTATTCATGATACCCCTCTTGACTTATCCAAGTCCGCAACTTGTTGAGTTACACCATTTGAGAGATCCGGACCTGATTATTGACCCTTGTTACATACTCTATTCTTGTTCACCAGATCAAAACAATCTTCAATCTGACTTCCAGTATAGGCATACTATGTACTGCGGATGTGTGGGATAGACTTTGTTGCCATCAATGACAACACTCATGAAGCCACACAGTGTCTCTTGCCATCAGTTTTCATCTTCACTCATCCTCAGAGTTTCAAATTTTCCTCTTAGACTTTGCAACATGGCACATTTGACATATTTATCGCCTTCATATAGATTCTCCAACTTTTTCTAGATTTCATAAGCAATTTTTAGACCAAAGACATTTGTCATTTCTGAATCAGTCAGGGCACTCAACAAGGCTTCTTTAGCTTGAAGGTTATTTTCAGCATCTTTGACTTGATCTGGAGTTGAAGGACCTTTCTCCAGAGGTTTATAGTCAACACTGGTTATCGGCCAATAGACATCGCCCATGCATTGCAAATGGCAATCCATGTGATTCTTCCAAACAAAATAATTTGTTCCATCAAATCTCAGACTATCCTTCTTGTAGGTCGACATCCTAGATCTCCTCAAGTGGTCAGGCTTTTATAAGAGGATCTGGCTCTAATACCAATTGTTGGAATTAGACTGAACAACTGAGAGGGGGGGTGAATCAGTTGTCACACAATATAAACTTTTTCTACTTTTAACCTTCTTTATTATCTTACTACCAGATTAATGATGTAAACATTAAAGCATAGATCAACAACATATGAGTAGAAACATAATCAACACACTTGACACCAAGATTTTGACGTGGAAACCCGGTTAAGGGAAAAACCACGGTGGGGGTTAACCCACAAAGATTTGTACCCTATTAAAAGTATTTTAGAAAAATAGAAGGCACATGCCTTTGGGTGCAGTGCCCAGAGCTCACTACTCAAAAGAGAGGGTCACTGCCTACATAATTTATTTAGAACAGAAAGAATTAACTAAGAAATAGTATCTACTTCATGCCTAGTTCAGTTTCAATGAATGCTCAAGAACTTCAGCTTTGCCCCAATTTCTTCTTCACACTCTATACTTGTCTCACTCCTTTTCTTCTCTGGTCTACTTCTGATCCTTTATTCAGATTTAATCTATTTTTGCTCAAGGATGATTTTTAACAACTCTTCAACAAGTATTTATACACTTCATCAATCTTGGAATGATCAACAAGGTCGGCCAAACTTAACACAGATCTTTACACTGTCAGCCAATCATAGTTGAGACTTGAATCTTCCTCTACTAACATGCCATGCTTCATAAAATGATCTTTAGATCATCCACAACATGCTAGGAACATTCAATCGGCCAAGGCTGGGAAGAACAACAACTTCAAAGAAGAGATCTTCAATAACAAGCTCAAACTCCAATGCAGACCTCCAACGTAGTAGCCACATGATCCAAAGACTTCCACAAGCACATTGAACTCACTAATAACATCCACTCTAAACCAAATTACCAGAATCATTTGTATCTTCCTCCAGAACCTCAAGAACACTGTTTGTCATGACTGTCAAACTAGAAGGATGGCTTGCGGACCTCCAAACCACAAACAACTGGAGTTGATGATACACACTGACTTCCCAAACATGCCTTTAGATTCGTAGATCATAATGTTTCACTGTGGAGCAATCCGGACAAACTTATTGTCACTTTATCTCTTCTGAATACTGCAAGATCTGGTTCTATTCAAATGACCATAACTTCTTTAAATCTTCATACGGACTTCTCAATTCTTGACTGGAGCAGCCTCTAATGATCCTCTATATAGCCATAAGGTCCGCAAACCTTGAGTCTTCATTAATTTTCTCAATATTCTCAACATTCCATTCTCCTGAATAGGCAACAAAATAAGGCATAGTTGACACCAATGACAACAAGAATATGTTGACATCAATGACAACACCGCTTAGGCACATATTTGCAACATGGTTGGATTTGTGTGGTTTGATTGGTTTGATTTGATTAAGGTTGAATCATTAAATTTGATGGGTAAATGGGATCACTTGATCAAGGGTGAGTTTAGTGAATGATAGGGTGTGGTAATGATGAAAATGTGTTAATGTGAAATGGTCATTTGATCACAAAGCTAAGGTCCAAGTGGATGTTATGGGTGATGATTTTGTGAAAATGGAGATGACCTAATGAATGTATAATTTTCTAATGTCAAATGTGAAGGTGATTTCATGATTTCAGGGATGTGGTGGATGGTTATATGGTCTGTCAAAATTTGGTTCAATGTTTGGTTTTGAATTCAAAAGGAGCTACTCTCAGATTTTTGAAATTTTAGGTGCAGGTGTTGAGACATAAGCCACATGCAATGACAAACAGTTTCTGGGTGCTATGAGGCGGGACACAGGTGTTGATCTAATGTCATGGATGCTAATAGGAATGTTAAGGGCACTGACAAATAGGGTAAAATTTTAGACATTCAACACAGGTACTAAGACTAACTGTAAGGGTGCTAAAGTATGTTTTTCCTAAGTGTGGTATAAAATCATAGGCGCTAAACTGTCATAGGCGCTAAAATTCAGGTCATAGGCACTGAGAGATAGGCACAGGCACTAAAGTGGTATGTTTTGCAATTTGGATGTGTTTTATGGACAACTTTTGGCAAGAGATGTAAATAATCAAACACAATGGTTGTTTTTGACACTTTGGGAATAAGGCTCTATAGCTTTCATAGGTTTCGCTCAAAGAAGACACGCCAAGCACTTGATCAAAAACCTAAATTAGTCAAGTGGGAGTGACATATCTTGTTGATCTCATGAAATGGATGTGGGTCAATGATCTAGACAATACCTAGAGTTGGGCCTATAGTATTGTAATACACATATATAAACAATGTATGAAGGGGCTTCTGCAAATAGGCAAACTCGCTGAGAGTTGTATATTACTCACAAAATTGCTTTATTCACTTCCAATTGAAAATATATACATTTGTACAGAATATGAAAGGTCTATCCTTGGAGTTCAAAATAAACAATTGGAAGGTGAGAAAACTATTCACAAAATTCAAATTTTCAAAAAAATTATGAAATTTGGGTTCCCCAACTTGGTAGGGTCATAACTCCTACCCATTTGGTTGGAATTTGGACTTTTCTAAATCGTTGGAAAGATCTGCAAGAGAATTAGTTTGAGTTTCTTCAAACCATTCTTATGGCTACCATCCTAAGCAACCGATGAAAGTCTTGAGGCCCAATTCTGCTCCGAAGGCCTCCAAAAATGTGATTTACTGAGATGTAGAAAATACTAAAAAATTAGATTTTTGATATTTTCCAGTTTCATCCTTGCAGATGCCACCCAAATGCTTTTGGACCTTTGTCAGATCAATGCTTCCCCCTTGAGAGGCAATGGGACCCATTGCATCTATGTTTTGCAACAATTGAGGGAACTATTTTTCAATTTGATCCCTGGTGAACCACTTGCCTTGATGAGGAAACGTACCTGCCTGAACCACACGGTAAAGAGGGATATGTTGCCTCTTTAGTGTCTTGAATAAAACATCATTGATCTGATTAGTTGTGAGTAGAACAGTGGTGTCTGGATTCAATTTTGTATTGCTGATATGTTCTACAACTTTTGAGGTATTCAACAATGGTGGAAAATATGGACGCAACAACTCAACATTGAAAACAGGGTGTAGTCCAAGAAAAGATGGCAGATTGAGCTCAAAAGCATTCTCACCTATCTTCTTGGTGATGGTATATGGTCCATATTGAATGGGATGGAGTTTCCTATGTGGCCCTTGAAGTCTCTCTTTTTGAAGGTGAAGCCATACCTTGTCCACACCATGAAATTGATGAGGTATACGATGCTAATCATGCTTGTCCTAATATTTTTGATTAGTGTGTTGCAGTATCTCCTAAACTTGCTACTAGATATGGAGGATCTTCTCAACAAACTTTGAAGCCTTATCTACTTCCTTCTCAGCATGTGGTGATGGATCACATAACATAGCTGGTATTGCTACATTGGTTGGAGCCAATGGTTGATACCCAAGACATACTTCAAATAGGCTATGCCATATGGAATCATGCTAGGAATGCTTGTAGCTATGTTGTACATATGGTAAGGTGTCATCCCAAATGCGAGGATGTTTTGAATGATACATCTGTAAAATATGAATAATCATTTGATTCACCACCTTAATTTGCCCGTCCGTTTGAGGGTGGAATGCAGTAGACTTTGTCAGCTTGGTATCCATCATGTCCCAGAGTGATGTCCAAAAGTTGGTAACAAATCTAATGTCCTTGTAAAAAATGATACTCTATGGTAGACCAAAATGGACCCAAACATTTTCAAAGAAAAGCTTGGCAGTTTCTTGTGCAAAGATCCCCTTCTTGCAAGTTACCATTATGGCCATTTCTGAGAATCTATCTACCACCACATATACATGGTCATACCCATGTTTTGTAGAAGGTAGACCAGACATGAAATCCATTGAAACTAATTGCCAAGGTTTATTAGGGATGGGAAGAGGTGTATATATTCCTTGCTTATGATTGGCAGGCTTTGCAATGGCACAAGCTGTGCATGCTCGGATGTACAAAGTGACATCATGTCACAATTTGGGCCAATAGAAATACTTTTGAAGTACAACAATAGTTTCTCCTTTCCAAAATGTCCTACAACACGGTTGTAGAGTGCCTCCCATGTTATATTTTTTCACTCCTTAGGTGGAACACATATGTGTCCCATGTGACAGAGAATACCATCCTGCAAGTAGAAGTCAGGGACTTGTTTACCTTCTATTAGCCTATTGTAAATGTCAACAAAATTAGCATCTGTACCATATAACTGAGGCCATTTTTTGTTTGGTGGCCACAAGCATCTAATACCACTGTTAAAGCTTAGATTGGAGGTCTACTCAAGCAGTCTACAACTTTATTACTACTTTCTTTCATTTGGAAAATATTGAGGTGGAGCTGTTGCAAGTAGGTAGCCCATCTTTGATGCCTATCATTCTATATCTTCCCTTGCGTCTACAGGAATTATAGAGGTTTGTGGTTTTTGTGGATTATAGTCTCCTTCCACAAGATATAGTGTTTCTATTGTTTGCAGGCCTAAAAAATGACATACAATTCCTTGTCATATGTGGGATACCTCTGCACTATATCGAAGAAAGTTGCACTATAATAGGCAACTAGATGCCCATGTTGCATGAGCACTACCCCAAGTGCATAATCTGATGCATATTTCTCAATTTCAAAAGATTGCTACAAATCTAGAAGTGTCAATACTGATGCAAAACATAACCTCCTTTTCAATTCTGTGAATGCTTTTTGTTGTGCCTCTTTCCAATAGAGTTTTTCTCTTATTCCTCCCCTGAGTGCATGATTCATAGACCATGCCAAGTGTGAAAATCCAAGCGGGAACCTCCAATAGAAGTTAGCAAACCCTAGAAAACTATGAAGTTCTATGAGAGTTTTGGGAGATGGCAAATCTTTGATAACTTGTATCTTTTTAGGGTCCACACGAACACCCATTATGTCCACAATGTATCCCAAGTATTGAATACTCTCCATACCAAATGAACACTTATTTTTGTTAGCATAGAGTTTTTGTTGTTGCAGGGTTGAGAGTAATTGTTGAACATGCTGCAAATGGTCACCCCATGTATTGTTGAAGATGAGTATGTCATCCAAGTACACAACAACAAAATAATCAGTGAATGGCCTACGAACATCATTCATCATCCTCATTAAAGTAGTAAGAGTGTTAGTAAGACCAAAAGGAATGTCTATTCACTCGAACAAACCCTCCTTAGATTTGAAGCCAGTCTTCCACACATATGCTAGATCAATTGGCACTTGGTAGTACCCAAACTTCAAGTCAATTTTGGTGAAAAACTTAGCCCCTCTGAGTTGGTCTAGCAAATCATCAATGCAAGGGAGTGGGTATTGGTTCTTTATGGTGATCTTGTTGAGAACTCGATAATCGATGCAAAGTCACCATGTCCCATCCTTTTTCTTGGCAAGAATAATTGAGCTTCCACATGGTGAGGCACTTGGGTGAATGTGTCCTTTTTGAATCAACTCTTGGATCTGTCGCTTTATTTCATCATTCTCCAAAATTAACCATATGTATAGTGGCCATTTGGTAATGGTGTCCCTGGAATTAGATCAATTGGATGCTTGACTTGATAGAGAAGTGGTACCCCTACTGGTGAATTGAATACATCTTCATATGTTGATAATATCTCATCCATCTATTTTTGTTGAGTGGTAGTGGTGACCATTTTATCATGGGTGTTGGCTACAACTAACCTCTTTCCCTTAGGTGGAACCATTAATAGAAAAAATGTTCCAGTATGAGCAATTAAATGTTTACATTGTTTTGCAGTAATCGAAGATACTAGTTGTGCAGGAGTTACCTCAGGTATCTGATACTTCTTTTTGCCCAGCTTGAGAATGACACTACATGGTCTGTACTCATATACACCATGATGCTTATACATATATGGTTGCCCCAACAATACATCACATACATCCAAAGGTGCCAGACCACATATCACTTCATATTTGAATGGTTTGATGGAATAAGGTAAATGACATTGCTTATTCACCTAAATGTCTCATCCTTGGCTTAGCCATCCCATATGATATGGTTGTGGATGAGGTGTGGTCACAGGTTCAATCTTTTAACAGTCTCAACAAAGATCAAATTCTTTTGACTTCCACTATCAACAATGAAATGGAGAGCCTTTCCATTTACCCACATTTATGAATGGAATAAACATTCCTCATCTTTACAAGGCATAACGTTGGCAATGGCAACTATGGCATATGGATCAACTTCAATTATTTGGTCATCATCCTTTTGCTCGAAAGGGTCTGTAGGCAATGATTCAGGGTCAACCTCCTTTTGATATAACCCTGCAATCAACATTTTGGCAGTTCGACAATCCTTGGTGTTATGTCAGGGGATTTTATGAAATTCACACCACATCCTCTTTCCACTCTTGTTTTTTGTTGATGATGCTTGTGAGGAGAAATCCTTAGTTGTCTTCTTTCCCATGAATTTTCTGCCACCTTCATTCTTAGATTTTTTATTTGAAAAATAATCTTTCTTCCCCCTTTGTTTGAAATTTTCCTCAATCTTCACTGCATACTTGTAGGCAGTCCTCAAGGTCTCAATATTAAGAAAATCCATCTTTGTTTGGATATAACAATGAAGCTCACTATGGTACTTTAGAATTTGATGTTTCTCTATATCAATGATGCCAAGCTTTATTGAAAGAGCATGGAACATATTAGTGTAGTCTTGAATAGATTGATCCTTCTTCTATCGAAGCAACTCCCACTCCATATATTTGTCCTCATATGAATTTTTAGGATAATATTCTTCTTTGATGTGTTCCATAAACTCTCCCCAAGTGGTATTATCATCTACTACCACATCAAACTCTGCACCATTGGGGTTTTCTCTAGATAATAGTCTATTCTCCCATGATTGTTTTACATGACGCTCAACAGGTTGAGGAGAGAAAATACTATTTCTCACCATCAGAGAAGTGCTTCACAAAAAATATCTTTCCAATTTTTACAACCAATCATCAACAGCATCTGCATTGATTTTCCCTTCAAATTTTGGAATATCAAAATTTACCTGCACCTTGAAAGGAGTATGACCACCAAATGATAGTTCGCCTATGTTTTGTTGCTGATTACCTCAATTTTGTTGTAGTAGACAAGAAAACTGACTCATCATCTCCTCACATTGTTTTTCAAAGCTTCTTCAACCATCGCCTTGAAAGGATCTGATTGATCACCTTGGTCTTCCATCTTCAGTCAAGTGCATCTCAAAGGGAGATAGTCTGATGGGTCGTGTGTCTTCAATCCTAACTTTTGATAACATGATCGCATGTGATGTAACATACAAGAGTGAACAAGATCTGATACCACTGATCTAGACAATACCTAGTGTTGGGCCTTTAGTATTGTAATACACATATATAAACAATGTATGAAGGAGTCTCTGCAAGTAGGCAAACTCAATGGGAGTTGTATATTGCTCAGAAAACTGCTTTATTCATTTCTGGTTCAAAATATATACATTCGTACAGAATATGAAAGGTCACCTTATCTTTGGAATTCAAAATGAACAATTGGAAGGTGACAAAACTATTTACAAAATTTAAATTTTCAAAAAAATTATGAAATTTGGGTTCCCCAACTTGGTAGGGTCATAACTCCTAGCCATTTGGTCAGAATTTGGACTTTTCTAAATCATTCTAGAAAGATCTCTAAGATAACTAGTTTGATTTCTTTGAACTATCCCTATTGCTACCGTCCTAAGCAACTAATGAAAGTATTGAGGCCTAATTCTGCTTCGAAGGCCTCTGAAAATGCGATTTAGTAAGATGTAGAAAATACTAAAAAATTAGATTTTTGATATTTTCCAGTTTCAGCCTCACATATGCTACCCAAATGCTCCTGGACCTTTGTCGGATCAATCAATCTCAACACAAAATAGAGAATTGATTCCCACCCCCATTAATACCATAATGCTATAGCTTGGATAGATAGGGAATATATGGTCATGTACCACCATATACCCCTTACCTTGGAGACTTTCATCTTGCCCAAATTAGACCCTATCTCAAGTATAATAGTACATGTGAGCTTCTTCCTATCCTACTGTAGTGGTGCACCACAAGATATGATAGTTGAAGGTATTAGTCTAGGTTCAACAAGGATTCTAAGGAGTCCCCTATATACACAAGGTACGTGGGACCCAAACTATGAACAAGATTCAAACAACGACATGCCACAAATGTCACCAAACTAATTCTTGGCTGACCAAAGGTCTTGATGATTAATTTAGACCTAGTGGGTTCACCATTAAGGTAAATCTTTCACTCTCCCTTCATTATATAGCCCATCGATATGCGTGGTTGAGGTCATCCCTAGGGGTGATGAAATACCCTAGAAGGCTTCCTAAAGGGAAGGAATGTCACTCACTTTTGATCCCCAAGATCACATGAAGCACAAGGGGAGAGCATATGTGAAGTAACACCCTAGGAGTTAACATTAAACAAAGAGAGTGAAAGAAGGATTTTGATCCCCAAGATCACCCAAAGGTGTGAGGGGGGAGCATACACCTCCTAGCACTCCAAGACAAAGCAAACAAAGTTAATTCCCTCTACCTTAATTTAGTGCCTAAACTTAGTGATGAAAATGAAAAATTTGACTAGCAAGGATGAAAAACCACACATTTGTAGTTTTAAGATGATCCTAGATAGTCGATGGATTACAAAAGGTTAGCCCAAAAATATGTTAGCTAAAAAAACCAAATTGAACAGACATTGGCACCGACAGAAACTGCATAGGCACCATCAAAAAACACAAACACCACCCACAAACATAGGTGCTAAGATTTATGACACATACACTAAATCAAAATATGCAGGTGTTGATACAAACTAGACAATAATGTAGAAATGAATAGGTGCTAAAGCAAAACCTAGGCACTAACCACTAAGTTACAAGCACTAATCTAGAAGAAAGTGTGCAAAAAATTAGAAATTATACTTGAGTGTAGGGGCGATGAACCCAGTCCTATAATTAGCTTTTAACCTACAAAACAAAGTATTAAATCTGCAAAACAACTTGTTACAAGATGTTAGAAATGTAAAATCAAACCAACTAAAGCCTTTAGATATGAAAATTTAAAGCACAAATTAGTTGGAACACTATTTAGATACAGGCGCTAACTAGTAGAATGTTGGCATTGAACCACATAAAACCTACAAAAATAAAGCACTGTCAGACACAGGTGCTAATGTGAATGACGTAGGCACTGATGCAGACATAGGTGCTGAAGCAGGAGGCGTAGGTGCTAATATGTAAGCATATGTGTGAATGTAACCTGCACAACAACAACAAACAAGAAGCTCACAAAATACAAGTTAGATTAGGTGGTGGGGTTGTTGAACACAATTAGATACTAAGAGGGGGGGCTAAATTAGTATTCAAACAAATCTCAAACCCTCTGGAGCAAATAAAAACTTAAACTTTACAACACTGACAAAAAACATAAAAGATCAACACAATTCACGACACCACATAACACCAGATGAACATGGAAAACCCCAAAGGGAAAAAACCATGGTGAGAAAAGCTATTAGGAGCTACTGTCCTAATCCAATATCACAATTACAACTTTGTTTTAGGGCTACAACTCAAGGAAGCTACTACTCCTTGAAAAAAGGTTTTAAGGGTCACTCCTAAGGAAGCTACAACTCTCTATAGACTTTGTTTTAAAGGAAGAAACTACTCTTGAAAATGAGAACAAACTCAAAAAATATTATAGCATGACAATCCTTCTACTATCTGAAACTGACAATGAAGCTCACTCCTTTTGTATGATTGCTCTTATGCTTTGACAACTTCTGCAACTTCTTCAAATGTCTCCTCTGCATCTTACTGACTCATTACTTTCAACCTTCAAGAAGTTTTGCCTTTGGATCACTGCCTCCAACAATCAGTCAGGCACACTCTTCACTTCTCTTTTGTCTCAAAAATATGTTCAATATGAATCTAGATAGGATCTATCACTTCTGCTCTTCTCTTTCAGTTGAACATCATAATGCATTACACATCCATATTCTACTTCTCACATTTACACTCACAATCATACTCCACCTAGATCAACTAGGTTTACAATATATACATGATATTAAATTGATTACATTACATGTCTGCCAAAGACAAAAATAATATTACAATTACAAGTTGGCTAGAGATCAAACAACATGAAATGTGTAGAGGGAAAGCCCTAACATGAATTACACTCAACACCAGGAAGATGAACATGCCTTGCAGATTTCAACACATGCTTAACCTAGTCCTAAACATTCTTCACAGCATCATCTTTCAACAAATATCATTTGCATGCTTCGTACAATTGAAATAGGTCAGTCTTAAGCAAGAAGATATGAGGTTTGTTGCATATCGGCCATTATAACTTGGTGGTACTCATGGATGATTGAACATCACTTGTGCTTCTCCCAGATGAGTTGGCATGACCCCTACAACATCTCCAAACACTCCTTGAACTCCACATAGAAAAAACTTTATGCCACACACCTTCAGCATGCCTCAGTCAGCTAGGCAAAAGCATAACCCAGCTACACCATCATTTCGGACCACATCTTATTCTAGAGAAACCAAAAAACATCTTGTAGAGCAACAAGAAACATCACAAGATCATTAGGATCATTCTCCACCAACTAATTCATCACTTCATACAGCAACAAGTTGGCGCAAGCCAACAAATACTAAAACTAGCCACCGAACAATACAATCATGCACTCTGTCACTTACAACTTTCTCTGTGGAGAGAAAAATGATATAAAACTATGAATGTAGCACCTTTACAACATACTAAACTTAACTTCTAAACCGCATGACCATATCTACAAATGCGGAGGAATGCGGAACATTCTCCCAACTAGTCTTCCAAGCAACTTCCTGCAACAACCTTCACCAACATTTAGAGACCAGAGCCTCCTTGTAGCAACATATTCTTCCTTAGGAGCAACAGGAGAGAGCATACAACATGCTACAGGCCATGAACAACATCTTCTCAACATCAACATTACTTCTAATCATCATCTTAATGCTTCTAATTCTCATCTTAATATGATATCATCTCTGCTGACAACAAGCATACTCAGTACAACCTTAATTGACATTAAAGAAGGCATAACATCCAACCATGAACATCAAAACATAATTGTTAGCATACCATAATAGTATAACATCAACATAAGCATCCAAGATGAGTGTTGACATCAATGACAACCTTAGGTAGCATATGCACAACAATCTCCCCCTTTGGCATTGATGGCAACACACACCTACTCATTTTCCCCTTTTGACATCGAGGACAAAGGGAAACTACTTCTCCCCCTTAGGGCACAAAATCTCCTTTCCAACCTTCTCCCCTTTGAAGTACATACACTCCTTGAATAAACTAACATGCTCCCCCTATCAGCAACAACCACTACCTGCCCCCCTTGAGAGGTAGCCACTATCAGTCTAGGAAAAAGATATAGCATGAATTGCTCCCCCTAGATAGATGCACCAACTATGCATCTAGCAAGAAGGAGGGGCAACTACCCCTAACTTCTATCGGAGATACTCAAAAGTATCCTTTGCAAGAGCCTTTGTGAAAATATCTGTAATCTGATCCTTTGTTGGAACATATTCCAACTTCACTTCTTTATCTGTAATTTTTTCTCTCAAATAGTGATACCTGATTAATATATGCTTGGTTCTAGAATGCATCACTGGATTCCTAGAAATATTGATAGCACTAGTATTATCACACAAAATAGGAATAGATTCATCATACTGTATCTTGATATCCTTCAATGTTTGCTTCATCCACAACACTTGTGTACAATAAGATGTTGCAGAAATATACTCTACCTCTACAGTTGATAAAGATACCGAATCTTGTTTCTTACTATGCCATGAAACCAATATGCTTCCTAAAAAGAAATCACCACGACTTGTACTTCTTCTATCATCAACACAACTAGCCCAATCAACATCAGTGTAAGCACTTAGATCAAAATAATTACCTCTTGGATACCATAAGCCATAATCTGGAGTTCCCTTCAAGTATCTAAATATTCTTTTTACTACTTTCTCATGAGTTTGCTTAGGATGAGCTTGATATCTGGTAACCAAGCATATTGCATGCATAATATCAGGTCTAGAAGCAGTTAAGTACAGTAATCCTCCAATCATAGATCTATAAAGAGTCTGATCAACCTTAGGTGACTCATCAACCTTGCTCAAGTGACAACCAGTGACCATAGGAGTACTTATTGGTTTGGAATCCCCCATGCCAAATTTCTTCAACATCTCTCTAACATACTTAGCCTAAGAAATAAAGATACCATCATCTAGTTGGGAAATTTGAAGCCCAAGGAAGAAAGACATCTCACCAATATTATCACTCCACCAAAGATGATGTCATCGACATATACAAAAACTATCAAAATCTTGTCTCCCTATTCCTTAATGTAAAGATTACTATCTATAGTACCTTTCTTAAAACCTTGCTAAAGTAAGTACTTATCCAACCAAGCATACCAAGCTCTAGGAGCTTGCTTGAGTCCATACAAAGCTTTCTTGAGTCTACACACCATGTCCAGATCTTCTGATAGCTGGAAACTATTCGGTTGCTCAACGTAGACCTCTTCCTCTAAATCACCATTCAAGAAGGCTGACTTGGCATCCATGTGATAGACCTTGAAGTTCTTGTGAGCAGTAAAGGCAAGAAACATCTTGATTGCCTCTATCCTGGCTACCGGAGCAAAAGTCTCCTCAAAATCAATACCTTCAACTTGTAAATAAAAATTACACACCAATCTTGCTTTGTTCCTCACAACTTTACCATCTTCATTTAGTTTGTTCCGAAACACCCACTTTGTTCCTCTAACATTCTTATTAGCTGGTCTAGAAAGCAGTTCCCATGTCTGATTCTTTTCTATCTAATTCAATTCTTCTTCCATTGTGTTCAACCATCCATAATCTTTGCTAGCATCAGCAAAGGTTTTGGGCTCTACCTTTGACAACAAGCACAAATTCACTTTCTCACTTGCTTTTGCAATCCTTCTCTTGGTCTGCACACCTTCATTCTTATCCCCAATGATCTGATCTGCTGAATGATTCCTCTAAAAATACTTTGCTAGAGTCTTAAGGATCTGTTCTTATTCTTGCTTCTTCTCTTCTTTCTCCTCTTCTTCTTCTTCAATGTATGGAGGTATATCAGATCGTAAATCTCTGGTTGTTGTGAGATATGACACAAAACTTTATCTACCTTAACATTTGTGCTTTCAATCATCTTTCCCAATCTCTTCTTGTAGCATCTATAGGCCTTGCTTCTAGTTGAGTAACCAAGAAAAATCCCTTCGTCAGACATCGAATCAAACTTTCCAAGGTCTTCTTCATCTCTCATGATGTAGCATTTATTGCCAAAAATCTTGAAATATCTGACAATGGGAGGTCTTCCATACCATGGGTCATAAGGGGTTTTAGTTCTATTGACCCTCAATTGTACTATTTTAAGCAGGTAGAAAATAGTGTGAACTGCTTCCTTCCAATACATATTAGGTAGATCTGCATCTTTCAACATTGCCCTAGCCGTCTCTTGCATCGTCCTATTCTTCCTCTCCACTACCCCATTCTACTGAGGGGTCCTAGGAGCAAACAAATGTCTCCTAATACCATGGTCTTCACAAAAATTTTCAAATTCATTTGTAGTGAACTCACCTCCTCTATCAGTTCTTAAGCATTTGATCTTAGCATCCATTTCATTCTCAACTATTGCTTTGAAAATTTTAAACTTATCAAAGGCTTCTAACTTTTCTCTTGAAAAAGTAACCCAAGTCATTCTAAAGTAATCATCAATAAGCAACATGAAAACCTTTCACCTTGTTGACTTTTTGTTCTTGTAGGGCCACATAGGTTAGTGTGAATCAGCTCCAAAGGTATTATAGAAGAATACTTCTTGCTCTTGAAATTTTCCTTTGTCTGCTTTTCCATTTGACATACCTCACATAATGTGTTTGTAGGCTTGGTTATCTTAGGCATATCTCTCACTGCATGAGTAGAACTGATCTTTACCATATTGTCAAAGTTAATGTGTCCCATTTGCTTGTGCCACAACCAACATTCACCAGATTGAGCCAATAAACAAGTTCTTCCATTTACCTCCTTTAGATGATAGATATCTCCATATGTCTTAATACATTCCACAACTAGTCTTCCGGATCCTACCTTCTTGATCTCATAACCTTTGGCATGAAATGTAAGATTGTATCCTTTACTACACATATGACTGACACTGAGGAGATTGTGCTTTGGCCCTTTAACATAGAGGACATCCTCAGTCTTGTTCTTTCCATCAATGGTTATAGCACCCTTTCCACAAATTTGTGTTGACTCTTCACTACCAAACTTAATAGCTCCACCATTCCACTTCTTAAGGCTGATAAACTTCTCCTTGTCACCAATCATGTGGTTAGAGCAACCACTGTCAATTACACAAGCGTTTGCTTCTTCTTTTGCATGAAAGGCAGTCCACACAACCATTGATTTTTCATTATCTTTGTTAGCCTGCAAGGTGTCAAACTTTTTACATTTTTCAATATCACCCTTTTTGTCACCAACTTTCAAAGCCATGAAAAGTGTTTCATCATTTGAATCATGGTGCAGGAGCATCATAGACATCAGGGTTTTGGTTAGATTTACAAGTAGTTGTTTGGTTAAATAAGGTCTATAAGACCATCTTCAATGTTGTCTAAGGCTTGAATGCCATTCTTGTAATGGACTCTGTCCAAATAGCTAATTTCCTCTATTGTCTTGTTACAAGTCCTAGTTAGGACAGTCTTGTAATTGTTGGTAGTTTGAAAGAGTCATTTAGATTTCTATAGGTTAGTCATGTTTTTAAGCCTTTTAAAGGCATATCTAAGGTTTAGAAGTTTGTTAACACCTTGTCAAAGATTAAATCACATATCAAAAAGCATTTAAACCAAAAAAAAGCTAAAAATGCAGTCAAGAAAAAGATAGTTTCTAAAAACAGTTTCAAAGGGTACAGTTAAAACTCAAGAAAGAAATCAATGGTGGGGCAGTTTCTTGGACCCCCAAATGACCTCATGCAAATAATGAGGCTTATTTTAAGCCAAGAAAGGCTCATTGTAAAGGATATATTTGGTGGAATTGAAAGAGAGAAAGAACACTATTTTTTCTGCTTTTTTCCTATTTTTCTGTTTTCCCTTCATTGTTCTCTGAGAAATCCATACCTGTACGGAATAGTCTTGGCATGATTTTGTTATGAAATGAGAGGAGACCGAAGTACCTTTGATTTAAAGCTGATTGGAGGTCTTGACATTGGACTGGAAGGGAGAAATCTTTGTTATACCAAAACTACTTTTTAGCTGCAAATTCGTTGTTTTTCTGTGTTTTCCTTGCTGTTCACCAGCCGTCCCTGTGATTGTACGGACTTGTTATTGCCAAAACTTGTGATGGATGGAAAGTGCTTTGAAGTACCTTTGATTTGAGTTTGGTTTGGTGTCTTGGAAATGATCTAGGTGAAAGATATAGCTGGCTTCCCCAAAACTATTTTTTAATTGTTGTCTCCAGGACTTATTCGCTATTTTCCTGAGAAATTCGTACTTGTACAGCCTGGAAGTGGATGGTGTTGGTGATGGCTGGTTAGGGTAGTGAGTTACCTATCCTGTGCATCTTGTTTGGGCTCTTGACATTACATTAGGAGGGAGAAATTGATTGTTTTCTGTTGACTGCCCAAAACTTTGATTTAGGGCTCCTCCTCAGTAGAACGATGGATCCACCCTCATCCCACTGATATTTTCTATTTTTGATCAGTGGGATGGAGTGTATTTGAGTTGTTTTAATGTCTTGTAGAGGCTATGAGGTAGGAGAATGATGTAATGTGGAAATTTCCATGTAAAAGGCCCATCAAGAGTCTTGTATTGGGAAGTAGGAAGAGGACAACAGCAATAGGTGATCAGTGACTGAGGAAGATGAATGTTGGTGAATGAAGGAGTGGAGATATGGTGAGGTGCCAATGATGCAAGATGCCCCTGGATCTAGCAATGATCCTATGATAAGGGATATGGAAAGGTTCTTTGAGGAATCAATCCTCTTTGTTTGTTGTTTGTTGTCTTTGACAGTCTTCATTGGAGACAGCCACCAGGGAAGAAGCTAGGTATGTTTGGCATATTTTTGGTTTGTTAAGAAAGATGTTAAATGTTTGGCAAGTTAATGATTTGGTTTGTTGGATGAGGTTGAGGGTGTCTTGATAGAGGCCACCATATGAAGGATATTGTGACTGTCAAGTAATGTTATGATTGTCTCAAGAAAGCATAGTTGTGATTGTTGTCCTGCTGTTCTTGATGCTCTGCATCATTTTTGGTATCAGAGCTAGCTAGTAGGTCCTTGAGGGAGTAAGGATCTTGTGAAGAAGATAAGAGTTTGTGAGAGAGTTGTGAAGATGCCTCCAAAGAACCAGATGGCAAGAGATAATGCTGAGTTGAGAGAAGCCTTACAGGCAAGAGAGAAAGAGCTGAGGGACAGAAGAGAACAGGATGTTGCCAGAGACAGAGAGCTGAGGCAAGTAAGAAGGGAGAATGCAACAATCTTGACAAGATTGGAAGCATTAGAGAAGAATCCAAGAAAGGATGAACAAGATGATTCAGAAGGAGATGAGGATGCTGATGAGAATCCTCTTGAGGATGAGTTAGATGCTGAAGAAAAGAAGTTTGTAAGATTGTTGAAGGTAGTCCAAGGAAGTGGAACTAAGGAAAACATAGAGCTACCTATCTATCAGGGGAAGATGGATAGTGAAGAAGTATTAGGGTGGATAGATGCCCTGGAAATTTTTTTTGAGTATGAGGAGATGAGTGATGAGAAAAAGATTAAGTTTGCAAAAACAAAACTGAGAGGAACAACACTTACCTGGTGGAGTAGTGTGCAGACATAGAGAATGGCTAGAGGTGCATCAAAAATCACTTCTTGGGGTAGGATGAAGGGCATGATGAAGGATCAGTTTCTTCCATTTGATTACTCCATTCAGACAAAGAGGATGAGGCAGAATCTGAAATAGAGGGACATGGATGTTATGTCCTATACTGAGCAATTTCATAAGCTTAGTATTAGAGGTGGGCTGGAAGATGAAGAAGAGGTGGCAAGGTACCTTAATGGGCTTAGGTATAACTTGCAGGATGAGATTGGTTTGTCAGTACCAAAATCACTTGGAGAGTGTTTTCAGTTAGCCATTAGGGCTAAAGAGAGAGTGAAGAGGAAGCAAGAAAGGCAAGGAGGTTATGGAAGAGGAAACAGAGGTAGGGGCAAACCTACTAGTGAAGTTTAGAACAGCAATGAGAAGGGTAAGGAGATTTCTACAGAACAGAGAGGTGGATATAGAGGTGGAGGTAGATTTGGATCAGGTAGAGGAGTGTTCACAGGCAGATGTTATCACTGCAATGAGTTGGGACACACATCTTTCAACTGTCCTAAGAAGGATGGTGTTGACAAGAGAAAGGATACAAAAGTTCACTTGGCACAAGAGGAGGAGAAGCCAGAAGAACTAGAAATGTCGTCAGCCTCTCCAATGATGGATGGAGAGATGCTCATGGTGGAAAGAGGTAAGATGCAGCAACCACCACAGATATCTATTTTCAGAACTAATTGTTTGAGCCATGGCAAGATATGCAAGTTGACTGTAGATTTAGGTTCTCATGATAACTTAGTTTCTTGGGAAATGGTGAATAAGTTGGGGTTGAAGACTTTTGATCACCCTAGTCCTTATAATGTCACTTGGGTGAGTCAAGAGCAGCAGGTAATGGTCACTAAGAAGGCTTATGTTGACTTCACAATTGGTCCATATCAGGACTATGTTTTGTGTGATGTTATTCCTATGACATGTGGGCATGTAATCTTGGGCAGACCATGGCAGTATTTGAGAAGGACTATTCATGATGGGTATACTAATACCTATGTAGTGCACAAAGATGGTAAGAAGTTCAAATTGATTCCTTTACCTTGTGAGGAGAAGAAGGAACAGGTTACAATTTGCTTTGGAAAGAAATTGAAGTTGAATGTGCAGGTTCAGGGTGATAGCACACAATAGACACAAATGCAACACAAGGTGGATGACAGTCCTAGAGAGCAGTAGACTTGAGACTTGAGTTATGTTAAGGTAGGGGACTTTGAGTATCCTATAAAGAGCCAGAAGAAGGAAGGCAAATAGCAGAAGGTACAGGGAGGAATGAATTAGAGCCTCCAGTTGAAAAGAGCTGAAGCATTGCAGCAGCAAGGTCCTAGGCAAGGACACCAAAACAAGTTTTATGGTACTAACACTATTTACAGGAGCCATGCAGGTTGGAGAAGGAGAAAGATAACTCTAGGAGAGTTCATGTTTCCTAGCCAGAGGAACATTCCAACATGAGTAGATCCCCTAACTCTTGGGACAAGAGTTTTCATCATGCCGGGGAGTATGGTGCAGGAGCATCATAGACATCAGGGTTTTGGTTAGATTTACAAGTAGTTGTTTGGTTAAATAAGGTCTATAAGACCATCTTCAATGTTGTCTAAGGCTTGAATGCCATTCTTGTAATGGACTATGTCCAAATAGCTAATTTCCTCTATTGTCTTGTTACAAGTCCTAGTTAGGACAGTCTTGTAATTGTTGGTAGTTTGAAAGAGTCATTTAGATTTCTATAGGTTAGTCATGTTTTTAATCCTTTTAAAGGCATGTCTAAGGTTTAGAAGTTTGTTAACACCTTGTCAAAGATTAAATCACATATCAAAAAGCATTTAAACCATAAAAAGCTGAAAATGCAGTCAAGAAAAAGACAGTTTCTAAAAATAGTTTCAAAGGCTGCAGTTAAAACTCAAGAAAGAAATCGATGGTGGGGTAGTTTCTTGGACCCCCAAATGACCTCATACAAATAATGAGGCTTATTTTAAGCCAATAAAGGTTCATTGTAAAGGATATATTCGGTGGAATTGAAAGAGAGAAAGAACACTATTTTTTCTGCTTTTTTCCTAGTTTTTTGTTTTCCCTTCACTGTTCTCTGAGAAATCCATACCTGTACGGAATAGTCTTGGCATGAGTTTGTTATGAAATGAGAGGAGACTGAAGTACCTTTGATTTAAAGCTGATTGGAGGTCTTGACATTGGACTGGAAGGGAGAAATCTCTGTTATACCAAAATTGCTTTTTAGCTGCAAATTCGCTGTTTTTCTGTGTTTTCCTTGCTGTTCACCAGCCGTACCCGCAATTGTACGGACTTGTTATTGCCAAAACTTGTGATGGATGGAAATTGATTTGAAGTACCTTTGATTTGAGCCTGGTTTGGTGTCTTGGAAATGATCTAGGTGAAAGATATAGCTGGCTTCCCCAAAACTATTTTTTAATTGCTGTCTCCATGAGTTATTCGCTGTTTTCTTGAGAAATCTATATTTGTACGGCTTGGAAGTGGATGGTGCTAGTGATGGCTGGTTAGGGTAGTGAGTTACCTATCCTATGCATCTTGTTTGGGCTCTTGACATTACATTAGGAGGGATAAATTGACTGTTTTCTGTTGATTGCCCAAAACTCTTATTTAGGGCTCCTCCTGAGTAGAACGATGGGTCCACCCTCATCCCACTGATCTTTTCTATTTTTGATCAGTGGGATGGAGTGTATTTGAGTCATTTCAATGTCTTGTAGAGGCTATGAGGTAGGAGAACATTGTAATGTGGAAATTGCCATGTAAAAGGCCCATCAAGAGTCTTGTATTGGGAAGTAGGAAGAGGACAGCAGCAATAGGTGATCAGTGACTGAGGAAGATGAATGTTGGTGAATGAAGGAGTGGAGATATGGTGAGGTGCCAATGATGCAAGATGCCCCTAGATCTAGCAATGATCCTATGATAAGGGATATGGAAAGATTCTTTGAGGAATCAATCCTCTTTGTTTGTTATTTGTTGTTTTTGACAGTCTTCATTGGAGACAGCCACTAGGGAAGAAGCTAGGTATGTTTGGCATATTTTTGGTTTGTTAAGAAAGATGTTAAATGTCTGGCAAGTTAATTATTTGGTTTGTTGGATGAGGTTGAGGGTGTCTTGATAGAGGCCACCATATGAAGGATATTGTGACTGTCAAGTAATGTTATGATTGTCTCAAGAAAGCATAGTTGTGACTGTTGTCCTACTGTCCTTGATGCTCTGCATCAAATCATCATGATCCTCATCTTCTGAAGAACAACTATTCTCCATGGCATACATACTTCTTTTGGACTTCTCTCTTTTGTTGCTATCCTTTGATTCTTTAAAAGGACATTTAGAGGCAAAATGACCAATTTTACCACAATTGAAGCATTTGAAGGGTAACTTAGCTCTGTATTTGTCAGTGCCCTTCTTCAATTTTCTCACAAAGTATGCTTCCACCTCATCAAGTTCACCGTCTTGATTAGTTGTTTCAAATTATGCCTTCTTACTGACTTTGAATGTTGCTTCCTTCTTTGGAGCCCCTTTGTCAAATTCTCTCATTTCAAAGGCCATGAGAGTACCAAACAATTGATCTATTGTATAGTGATCCAAGTCTTGAGATTCCTCAATAGTAGATACCTTATGACTATAAGATTTAGGAAGAGATCTCAAAACCTTATTCACAATCTCATCTTCTTTCACTGTTCCACCAAGACCTTTGATGCCATTAACTACTTCATCCACTTGGAGCATATAAATAGAAATGTCTTCATCTTCTGTCATCCTCAAGGTCTCAAATTTTCTCTTGAAGATTTGCATCTTGCTTTGCTTCACTTTAGTATCTCCTTCATAAATACTGCTAAGTTTTACCCAAACATCCTTAGTAGATTTGTAATTCATTATCTTCAGAAGTTCTAAATCATCTAGCCCACTCATGATAGCATTCTTTGCCTTGGCATTGTTATCATACAACTTGATCTCATCTGGATCTGTAGGATCATCAACAGGAGCAGTGTAACCATCCTTAATAGATTGCCAAACACCAAACCCTAGAGAAGATAGACAGCCTTCCATCCTTAGCTTCCAAAAGGAGTAATTTGTTCCATCAAACATAGGTGCCTTGTAAGATCCATTATGAGCCATCCTGGACCTTCCTCAAATGGTTAAGCTCCTTCTTAGGAACTTGGCTCTGATACCAATTGTTGAACACACCCGGATACTAAGAGGGGGGGTGAATCAATGTTCAAACAAATCTCAAACCCTCCGGAGCAAATTAAAACTTAAACTTTATAGCATTAAAAGAAACATAAAATATCAACACAATGCACAACACAACATAACACCAAATGTATGTGGAAAACCCCAAAGGGGAAAAACCACTATGAGAAAAGCTGCTAGGAGCTATTGTCCTAATCTAGCGTCACAAAAGAATCACAATTACAACTTTGTTTTAGGGTTGCAACCCAAGGAAGATACTACTCCCTGAAGAAAGGTTTTAGGGTCACTTTGAAGGAAGCTACAACTCCTGCAAACTTTGTTTTAAGGCTTCAACCCAATGAACAAACTACTCCTTGAACTAAGAAAAAACACAGAAAATATTATAGCATGATAGTCCTACTATCTGAAACTGACAATGAAGCTCACTCCTTTTGATGATTGCAATTCTAATTTTTCACTCCTCTTTTGATGATTTCTCTTCTACTTTGACAACTTCTGCACCTTCTTCAAATGTCTTCTCTGCAGCTTACTAACTCATTGCTTTCAACCTTCAAGAAGTTTTGCCTTTGGCTCACTGCCTCCAGCAACCAGATAGGCACACTCTTCACTTCCCTTCTATCTCAAAAATATGTTCAAGATGAATCCGAAAAGGATCTATCACTTCTACTCTTTCTCTTTCAGTTGCACATCATAATGAATTACACATCCATATTCTACTTCTCACATTTACACTCGCAATCATACTCCACCTAGATCAACTAGGTTTACAATATATATATATATATATGATATTGTTGGCAATATGTACATAGTGTTGTCATTGAAGTCAACCCATAGTGATGTCTATCCACAATATGATGTAGAGTCAGCATGATGTTTAGAATATTGGCAAGGTATGTTGTAGAAGCAGAAAAGATGGCAGAATATGTTGCAAATGCAGAGTCAGCATTACTCAAGTCTAGAATAATGAATTGTAAGCATCTTACCTTCTGAAGTTCATATTGAACTTCCTCATACTTGTTATGCACTCATAAGTGTCCTTTAGGAGGTTGTGGAGCAGTGGTATTCTTATTTTCTCATCCAAGTATTTTTAAGAAAATTGTCTAAGGTATGAACAAAGTATTTTCCAAGAGAGGGGATTAGTAATTTGCTCTACATTGCTCCGCATTGCAACATATTGGCTTGTGGTTCTAGAATAAGCGTTATGAGTCTTCAAGGAGTCTAATTCCCAAATTTCAACTCTTAACTCCTTCTGCAGTGAAAGTTAGAAGCAACAGAGTACCAGACTGTGCAGACAGAGCTTGGAGTTGCAGAGATCAAATTAGAATGTTCCGCATTTCACCACATTTCATCTTTTTTGCATACAGTCTTTAGGATATGATCAGTAGTAGTTGAAGTTAACTCTATCCAAATTTTAGAGTGTATGATGTTCCACAAGTACCATTTCTTATGAACAATTGGTTGTTTCTTGCTTTATCTTCACTAGCATATGTGTCCAGACCTGATCTAAGTGACTTGGTGATTGAGCGGTGACTATTCATATGGATGGTAGAATTATAAGGGTGATTGAAGGGTGTGCCAACCTATTTTGATGAATTTCTTGTTATGTTTCATCTCCGCAAGTGCATATGGTGATGTTTTGAAGTGTGCATAGGCCAACTTACCACAAGCTACATGTTTCATCCTTTTGGCCGACCTAATCAATGTTTTGAAGTATTGTGGAGGATATTTATTGAAGATCAAATTCATTTTGTGAGGTGTAGATGTGAATGTGAAAATAGTAGAGCAGAGTACAAGATATGGAGTGTACAAAATTAGTTTGAAGACATGTATTGAGTAGAGAAAGTAGACTACATTATCAACATAAGACAGATGTCTACTTTGCAACGGTCCATATATTTATTCTTGTAAATCCAATTGCAGTGAGAAGGATATTCAGGGAGTAGCAGCTTCCTTGGGTTCTACCCTAAATCAAATTTGTAATATAGGGAGTAGTAGCTTCCTTGGGTTACAGCCCAAAAACAAAGTTGTAACTTTTTACAGTGAGCATAATATATTTTGAGCTAACACTCACCATGGTTTTTCCCTATTTTAGTGTTTTCCATGTAAAAATCTTGGTGTTCTTGTGTTAATTCTTGTGGTGCATAATTTAATTTCTGTTCTCTAAGTAATTCAGTTTTACCTGCAAATATCTACTTAAGTTTTAGTGTGTGTTGATTCACCCCCAGTCTCAGCACCTCATTGTGTTCAACAATTGGTATCAAAGCCAAGTGCCTTTGAGAAGCCTAATAGTTGAGGTAGATCTTGCACTTGAACACATGGAATCTAAAGTTATGGACAATGATGTATTTGTACCAGAACTAGATTTAGAAGCTATGGAACCTAAAGGTTGGGATCTTGAAGGGTGTGAAGTAGACCTTGAGGGAGAACTCAAGTCATCCCTTGATAAATTGGATGAAGCAAGAGAATGAAATTTAGAATATGAAGACATGCTTGAAAAAGAAATAGGGACAATTGACAAATTGAAGACAAAGGCCAAAGAATCAAAAGAAGAAATTAGCAAAATGAAAACTCTAATAGAAGGAGATAAAGTAGGTGACATAAAGCTCAAGGAGGCAAAAGAAATGATCTCAAATTTGAAAGTCATGGTTGAAGAAGAAAAGAGGATTGAAGATTGCTTAAATATCAAGCTCTATGAGAAATTAGCCGAATGTTCAAAACTTGAAGAACTTGTCACTTTAAGTAAAGAACTAGAAAAGGCAAAAGAATAGATTGACAAAGGACTAAAACTGAAAGGAGGATCTGAAATCCTTGATGAAATAATTAACTCTCAAAAGCCAGCTAAAGAAAAATTAGGCCTTGGTTTTGAAAAGGGGAAGAGTCCTATGATCAATGCCTCTATAAATTTATATGATAACTTCCAATCAGGAGGAAAGTCTGGAATAAAGAAGGAAGAGACCTACACTGAATATCCTAAGAAGAATGCATTTACAAAAGAAGATGAATTCACTCCTTTCTGAAGACAAAGGAAGAATATGAAGAATTTCAGGAAGCCTGCACCTAAACAAACTGCTCGTATTAGGTATCCTCAAAGTTTCAATGGTAATTGTTATGCTTGTAATAAATTTAGTCACAAATCTATAGATTGTAGAAGTAAGATGAATCAAAATGTTGTAAGGTGTTATACTTGCAATAAGGCTGGTCATAAAGTTGTTGAATGTAGGAGTAAGTTAAGTCAGAATCCTATAAGGTGTTATGCTTGCAATAAGATGGGACATAAGGCTAATGATTGCAGAAGTAAAACGTTAAGGAATAATAAGGATAATGCTCAACCCTTTCATAGATATTGTTATACTTGTAACAAGTTTGGCCACAAGGCAGCTAATTGCAGATCTAAGGTGAAGGCAGCTCAACAATCAAATTTCACTTGTCATAAGTGCAATCAAACAAGGCACTTTGGAAGGAATGTAAGGCCTGATCCTCAAAAGAAAGTTGATATTTCTCAACAAAAGAAGGAAATGAGAAAAGTATGGAAGAAGAAAGATGAGAATGAGGTGAAGAATGAGTCTGTGTCAGCTTCTAGTGTAGATGTTTCCTCCAGAAACTAGATGAATAGCTTTGGCTCAGGGGGAGTTTTAACAAAAAATCCTTAAACCCCTGCCAAATATATGGTGCTGATGCTTTTAGCACATCGGTACATGTGTAGACCAACATTATTGATTTGTTGAAGGTATTTCCAGTATGATATATCTTGCTACAGAGATGCACAGAGTGATTGAAGGTGACTGTGTCAACACAGTGAAGGTTTGCCAGCATTTTGACCTAACTCTATTCACTACAATTAATGCACTTTAGGTCTTCAGAAAAGTGTTTATATTTGATTTTGCATATGAGTAAGTCATTTGTAATCAAGCATTTGAAAAGTGAAGAGCAAAGCAGAAGCGATTTGAAGAGATCCAGAGCTATTGTGTGAAACCCTACCAAGAAATTCAAAGGTATTTTTCATTTCCTACTAAAATCCTAGTTTTAGAAGTGATTCATAATGTTTACCCCACAAGTAATTGATGTCTTGGAAGGGCCAAGACCTAAGTTCAAGAAGCACTCCTACAAATATATGGAGACAAATTCAGAAGGCGCATTTTCAAAAGTTCCCTATGGCGTAATGTATACTGAGGACGTGCGAATCTACATCCATGTAAAATTGGATGAATATTATCATATAAAGATAAAGGAGATATGGGTTAATGAACTAACTGGAGATGATTTTGACTTGAAACCTGAATTTGAGGGTTTGACTGAAAAGAAGCTAGATGTATGGAACAATTTTCCAAATTTCTGTTACGAGGATGATTGGATTAAGTATGTGTTGAGCCATATTCATGACAAGTTCATGTGGTTGGAGATGCCACATATGATTAATAAGAAATCTATTAAGGTAGTTACTGTCTTATGCTCTATAGGAACTGTTTCGGCAATGAAGGTGGTGAAAAATGAGATGGTAATGAAACTTACTAGTGCAAAATTTGACAAGTGTGCCCTAACAGTGAATGACATAAATGATTTGGTGGTGAAATATGCTTCAATGGTAATTAGTTATAAGATATATTACTCTAACAGAGAGAACTCTGTGTTGACAACTGCTATACACACTACTCACTAGATGGTGAAAGAGGGTCTGGACATTGGTTTATGTGAGCTCCTAAGACAACAGTTGATGGAGAATCTATAGAAGACCAAGGATTCTCGGTACCCATTTTGCTATGGTACACTTACAATATGTTTACTATTTTACTTTCTTGGAGAGTTGCCTGGTACAAAGAATATTGTGTAGTTGAGCAACATTCCTATTGCATTTCAAATTTGTGATCACCTAAGAAGGATTGGAGACCTAGATACTCAAAAATCTATGCTATGGGGTTTCTTCAAGTCCTTTCAAGAGAGAATGCAAGATAGAGAAAGGATACCGGCAAATGTGGTTGAGAAATACAAGAAGGATATAATCTTTATGGTTACTAAAGATGAATGCATCATGGAAGCAGTGGAACCTAGAACAGTTTGTGTTCTGAAAATGGGTTATGAAGTAGTAGAAGATGTAGTCACAGGACTTGCAAAGATGATGTTAAGAAAACCAAGAGATCCTATAGTAGATAGGATTGGAACCTATGAATAAAATCCAGTGAAGTGCATTTAAAACAAAAGGAAAAGGAGATAATGAAAAATGATGAAAAGATGAAAACAAAGTTGGAAGAGATTGTTACACCAAAGAACCTTGCAGAGAAATCCATAGGCATACCTACTTCTCCAGAGAGTACTCCCAGCACAAGAAGGTCAGCAATGACCTCTACCACCTCTCCTACTATTCCAAAATCATCTGGAACCATGCCTACAAAGAAGAGAGCTGCATCTTGTACCTCTATACAACAAGAGCCTCCTAAGAGGAGAATAGTAAAAGAAAAGGTCAAAAGAGAAAAATATATAAGATATGAGGATGAAAAAGTAGAAAAAGGACCCCCATTGCTTCGGAAGAAGAAGAAGATGTCTCATGCCTCAAGAGAAGAGACAAGTACAAAGAAAGTAAAAGTTTTCTCTATTGAGACTGATAGTGAAGAGGAAGTTGAGAAGAAAAAGAAAGAAGAATCAATTAAAAGCAAAGGAAAAGGCAAGGGGAAGAAGAAGGACAAATCCCCTCCGGTAAGGGAACATAGCCCCTTAAAATTTGATGTTTTATTTAATAGTATTTTAGAATTTGGTCTCTTAGAGGAGACAACAAATATGTGCACTGAATCTAATAATTTAGACAAGGCCACCATTAAAGAAACTATTGTCAAATATATGGTTACATTTGACATCGGCCTAGACAAGATTGAGGACCAATTGCCTAATGATTTGAAAAATCTTTTAACTACAAGAAGCCAAGAAGCCATAGAAGAGGATGGAAAGATAAAGGCATTTGCCTTGGAGAAGACTGGCTCCTCATTTTTTGATGAAGATAGAGCAAAATTAGCTCAATTATATAACAAAGAATTTAGAACAAAACATAGAGTAAACATTATGATGAGAAGAGACAAAGAAGATATTGAGAGATTAAGGAATGAAACTCTGCAAAAGATAGAAGAACTGGCTAAAGGACTAAGAGTCCTTCCAGACAATGAAGAGAAATTGCAACATGATACAAATGTTCTAGAGAGGAATGAGCCTAATAATGCACAACAGGTGCATATGCCTGAAGAGGAGAATGTGGAAGAAGATTTGGGCTCAGATAATTCCCCTCCGGTGGTGGAAAATATTGTTGATGATAAGAAAAAGGAAGAAAAGACCCCAAAGAAAACATAAGCACCAAATACTAAAGACTTGCCTCCTCTTGACAACAAGAAATTTGCTGAAGAGGAGAAGAAGACTGAGGATTAATTCGGTGATAAAATAAAGGAAGAAGAAAATGCAAAAAATGATGGTGGATCCTTTGGAGATTCATTAAAGAGCCATTTGGACATGCAATTGCAATTTGAACCAGTGGTATCTATACAACTACTACAGCGTCCAATGCAATAGGGACAAGTTGACATTGTAAAGATCTCTCACTTACAGAACTCTAGCTTGGTGATGTATTTCGTGCCTCTGTACGGAAGGAGATTTTATCAACACACCAAAAGAGCACAAAACTGATTGAGGAAACAGTCAAAGTATTGAAAGAAGGCATCCCTGGAGCAACAATTGATGATTCTTTATCTGGTGTTGAAAAATTAAAGCTTTTATTAGATTCTTTCAAAGATTATTCTATCAAACTTGAAGAGAAGTTGGAAAAGGAAATGACAAAGAAGGTCAATGATGGAAGATTAACTGAAATATTTGACAAGTGCAGTATTGCACATGGCAAACTACAAGAGAACTTGAATGAGGTATAGAAAAGCTTGGAAGAAGCTAAAATTTTGTTTCAATTTTGTTTGAAATGACTTATCTCTACAAAGAGCATTAAGCACCAAATGGACTCAATAGAGTCACAGATTGCTTAGGCCTCTGGTGTTTATGATCCAGCTAGTGATGCAAATAGTGCAACAAGTATAGCAATTGAGAATCTGCATGGATAGTTTTTCTAGCTGCAAGAGCAAAATGAAAAGATTATTATACAATACTGTCATCTTAGAGATCTGGTGAGTACAAGACTTACCTCCTTGACTGGTGTAATTGCAAGTGCAGAAAAGATGGCACAAAAGGATCCGGTACCTAGCTCTCTGGATGAAGGAGAAGATCTCCTTGTTTAGTTTGAGATTCAGTGTTGTCTGCTTGCCTTTACCAAAAAGGACTGGGAAGTTGGAAAGAAGGATTGGGAGACACACCTTGTAAAATTGAAGGTGTCTTACAAGAGCATTCTGCCCTCCTCTAGTTGATATGTATACTTCTATTTTTCTTAAGCAATTTCTGATTTCTGTGTACATATGAGGAAGTATTAGAGTGTGCTGCAATACATTTTTGGTCAATTTTTACGAGTATCCCTAATATACATTATTTGAAAAGTGTTGAGTATAGAAGTGAAGCAGTAAGGGGGAGCTACTCTCATGTATATACATATATATTTGACAAAGGGGGAACAATTAGAATAGTTGAAGTAATTTTGAAAATCCTAACATTAAGACCCCTTTGCTCTTGATGTCAAAGGGGAAGAGAAGTAGAGATGTGTTGCCATCAATGACAAAGGGGGAGATTGTTGGCAATATGTATATAGTGTTGTCATTGATGTCAACCCATAGTGATGTCTATCCACAATATGATGTAGAGTCACATTATGTTTAGAATATTGGCAAGTTATGTTGCAGAAGCAGACAAGATGGTAGAGTATGTTGCAGATGCAGAGTCAACATTATTGAAGTCTGGAAGAACGACTTGTAAGCACCTTATCATCTAAAGTTCATATTTAACTTCCTCATACTTGGTATGCACTCATAAGTTTACTTTAGGAGGTTGTGGAGCAATGGTATTCTTATCTTTTCATCCAAGTTGTTTTGAGAAAATTGTCTAAAGCATGAACAGAGAATTTTTCCAAGACAGGGGATCAGTAATTTGTTCCTCATTTCTCCACATTGCAACATCTTGGCTTGCGGTTCTAGAATAAGCATTATGAGTCTTCAAGGAGTCTAATTCCAAAGTTTCAACTCTTAACTCCTTCCGAAGTGAAAGTTAGAAGCAACAGAGTACAAAACTATGCAGACATAGCTTGGAGTTGTAGAGATCAAATTGGAATGCTCTGCATTCCACCGCATTTGATCTTTTTGGCATGCGGTCTTTAAGAGATGATCATTAGTAGTTTAAGTTAACTCTATCCAAATTTTAGAGTGTTTGGTGTTTTGCAAGTACCATTTCTTATGAATAGTTGGTTGTTTCTTGCTTTATCTTCACTGGCATCTGTGTACAGACCCGATCTAAGTGACTTGGTGATTGAGCGATGATAGTTCATATGGATAGTAGAATTATAAGGGTTATTGAAGGGTGTGTCAACCTATTTTGTTGAAGTTCTTTTTATGTTTCATCTCCGCAAGTGCATATGGTGATGTTTTGAAGTGTGCATAGGTTGACTTACCACAAGCTACATGTTTCATCCTTTTGGCCGACCTAATCAATGTTTCGAAGTATTGCAGAGCATATTTATAGAAGACCAAATTCATTTTGTGAGGTGTAAACGTGAATGTGAAAATAACAAAGCAGAGTGCAAGATATGAAGTGTGCATAATCAGTTTGAAGATATGTATTGAGCAAAAAAAGAAGACTATTGCAGCAGTCCATATATTTATTCTTGTAAATCCAAGTGTAGTGAGCAGGATATTCAGGGAGTAGTAGCTTCCATGGGTTCTATCCTAAATCAAAGTTGTAATATAGGGAGTAGTAGCTTCCTTGGGTTGCAGCCCAAAAACAAAGTTGTAACTTTTTGCAGTGAGCATAATATATTGTGAGCTAACACTCACCGTGGTTTTTCCCTATTTTAGGACTTTCCATGTAAAAATCTTGGTGTTCTTGTGTTGATTTTTGTGGTGTATAATTTACTTTTTGTTCTCTAAGTAATTCAGTTTTATTTGCAAATATCTACTTAAGTTTTAGTGTGTGATGATTCACCCCCCTCTCAGCATCTCATTATGTTCAACAAATATTATATTGATTACATTACATGTTGTCCAAAGACAACAAGAATATTACAATTACAAGTTAACCATAGATCAAACAACATGAAATGTGTAGAGGGCAAGCCCTAACATGAATTACACTCAACACTAGGAAGACGAACATGCCTTGCAGATATCAACACATGCTTATCCTGGTCCTAAACATTCTTCATAGCATCAACCTTCAATTAATATCATCTGCATGCTTCACACAATTGAAATAGATCGACCTTAAGCAAGAAGATATGAGGTTTGTAGCATATCGGCCATTACAACTTGGTGGTACTCATGAAAGATCAAATATTACTTATGCTTCTCCCAGATGAGTCGACATGACCCATACAACATCTTCAAAAACTCCTTAAACTCCATACAACAAAAACATTATGCCGCACACCTTCAACATGCCTCAGTCGGCCAGGCAAAAGCATAATCCAACTACACCATCATTCTAGACCACAACATGTTCTGAAGAAACCATAAAACATCTTGTGGAGTAACAAGAAACATCACAAGGTCATCAAGATCATTCTCCACCAACCAATTCATTACTTCATACAACAACAAGTTGGCACAATCCAACAAATATTGAAACTAGCCACTAGACAATACAATCCTGCACTCTGTCACTTACAACTTTCTCTGTGGAGAGAAAAATGATATGAAACTTTGAATGTAGTACCTTTACAACATATTGAACTTAACTTCTGAACCACATGACCATATCTGCAAATGTGGAGGAATGCAGAGCATTCTCCCAACCAGTCTTCTAGGCAACTTCCTGCAACAACAACCTTCACCAACATCCAGAGACCAGAGCCACCTTGTAGCAACACATACTTCCTTAGGAATAACAGGAGAGAGAATAAAACATGCTATAGGCCATCAACAACATCTTCTCAACATCAACATTACTTCTAATCATCATATTAATGGTTCTAATTCTCATCGTAATGCTTCTAATTCTCATCTTAATATGATATCATCTCTGCTGACAACAAGCATACTCAATACAACCTTAATTGACATTAAACAAGGCATGACATCCAACCATGAACATTAGCAACATCATTGTTAGCACACCATCATAGTACAACATCAACATAAGCATCCAAGCTGAGTATTGACATCAATGACAACCACATTAGTGACAACCTTAGGTAGAATATGTGCAACAGGGGTCCCACTTGGAGTGCCAAAATGTATGCAATCAAATGTGAACTATGCTAAACAAGCTAGATTAAGTCTAACCTATTCAATTCACAATTAACTACAACCTCAAGATTGGACTAAAGAGCTAAGCATACAAACTACTCTAATTGCACCCTAATGACTATGTAAAAGCTCTTGATATGTCGTAATTGATTATGCTAATATGTTAATTGCTAGTATATGTTAAGTGCTCAAAGAGGCAAAATTTCCTTGAATTCAAAAGTGTTGAAAATGAGGGGGGTGAGCTCCAATTTATAAATTTTTGGAGGCCAAGATGGAGGGATAGGATTTGATTGATAGATCAAGGGCTCACATTTCTTGAGAGCTCTCAAGAAAGGAGAGGTGGACTAGTGTCAAATGGAGATTGCATGAGAGTGGAGCTCCAAGTTTCAAGGAAAGATCAAGGGTGGAAATTGCAATTTTGAATGGATGGATGGCTAGGATTGAGTAGGTGGATGAGGTAAGGACTCATTTATGAAAAGGTAAGGCTTGGATTTTGTGGATAATTTAAACTTAGGATGAGAGGACAAATGAAATTTAAAATTGGAGGAATAGTGCCACATGGAATTTAAAATTAGGTTGATAGTGACACATGGAATCGGTGAGAGGAAAAATGGGACAAATGGAATATTTTACCATGCTTCCAAAGTATCACTTCTCATGTACATGCGTGTACATAGAATGACAAGTGGACTTCTAGAAACATGGGAGATGTAATCCTAGGTTAATTTTAATTAAACCATGTGCACATGCTTAGGAGGAAATTAATAATGATTACCAAAATAATAAAAAATGGATAAAATGAGGAATTAAATAAATAGGTAAATTTATTTAATTTTAGGGAATGGATAGGAACTATAGTCTTTAGGATAAATATTTGATTTTTAGACTATAGTAGAGGAAAGCGGGGTGATTAGTGATTTTTGGTGAGAAAACGGGACGGGGAAATATTAATAATTTTTTTTTTTTAAATAATATATGTGACAAGTGGAATGGATAATTGTTCGATTTAGGTTGACCAATTATGTAGATGAGGTTGGAAAGTGTTGTGACGATTTTCAGGTGTCTACAAAAACAATCGTGGAGTTGAAGAAGCTCATGAAAGAATGTGATTAGATTACATCTAATATCTAAAGAGCAGATTGTTTAGCTTTTGATGTGGATATCCTTGGAGATGATGAAGAAAAGTTGGAGGATATCCACACAATTAAAAATAACTTCAAGGACATAATCTCAAAGGATCTTTTCAACAGAGACAATTAATTCTAGCACAATGAAGAAGATCAAAGAAATATCCTCCATCTTAATTGAATATCACGGTGATGTTTTAATCTTTCATGAGAGGATGAAAGATTTGAATGATACTCTAACAACCTAGAAGTTGTGATTGCTTAATACTACTATCCCTAGTGATAAGTAAATTGCCTCAACAATCAAGTAGTTCATAGTTTTCAAGGGCAAATCATCATCCAAGTAGTCATAGTCTCCAGAGTCTGAGGCTCTCAAAGAACAATGTTCAAATTATTATTTGGAGGGTTTACAATTATTTAGTTGTTTATTTTTTAAAAGAGTTTATAAATTAAGTCATTTTATATAACTTAATAAAGTGACATTATGTTTTTTAACTAAGGTTATAAAAATAATGACCTTTTAAAAAGTCATTAAGTTATAAACTAAAAGTGCTTTAAAGAAGTAGAACAAATGAAAACCTATATATATAAGGTTAATTGTAAATAAAGTGACTTTTTGATTCACATACATTAAACAAGAGTAGAGAAAGTCTTTATAACTTTTCTTTCTAGAATTCAATAAAGAATAACATTGTTGGTCTATGAGCCTATGTGTTAATCTTTATGTTGTAGGTTTTTTCTTATGCTAAATTTGTAGCTATTCTTTAAATATTTCTTGCCATACGTTGAATGCAATTAGTTATATTTAATATGTTGATTTACCTTATGCAAATGGGATATGCTAATGGTAGTTTTTGGATCTTTGAGTATGAAAACCTTAGATGAATGAATCTTTCTTATGTTAGATTGCATTCTTTCTTTTCAAACCCTAGTTGCATGTTTTCACTAATATCCATATTTTTGTGGGAATAAATCTTTGTGTTCCTCTTTTATAAATATTAATCACTTTTTTTTTAAAACTTAGTTATTGGCCCCGTGTCAACCACATCTGAGGTTTTTCTCTTTTTATACAGTTTTAGTTGTTTGCCTTTCCTACTTTTTGGTTAAAAGCATACCCCAAAAATTTCAAATCCTATCATATGAGGGAGTTTCCTCTCTCAAATGCAAAGGAATATTGTTAATTTAATAGCAATCTCTCCAACTATTGTAAACTTTGTCACTACCCATTGGGTGAGTCAAGAAAAATTTTTAGTCATAACCACAATGACAATTCTATTTACCAATAGATTTTTGGTGACTCTAATGGGGAGAGAAAGACCACATTATTTTATCAACAAGTTGCTACATATTTCTCTATGATTAAGTCTTCTAAAAATGCACTCATGACTATTCAAAGAAATGTTGGATCGGTATTGCAATTGAATATAAATTGGTGAGAAGTTGAGCAAGAAGACATTATAACTAATTTACGCACTCTTGCTTGGAGATATAGAAGATAGAATCAACAGTACCATCAAGTTGATCAAGAATTAAAATATGAAGAAGATTTGGCCTAGGAAATTAGAAGGGTAGCACATATAAATCCACTTGAAGGAAGATATTTAATGGTTGTTGAAAGGATTGTAGAAGTGCCTAGAAGAAATCAACCTAATCCTATGCATGTAGTCCAAAATAATCAACACTAACTCATATGTTTGTTTCTAAGAGGTATACAAGAGGTGATAGAAGCAAATGTTTAAGAGATCATATTTTTGACAATTTAGAAGAAGCCAACTTTTGGGAAAACAAGTAGGCCATCTTCACCTAATAGAACTATTTTTGCTTCTCCCATTTGTCAAGCATTAGTGTTACATGGTACAACTCTTCCACTTGTAATTTTTTAGCCTATTCCAAATTATGATTTGCCTCAAGGTTCAAGAAAGAACTAGCCCAAGTTTAGGGGTGATTGGAAGATCACCACTAATGAGCATATTAATGATTTGTTTGTTGCATGTGTTGTCCTAGGTGTACAGTGTGAAGACATGACAATCAAGGTAATTATATAATCATTAACTGATGTTGCAACCAAATGGTTCTACTACTTACCAACATGATCTATTGATTTTGGGTTGTAATAAAAAGAAAATTTGAAGATAGATTTAAAATTGCTAAAGATGAACACACCCTTTTGGCCCAATTGACTTAGTTGAAAAAGGAAATGCATGACCTAATGAGAGAGTTCGTCGCCAAGTTCAATAAAATTGTTAATAGAATAGAAGTAGAAAAGAGGCCCATGGTGAAGAATCAAAAGTGTTTCTTCATCAATACACAACCTCCAAATGTTAGTTTTCATCTAACGAGGGCAAGGGTGGTGATCTTGATGCTACTCAAGCCATGGCTATTAAAATTGAAGATGATCTTCTTACAATTGGTAAGTGGAAGAAGCAATTACAAATAGGTAAGAGCCCAACTACTACTTCCTCTGATCTAATAGTTTAGCAGTTAGCAAATGATCTTATTGCTTTCAAGAGATAAATGCCATGAATACAACAATAGCCTCTGTATCAAGATATACCTATAAAAGGCTATGTGCAACCTAATAATAAAATGTTAGGACTACCTAATCCTACACAGAGACATGCCTTAGAGGGGTTCACTACAAGTAGGAAAAATAATAATTCTATGTGCAATTTTCACTTGACAATAGATCATGATAGTGCCTCATTCCCATAAATGAAACTTTTCATGCAAATAACTACCATGGAGGAAGTAATTGAAGAAGAATCAATTGGGGAAGACATTATTGACTACTATGGTGACTCTATTATTCTCTTCTTCAAGTACAAGTTTGATTCACAAAGAGGAGGCGATGTTTTTACTTAATTAAGTAATCAATCATGGGTTGTATTCAATAGAAACTAACAAGCACATGTAACAAAAGAGTCTGGTAATCAAAAAAATCAGCAAGGTGGTGCTACTACCAGTAGTCCCAAATAAAAATTTTCAATAAATTATTCTTCCAACAAAGAAGTTCCAACTACATCAAATAACTGTTGGGATTAAAAAAATAGATGCACATGTTTCTTCTTCTTCTTTTTATTTTCCTAGAAATGAGCCATCACATTCCTTTGGCATTGTTGAACATTGTAAAAATACCAATGATCAAATTACCTAAGATAAATATCTAAGAATGAACCCTAGTGAGCTTGATCGACTTGTAAAATATGTAAAGAAATATTCTTCTTCTCCCTCTTCTTCTCTTGTTAATGTTTATGCCTTTGATCAAATCGTTGAATCTAAAATATTTGAAGTTCTATCTTCCAGCTTGTCTTCCAATAATAAAAAACCATGTTCCTCCTAGTTTGGATTAAAAACTAAATCCATTTTATGTCTCTTTATACAGTGTTGGTTATAAGTTAACCAATTCTATTATAGATTCTAGAGCATCAGACAATGTCATGCCAAAAAAATTTGCTTAAGCCCTTGGTCTTTCCCTTACAATCAAAATCGGAAAATGTTATTCCATGGAATCCAAATAGGTCCCTCTTATTGGGTAGATTAAAGACACCCAAGTAGCCCTTGCTACCTACCCCAATAAGATATTAAAGTTGACTATTCTAGTAGTAGACATCCCTACCAATTCTAGCATGTTTCTTAGCCATAGTTTTTGTAAAGATTTAGGTGGTGAGATATAAATAGACTAGTTTGATGCTTACATTCTTCTTGGTGGGAAGAAAGTTCATCTAGATCCTAAACCTAAAGTAAATTTTATTGTTCTCAGTGATCCTAAATCAGAAATATTATATGATGAGATAGGGCTTGAAACATATCTAATTTCTTCCACCTTTGGTGAAGAAGCTCCTAAAGTCACTTATCCAAATATATCTTCTAAACTCTATACTTGGTTTGATGGTAGTTTATCATCTTTAGGTTCTGAGGTAGGTGTCAAGTACTAATTTCACCTAACAATGATAAGTTTTCTTTATCTTACAAGTTAGAATTTAAAAACACTAACAATACAACAAAATATGAATCCCTGCTATTAGGTTTGGTTGCTGCTAAAGAGAAGGCCCAATTAAGAAGTTAAAATCCCTTGGGGATGTTGAGCTTATTTTCAAACACATTAGGAAATTCTTGACTATGAAAAATGATAAGCTCAAGCACTAGAGAAATAGGGTATGAGATAACATTAAGGATTTCAATGCATTTTGTATTGAAGCAATCCATAGAGCACAAAATTCCTAAGTTGATTCATTGGTTATTTTTGCATCTCTCTTTTGCTTCGCCCAAATTTCAAGCAAAATTCTTATAGAATTGAGCTCATCTATCACCCCAACATCCCTTACAATGCAAACCATTGGCAAGTATTTGAGAATCATAAATAGATCATAAAATTTCTTGAAAAGGCTAAGACCTTTTTTAATTTGTACTTTGAAGGTAGTTCCTTAGAGTGCAATGCGTTCATCCTTGATACCAAACATTCTACAAATCGAATAGCATATGAAATAATTTAGTTGAAAGGAAAAAAGATGTCAAAAGGTTTGGTTTTATTAGAAGACTTGTTTGATAGGCATGATAGATGTACAAAATGGAAAATTTAAAAATAAATTAAAACTTAAACTAAGTATGAAAGGATAAACATTAGTACAAAAAAGACCCTAAGATGGTTTGCATCGGAAAGTGTTGCACAATAAAAGAGATGGCATGATCGATAGAACTTTTAATTAAATATAAAGATGCATTTGCATGGTGTTATGATTATTTAAAAAAACTTCATGGATGGAAAGACACGACATCACATTCCCCTCAAGCCTAGAACTATTCTTTTCAGATAGAAGTAATGCCCATATAATCCCAAGATTGCTGATGCAATCTTTTAAGAGATTGATAAGATGCTTAAGGTAAGGATCATATACCCTATCCATCATTCCACTTAGAGAGCTAATATAGTACCCATGCAGAAGAAGAATGGTGAAATTAGAATCTATGTGGACTTCAAGAGTGTAAATCAGTTTTTGTTGAAAGATAACTATCCCTTGCCTACAATGGATCACATCTTGCAAATAGTATCTGGACTAGAAATGATGTCTATTATTGATGTATTTTTTGGGTATAATCAGATTAGCATGGCTCAAGAAGATCAGCACAAGATGACCTTCACAACACCTTGGGGTACCTTTGCCTATAACAACGTGCCTTTTGATCTCATCAATTAAGGGGCTAAATTTCAAATGATAATGGACTTGTCATTTGGTGATCTTAAAAATAAGATTACTTTTATTTATTTAGATGAATTATAGTGTTTACAAAGAAAGAGAAGACCACTTGAAGGATCTAGAACTTGTATTGCAGTGATGTAGACAACAAAGTATATCTTTGAACCCAAAGAAATCAATTTTTGGAGTTACAAAAGGGAAATTGTTGGGCCACATAGTATCCAAAGAGGGAATAAGAATTGATCCTAACATAGTTAAGAAAATTCAATAGCTCAGTCTCCCCTCTAGCAAAATGGGTGTAAGATCAATCTTTGAGAAAATTAATTTTTTGAGAAGATTTATCCCAAATTTTTTGAATAAATGAGGTACATTGTTGAAATGATGAAATAAAAGCAAGGTTTTAAGTGGAATGATGTAGGTAAATAAGCCTTTGAAGACATAAAAATAGTTTTATCTCAAGTGCCAGTGCTTGTCCAACCCGATTTCAATAAAGATTTCATTATTTACTATTATGATTTAGAACACACATTGTCTACCATTTTGCTACAATAAAATGATCAAGATTTAGAGTCCCCAATCTCCTTCATGAGAATTCCATTGAAAAAGCACAAGTTGAGTTACTCTCATGTTGAAAATAACATCTTCGTTATCGTAAAAGTAGTAAAACAAATTAGATTTTTTCTCATGCGATTATTTACGATCCTAATCCAATAGTTAAAATTATTTTGACCCAACAAGAGATAGGCTATAACAAAAAGGGGCTTGGATTACAAAAATTTAGTAATATGATGTAGACATCAATCCTACAAGTTAGTAAGAGGTTGTGGAATTTACAATCTGATTATAGAGAACTAACCTGAATAGATGAGTGATCTTCCACTAATAGTCTTCATGGAATTAATGGATGAGTGATTCTCCAACATTGCATATTTCCTCACATACAAAGAATACCCTACACATCTTTCAATAAACGAGAAGAGGAATATCAAACTCAAAGCTACTAAATATGTTATCTAGGGTGATACATTATATAAGAAAGGCCTTTCTAAGATGCATAGACAAGGAACAATAAAAGAGGCTTCTAGAATTTTTTCACAATGAAGCATATGGAGGACATTACTCTTTCTCAATGATGAACTTCAAGATCTTGAGAGAATGCTATTATGGCTAGGTATGTTCAAAGATACATATGAATGGGTCACTAATTTGAGAAATGTGGGTAGTTTTCTAGCAAGCCTTAGTTAGTAGCACTTCCCTTAGGTTGGTAGTGATAGAGAAGCTTTTCCAACAATGAAGAATAGATTTTATTGGGCCAATCAACACTTATTCCAGTATAGGTCACACTCACATTTTAAGAGCTATAGACTATTTTACTAAGTGGTAGAGGCAATACAGGTTAAACAAACTACATCTAAAGTAGTTTACATTTTCATTAAAGAGAACATTCTAGTTAGGTTTGGGGTGATGCAGAAGATAGTCACTGATAATGCAACAAACTTCTCTTTTGTTGAGGTTTTTGTTTTCTTCTATGAGCATGGAATCACTTTGTGAAATTTGTCCAATTATTATCCACAAGGTAATGGTAAAGTTGAATCAAGCAACAAGAACATCACAGTTTATTATTCACAAATTAGAGAATGAAAATCAAAGGATTTGGCACAAGAAAATATATGATATGTTGTGGGTAGATTAGACCACCCCGAAGAGGGCCATAGTTATGTCACCTTTCAAGTTGGTGTATGTGACCCACCCTTGCAAAACCTATAACCCCATTGGTAAAAGAAGCAACCTCGATGTTCTTGATTGATGCATGAGAACTCTCAATTATAGCCATTTGTCCACCAATTTTGCTTCTAATTGTGAGCTCAATTGGATCTTTATTCCACCTACCCCTATTGATCTTGAGTTTACCCCCTAAATCATGATTTTGATTGATAGTTCCCTCTCCCCAATCACATTTCTAATTGGATTTCCCACCCTATTTAATAAGCATCTTCATTCCCATTCCAAAACAGTCTTTACTCTATGATTCAAGCCTTTTATGTGAGTTTGATTTTGTGACCCCTGGTTTATATAGGACCTCTTATCCTAGGAGTGGGTTTGTTTTCAAACCCTATGGTTGGGAGGTGGGCACTTCCATTGGTAAATTTATCAAGTGTTAAAAAAAAGATCGATATGTATATTATAGGGTGGAAGATTTGAAGTGGAGACCTCATGTCAAGTGGAGTCAACCATCTTTGTAAACTATGTTTATATGAGTTTTATGGAGCATTGGAACTCCTCTTTGTGAAGGAAATAATTTTTCCATGTTGCTAGTATCATGTGTAAATCAGATTGTAAATGAACAAGTAGTAATATGCTAATTTTATTATGAAAAAAAAAGAAAGTGTTTATGTAGTTGTATGCTAAAAAAGTAACATTGTTGTGGACCAACCTCTTTTTTCTTATTGTTTAAAAACCTATTTGTGAAGTTGTTGGTTTTACTCATAAAATAAAACATAACACTTACATGTGTATTACATAAGTAAATAAATAATCACTTATTTGATAATTTCCTTCATATATTATGTTTCTTTACATGATAAATACCATATTTAGCATGTAAACTCAATAGGAGTTGTTGGGTTTATTGTTAATATAAAAAAAATAAGGGAGATTACATTATTGTTTTACATTTTCTTATAGCAGTATTGAAAGTGTATTTTTTATTTTATGTTGTTGGTTGTTTCATCAAAATAATAATAATATAACATGTATATATACTTGTGTACATATACTTGTATTTTCACAAGTGAAGATGCATCCATTTGTATTCTTACTTAAATAATGTTGTTAAAAATATATATACATGTGTATTTATGCAAATATATACACACACATATACATCCCATAAAATACACTAATTATATGATAAATAATATATATAAATTTATTTGTGTCTATATACTTATATATGTGTGTGTGTATATATAAAAAATTATCTATGTACTCTCCTCACCTTGAGGGAACTTGTCCAAATTTAAGGCACATTTGTTATCAAGAGCATTTGGAAAGCCTAGGAGTCTATTAAGCCTTGGCTTCTCTGATTTTTTTCGTAAAATCAAATATTTTTTAGAAAAATTAATGACTTAAGCCTAGAAGGGTTCCATCTAAGGGCATTTCATTTGAAGGGGGTTAGATTGAACCCCCTTGGATAGAACCCCCCAGGCTTAAATTAAATCCCTAATGGAGTCTCATTTGAACTTATCAAAATGTTGATAAAGAAAAGAAATTTCGCTTCATCTTTTGGGAAATCAAATGAAGTCGTTTAGAAATTCCATTTTGTAAGTATGTGGCCCTTCTTAGTATTATCTTTACAAAATTTATCATTTGTATTATGTTTTCTTTAATATTACATTTTCTTTAATTTTATAATAAATGTAGGTCCATTATGAAAAAATGATGAGCTCTATTCAATACACTAGGAAAAATAACAAATACTGTTAGAAAAATATTCAAAAAATGCACTTCACTTCACATCAATGTCCTTTCAATGAAAATAACAAAATAATTTTTATATATATGCTAAGAGAAATGTGTTACAAAATAATAGAGTTATGAAATTTTCAATAGTATAAATGCAAAAATTAATAATAAATAAAATAGTTAATAAAAATTTACCAAAAAAATCCATGCACTAGAGATTGGAATTAATGATCTGATTCTAATAAATCATGAAAAAAATTATTTGTAGTGAAAGCTATGCGTTATGGAATAATGACACTCAACAAAAAAAATTAAAAAAATTGATTGAATTTTAAAAAAATGATAGAAATAATTCTTTTAATTTTTTTAAAAAAATTATATCTTGAATCTACATAGAAAATGCCACAACTCATTAGTTTACATCATCCTTAAATTCTTGATCATTTGTTCCCTATAATTGACACAAATTTAAAAATGTTGATTTTGGGCATCCCACTTAGGACAAAAAGTGGGATACACTATTGTGCTACCACCCCCATAAAATCTATCTTTTGTTGCATCTGCATGTTTGTAATTCAGATTATTATTGATCTGATCATCATATCACTGCATGAGTCATGTCACTTGTTAAAACTACCACTAAAAATAATTAGTTGTTCATTTGTTTCTTTTTAAATGTGAATAGAAAAATCTTGTGTCATAAACCTTTAGCTCAAGAATGTACAATAACTACCTCAACTTTCATTGAAAGACATATGGTTTGACCTACAATATGGAATCATTTCCACTAATTAAAGCAAGGAGAGGCTAGAATTGTTCCAAATCCCACATAGTCTACCAGTGCACAAAAAGGAAGATTCCAAACACTATTCATGTCTCACCAAATTTCACAACTATTCCCTCTAAAGACACTGACATATTTGAGACCTTCTATTGGAGTGAGCTACTATTGTACTCACCTTTCTACAAAATCTTGATGAAATTGAGCCATGAATGTTGGATCATCAAAATAATGAATGCAAGATCTAATAACTTCCACAAGGTGAACATGCACAATAACAAATCCAAAACTATCATACAAAGTGAATAATAGAATACAATATGCTCCTTGTATATGTGGGACAAGGAGGAAGAAAGAAGGTAGGAATAGAAGACCGAATACCCCTCCAAAAGTGTGACACATGTGGACACACTTGAGACAAGTATGAGGACACATGTAGAGTCCATATGAGGTGAGACCAAAAAACAAAAAGTCTCTAAGTGAGCTTAAGAGACTCATGTGAATAGGACTAACTAGTTAGGAGATTAACTAGTTAAGAAATAACACTTTTCACACTAACACCCCTCTTAAGTGATACTTAGGGAGAAAGCTAAACACTAAAAAATGGGCCCTAACAACTAGGCCTGATGAGGTACCCATGTACAATAAAAGTCTCCCACAAACAGAGAAAAGGAGAAAACCCAGTGGGAAAAAAGTCCTCTCTAAAAGAGACAAACACAAAGGAAGGACTCAAGATGCCCCCCTAAGGAAAACTTACTTCACCCCAAGCATATTTCACAACTCAAGATATTGAGGCAATGCTAAAGGTTTAGTGAAGATGTATGCAACCTGCTTCTGAGTACACAAATGTACTATGAGGAGAAAACACCATCATGGATGAGCTACTGAATGAAATGCATGTGTATCTCAATGTGCTTCATCCTTTGATGCTCAACTAGGCTGCAAGAAATGTGAATGGCACTTTGGTTATCACACCAAAGACTAGTAGGATGATCAGGTGGTAGACAAAACTCTGTCATAAGTTGTTGAAGCCATAGAACCTCCTGGCTAGAAACTACTACACCTCAATACTTGGCTTCAGTGGATAATAATGTAATAGTGAATTGCTTCTTGCAAGACCATGCAACTGGACCATAACCAAGACAGAAATAAACCTAGAAGTGAACTTTCATGAGTCTACATCATCAGGCCAATCTGAATCAGTGAAGCCTACTATCTAAGAAGCTCTTGGTGTGTATTGAATGCCAAAATGTGTGGTGCCCTAAATGTACCTCAAAATATGCTTCTTCCTACTAATGACTCTAATGAGGGTCATGAAAAAAGTGGGAGACAACGCCAATAATGAAGGTGATATCAGAACAAGTGGGTCAAATGCAAAAGGCTACCAACCAACTATGTATACAAAGTAGCATCAACACGGGGTCTGGTGCAAGTGGTAGTCAAAGTGACACTAGACTAAAATAGCATGGGAGTAGGCTTACAGTAAGCCATGCTAAACTAGTGAAGAAATTTAATGACATACTTCTGTTGGTATATAGAGATCATATTAGTAGACTGTAGGACTTGAAGACCAAGAAAATAGTGCAGAAGCTTGAGATTGATCATGTCAAATTTCTCCACAAAGTGTGTTGAATATCCTAAACCATGGCTGAGGAGCTACTAGTGAGAATCAAATCATTTACATATAAGGGTAAAAGTTCAGAACTGTGTCACACTTTATAAAAGAATTGGCCAACACAAATATATTTTTCCAACTTAAACGATGAAAAAGTCATATGTATGTTTTGAATTTTAAAATGATATAAACTAATGAAATGTATAAATTTTAATGTAGTTTATGATTAGAATTTTTTAAATTTTTTCAAAATTAGCTGGATATTTTTTTTATGAATTTAATAGATGAATTTTAATTGCTGATTTTTTTAAAAAAAAGTGACATCGATGGGATGTCAAGAAAAATATAGTAAAATTAACTTTTTTTAATTTATTTATTTTCCTAATTAGACAACTCAAATATCTAGTGAATGGAAAAAAATTTAATTTTTGATGTATAATTTTTTTAATAATTTTTTGAAGTCAAATTTAATCAGAATGTTATAGTTTTCATAGGATGTCAACTTTTATACAATTTTTTTTTTTTTATTTAAAAAAAACCCTCTTGGAGAAGAATCTCTCCTCTAGTGCGTCGTATATTTTTAAAAAATTTTAAATATATTTTACTTATTTATTTTTAATTTCTAATCCACTACATGTTTGATTATAATAACCTACTTGCAATAAATTTTAAAATAATGCTAATATAACTAATCAAAATATTTTAAAAATTATATTTCTAAGTTCTAGACTCCTAGATCTACCAAAGGGTATTTTCAGATCTGAAAATACCTTTTGGTTAGATAAATTTGGAGTTGAACTTGAAGTTTTGTTCAATTTTTTGAAAATGGGGGGGTTGGCTGCCACATGGGATGACACATAGATAGTTTTGGGAGAGATGATATCGCTCGAAAAAGGTCTGGGTGAAACTATATTGCCTAAAACTTTCTATGCAAATAAATACTATTTTCAAAGTTGAAATCATATTGTAAAGATTTAAAAATTTTGAGTGAAAAGGTTTCGAGCAAAGCCACAGGCAGAACTATTTCTCTTGAAACTATTTAGAGTGAAATTGTTTCTAAAGAAACTATTTAGTTAGCCAAAAGTGTGACAAAGGTTTGAACTTTTACCCATAATACTAGTATCAAGAGGTCATCTCCATGTCTCTGAATATATATAGTGTGAGTTGAGTGGCAACGAGTGAAACCATAAGCAAGCAAAAAATCATCAATCTTCTCATACCAAGCTTGAGGGGCTTATTTGAGACCGTATAATGAATGTCAAAGCCTACAAACAACTAAAGGGTCCTGCATAAATCCTAGAGGCTACTCCATGTAGATTTCCTCATGAATATCACTATTCACTATGAAAGAAATCAGTCTTCACATTAATCTAGAAAACTAGCCATCTCTAAGATGCAACAATAGAAAGGACAGGGAAAACATAATCCATCTTGGCTATAGGGGAAAAGGTCTTAGAGTAGTCAATACCCTCAACCTATGAGAAAACCTTAGCTACAAGATGAGCCTTATACCTTTCAATAAAACTATCGACTACATACTTGGTGTGATACACCCACTTGCATCGAACCAACTTTCTTCCCTTAGGAAGAGAGACCAAATCCCATGTGTTATTCTTCATCAATGAAGAATACTCCTCTACCATAACACAATCCCACTCTGGAATACCAGAAGCCTCTAAAAAAATCTACGAATTAGTAGATATAACATGACTCAAAAGACTAGTGTCAAAAGTCTATGAGTGAGTGTCACAAGAACTCATAGGATCACCAACTAAAGGTCTATCCTCCTTAATAGTACTGCAAGCCCATGTAGGCAAAACATGAGTAGAAGGAGGTGGAGGTGGTGGTGGAAGAACAAGACCATCATTTGAAGTATCCTCAAGTGCTAAGGTATCCTCATGTGATGAAGGTGGAGTTGGTAGTGATGAAGAAGAACCAGATAGATGATCAATATGTGTGAAGGACTCATCAAACTAGACATCTTGCCCAAAGTAGACATATCTAGTGGTTGGATCAAACAACTAATAAGCCTTCACATCCTCACAATAGAAAAAAAAAAGAACATTGTTGACTCCTCCATTGCCTTACCCTAACCATCTGGTATGAATGGCCAAGCCTCCCTACTAGATACCCTGAAGAAGGAAACATCAAGTTTGATATTGGACCAAGCCTCCTCTAGATTGATATTCTAAATTGCCTCATGGGGAGTGCAATTTTGAATATAATTGACACAATTGACTACTTCATTCCAAAAAGATGGGGCCATAGACCATGAATGAAGAATACAATTATACATCTCCCTTAGTGGCATGTTCTTTCTTTCAACAACGCCATTCTACTAAGGATTGTGGGGAATCAAATACTAATGATGTATGTCATGCTCATTGCAATAGTCCTGAAAGGCCTGGTTCGCATATTCCCCCCACTAGCTATGCATATTTGTCGAATAGAAGAACCCGATTGCTTCTCCATGAACACTCTGAAGGTTTTGAAAGTGGTTAAGACATTACTCTTGTACTTAAGAAAGTATAGCCATGTGCAATGAGAGTAATCATCAATGAAGGTAAGTACATATTTGGCTCTAGAAAAAGAGGGAGTTGGAAATGGCATGAAGTCACTACGTACTAAATCAAGAAAGGTTGTACCACAATGACCCTTACCCTTAGGAAAGGGTTCTTGATTATGTTTTCCAAGGACACAATGTCGACAAACTCGCTCAATGCATGAAACCTTAGGAAGGTCAAATATCATATTCTGTGTACTCAACTGCTAAAGATATTTGTAATTGAGGTGTTCAAACCTCTTGTGCCAAGGTCTACTCAAAGAATATGAATGAAAAATGTGTGATGATCCACAAGATGACTCAAAACCATGAAAGATATACAATCTAGACCCCTAACCAACTCTACCTGAAGCAACAATTTTCTTAGGATGTTGTAGTTCTCTAATAACTACATCATGTGGGGAGAACTCAACTATCTTCCCATCCCCATTATGGTAAATCTGATATATGGAGATAATATTGGTTGAAATATCAGGAACATAGGGCACATCCTCAATGCAACCATCTGTAAACTGTATAGTACCTAACCCCAAAGCTAGAATCTATGTAGAGTTATTCATTGCAATATGAGAAGTAGAGCTATCAAAAAGATGCTCAAGTAGATCATGTGTGTTGGTCATGTGATGAGAGGCTCCTAAGTCAAATATCTGACTCTTTGTGGATGAATCCAAACCTTTATTTGTAAGTGCTTGACCTTTGACATGTTTGGGAATAGTAAAGTTGTGTTTCTTCATGGCCTCATCTAAGGCTTGCATCCTTTGAAAACAAAATTTTATATCATGACTTAGATGTTCATAATAAGAACATGGTCCTCTACTATTTTTCTTTGTCTTGGAGGGATGCTAACTTCAATTAGAAGAGGTAGTGGAATTCTTATCAAAGTTGTTCTTCTACATGGAGGGATTCTCACTTGCTAAAGTAGATTTTGCCTTAGGTTTTGAAGATTTCTTTCCTTTACACTTAGATGTTTGTGCCATTAATGCTTGACTTTTAGAGGAGGTGATTGTATCCATGGAGAGTAACTTAGATTGTTCCCTTGTGAGTCTATCACAAAATTGCTCAAAAGTAGGCATCTTGAATTCAGAACCAAGACCATCCATTGTAGGGTAAAAAGTAGAAGAGAAGACTGGATATGTGCCTTTTAACTTAGATAGGATCAAGAACATACATTATTTATCTGATTTTTCTTTGCCACAACCTTATAAACGAGAAAGAAGAAATTTGAACTTAACCAGGAAGTCTTTAATCGAAGGAAAGGCATCAGGGGATAGTGTCATCAATTCAACATCCAATTGAAAAGCATGAAATTAATTGATTGTACCAAATAGTTTATTCAATTTATCCCACATTTCTTTAGGTGAAGTACAATTTATAAGACGAAATTATGGATTATTAGACACATGCAAGCCAATTATCCCCATTGCTTCATCTAATTTGTTCACTTAACATTTGCCATAATCCCTTAGATTGAAGTAGTTGTACTTTGAACTTCTAGGTGTGATAGTTGTGTGGAGTTAGAAGATCAATTTTATGATCTATAATAGTAGAAACACAAGGAGGCACTTGAAATTGTGCCTTACAAACCCCCAATATTAATTAATGCTATAAAATATGCCCCCTAGAAAAATTGACAAGATTTGAGTATAATTTGTGAAGTTGGAAGCCTAACTTGATTGTTTATAACACATGGTAGTTTTATAGTTTTTGAAAAAAAAAGGATTGCCAAAACTAAAAATTACATGTACAAGATTTTTTTTAATAATTTAAAAAAAAAATTGAAAATTTTCGTTAAGTGGGGTGAAAGTTATGCCTCGTCAAAAAATAATGCAAAATTTGACTTTGAAGGGGGGGCCCAAATATATATATATATTTGGGGAAAAAAGTTGTCACCACATTGTAATGGATATAACCAACTTTATGTCAACTATTTGAGCTTGAAAATGGAGCTCACACGCAAAAGTTGTTCTCCGTGGCATAAATACCCCTCTATGAGCAACAAAGTGGCCCTGATACCAGTCGTAGGGTGATGCTTGGGTGGCTAGGCTAGTGGAGTCACTTGGTTTGGTGGAGGTTGCAATATAAGGCTTACTCCGTGCAACTCCAGCATTCAATAGACCACTGAAAACCCAACAAAATGAAATAATTTGCAATTAGTTTGGGTGAGCAGGGATCCGGATGAGGTCTCGAGGTGTAAAGGCCAATTAAAAACACCACCTTGAATGCGAAAAATATGTCTTGGAGGACACCAATGGATATGAGCTCAGCTTGATGCTGGTGCAAACGCTCGCTGAGATTGGATGAGTAGTTATATCTCGGCCGATGTTGGGAAAAACTAGAGATAGTGCCCACGAACAGTTAATCAAACCCTGCAACCTCTGATAATGTCGCCCAAATGAACCAAAAAACTCCCTTGAATATCCACTAATCAAATCAAAAAATTTATAGAGGGCCCCTCTACAAAAGAAAGCTTTGCCTTCCAGTATGATGTAGATACAAACCCTCAAAAAACTATAAAATTTGCCTAGTAAAAAATTAATGCTTTGACAAGCATTCCTAGCTAACTCGGGCCTTCCAAACTCAATGGTGATGTTTATTTAGATCCATGACACACCTATGATAGGGATGATTGTGGGATTCAACACAAATTAGGAAGGGATTTCCTATCCATGGCTCTCATACCATGTTGGAGCAGCAAAATAATGAATGAACTTCCACAAGATGAACATGCACAATAACAAAGACAAAACTATCATACAAAGTGAATAATAGAATACAATATGCTCCTTGTATATGTTTGTGAGTGGAGCATGACCCAAAGAGGCATCGTGGTGGAGGTCTTAGGTTGTGCACTGGCGGTGCTTAGAGAAACTCTCGATAGTAGATTACAAGATGAACATGCACAATAACAAAGCCAAAACTATCATACAAAGTGAATAATAGAATAGAATATACTCCTTGTATATGTTTTTGAGTGGATCGTGACCCAAAGAGGCATCGTGGTGGAGGTAAGGTTGTGCACTGGCGGTGCTTGGAGAAACTCTCGATAGTAGATTACAAATACTGCCTTCTGCTACCTCCACACAATTCCAACTTAGAGAAAATCCCGAGGGCATTTCATAAAACAATAACAAATGCTTCCTCCATGTGAGTCTAGCACTCAATACATCATCGAAAACAAAAAAAAATGAAATTATTTGCAATCAGTTTGGGTGAGCAAGGATCCAAATGAGATCTCAAGGTGTAAAGGTTGATTAAAAACTACAAATTGTTTAATGCGTTTGCTGCCCTGCTTTTTTGTTTGGGTTGTGTGCAGTTTTGGGTCCCATAGGCTGATGTGGTCTCGTGGACGTTATTAAAATCTTTCATTTCATTTAAAGCACTACCCCGAATGCCAAAAATGTGTCTTGGAGGACGCCAATGGATATGATCTTAGTTTGATGTTGAGGCAAACCCTCACCGTGATTGGATGAGGAGTTATATGCCAAGGTGGGGATGCAAAGGCTGAGCTTGACTGATGCTAGGAAAAATTAGAGATAGTGCCCATGAACAGTCAGTCAAATCCTGCAACCTTTGATCATGTTGCCCAAATGAGCAAGAAAACTATAAAAATCCTTCGAATAGCCACCAATCAAATCAAAAAAAATTGTAGAGGGCCCCTCTACAAAAAAATGTTGCCTACCATACAATATAGTACAATACGGTGCGGGTACAACCCCCCCATAAAAATGTTTTGCATAGTCAAAAATTATGATTTGATAAGAGTTCTAAACTAACTTGAGCCTTTCAGACTCAACATCCACCTAATGTTCATTTTAATCTACCACACACCTATGATAGGGCTGATTGCGAGATTCAACACAAATTGGGAAGGGATTTGCTATTCATGGCTTTGATACCATGTTGGAGCAGTAAAATGATGAATGCAAGATCCAATAACTTCCACAAGATGAACATCCATAATAACAAAGCCAAAATTCTCATACAAAGTGAGTAATAAAATACAATATGCTCCTTGTATATGTAGGAGGAGGAAGAAAGAAGGTAGGAATAGAAGATTGACTACCCCTCCAAAAGTATGACACATGTGGGCACACCTGGGACAAGTGTGAGGACACATATAGAGTCCATATGAGCTGAGACCAAATAGTAAAAAGTCTCTAAGTGAGCTCAAGAGACTAGTGTGAATAGGACTAATCAACTATGAGATTAACTAGTTAGGAAATAACACTTTTCACACTAACTTGATGTAGGCAAGATATTGTCACTCACTAGGAAAGCATGGTTAGCACTTGCCATGCATGGCATGTTGATCACACACCACCAAAATCAAATACTAACAATGATGACAAACTTATGTCTGATGGACCAAAAGAGAGAACAACATGATGTAGAGTGATGGCTCCAATCATGCCTCCACCTAGGGAATGATGTTGACAACCTAGACATGATTGGATGTTGAGACTTTGAAACAAGCCACAATTGGGCTACGAGTACAATATACCCATCATTGATGGAGATTGATATTGAATTCATTGACTACAACTATTCAACACATTACATTGAACAGATTGGAACTAGTTCATGTATCGTAAAGGACAAGCTTTCTTCTAATAAAAAAATGCTTTCATCATTATTGTGAACCATTCTTATCAAACTAGAATACAACCACCACTTCAAATGATCATACAAGGAACTAGAAGAACATGGAAATCATACTTGATTAATAACATTCAATTGGCACTCTCCAAAAATGTACCCCACGCACAGACACCCTTGGGTTTTGCAATCCAATAAGTGTGGTTGCTTTCAACATCAATGCATCAACCATTTATTCAACACTTGCATACTAATAAAGATATGAAACCTCTTCAAGGTCCAACTCTATCAACTTTCCAAGAAAACATGTATTTCATTCATTACATTATAATTGATGAAATGAGTTTCATTGGACCAAGATTGTTAGAACAAACTAATAGCAAGTTGCATGAGGCATTCCCATATCACAATCAAAGCCTGTTTGGTGGTCACTCAATTGTAGTTGTTGGGGACCTAAGATAATTGCCACCAGTTCGACGCATTCCAATGTATGCTAGATCATCATATGTCACAACACTTTGGAAAAGCTTTCAAACAACTTGGTCACATTAGACAATTTTTTGACAAAATGGGGATGAATCTACCCAAATCAAATTATGCAACCTTCTTAAAAATATAAGGAATTTGTTGAGGCAACATAGACGAATCAACATATCCTCATGTCATGCACCAATCCTAGCCTATTTACAAACGAACAAGATAAATTATGTTTGTCCATACATTTATTTGCAACACAAAAAAAATGTCAAAATCAATGGCCACACCAATAGCACGTTGCATTGTCGAGTGGAAATGGGGCATAATAAATTCAATTTCAAATGATGAACAACTACATGCAAAGGTGTTATTGTGCATTGGACAACAAGTTATGATAAATACAAATTTGTGGGTTATAGTTGGACTTGTCAATGTTGCACTTGGTGAGTTGATTGCTATCATCTACAAAATGAAAATAGGCCCCTTGATCACCTTTTCCTTGTCATGATGAACTTTCAACATTACATTGGACCAGTATTGAGCAAATAAGAAACACAAACGGTTCCAATTGTTCGAATCATGCATGGTGGTCATTAATAAATCCCCTTAAAAATGGCTTGGGATTTGACAATCCATAAAGGACAAGTTCTAACTATAAATAGAGTAACAATAGACAATGGAAACATAGACCATCAAGGACTCGCCTTCACAATAGTGTCAAGAGTTTGAAGATTGTCAAATCTATGAAAATCCCCTGCATTCTCATTCCAAACATATGCACACATGGGAAAATGTGTATGTAATCCTACATAAGCAAGAGGAGGACCATCTCAAAAAAATTCTAAAAGAAATCCCTATAAATCCAATTACTACATCTCACTTCGAAACAATTTTGAAAGGATTATTTTTCTACTACATTGTGATAAACATTAAATTTGTTTTTACATGGATTTTAATTCTAATTATTTTCCTACCACTTTACAATAAAATTTATTGTACTAATTTCCATCTTACAAACAATCCATTAAATAAATTACATACATTTTGCATAATTTTCCATATAATTGAAGATTTGACCATAATAATTTTTTACCATCCAAGTGCCCACTACACCTACCCATCCAATTGCTAGTAATAATAAACAATTATTTCCATCCCAGCTTTGTGGGCTGTTTCTTCCCACCTTGTGCATGAAACTCCCATAACTCAAACTTCAGATGGTGTTAAGCCACCATTACTGATAGTTGAAAGCGGGAGAATCACCCCTACTTTTCCTCCATGAAATATGAAATACAATGTAGGAACTTGTGTCAATTTATTCCTTTTCACAAGTCACCAGTTTTCATCTCAGTCCTTGCTTGCTTGCCTAAGCGAAGAATAGAAAAGGGCCTATTTAGATTTGTATTTCAAGATTCATCACATGAGAAAATGAGATACAGCTTTGTCACTATTTACCATCAGATGTAACCATCATTTTTTTTTTTGGAAAAATCTGACTAAACTGGGTATATAGAAATCTAAGAAATTCCTTACCTGCCCACTGAAAGGTTGCCATGAAGTCGCATAAATAATATATAAAAATGCATATGAGATTTGTATACGTGACAAGACCAATTTCTATGAATAACCCAGGAGAGAAAACTCATCTCCCAGACGAAAAATATTGATTCCAGATTTTATAGAAAAAAGATACTATAGACTATATCAGTACTATCTCAGAAAAAGCATACAATTTTAGATCGATTCCAACTCGATCTATATGGTCAGAGTCGTTTATAATCCAATTGTATGAAAATTGTATAACCCATCCAGCGTGTGACTGAATTTTTCTCCGACTCGGCGCAGCTCCATTTGTGTGTCAATCTTCATGTTGGATCATCTTATGGGAAATATGCATACAACTCACTTCTTAAACAGGATAGAGGATATATTGCCATTTAGGAAAAAAACATGAACACAGATGGCCAAAGCTTGAAGGAATCGAAGCAGAAACCATAAACTTTGCCTGCACTGTGACGATATTAAAACAAAAACAAAAAAAAAGATAGATGACTACCTGTTGTGCAAAGGATTTGGACCTGTATAAACTTTACGCTTTTCTTGGCCAAACAAGGATTTGGAAGTACAATCGTTGAAAGGGCGATGGTGAGCACAAGAGTTGGAGGAACGGAATAATGCAGTGAAGAAGATGAGAAGCGGCAGTAGCAAGATAACCAGGATTACAATGCCAATGCCATGGCGTCTTTTACTTTTCATTGTGTAGAGTGGGGAAACAAAACCGTGTAGTTAGAGAGAGCATAGGAATTATAAATATACCTTCAAAAGACAAAATAAGGGTTCCCTCGCCGTGGGGGCGAAGGAGAGTGGTGTCTGTCGTTTTACCTGCTCCTTTTCATAAAACTCTGTGCTGCCTTTAACTTGTGCGCAACACGAGGCACGAGTCAATGCATTCATTTTTTTATCCTTGACCTTCCACGTAAATAAAGAAAAGGTGTGTAATGCTGAAAATAAGGTACATCCCCCTCAATTTTTCCATTCGTTTTGGGTTCAACTTAGTTTATCTTGAAATGATAAAATTTAGATATTCATGTCATCTTTTTCTTTAAAAAAAAAAAAAATTAGTTTTGTATCTCCATACATATATATATTGATAAATGGTATAAATTTTGTATAAATTTTTTTTATCCATAAGTTGTGGGGTAGGGCCCACTCCCTTTTATTAAAACATAAACGAATTCAAGTTACAATAACCCTGCCATGCAGGAAGCAAAGAATAGAATAGAAAGGAAAGATGGAAAAAATAAAAAACAACCTAGAGGAAGAAGAAAAACCTAAACAAAAACTACTAGGAAGAGAAAGAAGGACTCGAAACCACAAGAAGAGTCAGCTACAAAAAGCAAACAACTAAAGGCTCCAAGTCAACACAAAACTAAACTCTTTTATTATTAATCCGAGAAAGGAGAGCATCCATGGTCCATTGAGAACCCTCCTCAACGGCTTCCTTGCCTTTGATGCGGAGGTTTTTTGGCCTTTGACTTCCTCCCTTTTTTCTTCCTCGATGCACCACAATCTGGTTTGGATTTATTGCTCCCAGTTTGAGAAATCCCACACTTCCGTGGAGGAGCCAACACAAAGTCATGGTCATAATAATCAAGATTCATATCATCCAAATCCTCCATGAAAGGAAAGGTGCCTTCTGACTCAAAACCATTCTCCTCCATCTCAGATGAAATATCAGTCATATTATTGTGTACGGGAATAACAGGAGGACGTAGAACCTCTGTAGGCTACGCTAGAGGGAAAGATTTCGAAGGCTGTACTGTAACAGGCCCTTAGGCAGATTGGGGCTCCATAAATCTGCCATGATTTCTCCAAATAAAATCAGCATCCGGAGTTCCAGACTTCTTCATCCATTTTTTAAGGCAAACATGCTTAGTGCCAGAGAAACGCTAAAGAGTGTTGGCCTCAATTTTGTGACCCAACTTGTTGCAATGAAAGCATCTAAATGGAAGCCCTTCAAAGTTTAAAAACTAAGTCCAAGAACCAAAAGAAGAGTGAATCCGGATAGAATGGGAAAGAGGTTTTGAAATGTCTACCATACCACAAGCCCTAATGAACTTGTGCACAGAAACCACCTCTTCCGTATCTAGCTTGACAAAGGAACACACTTGATTGATCAGGTTTCTGATAAGATCAACGTTTCGCATAACCAAGGGCAGATTATAAAGCCTGATCCAGATAGGAACATTTGTGATCTTGGTAGAAGTTAGGTCAGAAAAAGGGGTCCATGGAGTGAGAAAGAGGCCTGATTGCCCAAAAAACCATGGACCATTCTTAACCACAAAATTACAATCTGCAACAGAGTTAAAAGTAAACAGAAAGAACCCAAAATCCAAAGGTTCAACCATAGGGGTAGTTAGATTACTCCAGGTAGATTTGGCCCAATCAAGGACCAAATCAAAGGACAGACGTCTCTGCATAAATCTCAAAATCAAAGAGCGATCTCTAATGTCAACTACAATCTCATTGATACAATCATCTAAAATGTGAAATTCTGAAGGCTTGTCAGAGAAAACCACCTCTGAATCCTCGACAGACAAAAAAGTGCCTCCATCAAAATGGATTGGCTCCTTGATGGGAGAGGAGGACGGATCTGACGATGTCTTGGGAAGGATAGGGCTAGGTTTAGCCCATCGAATATGCACCAAACAATATTTACTGCACTCATGGAAAGGGTTTGCTCTGTTTCTGCACGCTGCTAGGGTTTCCAGGTCCAAACATGGAGGCTCCAACCCCTTTGCTTGTGCCGCACCTTGTGCCGACCCCAACAGATTAAAGGCTAGTGATGGAGGAGGAGAGACTGGCATTTCTTGAAGATCCAACGCTGAACCAGATCTGAGTGAGTATCATTTTCTCCCAACTCCATCCTCTGCATAGCCTCCACCCTTCTTGGCTCCAGTTTGTTTCTTTCCTTTGCCCGTGCCCTGAGCTTTCACACTCTACTTCTCGGTTCTGCCTTGATCCTTACCACCGCTTTTCTGTACATTCTCACCTATGCTCGCAAAACACTAGCTCTGCAATCGTTTCTCCCACCCGGGCTCCCTTCACACATCTTCGCATCTGAGAAATTCTCATACAAATATTTAAATTTGTATAATTTTTTTTACTTTATGTTATTTATACATATTTTTATATATTTATCCTATTCTTATAATTTACATATTCATATACACTACCTTTTATTTCATTTCTATATTTTCATATCCCTATACATTCTCTCTATTTGTGTCCCAATTACATTCATTTATGCACATATTTTTAATTTCGAGATTTAAAAAATAAATAAATTTGAACATTTCTCTCTAGAAAAAAAGTACAATTTTATGTGATTTATTGTTGTCCTTGTACATTTAAAGGCATGAACTATGTATTCATTTAATCATATCTTTGAGCTATATTTACATATCATTTGCATGGTTATGGTGTTGGCCCACGATTGTCGTTAGACCAAAACCTACAGGTGTTAATCTCCGTTACAATTGCCAAGAGTTAGGATCCACGAGAGGCAATTAGTCCATGTCACGAAACATCGCGGGGAGCGTTGGACGCACATGCCAACAATCTCCCCCCAACATTAGTCGGGGAGTTTCGAACTCGAGACCTTTGGCTCTGATACCACTTGTTGGCCCACGATTATCGTTAGACCAAAACCTGCAGGTGTTAATCTCTGTTACAATTGCCAGAGTTAGGATCCACGAGAGGTTGTTAGTCCATGTCACGAAACATCACGGGGAGCGTTGGACGCACATGCCAACATATGGTTCAATTGGTGCACTAAAAGGAAGAGCATAATTCTAGGAGCTTCTTTTGCATGATTGGAATGTTGTTTCCAATCTTATGCACACATTCACAAGGTTGATCTAGGAGAAAATGTCTCTTGCAGCAACATAATAGCAGCCCTAGAAAGGTATTTCTAAGTATAACCAACCTTCAAACATCAAGAAAGGCATACAAATTTAGTGGCTATATTAATCTTTGGGTGTTCCTTCATCATAAAGCTAACTACCTTTATTTCTTTGTACATACCTGCATTTATTTTATTACAAGTAATCAAACTATTTATTCCCATCTCATTCATTAATTAATTTAGGTTAATTGTTTATGTGAATGCATTGCATTGGATTAACCTAGTAACCCTAAGGAAAGCTATATTTTTCCTTATATTTTCATAAACTTATCTAGTGTTACTTGGCTATTCTTAAACATCATCCAATTCAACAATCAAAGGTCAATTTTTGCCAATAAAAATATGAAAAATATTTACCAATTAAAATATGACAAATATTTACCACTTTTTAGCGTGGATGAGGTATAAAATTGCCATTGACCGTTTGACCATTAAACCAAATGATGTTTAAGTAGAATGGTCTTAACTTACCTCTTTTCCTTCAAAAATTTCTAATTTTTTAAAATCTAATATTCATCATCTATTTCCAAATTTTTCTAAGCTAATGTCTTAATGTTAGAAGGCTAAAGTCCAAGCTTTAGTTTCTGTAGAGTCCCCTCTTAATCATCTGCGCCACCTTTGTAAAAGTGCTATTTCGCCACAAGACAATTCCATGCCTTTTCACTCTTCTCTGCCACCTTATAAAAACACTGGCTACACTACCTGCTATAGAACTCCAGCGTGCCCTTGTTTGATTTCTATATTGATCAGGCACATCCCATCACCATTATTCTTTGAAATCCCCATGCCCCTCCATCTCAAACTCCACCCTTCCGTCCAAGTCATTGCTGATGTTGTACTACTATTTGTTGATGAAATCACCTTGCTCGAATGCATTGTCGACTATCAACTAGTCTAATTTTGGTGGTACTTCTGTCTTGCCTTCACTGCTCATGCTTCAGCTTGTACATTAGCTACCTGTGCAATTGTGACAGGATTGATAGAAGTGTCCTTGATTGTCATTTCATTTATTGGTTCAAGGCTTTCTATCCAAATCGGAGTAAATTTAGTGATAAAATTGCTGGAATCCGGAAGAAATTTAGCATGTTGTGAATAAAGAAATAAACTAGTGTCCAAATATGAGGGTTTGGGTACACATTGTGTTTTGTCTTTTGTCCCAGTGCCCCCGCCCTAGATTATCCTACCCTAATGGCACCTCTTAAAGTTTGTTTATTGGCTGATTTGCATGCCCTTATATCAAATTTTGGCATGTTATCATTCACATCATATGATACATCCATCCTAGATATACTTGTAAAATTGTATGTTAGGATGTAGCGTCTTCTCTATCAAGGCTTTATTTTACCATGTCTCATCTTTTCCATCATTTATTAAGTTGATTAGTGCATATCTTGTTTGTGACTTCCATCCATTCCCCCATGATGATCTTATGTAGTATGGTAATGATGAATGTTTACTTAACAAGGATAAATATCATGTGATACTACACTTAGTCTACTTAGACATGAAACTAGTGTAACTTTTGATGATACATCTCAAACATGTCATGCTAACCCTATGTCCATATATTCATGTGCTTTGAATGAATTACTTTATTTTATGCATGATGATGTGTTCCATGATGATCATTATTCCACATCTCACATTGCAACTATGGATGCTTTTGATACACATGTTTTGCCTTCACTCACATCCAATGATGATGTGCCTTCTCTAATGCCTCAGGTTGTACTTATTGCTTCTATTTTACCTAATAATAAGGGTCATCCTAGTGATGAGCTCTATGATGATTGTACTTCTTCTATCACTCTAGTGATACACCTAAACATTTTACATCTTGTTCACCTACACATGAGATATTTACCCCCACGTAGTTCATGGTGATCCTTTTCTCTATATTGTGTCTCATGGCCTATTGATGGTATGTTCGATATCATGCATACTGACACATCTTTATTTTCTTATGATGTGGATGATGACTTTTTATTTTATGATGATGTGGTTTATCATGAGCATTATATTAATTCGCCTATGATAGAGTCATTTAGTACAATTGAAGATGCAAAGAAATTTTTTAGATCATTCTTATCTTCATACTATGCTTCTATACATGATGATTGTTCTTTGATACATGCATTTGGTGATACTTTGATTGGTAGAGTTAAAAATTGGTTTAATTCATGTCATATTTCTTATACATCCTTTCATGCACATTGTTGTTAAGAAAGTGTAATATTTAATTGAATCCTAATGTCTAATGTTGACCTCCCAACATCTTAGAATGGGTACTTGGATGCCCATGTAGGTGATTTTGGGAAATTATTGTTTAATTATTTTCCTTGTAACTTGCAAATATATTGGTTTTAATGGCATTGAAAATGAAGGTGGAGCATGATGGGTGGTAGTTACAATTTGACTTGACTTCATTTACATCACTTTCCTAATCCTAGGTGCTAGGTGAGAGAGTGGAGAATCTTTGCATGTTGAGAGGGGTCCACAAGGATAATGGAGAGCATAATGTAGCATGAATTTTGGAGATTTGTGCCCACTCTTCACATGGGCCAAAGATGATTGAGGAGTTACATTTTCTATTCATGGATGCATTATTTGTCATATGTTTTTGCTATACCATAGTTTTGGGGTGTTATGGTTTTAGAAACCCACTTGTGGTTTCCTCTCAACCCTCCTCTACAAACAATATGCATTGGATAAAGGTTTTATGGGTTAGTATAGGTACATAGGTGCTTTTGGAATACTATCAGATTGAAGGGAGAAAATTGTTGTACATGTACTCTTAGATTAAAGATTAATATAGACTTGTGCTCCTCTGATGGTGGAGTTTTTTTCCTGAAAGGGTTTCTCCACATGATGTACATCTGATGTTATGTATTGTGTTATTATGGTTTGTTGATTTTATATGCTTTCTCCATTTTCATTTCTTTTTAATATATATGAACACATTAAAATATGTACACTTAGTTTGATGTTATTTCTACAATATAATTCACTCAGTATTTCAACATTTGGTATCAGAGCTTTGGTTTTGATCAAAGGGGGACACCTTTCTAGAAGTGTTGTGAGTTTTTGTGTTGTAGTGGGAGCATATTGCTTTGTGTGTTTGTAGATCCATGTGTGTGTATTGGAAGCCATGTCAAGTACATCTCAATCAGATATTGAGAAATTCAAATGGAACCAGTTACAATCTTGGAAACTTAAAATGGAGGATCTCCTTGAAGAGAGAGATTAGTGGAGAGATATTTCAAACAAAGATAAACCTGATAGTATGTCTGATGAAGATTGAAAGAAATTGAATAAAAAGGAATGAGGTACCATTCAATTATGTCTCACAAATTTTGTCTTATTACAAAGGAAATGAGGAAAAAATCTATGGATGAGGTCTCAGAAGATGCATTACATGTTTAGGGAAGACCCAAGGATAAAGGAGGGTCCAAAGGGGATCCAAAAAAGTCTACCAAGATATCTAAGTCTTGATGTTGTTATAAGACCTCAAGAAAGAGTAGAGTGAAGTGCTGGAATTGTAGAAAATGAGGGCATGTTAAGAAGGAATACATAAATAAGAAGACTTGACTTATGACTCCTCCATTAAAAAATCCTTTGATGATGATGATTCTAAAGCTTTTTTTATTTCTACTAATGTTATTTTTTATTAATCCTAGTTTATTGACTTGGGTTGTAACTTGCATCATATGACTCCTCACAAGGAGTGGTTCTCTTCCCACCATGCTTATGATGGAGAAGTGTATCTAGGTGACAACAATTTATATTAGATTGTTGGCCATGGGAAGGTACAATTGTGTTTTAGTGATACGAGGATAAAAACCCTTATTGGTGTTTGTGCCTCCCTTATATTCATAAGGCTTAATTGCTTGCTAAGGTGTTCCCATCAAGTCCAAGTGGTCATGCATTTACATGGGTTTATTCATTACCATATGCGTTTATCACTTCCTTTAAAAATTTGGTTAGTGATATCATGAAATATTTTCATTATAATATTGAACCTAATATGTATATGATCATGACCTCTAAAATGTAAGAAAGAAAAACATGAGCCAATTAGAGATTACGTATCATGATTTCAAGCATTAGCTATTAACATGAGTTATACCTTAGGTGATAACAACAAGAAATATTTATGGATGGTTTACTTCCAATATTTAAGAACTAAGTTTATTACATGCCTCATCATTCATTTTCATAGTTGTGTACTACTGTATTGTATGTCCTTCTCCTTTCCTTTTTCTTTTGATCTTCCACAAATAGGTAGGGCCTCCTTGGCTTATTTAGAAGTCTTTCTTTGCATTTATTTTGAAAGCAACGATGCAACCACCTCATCCATTTTCAACTTGGTGGTATTGCTTCCAATGACCATAACAAGGTGGTCCCATTAATCTAGAAAAGAACACAACAAATTCATACAATGCTCATCCTCCTCCATCTTTATTCTAATAGAGTTCAACTAGTAAACTATCATATTGAAGCAATTCATATGATTGGGTACAAATCCACCATCCTCTATTATGAGGGTGTACAACTTTTTTCTTAGAAAGAGTTTGTTAACTAGATATTTAGCTTGATACAAATCTCCCAATTTCTTCCAAAGATTCATTATGGTGGTTTCCTCATGAACATTCATTAAAACTAGGGTAAAAGTACAAAGCTATGTCACACTTTGGGCCAACAAAATAGTTCAGAGCGAATCATTTTCACACGAGTCTGACTCACCCAAGCCAATTTCACTGGAAAACACGTGGCCATTGTGTGTCACATATGTGGCAAGGTATTTTTGGGCGAGTCGATATCGGGCGAGATGGTTTCGCTTGAAATCATGTAGTTAAAAACAAAAAAAAAATGAAATTGCCACATTTCACAGTGGTCATTTTCTGACAGCGACAGTGGTAGGGTTTGAAAGTTTTTCGCGTGAAGGGCATCCCCGCCACCTTTTGCAACAGTCTCGTCACATTGAACTAGGTATGCCATCTTCACCTTGGCATTTTCTATCAAACATTTTGTATGGCACGATGTATAGAAGTGTTTGAAATAAACCTGCACCTTATATGATTGTATGCAAGTAAAATGGGTTTGTATGTCTTTGATTTCAATGTGCAAAATGGGTCAAATTTGTTTAAAATTTGTGAATGGGTACAAAATTTGTATTAAAACTGTGTATCTGTGCATATGTCATCTTTTTGCTCAAAATGCCTTTATAAATGCTCCAACTACTATTATATTCCTTCAAACTGGTCATACAACCTGAAAAAAAAAAAGCAAAAAGAGATCATAAACAAACAATGATATGTAATTACAACAATACCCATACAACAATATGTAATTACAACCATTTGATGCATCTACAACAATAGAGGCAGTATAATGTGAAAGTAAAAGTAAATATAAGTCACCTTGGCAATTTGTTTAACATTGATAACATATTTTGCATCCTCGGTATTTGGGTTTATTATCTTGGTACACCTTGCCACCTACATAGCAGAAACAAGAACTAACTAAATATACACTAAAAATCCAAGCATAAAAGAGAGGAATTTTGATAGATGTTGTAGTTGCAACAACCCTGCTAGACATGTATGCAAAATGTGGAAGAGTAGAGAAGGCACATGAACTGTTTGACAAAATACCTCAAAGAACTGCAGGATATGCACAAAAGAGTTTAGGCATCATGTCTATGCTTCTTCATTTTTTATACAGGTCTAACAGGGCGCTTGCAACTGATACATCTGACAAAAACCCACAAGATATGCACAAAAAGTGGTCTCATGGACTGCAATGATTGCAAGATATGCACAAAATGGATTTGTTGAAAAGTCTTTAGAAATTTTAAAGCAAATGCAATTGGCTGGTGTAAAGCCAAATTACACAACCTTTGCCAACATCCCCCCTCATATCCATCAATACATCTATGAATCTGAATGGATATGAGGGAGTTAACAGAGCCACACCTACCCTTTACCATAACGCAAAAGGAAACTACAAGGAATATCAAATTTCATCCACACAATATAAGCTAAAAAAATATATCAAAATTTGAAATCATTCCAAAGAGAATTTGTGCATAAATTCTTCTTTATTGAATTTTGTGCATAAGTTTTTATCAAGGTTGTGGTGATGGAAAATTAATCACAATTTGAAACCATTCAAGAAAGAATTTGTGCATAAGTTATTTGAAAGGTTGTGGTGATAAGAAGTAGCAAGTGGTTGATGGCTGCTGGGTGGGAGTCAATTCACACATAAAATAGGTCAAATCAAGTGCTACAGCAATGCAGAAAATGCACTTTTATCCCTTGTAAGGTTATCCATTCAAATTTGCCCATCAAATGCTAGGGAATAACATGGTTAAAGAAGGAAACAACATACACTAGATATATATATATATATATATACATATAATACTCTAGAATGTTAAATAGAGTCTACCTTTTCTAGATTGTCGATTGCTTTTTTTCTAGATTGGAAATATACCTTCTTATGACTCCAACTACTATAGGGTACCTCATTTTTGAGATGTCTTTTTTGTAAAAATTTACAGCGTTCCCCCTTGCAAGAGATTATGTATCTCTTGAAAATATTCAACTTGTGCATACTCCTCATCATATGCTTCATGGACAAATAGTTCAAGATAAGTTATTGTTCCCAAAGCTTAAATCAAAAGATGATCTAGACAACATATCAACCTCCTTGTTAGTAAAATGGAATTTTCCTTAAAAATCATCCATCTGTAATAACTTGCTTGCTACATCTTTGATTGTGTTTGGAAGTATTGAAGAGGTTGGTGATCTGTGTGAACAAAGGTTTATGTACCCATCATATAGTGATTCTATATATAAATTGCTTGAACTAGTGTGTGCAATTCTTTATTATATGTAAGATACATCAAATTTGCTCCATGGAAAAGGTTCAAAATGATAGCAATCCAACTAAGCTCCTTGCAATAGAACAAACCACATAGCATAATCTCTTGCATCGGTTTCCAACTCAAATGGTAGTTGTGAGTTAGGTGGTTCCAAAACTGGGTGCATTGTTGGGTTTATGCATCAATTTGTCAAAAGCATGATTGTTGTGAGCCAAATTAGATTCCAAAATTTTGAAACTTACAGTTCTAGAAATGAAAATGTACCTAAAAAACTAAGATATTATTTTTAGGATTCAAAATAGAATATGTTTTTATGGCATAATGGGGGCATTTAAACTCTGGTCTAATTACAACCAACAATGAAAATGGCCCAAGCTCACAGGTTAGCCATTTTCAATTTCGAAGATAGCCATTCTTCAATTAAGTGTAAAATAGCATAATTTCATTCCAAATAATCATCTACAAGAAGATCTTTCCATTGCACCAAATATTTAGTAAGAACTTGATTCCTTAGCCTTCTATCAAAAATCTCTCTATCTAGAGGCCACTTATCTTCAACATGGAAACCAGATTGGATTGCTGTTGAAATGAAGTAACCTTCATCTACTTGTCCAATTACATGGCAAAGAATGGATGAGTGCTTTAGTAGTATCACACAAATGGATGAGAGAATCTATCGTGTAAATTAGATCTGTTCCTATGTTCTTAAGATCAAATCATTACTTGTTTATTTTTAAGCTGCTAATCTTCATGTTGAGATGCTTCTATTCCTTTTTAATCATCATCATTGCTTGATGGCTGTGACAGTTGCACTTGATCTGCAATTGTGTTAATTCCAATTGTTAGTGCTTTTTTTGATGCTTCATAGTTTGAAGCTGCAAATGCGAGCCTAAATCTCTTGGTGCAAGGATTGCATCTTGTCTGTATTATATAGCCTTCAAATTTATTTGTACTATGATTGATTGTATTTGACTTCCCTCAACTTGCATAGTGTGTGAAATTTCTTGACAAAACTTAACTTGAACATATGATTCTTCATTGATGGAGAGCTAATATACCATTTCTATGAGTTTTTTCAATTTTACAAATTGAAGTTGTGATGTTTGTCGCTAAAATTTCTCATGTACCATATACTGCTCCAAGATAGATGACTTTTTTGTTTCTTTCTGTCCAACTGTAATTTTTGTTGCTTCAACATGATGGGCAATAAAAACTATATTATGGTGAATTGATGCATTCGCTTTGACAGTAACTTCATTATCATGAATCCTTTGGGTTGGAGGACATTGATGTGACTCAAAAGGAAAATTACTTTTCGTTCTACTCCAATGGCTTTGAATTATGATAAAATCTTATTTATATAAATTTCTATGGCTGTCATGTCAACATGCTACATGCTACATGTGATTTCAAATTTGGAGTTTCTATGCATTCCTAGTTTTGTGTTTTATGGTTGATTCAGATTTGGTTGATAGGCCTATTATTTATGTATTTGCAAGCATGTAAGGTGCAGGTTTATTTGAGAAGCACGTGTGCATTTATATCATGGATTTTTTAAAGATGTATGTAGTAGTTGGAAAATTTATATGAAGATTTATTTACATTGTGACATACAATATGTTTGACATAAAATTTAATTATCATGCTGCAAATAAATTTAGACACATGGATGACCAATCTTCACATCAGTCACATCAGTCAGGTCAACCTGACAATTGCGATAATTCTACATTCTGTGCTGAGACCATTCAAAGGTTTGAAAAAGCTTTGGATGAACTCAACAGTACAATACACAATACACCGAACCTGTCAAATAGTGACAGGTTGGTTAGGATTAGAGATGAGATAACACGTATGATCAAAGTTGTTCAATCATACAATCCCTATGATGAGATTAGTGTTGACAAGTTCTATGCATCACTTTCTCAGAGTGTTGTCAGCCAGGAGAAATGGCCATCTATTTCTAGGGTGGTTTCAATAGATAATGTTCTCAGCATGTTCCCTTCTTGTAGGGGAAAAGAGAGAGTGAGAGGCTATTCTCCCACCGAGTGTGTGATGCAATTTTTGGTCCTTTCATCTATCCTAGGTTTTTGGCAGCTCATTACAAATAGCCAAACAATGATGAGTTGCCATTATATTTTTGCAAACAATTATATGCAGAGTTCCATTTACATTTATCTGTCGATTATACATATTTCCCTAAACATGATGGTCAGGGGAAAGGGAGGTTTGTAGAGAGACCTGAGTATAGAAGACCAGATGTGCCACCTCTTGAGAACAAGAGGTCCTTAGCTGGCCCACACCTTTTGGTTCTTCCAAAACGTGTGGAACTAGAAAATGTCGCCTGACCAGCATTGACCCCCTCGAGATGCATGATTTTTGAGATCATGATGACTATTTCCACTGAGGTTGATCAGTTGTCATTCGATCATGTCGGCAAATATTTGTTACTCCCAAGGATTGACATTCCATCCACTAAGGCCACATCGACCAGCTGTTTAGATCATTACATTCGTGCTGATATACCATCGCCACATGATGTGGCACAGATTAGTGCAGAGAGTGATTTGCAGAATATGACTAGATGCATGTCCAGTGATTTATTAGATTCATACCAGTTCATCAGCGATGAGTTTGGGATCCCACTTGATGTTGTATCCTCACATCTCGAGCGATATTTTGGTAGATGGAGAAGCCATGGTGAGTCATGTTCACAGGGTTTGGGGGCACATCAGGATGTTCCAGTTGGTCCTACAAGTTCCACCCCTCCACATGTTCCAATTGGTCCTGAGGTTGAGGTTATTGTACATGATGTTATGGGAGGTGAGTATAGCAAGCTTATTTTCAGCACTGAGACTGCACCATCTACACGTGTATCATTGTCTCTCCATGATTCTGACCTCAGTGGGATTAGAAGGGCCTTTGCTAGTGCAATTGAGGTACAATTTATTTTAAAATTGTAATCTAAATTCATAAATTATATATTTAAAAATTATAAGTTCAATTTTAAATTAAATCACATACATTGAAGCTCTAGCTCTTGATTGCAATCTTAAATGTACATGTGTATTAGACACAAGCTATTGTTTTACAACCTAGATATGGAGATTTGCATCACGCTGGCGATCCTAGTCATCATCATGAGGTATTTAAAAACCAGGTCTATATATCACATGTACATATAAGTTTGATTTAAGTGTACACATATATCAAGTTAACTTTCTACATACAAACATCAAGTGTACAAGTTTTCTAACTAAATACGCATATGCTTATATATTGTATGAACATATGTCATATATAGGTTGCAGGATCAGGTCATGCTTCTACTGAGACTACATGATGCAGACTGTGTATGTCAGGTAATTTAGATTTGTCAAGTATTATTTATTTATTTAAAATCAAAACAAATTATATCTGTGTGTATATATATAGAATTTGAAAATTTTATGGTGTTTCATGTGCAGACCCTGACCCACAACTCGACACAACACTCGAGTCACAGATCAGTCAAGGGCTCCAATTAGGGATCAGGACACAACTCGAGATAGAGCGAGGATTAATCCACTCGTAGAGTGAGACATTTATGAGTTGTTATTATGATTCAGATGTTTTATATTTGTACATTTGGACATTATGAGTTACATGTTATAATATTTTATCTAGACATTTTTATGAGTCGCATGAACTTTTATATCTAGACGTTATTATGAGTCACATGTTTTATATTTGGACATTATATACACTTATGTTTTATATCTTAGAGACGTTCTTATTATGAGTCACATGCTTTATATTTACATTTCAAGTTTTATATTATGAGTTACATGCTTTATATTAATTATTTCGACATTTGGATGACCATTGTTTATTTTGTGAAGAAATTTAATTACTTTCCCCTTTATGAATAAATTTAATGCATTGATGTAATATAGATATAATTGCTTGGTATTATTCAATCCAAGGATTACCAAGTACCATGTTTAATCTACTTGATGTTGCTATGATATGAAATAATGTAGGATCCTCCCTTGTAAATGGCATAATGTTTTCAATGGTTGAATAGGTATCAAAGTAATCACATTGTCCCCTAAAATAGAAGATTAAGTTCACAATATTTCACATGAAAAAATAAATCTATAAATGATGCATAATGTTTGTGTGAATGGGAAAAGGTAAAATACTTATTTTTATGTGGTAAATTATATTCAATTACCTACCCTAATGTTCCACTATAAATCTAACATAAAAAGAGTTTTATTTAGTTAAAGCAAACATAAGTAACTACTCTACCCAATAAGTTAGTGTTATTTTTCCTTTTATCTAAATTTCTGAATGTGTCCTAATTAGGCTATATTCCTAATCTAAAATAAGATTAAGTTGGGAAATAGAAAATGAATTTAGGAAGATATCTAAGCAAATGAAGTAGTACATATAAATATTTTGAAGTAGTACATAGCAAATGAAGATATCTCAATGCTTAAATATTTTGAGTAATAAATGAAATGTAATCAAATATTAAAGAAATTTGTACATATTTTAAAAATCTAGAGCATATAAATACCATTAAAGATCTACCTAAACTTCAGTTAAAATAACAATCATCATGTTGAAATCCAAAATACAAAAGAACTCTTAGAAGAGAACTCATAAGCACATCATCTTTGAACATGTAAATTATGAACTAGATAGATCTATCTAATGTAGGTTTGTTAAGTTTGAGACCCCTACATGATAAGGATACAAAAAAAAGAGCTTCCCTTAGCTTCGAGAAATATTTATTCTGTACTGATGAGGCCAACCACGTGAAGGTGGAAGCTCAATGGCCTCACCTAAGACCTAACACACCTAAGACCTAAGACCTAAGACCTAGAACACAACTAAGACCTAGAAGACACCTTTAAGACACTTAAGACACACATTAAGACACCTAAGACCTTTAAGACACTTAAGACATACACTAAGACACCTAAGACCTTTAAGACAAGAAGACATACCTACTTGACACATTTAAGACACCTAGACACCTAAGTCTTAAAACACCTAAGAAACCTAAGACCTATAAGACACCTATACACCTCTAAAACACCTAAGAATTAAGACATATCTAAGACACCTAAGAAACTTAAGACATACAGTAAGACACCTAAAACCTTTAAGACACTTACTTGACATATCTACTTGACACATTTAAGACACCTAGACACCTAAGACACCTAAAACACCTAAGAAAGGTCTAAGATGCATAATCTACCTTTAAGACACTTAAGACATATATCTAAGACACGTAAGACCTAAGATAGGTCTAGAAGACATATTTAAGACACATTTAAGATACCTAGACACCTAAAACACCTAAAACACCTAAGAAACTATAAGACCTAAGACACCTCTAGACATCTAAGACTATAAATATATAGTTTAGAGATCATACCTGCACAACATGAAGTTCAATTTTATAACTTGAAATCCTTATAGGCATAGACCTACATAATTGCAAAAATAAAAATCTGTGTAAATAAATTTATAGCTCATTTGTAGCTTGATCAGGTTTGATTACAATAAAATTTGAACTAAGAACCATTGAAATTAAAATTTGAAAGGAAAGAACTATCAAGAATCATGTACATTTTAAAATAAATCAATAGATCAATAGATCATTCAAGTGCATATACCTTCATACCATGTATTGATTGGTTCAACTCGGTCTTCAATAATGTAGTTAGAGCTCTTGGTACATATAATCTGGAGATCTTCTCTATCTTTTATTATCTCTAAAATCTTTTTGTGATCTTCAATAGATAACTTCCACTTTTGTTGGCCACGTCCTCTTTTTCGTAAAGTTTCCAAACTTAATCTTGTTGCTTTAACTAAGTGATTGTACTGTAGAACCTTTTGTCCTAGCATATAATCAATAAATATAATACCATTTTTATCTATCTTTACTTGTTGATAATAGGTGCCTTCAACAACAACTGATCCAATGGGATATGATTGTCCATCACCATCTGTCATTGATTCTAACAATTTTGATTTTTCTTGTGTGCATCTTAGTAGATAGTAATCTACACCTAATGTATTGTCAGGATCTGCAACCACAGCAAAAATATCTTCTGTACACACCACAAGTAAACATGTTTGTACATTTGAGTTGAACAATGTAAATCAAATGTTCAAAACTTTATTACAATCTAGAATATAAATCAATTCTGTAACTTACCTATAACAACTAAATCTGATACACGTTCGTAATCAGCTGAATATATAGGATCATATACATCTACAATGTCACTATCTTCAAAAGGAGGCATTGATACTATTTGTTTCATTTCCCATTGTGAAACATATCCATCTCTTACATTTGGACATTATAGAATATTTGCACTGTTCTCGGTGCAATCATCACAAAAACAAGATTTTTCTCACTTAAATAGCAAGAGGCTTGCTATGTCCTATAGTCATGACTTGATGCAAACTTCTAACACTATTAATTGCTTGACAATTATATGGATTTGATCGATCAATATCTGCACGTATGAACAAATTCTTGAGCATCTCAATTAAAACTAAAATTTAATTAAATTACATGTGTACTTAAATTTAAATATTAAAGTTTTAAAATAACATAAATTCAATTAACATACATTTAACTTCCCAAAAATAGCATTTGTTGTATATTGAGTCACGAGCACCAAAATAGCTTTTGCATCATTCAATAATTTGATTTGCATTTTGTATGGTGTTACCTACAATTTCATGTTGGTGAAGTGCCCATGTAAGAGGTAAGAATTTAAAAAAGTTCACTTGTACATCCAACTATTACAATACATGTAGATCAATTACATAAATCATTGTAGAAGTATTCAACAATTTTAAATTTTGTAAATTCCGTATCTAGTACATTACTTGCAAGTTCATATTGGTGAAGTGCATGCTTTACACATGCTCCTGCTCCATCATGCTCTCATTTTCCATGTCCACTCTCAAAAAAATTCCACAAAAACTTTATGCCAAATCTAGCATGTTGTTGCGTTAACCAATTAAATGCTTTTGCAGACTTAAATTGTCCTGTATAAATAGTTATATATAAACAACGATTTGAAAACCAAAAATTAGTTAAAAATTCAAGTCTTAAAATTTTATAAATTTATAAATTAAAAATTAAAAATTAAAAAATAATAATAAAATCAACACTTACCAGCACATCCATCAAACCAAATCCAGTGTTGTAATGCAGTAATGGCACATTGTCTCAAATCTTTAAAAAACATTCGAAAGCAATGTGCTACATAGCTTCTATCATGACCCGTATCATCACTGATATAAAAGTGAACCTCCTTGATGATAATTCATTCATCTTCGGTACTCTCTACTCATCTACAAATAACTCAGCATGTCTATAGCAAACTTGTACAAAGATTGAGACTTGCTCTGAATAATAATATTGACTTTGAATCTCAATTTGAGGACTAAATGTATAATTTTTAGAAAAATCTACAATAGAGAGAATACAACCTGGTGGAAAACAATTCTGAGTCACAAAATTGCTTAGCTTGCCATCTTGCGCTATGACAATGTTGGATATGTGGGTATACAATGTTATGAAATTTGTTCATAAAACTCGTTGCAAGGCAATTCACTCTCTCTCAAAACAATTTTTTTGGATTCAGTGCCTAACTTCGTTGAGTATTTCTCATATTCAAATCTCTTCCAAACAACTAACATTGAATGATCAATATTTTCAAATAGTAAAAATTTCGTCAAGTTTCCACAATCTACACATATATTTCTTATACACTATACATTGAATTCATCTTAATCTTCTGATTTTTCACATAAGATAGACTTCACAAATTGTGTTGTACTTCTAGGGATGGCTACATTTGGATTAACTATTGCCATAAGTTTTTTATATGACTGTAGGTGTAGATGAAATTCAACATGATTTCGACAGCAACAAGTTTCACGTACTTTATTTATACGTACAAAACATGGTCGTAAATTCTCAAACATCCTTTGAGAAATCTTCACCTATGAAAATTCTTGCTTGAATGCTTCAAAAAATTCACTTTGTGTTGTATCTATAAAATGCTTTGGATGAGAATTTTTTTTACCATCTTCATCTTTTATTTGTATAGTGTCCCTTCTATTGGAAGAAACACAGGAGTGCTCGGTCCAATATCCAATTACTTTTTGTTTTACATCTTCTGAAATTCTATCTCTCTGAAGGACTCGACAAATATTTACCTAATAATTTTCAATGTTTTCATCTAATCTGTTTCTCTTCTTGATATATCTTTGAACAGTTCTCCTAGATACATTTACTAATTGGGCAATTGCTTTAACTTGTCTTCTATGTGATAATTTCTTACTAGAAATTACAGTCATCAATGCTCTACATGCAGCATTTAAATCAGAACTTCGACTCTTGGTTTGAATACAATCCAATGTTGTTTGCAAGTTTTCAATTACTGTCTGATTTACTAAATTTAAAGATTTTTTCTTGTTATCAACTCCTAACAACTCCAAAATAGGGGTCATTTCTTTTCACTTAAATAACTTTACACATAATTGTGCTCTTCCAATTAGAGATTTATCTTCAAAAAATTCATCCCAAATTCTTTTAGAGTGCAATTTTATTGTGCTTTCAGGTAACATATGTTCAGGTGAAATATTTTTGAAAAGAGCATCTGCATCCATCTCCATAAGATTTTTTATTCCATGCAAAAAATTTCTATCACCACTACCAATTTCATCTTGTACTTGTTCATTAACACGCCCTTCAACTTGTTCATCAATAACTTCAATGGGTTGTTCTTGACTAGTTGTTCCTAGGGTTTTTTCATCTCTTTTTCAGTCATACAACCTTGATTTAGTTCTTTTATTCCCCATCACAAATTGTTTGTTTTAATTCACCTACACACACATATACATCCTAATAAATAACTCATGAAGTTTAATTTCTACATGGTAAAATGAGTAAATAAGTTGGGAATCATGTTACATACCTAAAAATTTGTAGCCTCTCTTGCCAAAAGAACTCCTTTTGTGTGGTTTCTCCAAATGCTTGAATTGAAAAAAAATTTAAAAATAATTTTTAGCCTCTATTGCAAAAAATTATGCTTCTTCTATTTTCTCCTTGATGCTTGAATTGAGAAAAAACACAAAAAATAAAGCCATATATATAATTAAGTTTAAAAAAACAAAAAACAAAAAAACAAACTGCCGACCGGTGGTGGTCACTAGAATTATATGATTTCGGGCGAGTCTATCTCGCCTGAATTTGATCTGGGCGAGTCAAACTCGGGCGAGTTTGATTCACCCGAAACTGTCTGTGGCATTCCACTTGGCAGCCACCTCCTCATTTTCTAGGGTTTTTTTAAATTCTCAGCTTAAACTGAATATTTCTTCAATCAGAATGGATTATTTGAAAAATAAAAAATACCCTTTTATAGAGCTCTGAGTCTAGAATCCAAATATGATTTTTTAAATATTTTGATTAGTATTAATATTTTTTTTTAAATTATTGCAAGTAGGTTGTTAAAATCAGAGATGACACTGATTAAAAATTAAAAAAAGTATCAAAACACATCCAATTTTTTTCAAAATTATATGGTGCACTAGAGGAAAGAGTCCTCTCCAAAAGGGTATAATTGATTTTGTGAAAATGATAAAAAAATAATACAAAAGTTGACGTGGAATGAAAATATCAGATTCTGTAAAGTTTGACTTTAAAACAATATTACGAAGAAAATATGCATTGAAAACTGATTTTTTTCCTCCATGCACTAGATATTGAACTCATCTATTTGGGAAAAAAAATTAGAGAAAAATAAGATTGTTTGCTCTTTTTTTTGTGGCGTGGACTCAAAGTCATTTTTTCTTGAAATTTTCAGCAATTCAAAATTTGCTCTTAAATTTATAAAAAATGTCAAAATAATTTTTAAAATTTTTTGAAAAATTACAAGCATAAAATTCATCAAGAGATCTACATTTCATTAGTTTACATCATTTTGAAATTCAAAACATAAATACCACTTTTATGAGGTTGAAGTTGAAACTTTTTGCTTGTGTTGGCCGATTCCTTTATATCCATCAAGTCACGATCTTGTTGTTTCAATGCAGTAGGCTTCATCTAGATATTGCAACCCATTGATCTCTATCTATGAGCATATCTTCCATTTTGAGTTTCCACAACTCAAAATTAGTGCTAGTAACCTTCTTCATCTCTATTCTAGATATTCTTTCCATCTCTTCCTATAATAAGATCAAAACCCATTCTGCGCAAGCTCCCACTCAAATAAAGATTAGTACAAAAAACCCACCCAACACATAGGATCTGAGGTGATCAAGCTCTGATACCAACTGAAAGAAATCAAGGTATATGAAAATGCTTCTTATACTAATCTTTAGAGGAGAGTGTTGTGCAAATTTTTAATCTTTACAATTACAGAAAGTTGAAACACATATAAACATAAAATAAATAATATACCATAACACAAAGTGTACATGGGGAAAACCCTTTCAAGAGAAAACCCCACACTCCAAAGAAGCCCAATATATTAGTCAATAAACAACATGGTTATAATACTCTTGCAGAGCAAGCCTTTAGATGAGTATCACCAACATTCAAAACTGGAGTGATTTTGCCAACATTTTGGTACCTACAAAATTAACTCATACAAACTACAACTCCAAGCACCAATTTATAGGAGATGAACAAACTAGAAACCATAAATGGTTTAAGAAAACCATAAGGGGTATGGTGCCCAAAACTTGGGTTCAAATTCCCCCCCCCCCCTCTTGGTCTTGGTAGTCTTAACTATTTTTATCAAATTCCTTACACATCTTACATTGTCATAACTTGTCATATTTAACCACCCAACTTAGGTGCCCCAATTTGTCTTCATTCTCAAAGAAAAAATGCTCCATGACAAGTGTCCACACATGTCATAATGCTGGTCAAAATTCCAATGTAACCTGTCTCTTACATGCTCTTATGCATCATAAGATTCTATCATAAGTAACTCTCATCATAATGATCTTACAACTCCACAAGATGCTGATACATGGAAAAATAATGTCACCTCAAAGTGGGACACCTGAATCCTCATGTGAGGACAAAATCCACTAGAGATGAAATCCATGTCACCTCCCAATGGAATGCCAACTCCCCCACAAGAAGACAAAATACACAAAAGATGAAATAATGAATGCATATAAAATATAATAAAACAAACATTAGGAATGCAAAGTTGAGATACCTTTTCCCAACACAATCAACAAGTTATTTCTATTACAACAAGCCATAGGTAGTGTTTGGTTGTAGTACATAAATACATATATGTATTTTAGGTATATCTAGTCAACAATCTTTAGCCAAGTGTGAGTGAAGTGACAAATTGTAATGCTAGAGGGAAATGCTAGGGAAATAATTATTAATTTTTGACCTCCATTATTAATTATATTTTAGCATATTTAGAAAATGAATGGAATAAATATTAAAATATTGCTTAACTACCCAAATGGGGCATAGGAGCTCATAAATGGAGCATATGATAACTCCCAAAGTAGTTTGACATCTTTATTTATGATAGATTCTATGATAGGGTCATGACATATTCTATGACAACTCATAAATGGGGAGTTATGGTTGCCATTTAGTGGAGGAGTTACAAAGAGCTATTTTTTATGAGAATCTTGAATAAATAAAATATTATTATTTTTCATGTTGGAGGAGCATCTCATAATTATTTATGACAGTTGTAAGTGGGTGGAAAAAGGAGCATCTTCACAAGCTAAAAATAGCCAGGAATCAAGGAGTTATGAGTTATGATAAATTTTTAGTGGATTTAATTGGAGAGGGAATATTTGCAAAGAAACTGATATTGCAATATTTTATTTTTATTATTTTTGGCATAATGGTATTTTGCGATTTGTGCCCATAGCTTCTATATAAGATTTATCAATTTTCTTCACCGCTTGAGCACTTGAGTTCAACTACAAGATTTGAGGATGAAAAACCTTGGATTCTTGGAGATCAAAGGATGAAACCCCTTTGGTTTCTTGAGTAAAATATCATACAAAGGTTGTATTTGTACTTCAAATATTGTTTTAGATTTTAGCATGTTTTTAGTAGTTTGTATTTGTAGGATTGCGTAGAAGGGAGCTCCAACATACATAAGATTATTTTAGATTTATCCATCATTTCTATTGCTTTAATATCTAATATATATCATTATTTTTATGAATATTTGATTAATAATAATCGTATCCAACATATTGTGAAGTTTCCATTTATGTGTGCAAAGATTAACTATCTTTTTGGCATAGTTATTGTGAGCAAATCAACATTGTTAAATTCAATATTTCATACTGTATGTTCTCACCCAGCCCTGATGAGATCTTGGTAATTAAAAAAAGACATATATCTAATTTAGATGGTTTTTTGTAGGTTTCATAAGAGTTTCAAATTATATTTTTAGAAAAATTAGTTATTTGGGTTATAGTAGTGCATGTCTAGTTTTCGAGTGGATTTGAGTGCAAATCCATTTTAATTGTTGTGGGTATTTCAGATTTAAGTATATTTCATATTCATTTGGTTGAAACTATTAAAATATTTCATATCTAAGCATATTTACATAAAATTTATGTTTGGGACATTACGCAAATCATATGTAGTGATTATCCATCTGGAGAAGTCATGTTTAGTATAATGTGTTATATGCTAACATCATGGTAGGATTCGATGAATTGAAACATTTGTATGAAGTTGATCCTAATTTTGCAAAAGCATATAAAGCATGTAAAGAAACGGTAAGTATGGACAAAAGTAAGTGGCTTGACTATGTGATTCATAATGATATGTTGTCTAAGGGTAGTTAGTTGTGTATCCTGAGAAGCTCAATGAGAGAGAATTTGATCAAGAAGCATAGTGGTAGATTAGCAAGAAATTTTGGAATAGATAAGACTATGACATTGGTAAGTGAAAGTTATTTTTACCATAATTGTATAAGGATGTGAAGAATGTTCAAGGCTATAGGATTTGTCAAGTTGCAAAAATGTGTAGTCAAAACATTGGATTATATAAACCACTACCAGCTTCAAGGAAACCATGGGAAGACATGAATATGGATTTTGTGTTGGGATTACCAAGGAATCAAAGGGATCATGATTCTATATTTGTGGTATTTGATAGATTTTCTAAGATGGCACATTCGATAGCATGTAAGAAGAAAAATGATATAGTACATTTAGCTATTTTATTTTTTTAGGGAAGTTGTGAGATTGCATGACTTGCTAAGGAGTATAGATTCAGATAGTGATACTAAGTTTGTTGGTTACTTTTAGAAGACATTGGAAGAATATAGAGATAGAGATGCAATATAGTTCAACATATCATCCATATGGATAATTTGTTGAGTTGTTTAGCAAGAGAGAAGACATGAAATTAGGAAATTTAGTATTAGTACAAGAACTGAGTTTGCATATAACAAGTTAGTAAATAGAAGTACATAAAAATGTCATATATTGTGACATATGGAAGTATTCCAAGGAATGTTTTAGTTTTAAGAGATATCAGTGATTAATAAAATAGAAGTGCAAAAGTAGAAGAGTTTGCAAATCATATGAAGATAGTACATGAGGAAGGTAAGGAATGAGTTAGAAATGATAAATGTTAGATATAAGGAGAAGGCTAATGAGAAAAGGAGACATAAGGAGTTTTTGGTAGGAGATGAAGTGATGGAGCATCTTAGAAAGGAAAAATTTCTAGTTGGAACATACAACAAGATAAATATGAAGAAATTTTGGTCATGTAGAATTATCAAAATTTTGATTCAATAAATGCATATGAAGTTGTATTACCAGAAGGCTTGGGTATATCACTAGTGTTCAATATTGCACATTTGTATCAACATCATGAAGAAGAGTTGGGAGATAGTAGCATAGAGATAAAATGGGAAAATAGATACCACAACAACAAAAAGAAGAGATTGGAGAGATTTTGGATAGTAGAATTGGCAAAAGTACAAGAAATAGATAGTATGAAGAATATTAGGTCAAATGGAAGGGTAGATTGATTGAAGACTTGGCTTGGATCTCTAAGGCTAAGGTAGGCCATTTTGATTTCTCTCTGGCCTCTAAAAATTGAGTGATTCACATTTTTAAATTACTTTAGGTGTTTGATGTTGTCATAGCCCATTTTGTTACAGGCCAAAATGTTGTCTATTATAGACTTGTACAAACATGTATGATGTTTATTTTGATCCGTGACATATGATGTTTTCTAACCATCTGGATGACTATATTAATTGCATTATTAGATGAGTAGGTATTTATACTATTTTATAGTAGCATATTTGGAATTATAATTTGCATGATGTATATGTTATTAGTTGTCATGGACTAACCACAATTTTGGTGTCTGAGTGCGACAGGATCCATCATTCACCTCTACCCAATGGGAGAGTGTCATAGAGGAGAGGAACCTAGTACCTCTAAAGGTCGTCTGTATGACTCTCTCACACACACTAAATCATCTTTTCATGGTTGCATATAGGGTGGGATTGTGGTTAGATTGTAAGTTCTAGAATTATTTCCTTATGTTTCAGTTTCTTCTTAGTAACAACTTCATCTAAATTAATTTCAAGACATAATAATGCATATATATATATGTGTGTGTGTGTGTGTGTGTGTGTGTGTGTGTAGGTAATACAGTGTGGATATATGGTATATATATACATATATAGACACACACACACACACAAATAGTTAATTGATATAAATAGTTAATTGAGTTAAATAATTGGGATATAGTAATATTTTTTTACTTATCCTTAAAAAAAGAATAAATAGTGATAATAATAATAATAAAATATAATAATGTGAATTGTTTTGGCAATAACAATAATATTTCTATTGGAGCCAAGAGCAAATATTATTTTATGACAGGTTTTACTATTTTATTTAGAACCTCATAAAACAAAGGGTGAAGTGATATATTTTTATAATATTAATCACTTTAGAGGTAAGAAGAAATAATCGCACTATTTTAATATTTCATGGAAACACCATTTTCGTGCTTAACATCTATATAAACAGAGAAATCTGGCAAATTGCTCCACCTAAGTTGTTGAGCAGGGACCATTGGGGAGTTTATCAAAGTTTTACTTGGCATTTAAATAACATGTTTTCAAATATCTGTAGCCTTGGGCAGAGGGGAAATAGCTTATCAAATAGAGAATTTTGGAGTTTGATGGAATGTCGGATAGAGGAATGAAAGTGGGAAAGAAAGGAAAAGAGAGAATTTGGAGGTGAAAACTAGAGATACTGAACAAAGAAATTCAGATTTGCAGAAGGATTGAGGTAAGGATTTTACCAAACTACTTAATTTGAACATAGATTACAGGGAATTCCTTTACCAAGCTATTGAACAATAAGGCAATTAATAACTTCTTCTAATCATTTTTAAATTATGAGCAACTGTAGGATTTCATTTCTTCTAGAGTTTGTAAATTCTAAATCTTTAGCAACAACAAGTGTATTCAATTTGCTACAGTATGAAATTTCCCTAAATTTGGGTAGTTGTGAAATATATAGCTCTGGCTGATGACCAATTGAAGAATATCTACAAGAAAACTAAAACCAGTTACCTAGAAAGGAAAACATTCTCTATAAAATGCATACCTTCATGGTAAATATAGTGCATGAATTAGATTTATTACAGAGGTATTGAAACCAATAATTCAGAAATGATATTGTTAAATCCCTATATGTGTGGAACCAAAAGTATACAACAAAAAAACTGTGCTTTTCATTATAATAAAGATACCATACTAGGGCAAATAAAATAAATTTTTTGAAGGTTGTTATCAGATATAAATCTGGGTGATCCATGGAGGCGACCCCTCCAATGGAGACGTCCCCATTAGAGAGGTTCTCTCTAATGGAGACGCCTCCATTAGAGGCGCCTCCTCTGTGAAGATGCAAAGAGAGTAAAAAAATAACTTGCTCTTCATTAAAAGCTAACTTATATTCTTTTATGACTTTAGCATATTAAGTGTGATGGTGATAGTTTGTCATTGACGTCAAAAGGTATTGAGAGAGTTGAGTTGTGCAAAGTATCATCAGGCTCCAGGTCATTTGTGGATTACTTGTACTATTGACAAAAGTTGTTCATGATCATGCATTTCACAATTGTTCACATAGTGTTGAAGGATGTTGTTAGTGGGATTGACTTGATAAATGGATGATAATATTACAAGTGTTTGATAACATTCATGTACCAATCATGCTCACTATATTGGTGTTTCAAGTGCTTACAGGATCACATGAATACACTTGATGTTTGGTGTTGGTTTATGATTAATCAAAGGACTTGTTTGATCAGGTTTGGCCTTCAATGATATCTTCATATGTTCTTTGGTAAGTGATGTCACAAGGTGATTTGTTTGGGGTTGTCAAGTGTTGACAAATGTTCATCATCCATGGTTATGTAGTGTGAAATAATGACCTTCATAAGTTCATGTTGTTGGAGTTTATTGTCTTATCCACAGGAGGTTGATCTCAAGAAATTTAGAGTCTGCTTAGAAGTTGTGTTCATTCCATATTATATGATGCTTGGTGGTCATCTCAGGGAGTGTCTCAAGGCAAGGTTGTTATTGATACATTGTTGTTAATATGCTTCAAGTTTGTAACAGGTTGATTACTTTATTTTGTTGGCAGTCTTGGTGGTTCAGAATGTTCAATGAATTATTCAGATGATGGTTCTCATTCTTATCATGATCATGATTTAAAGGAATAGGCTTATCAAAGATTTCACATGAAGATGTTTGGTTGATGGTGTTTCAGTTGATGACCTTTCTAAGGATGCTTCAAGATGTTTGTATATTCAGGAGATCATGATCATATGTGATTATGTGATCAAGAAGTGCTAATGTGGTCAAAGGTTTTTTGAATAAGATTTAAAATCATTTATATTCTAACATAAATCTTAACACTATGGCACTTTTGTTATATTCCATTGGTGACTTGTGATAGAGAGTTTACAACTTAAAATATCACCGTGTGGAGGGTTCAAGACCATAGGGCAACCGGTCCCTTTCCTTCTTTTCACCGATGGAGCGAGTCTTGTATATGGGCGGGATTTCAATGTTTTTGAATTTAAAATTATATCACCGCCAAAAGTTTAAGAGGGCACGGGTTTGTGGGAGCCCGATGCATTAAAGAAAATGCTTTATGATATAAGGCATAAATCACATAATATTCTTTTAAAGCCCGAAAATAATGATTTTCATCTTAAGCATAGAATTGCCTTTTTAGGGGAGGATTTAATGTTAAAGTTTCTATTATGGATACAAAGTCACTAAGCCTTTTATGGCTCTAATTTAGAAACTTTATTTAAATAATAAGTGGTCAGCCCATACCAAATTTATGAGTTTTTTTGTGAGTTTTATTTGGTGATTAGTGGGTATTAAATTAGAAATTTTTAAGAGATTTTTCTTGAAGGCAAATATCTATGGAGAATTGGAAATGTTTTTTTTTTTTTTTGTGCAAAATGAAGATTGATTTTCTTGAGAAGAAAAAGAGTTTGATTGCAGGAATTTGCAGAGAAGGAGATTGCATGAAGATGAAAAGTCTTATGAAGTTTTTTTTCATAAATATGAAGAATCATACATGAAGGGCATTGGATGAAGATATTAGTTTTAAAGACAATATTTATAGAGATGGAAGATGAAGTTTCTCAGATATTTTATTTATAGGGCACTGAAAGAGAAGATCAAGAGATTTTTTTGAGAAGAGAATCTGGAGATATTTTGTGTGAGAAATTTATTGAAGAGAAGGTGAAAAGTTTTATTTCAAGAGATTAATTTTATTTTTACATCTCAAGATGAAATTGTCCTTGTAGATAAAGATAATGTTTGAAAGAGATTTTATTCTCTTTAAGTGCAAATTTTTTATTGCAGAGAAGCTTGATTTATTCTTTGTAGATTGACAATTTGGTGAAGAGTTAATTTTACAGATTGAATTTGAAGGGGTTATTGAAGAATTGAAAATGCATAGAGAAATATGAAAAGATTTTTTTTCAGAGGAAAGGAATATGAAAAGATATTCAAAATTTGTATATAATGTTTTAACAAGTACATTGACGGTGTGTGTGTGGAACTGTATACAGAGAATGAATAGTTTGAGCATCAGATGCAGGATTGGAGACATACACATGGATAAATCACATATTTAGCTTGTTTGCAGAAGTATGTAAAAGAAAATGGTCTTGATTTGAAAATCAAACAGGAGGTATAAGGTTGTATACAATGGTGCAAATCTGATTGAACGGCAATCATGTCTTGCACACAAAGTTTGATGTTTTGTTAATAGTGATTGTGTTTGCCAGTGAGGCACAACATGCCAATGAGGCTTGTGGTCAGAGAGACCGTGGTTAGTGAGACCTCTGTATATGTCAGTGAGACATTTGTAAGAAGATTTTTCATTTAAGCCAGTGAGGCAGTTCTGGAGTGGTTTTTCTACCCCTGGAGGGTTTTCCACTCGTGTAATTCTTGTGTCTTGATTTATATTGATCTTCTCTCTGTGGTTGTATGTTTTACTCATGAGTTTTGTTTATGTGTTTGACAAAGTTATGTGCACATGTGTTTGACAAAGTTATGTGCACATGTGTTTGACAATTCAATGATAACTTTCTCTCCTTGTGCTCTCCAAGTTAAAGTTTGTAAAAAGATTCAAAAATTCACACAACATTGATTCACCCCCCCTCTCAGTGTTGTCCTTAACTCCTACAAAGTTCTCCTTGAGATCCTTCAAATACTCTTAATATCTATTGTTATGAAAAGGAAATGCTTTATTTAAAAAACAAATAAATAAACCAAATTTATCATATGAACTAAGTTCTATGGATATTTTTATAATTATTTAAGGCTGGAAAATAATATAGAAGGAAATGGAAGTAAAGAATTACTATGTTAAATAATTTTACATTAGAAAATAACCAAGAAAGAATGAAAGAGTTAATCCTTCTTTTACTAAATTTTAGAGAAAATTAGATTTGATGCATTAGACCATACAGAACAAAACTCTTGAAAATTAATAAATGACAAATTTAAAGGTACCCTGGATAATTGAATTGGTTAAAAATATATTTTCCAACATGCATGATTGACGTGAATGGTTTGATTTCAAGAGGAAATAATCTTTCCGAAGGATTGGAATCGTTGATGCCATTTTGATTTTATGGTTGCATTTCTATATGTTTGCATGGGCAATGGATAGAATGCATGGTTAAATTCACTGTCATGCATGATGATATTGAGGAACGAGTTTCTTCAAGATGGGTCGGGTTGCATGTGTGGGTAGCACAAGAAAGCTTTGGCTTCGTGGTAGGGTGGAAGTTGCCTCTATGATGCTCTCTCGACTTCAGGGTATGAAGGAGGAGAAAAGGTGAGAGATTGCACCGAGATGCCATGTCACCTTGAGATATTGCTACATCTATTTCAGATATGTAATCTTGTTAATTTGTTATAACATTTTATTATATGTTGAGTATTCAACATTGAACGAGTATAATCTGAGTCTTAATGAGCTATATGGATTTGACAGTTGTATAACTCTAAATTGTCAATAAAGGAATCTTAGTTTATCTATTATCCTAAAATGATAAGTTTTGATGTTGTAGAAACATTCATGGAATTCATTGGCTTATGTAATAAATTTAAGGATTCAAGTGTTAAGATGTTATTGTAGACATCTAAAAATGTCTCGAACCTACGAGCACTATTTTCACACCAATCTCTTCTAAATTCCACATTCTGCTATTAATTAAATAATTTTTAATTATTTAATTAAATAATTTTTAATTATTTAATTAATTCATTTTCCTACCACTAGCCTATAATTAAATAAATTTTATTTATTTAATTATTTGTCTATTTTCCTCTATAATTAAATAATTAATTTTTAATTATTTAATTATTCATGCTCCAATATCCCCTTTACTCAATTAATTTAAATAAATAAATATTTATTTAAATTATAGCCCTTACCTTGATTAAATAAATCACACTGATTTAATTAAGGGTTCCCACTCATTCTTCCCTTTCAAATAAATTAAATAAATTGCCCAATTTATTTAATTTGAAAATTCCTACAGCTCATCATATTTTCAAATTAAAAATTCCCTCTTGTCCTCTTGTGAGAGGGAAACCCTACTCAATCCTAACCATTCATTTCACTCAAAGTCAACATCAAATCTCTTCCCTTCATTCAACCCTAGTCTTCTATAAAACCACTCCTCCAGCCTCATTTTGACATTACAATTTCCCAGCTTCCAAGATTTTGCTAAGTCAACACTTGAGCTTCTCATGATTGTTGCAGGTCTACAAATCTGAGAACATTATAGAAAAGTTGAGGAGAACAATGGAGGGGAGACACAAGTAGCTTAGGAATTTAGTTTATTTGCTTTGTTTGATGTGTTTCTAGGTTATTTGTACTCCATTGAGGAGTCAGGGCTTGCATGAAATGTATTTTGCATGTTCTGATGTTTTACCCTAGCTTACAGCTATCAAGTATTTTATCACTCATTGTTATTCTTTATCACTGTATGATAATGTAATGGATGAAAAGAAGGTTGATGGGATTAATGAATAGTTTAGTTAGGTCCTCCTTTCACTCAATACATTCAAGGATAATCAACCGAGTTGAATCACAACTCTACAAGAGGACTCAACTATCAGGTTAGCTGTCACTTGGAATGATAAGGAAATTTGGATTTGGTTGATTAATGTATTGATTTTTGTCTGATTTAGTTTAAAACCCTAATTATGCAAGATCGTAAACAAACAGATGAAACTTGATAAATCCTTCTACAGAAATAGACTAAGTACAGATCAGATACATACCAGATTTTGGGTTTCAGAATACGAAAAAGTCATGGGCAAAAGAGTGGGTGCCCAAGCCCAAGGTGCTACTTTTTATGAGGGCTTCAAGATCTTTTCTACTATGGATTGCAACCACTTTAGAGATTTTCCATGCTGTGAAACTGAGGGTCAAAGGTGCGAGTGCCCTTGCCCTTTGTGAGCTATTTCCTACCTTTTTCTTTAGATCCTGATTCCTTACACTCTACAACAATCCTCTGCAACTCCTCTTCGCAAGATCTAATACCTGTGACCTATGATCACAAGAGAGGGGTTGGGGGTTGTGGTGTTTAGGAGCTTGCCTTGGTCAAGCCCCAGAATGGCATTCAAGCCTTCCAACACCATTGTTAGATAGAGAGTGCATATCCTTGCAGGACAGAGACAAAAGCAATGATAAAAACAATAGATTGAATCACAAACAGATATCACCTCGGAGGTGTATCTCTCACAGAGATGAAGCTCTTTCATGCCATGAGAAGATGAATCCAAATCTACAATAACAAACACAATAACAACACAAATCTTCTCTGCAACACAATGAATGCCTTGAATGGTCTAAAAATCACAAGTTTGCCAAAATATCAAAATCATCTTATAGTTTACAAATGAAATCCTAAACATGATTACATATGCATTCCCGCTACAAATTTCATAATTCAAACTCAAGATGTCAGCAACGGAAACCTTTTAACGGTCTCCAACCGACATTAAAATTTGGGACCCCAACAAAATAGGGTAGGGCAAGGGCGCAGGCGACCAAGCCTAAGGACCTATTTTGGGTCAAGGTTAAGCTTAGAGATGTCCCTTGAGTCCCATTTGTCATGGGTTTTGGGGCATTTTGTCTCAGGATTCATTTCTAACATGCATGATCAAAATTAAGGGACCCGGGAGCTAAACTTAGGAGGTAAAAGTCCTAGGGGGACATTTTACGACATAACAGATAAACTTAGCTTGAATAAGCTTACATGACACTTATATGATGCTTAGTATAGAACTAAGATCATAAATGTTTTATGTTTTATGTTTTATGTGGGAATATTATTACATGATTATATGATGCTTATTGTAGTACTAAATCCATTTATGTTATATGGTGACATGGGAGTGTTATTACAGGAGCATCTAGTTGTAAGAGAAATCTTGCATTCATCCAAAAATATTTTCTTTCACATTTTTTTTAGGTTTATAATAATGTTCTAGCCATTGCATGACTGCTACAACTTGTGGTTCTTACTGCAAAGGCATATCAAAGTTCTAGACTTAGTCACATGCATAGATTGCACTTGCCATTTTTTTGGTCTCAAGTTTTTCTAGAGTAAACTTTCCAAGTCTTGAGCGTTGAGTTTTTATTGAATTTGCATGTTTTTTTGCTAAGTACTCAGTGAGTTTGAGGTTTTTACTCACCTATGTGCCAAAAACATGTCAAAAACATTGAAAAAACATGGTTTTTTGCCTTTTAAAAATTATGAAAATGGAGTGTGCCATGAAGGTCTATGTGCTTTTAAAGGTCTTCATTAGGCTTGGTGGTGTATTTCCTTAGACTCCAATGAGGGTGCTACCTCCAAACCCCCATGAGGAGCATTGCCCCTTGACCCCATTGGGGGTGCTACCTCTAGACCCTCAAACTCATTTGATACATTTCATAGCTATATTTTGCATAAAATTTATGTTTTTTTTCCAAAAATTTAAGTATTTTTTAAGTTGTTGAGTTTTGTCAAGTTTTTGACAAGTCAAAAAATTTTGGTCTACTAAGTCTGAGTCAAGTTTGATTTTGTGAAGTATGGTCATATGAATATCAAAGATCACTATTTAAGCCACATGTGGCAACTATAAGAGCTTTAAGGCAACACTTGTTTACATTTCTAAGCTCATTGGTCCTAGGGAGGTTTGTGGTATAAACTATAATGAGACCTAATGCATATTCTTTACCACATTCATTCCAAAAGATTCCCATCTACAAGATATCCCACTACACATTTCATCTAGTATCAAGTTTTACACCACTTTTTACACCACTTTATAGCCAATGGAGATCATTCCTAAGGCTAAGGGCTCACTATCTAAGCATCACTCATGATCATTCAAAGTCAGATATGTAGCTAGGGATGAAGAATTAGTTGTTGATTAGAATGTTTGGTGACAAAATAAATGATTTGTACTATAATATTATTAGAGAATTTTGTAATTCACACATGTTGGTGCTCATGTGTCTTTAAAGGCCAAGGCCTTATGTTGTAAGCCCATTGTGATAGATTGTAATATATTTCCTAATTGTCAAAATAAAGATTAATGCTACTATTTATTATTTCATTAGGTTATGTTGTGTGTGTTTGTGTATTTGGCTACATGTGGTTGGATAATCCTTAATTGGACCCTCTATCAATGACTGTATCAAGCATGGTATATAGGATTCTTCACCAAAGAGATATCTCTTTGATTGTCACATCCAATCCTATCCTATATGCACTCAAAGCTAATATTTGAACATAATTTATGTAACCACATTGCCTCCTTACAAGCATGTGTTTTATCCATCTACTCTACTTCTATAGTGGAAAAATAAATATGGAATACCACTTACTCATTGAACTAATAGCTCCTCCAAATAGAGTGAACACATAATTGATCATGGAACTCCTGCTATCCAAATCACTAGCCTAATCTAAATCGACAAAGCCATATATATCAATAAATTTGCCTACATCATTAGTCCAATAATAAGAACTCCCTTGCAAATTTTTTAGTACCGTTTTCACATAATTCCAATGCTCTCTACTAGGGTTAAATATAAACCTGCTAAGAACTCTCACTACTTGGGCACTATTTGGTCATGTACATACCATATAATATATTAGGAAACCTTTGGCACTAGAATAAGGAACATTATACATTTCATCAAAATCATCATCTAACTTCTAACATTGATCCAAAGATAGTTTATTACCAACAAGTAAGGAATACTCACTGGCTTATAGTCATGCATAGCAAACCACTGCAAAATAGTCTCAATATACCTACTTTAACTAAGACAAATCTTTTTTCCAACTTGATATATATTAATAGACATAACCAAGATGTATTTTGTAGCTCCCAAATACTTCATGTTAAAAGCACTTGAAAGTTGAGCTTTGAGTTCCCCACTCATACCCTTACTATTTCTAATGAATAACATGTCATTAACATACATGGCAATTATTAGTAACTAATCATCAATTAACTTGAAATAAACACAATGATAATAATCAATCTTAACAAACTTATGATGCAATGCCAAAGCATCAAACTTTTGATACCACATTTGGGTGAGTGCCTTAGATCATATAAAGACTACTTTAACTTGAAAACCATGTTTTTTTCCTTTTACCACAAAGTCATTAGATTGTCTCATATAAATTTCTTCCTCAAGATCCCCATGCAAAAAATTAGTTTTAACAATAGAAATGAGGAATCTAATAGAAGTTAGTTTTGTAACAGGGAAAAATATTTCACCAAAATCAACCCCCTCAACCTAGGAGTAATTTTTTGCTACTAGCCTTGCCTTATACCTTTCCAACTATCTATCTACTCTAAATTTATTTTTAAATACCCACTTGCATCCAGTGGGCTTCTACCTCTCAAGCAAATCCACTAGATCCCATGTCTTGTATATGTTCAAGGCCATCATCTCCTCCTACATGGATTCCATCTAAGACTCATGCTCCTTTCAAGAAAGAGCTTCTATCATAGATCTAGGTTTATTATTAGTACAAGGTAAAACAAATACACAATAGAAATCTAGTGGGCTATACATGTCAACTAATTTATTTTGCTCTGTGGACCTTCTTAAAGGTGTAGCTTGAGGATCCTACTATCCTTATTTTAAACTCTTTTAATCTGAACCTTCTTCTTCCTCTACATCTTTTTGTCTAACCTATTATTCTTCCACTTGTACATGCCTTCTTGCTTCTCTATTTTGGTTTCAAAATGCACAACCTTCTTTTCTTTTTCTTTTGGTTGTGCCTAATTAGACTTGACTTTAAGTTCCCTAAAATCACATATCTAGAATATATCATTCTCAAGGTTGGAGGATTCTAAAGCTTATAACCCTTAACATTATCGCCATAACCAACAAAAATGCATTTCTTAGCCTTAAAATCCAACTTAGACCATTTTTATTTAGGCACATAAGTATAAGCCTCACGACCAAAACTCTAATGTGTGAAATGGAAGGTTTCTTACCCATCCACACCTCATATGATGTCTTATCAACTAGAGTAGAACACAAATATCTATTAATAAAATGATAACCAATACTTATAGCCTCAGCCCAAAAACATTGATCCAACCAGAGCACTATTCAACATACTTCTAGCTTTTTCCACTAATGTCTTGTTCATCCTCTTTGCAGTGCCATTTTTTTGTGGCATATATTGAGTTGTTTGTTGTCTCATAATATCGGCATGCCTAAAAAATCATCAAATTTTCTAGAATAATATCCCCCTTCATTATTTGACCTTAATATGTTTATTTTATGATCCATCTAATTTTTCAAGGACTTTAAAATCTTTAAACCTGCTAAAAAATTTAGATGTATGCCTCAAACAATAAATCTAAGTATAACATGAGTAGTCATTAGCAAACATAATACCAATATTTACCAATTCAAGAAACATATACATGACCAAAGATGCCCCTATGAACAACCTCCAATAATCTCTTTGCTTTAGTGCTACCAAAATTAATTTAACTCTATTCTATTTTCCAAACACATAGTGCTTGCAAATTTCAAAATATACAAAATGACAATCCACCATATTTGTATTAACTAGGGTTTTAAGCCCTTTTTCACTAATTTGGTCCATCATGTGGTGCCACAACATACATGAATTAGAATTGCTAGTTACGTAAGCAAAGTTACAATACACAGAGGCTTCAAGCTTAAACAAAGTACCACATTGGGATCCCTTAGTTAGCACCACATTCCCTCTAGCCAACCTACAACCATTTTTGTCAATGTGACATACACTCCAACATAATTAATATTAGATACCAAAATTAAATTTCATGCTAATCCTAGAATATGCAACACATCTATGAGAAATTTGACTCTCCCATTACTGTACATGAAACTTACCTTCCCTTTGCCAACATTCTATTGCAAATTGTTGTCACCAAGAAACACCTCACCACCATCTTATTCTCTAGAAGAAGAGAACCACTCCTTGTGAGGATTCATGTAATATGTGGCACCTAAATCAATAAGACATATTGTCACTAGAAATATTAGTAGAAATAAACAAGGCATCATTTCATCATCAAAAGATTTTTTTTATAGAGGAATCATCAAAAATTGTTTCTTGTTTCTACGTTCCTTCTTTACATGGCCCCACTTATTGTAGTTCCAACATTTGACTCTACTCTTACAAAAGGTTTTAGATCATCCTTTTGACTTGGATATCTCCTTATTTAGGCTTTTTTCTTACCACGTTTTCCCTTGGGTCTACCTTAAATATGTAGTGCATCCTTGTAACCCTTGTCCATGGATTTCCTTCTCATTTCTTTGCTAATCAAAGTAACAACAAGCACATCCATCTTAGGCTCTACAAGACCACCACTAATTGCGACTATTAAGTTCTCCTAAAATTTAGGTAAAGAGAAGAACAACAAAAAAATTACACTTATCCTCTTCATCAAGCTCAACATCTATACTTCTTAGCTAACTCAAAATAAGATTAAAAGCATTAAGATACTTGACTACTAAGTCTCCTTCCTTCATTTTCAAGGAATATAATTTGTTTACTAGACTCTTCAACTGGTAGATTTCACCCATCCTTCTCCATAAGTTGTATGCAGTAGTCTCATCAGTAACATTTAAAAGGAAAAAATTAGAGGGACACAACCATATTGTTCCTCAAGATTTCTTGTCGAGCTTCTTCTAGTCTTCATCTAATAATCATATAGACTTTATTTTCTTGTCATAACTCTCCATTGATCTCTTTCCTCCAAGAGATCCTCCATTTTTAGTTTCCATAATTCGTAGCTAGATCCATTGAACCTCTTAATCTCTAAACGGGACATGCTTGCCATGATTATCTAACCACACTTAGATTTACAAAACCACTTAAAAAAATACTCTTATTGTAACCACAAAAAACCTAAAACATTGTAAGAAAGGTTGTCCCTCTCTAAAATCGAGTCATAACTTTGATATGGAATGTTGAATACAAGCTCATAACATAATGAGAATATTAACAAGTGTTTCATTTTGAGTAAAAATATAATTTAAACCATATAATATTAATGAAATAATAGAGAAGCAAACATAAATACACAAACCATATGAACACTAGATATATACGAAAAAATTCTTGTGGAAAAAAACTCCACCAAAGAGACCCAAGCTTGTATTAATCTCTAAAAATAGAGTACGCTTATAATCAACTTATCCCTCTAACTGACAATAATCAAATTATCCCTCTAACTAATAGTAATCTGGTAGTATAAGAGTATATACAAAATAACCTTAAAATCCTCTATGACATGCCTCCAATAGATTGGAAAATTAGAAAAAAAAAACCACCCAGTGGTATCCCAAAACTAGGAGTCAAAACTATTAGCCACTAGCAAAATCCAATGCCCCATAGTCATGGTCAAACAATCTAGAATAGAATGTAACTCCTTTTACATCTCTTACATCTCTTAAAACTTTCTTACACACCATATATTCCATCATAATAGTCATATTAACCAAATTTCCAAATCTTGGTGCTTCATGAGGGTATCCAATGCCTTGTCATAATATCTAAATTAGAAAGATCCTCTATAACTCTCATTTTGACTTTTTCAGTGTAACCTCCCTATTAAATCACAAAATTCTAAGTATCTCGAAGAATACATAATGTCCCCACCCTCACATAGGTGTCCCATTTTGCCCACTCCATGATGTTTAGAGAATATACATTATTTATCATCTACATAATTAAAGACGATTAATCAAGACTTAGGATTTATAAGGTGAATGGCACACCTAATCCTAACAAGTCTTAGATTGTCATCTAACATCAATCTTTTACTACTAGCCACTTGTAGCACTAGGATTTGTGAAGGCAATGTTAGGAGAGGCAAGTTTGGGAGCACAAGGACCTCTCAAGTCTAAAGCTATGGTTAAGTAGGAAAGTTGGGAATGTTAATTTCACATTTTGAATAGTTTGTCAGAGAATGCCCTCTAGTCAAAATATGAAAAACAACACCTAACTGAATAGTTTTTGTTATTTATGTTGCTTCCATCATCTTTCCAAATAGAGCTTGGAATGTACCTCCACATGCAACAAGCTTCACCCTTTTTCCATTGTACTTATCATATTCTATTGCATACTTAACATGGAGATAGTCTTCCTTTGTTTTCCATCTTATCAATGATTTTTCCTTTCCATCTATGATTTGTTTTTCATAAACTTTACCAACATGTTTTTCTATGGTGTTAACTTATAAGTGCAACATCTTGTGCCTACCATACCAATTGCATATCTTTAACATACATTCTATGGGAGGTTTATCTTTGTTTTCATTCTCCATTGGCTCCATGAAATAAATGTTAAATGATCTATTTTAACTATTATTTTCACTTAAGCTCCATGAAAGGGTACTTTGATTTTCTGCAAAAAGTGATATTTAATGAGATATTTTAATTATTATTTTCACTTAAGATCCTTTGGGTGAAACTAATTAAAAGGTACCTAAGTGTTATAGCTCATTGGAAAGGTAATTAAGTGTTTTAAATGTTAGACACTTAAAAAGGGGGCCTCACACATGATTTATTATTATTATTTCAAAAAGGTCTTTTTGAGAGAAGAAATATGAAGAGTTAAAAAGAAATTAATATTATATTCCTCTCAAAAAGTTATAAAAAGGGGATGAGAGCTCATTTGAAGGGTTATGCTTTTTGGAATTGATTTTGTTTGCAGATGGATTGAACCTATGAGTTATTCCATAATCTCTTGAGGACGAAAACCCTCTTACAGATTGGGTGTGGTTTCATACAAGAATCACCATTGTGATGAAGCTGGAGATTGGAGCAAGCTCATATAGAGTTTGTCATTGTGCTATCATGGAGTGTACTATTTTTTTATTTGATGCTTATTATTTTGGAATATGGAGTATTTGTTAGATTGTATTGATTGAATATTGATGAATTTTTGGAGTTTGTTCCTTGAAGTTTTGAAGACCCACTAGGAGGTCGTACCATAACAACCTAGGCATGGAGACTGTGCTAAGAATGGTTACATTTTCATTTCAGATTTTTATGATAATTTGCTACTAGTTTGGGCGTCTACAATCATCCAGAACTTGATGAATTTTATTGCAGTTTCAAACTATTATGGTAGGTCGTACCATGTAAACTTGGCCATACCATGCATGAGGATATTTATGTGTCTTTGCATACATGTCTGAGATGGTTTGTGGAATAGTAATTTCCTTATTTCAGCGCTCAAAACTTATCAAGATATCTATTCATTGTTACCTATTTGTGTGATGATCTTTCTATACTATGGTTGTACCCTTCAGGAGTGTCGTATAGGGTGTATGAGTTATTTATTATTTATTGAAGATTCTTTAGCAGCAGGGATTGGTAACTATGGCTTTGATTATCTTGTTGGAGTGATTCCACGGGCTTATTTTAAGTGTTTAAGAGTGCATTTTCTAATCTCCATAACTTGATGTACCTTCTAGGCCATACCAACAAGGGTCTAATCAACAATAGTCCGTACTAGCACTGGGGTGGAGTGAGAAGTCCAAGGAGGAATCATTTATGATGTATTGAGGGAAGTATCTCCATGAGAGTGAAGGAGGATGAAGGGATTTGGAGCTGATATGAAGATATTATTTATGGATGCCATAGGTAGTTGCAGACATATGATCAGCTACAACACTAATATATAAAAACTTCAAACTAAACTCTCTCTATTGTGGTTTATATTCATGGTGATCCTATTACCTAATTAGCATGCTTCCTTCATTATTTATTGTGATTTCCTATGCTCTAGTTAAGTGCAGTTGTAGCATTTATATAAAGTCAAGATTACTGATTTAATGGCAGTTGTGACCTCATCATATCAGGGAAGTGTTATTCTGTATTGTAGATTGGGTGTCTTGATGAAATACATTCATCTTTTGGGGTAAATTTATCATAGATTATTCCTTGGGGGGCAACATACTCTTCATAATAATATTTATTTAATGTTACAAACACATTGTAATCACCTGGATGGTTTATTGCCAGTGTGGAGGAATGAACATGGTGTATCTTTCTTATCTCACCCATTGAATAAGTGGAGTATTCCCACTGCATAAGTGGATGCCCGTTGAATAAGTAGATGCCTGCTATATAGCGGATGAATGTATTTAGTTTCCATTGCACAACTTTGATTTGTAAACCAAAACATTGTATGCTCTTATCTCACCTCGCCCATTTTGGGAACTTGGTGATCAAAAAGTGTGGAGGTATTCCATTTGGTTGCATACTTGTGCTAACCCTACTGTGATAGTTTGTTAAAATTAAAAATTTTTGGGGTACCATATTACAGTGGTATCAGAGCTACTGATCTTGCCAGTCTATTTGGATTCCTACTCATTCCTTGCAGTTCTTCAAGTGCAAGTCAGTTTTTAGCCTTGCATGTGGGTGATAAACACTTGCATGTGTGTTTAGAGTTGCGCAGTTGAAGGATTTTGAGCAGTGTATGTGAGATCATGGCATCTCTCATGGGGAGAAGAATTGAGACAGATGTCTTGGTTGATTCTCTTAGACAAGGTCAGGCTGATTTAGAAAGAACAATTCAAGAGGAGTTGGATCAAAGGAAGTATGATTGAGAGGCCACAAAGATTATTGATGAATACCAAGGCATACCAAATGACTTTAAGCATCAAATTTCTTGGGATACTTTCTTGAAAATAATTGAGGGGGATCCTAACAAAAAGGACCTTATAGATTACATCTGAAGGATGAGGAAGGAAGAGGAGAAGAAGAAAATATTGTTATGGAAGCCCGAGTTACCTTCTCTAATGTCGAGGACCAAGAACTATTCCAAGGCATCACCTTTGAGCCAATAGAACAAGAACTCTCTCACTTCGAGAAAGAAAGAGGACAACAAAAATGAACTCAGGAGAAGAAGTCTTTGTTTTCTATGCAAAGATTCTTGGGAACCTAACCACCAATGCAAGAACAAAGAAGATGAACCAATAACATTCACCACATGTTCTTTCCTTCCGGATGAGTTGGAATCTAAAAAAGGAGAAGATGAAGACCTATTAGCTAAAAGACATGAGTCTAAGCCTCTATATGATGAAGACAAGGTCACAAATCAAGAGGCATGCATAGAGAAGCTAGCTGATTTGGGGAAGACTACATCAGAAATTAGTGAAGCTGAGCTTTGCTTTGAAGAAGTTAATGAGCCAAAAGTGTGGGACTTTGCAAGTCCTTCATTTGATGAAGATCCGAAAGATGCCACTACTTATGAGAATGAGTTGAAGATGATTGATAGATTGCTAGAAGGTGACTTTGCAAGAAAGCTTGAGAGCATTGAAGTAAAGTGTCTTGATGAGGACATGGGAGACGGTGAAATTACAAAGGTTGAAAAAGTTGATGCTGTTGAAATTTTTAGAACAACACCTAATGAAGAGCATCTCCACCATTCTAGTGATGGTATCTCCGAGTATGAGTAGGAATTTCCCATGACAAGTGTAGAAAAATTTGTCTTCTCAAAGATCCAGGATGAAGAGTATGTTGATGAAGAATTTAAATCAGCCATTGGTGATGAATTTGATGCTTCCATAACATTTGATCAAAGTGACGAAGAAGAAGATTCATTTCCCATGCAAATTGAAGAACCAAGTGACCTTTCAAAAGAGTCAGTTGATGAGCATGTTGATGGGGAGTTTGTTGGAAGCTTTGGATCAACCTCCATTGTTGATGCAACTTTGATTTCAAGAATCAGTTGTTGGTCACTGAATATAAGGTTGTACAATCCTTAACCCACTTGGATAGCATACATAAGTTTGTTAAAGATCACATTTGGAAGGCACAAGTTGAAAGGAGACAAATGGGCATGGAAAAAGGATCTTCACTTGAAGATTGGTGTGTAGTTAGGAAGGCATTGGAAACATTGGAATCAGATTATTTGAACCTGCTTATTGATAGAGATCATGTCCTCTTGAGTTTGCTGGTCGAATTTGTGATGCATTGAAGGGAAGAGAGGCTGAAGTTGTTAAGCTTACATCTTATTTAGAAAGTACCCAAGTGGCTCTTTTAGAAGTTGAAAATTAGCGTGATGATGTACACCAATTCAGGGAGCAAGATAGAGTTGCTAGAGCCGATAAAATCATGCTGGTGTCTGAAGAGCTTGATTTTCTCTAAGAAGGTTTTGACTTAGGATAGTCTCCTAAGTATGACGATGCAGAGTTGGAGCAAAATGATGATCTATCTGAACATGGAGGTGAAAACAACTTCCAATCATTTGATAACTTTTTTTTATGATGGAATTTGAGTTAACTCAAGATAATCCACTCCTCATGTTGAATGATGAGGACCAATCTGATGTGAGTAACATGGAGGAGGACAGTAACATGATATGGGATCTAGATGAAGTGCACTCATGGGATGTTAATTTGTACAAAAACTTCATCAACTTGAAGTTATCAGTTGTTGAAGTTTGGCATGAGGCCAAGGTATGCAATGAGTTAAGTGCAATAATGGCATACTTTCATAATAGAGTTTATCTGGAGGGTTCTATGGAGGATAGTGGTGTTGGTAAGATTGATTCATGGATGATTTTCGAGTCAAATTTCTGTCATGAAGCTCTTGTCCATCATCCAATCAGCCATCATAAGTGTTCATTTGCATACATAATGATGGATTGGAGAGAAATTTTGGTCATGACCTTGATATATTTTGGTTGTAGATGGCCTAAATCTCTTGTTGGTTTTGGAAGATTTTAGTTTTGTTGTGGCTGTCCCATTATAAAATTACTGAAATCAGATTTTTAGGAGATTATTTCAGATTTTTGTATCCATGAGATTGATCTTTTTATTTCTTTAAGCTCTTTGTGGGAAGGTGATCAAAGGGTTTAGCTAAAAAGGACAAGTGTTTCAGCTAATATTGCTCTTTTGGATGGTGAAAACTAGGTGACTCATGGCTGTTCGAAGTTACCTTCAACTTGTGTTCAAGCTGATTTATTTTCTTCCTTGGAGGAACATTTCATATTTTGGTTCCTAGTTGAAATTTTAGATTTGATAAATTGTATTGATGATTTGTTGAAGGATGCTAACTCTTGCACTCTCAGGGTTAGTGATGTTGCAAATGTTTGGGATCCAAAAGGATGTGTGTTTGGAAGAATGTTTTAGAGGATTATCCAGAGTGTCAGCTATGCAGTTCCCAGATATATTAGAGTGGCACAACAGAAGTGGTGTTGAGCATTCTTGAGGTTGATTTGGGATCCAGGTATATTATTGCAAATTATGTAGGTATCTCTATTGGATAGCATGTATTGCTTGAGGAAATGCAATCTTGAGCAGGGAGGACTGTAATGTCCCTATTTTGGTGCATAGATTTTTGTGCACATTACGCTTGTTCCTAGTCTCTTGGAGGCTATCCGGCATGTTTGGGATTTTCCACAAAAAGTGATATTTAATGAGCTATTTTAATTAATATTTTCACTTAAGCTCCTTTGGGTGAAACCAATTAAAAGGTACCTAAGTGTTATAGCTCATTGGAAAGGTAATTAAGTGTTTTAAATGTTACACACTTAAAAAGGGGGCCTCACACATGATATATTATTATTATTATTATTTCAAAAAAGGTCTTTTTGAGAAAAGAAATATGAAGAGTTAAAAAGAAATTAATATTATATTCCTCTCAAAATGTTATAAAAAGGGGATGAGAGCTCATTTGAAGGGTTATGCTTTTTGGAATTGATTTTGTTTGTAGATGGATTGAACCTATGATTTCTTCCATAATCTCTTGAGGACGAGAACCCTTTTGTAGATTGGGTGTGGTTTCATATAGGAATCACCATTGTACTGAAGCTGGAGATTGGAGTAAGCTCATACAGAGTTTACCATTGTGTTATCATGGAGTGTGCTATTTTTTTATTTGATACTTCTCATTTTAGAATATGGAGTATTTGTTAGATTGTATTGATTGAATATTGATGAATTTTTGGAGTTTGTTCCTTGAAGTTTTGAAGACCCACCAGGAGGTCGTACCATAGCAACCTAGACGTGGAGACTGTGCTAAGAATGGTTATATTTTCATTTCATATTTTTATGATAATTTGCTGCTATTTTGGGCGGCTACAATCATCTAGATCTTGATGAATTTTATTCCAATTTCAAACTGTTATGGTAGGCCATACCATGTAAACCTGGCCGTACCATGCAAACCTGGTTGTACCATGCATGGGGATTAAAGTCAAGGAAAAGCTAGCTAATCATGCATAAATGAAAACACAGCTAACCCTAGCTCCCAATGGAGAGAAATCTAACCTAGATAATAGTCAAACAAATAGAAATAAACATAGAATCTAAGCTAATATTGTCTCATCTCCATTGTCCTCCTAAATCTTCCATTATTGTTCTCAGATTTGCAAATTTTTGCATAGTCATGAGAAGCTCATGGGAATGGCAAGATGTTGGAGAGTTGTGTGAGATTAGAGAGCATGAAAATATGTCTTCCAAGAGCATAAGGGGTCAAAATGAAGCTAGATGAGGTGTTTTATAGAGGACCTGATTTGAATGGAGGGCCAAGATTGAGAGTTGACTTTAAGGCCAAATGGAGGGCTACGATGAGTTAGGGTTTCCTCATCATAAGAGGATAAAAGATAATTTAAAATTGGGATAAATGGTGAGGTGGATAATGGATTTTTAAATTAAATAAATGGTGTTTATTTATTTAATTAATTTGAGGAAAGGGATAATGTGAAAGGGGATTTTGGATAATTAGGTGATGGGATTTGATTTATTTGTTTGAATAAATCAAATGAAGGGAACATTAGGGAAGCGAATGGTAAAATAATTAATTAATTAAAACTAATTATTGAACCATAGAGGAAAATTAGGGACAATTCAGAGGCTATGGAAGAAATTAAGGTTTTGCAACTTGAGGACACTTTTAGGTGTCTATATTTTGCCCCTCTTTGAGATGATGTTCGAGATGATGAGATTTATGTCGAGTAACATCATTTCAAATAAGCTAAGGAAATGGATAGAGGAAAAGGATGGTGATGTGTTAGGGCTTAGATTTTCAAACATGAAGAAATGAAAATACTACAAAATCCTAACTACAATGAAGTGCAATCTAACTCAGAAATCAACCAAACAAACATGAAAAACAAGTAAAATCTAAGCTAATATTGTCTTATCTCCATTGTCCTCCTCATCTTGCAATGTGTTCTCAGATTTGCAAGTTCATGCAATAATCATGAGAAGCCCTTGAGTGTGTGTAAGAAATGATTGATTAAAGTGAACCCATGAGTTTCAGAATTCACTTGGAATGATGGACTTAAACTAACCTTAGAGTATTAAGCCCAAGTGGAAGAAATGATTGATGAAAGTGAACCCATGAGTGTCAGAATTCACTTGGAAGGATGGACTTAAACTAGCCTTGGAGTATTAAGCCCAAGTTGTGATTGATTTGAAAAAGATATCAAGGTCTCTTGGTCCACAGATTTGTACTTGTGATACAATCAAGCTTCGATAGATTCTCCCTATGTTTCAACCTTAGGAAAACTAATGTTTAGGGTCCTTTATAGATGTCAAAGGTGGAATGAAGTTGAATATGTAATGGGTGAGCAGAACTAGCAAGTCTATAATGTTTTGATACAGTTGCAATCGGATTCAATAGGGAGAGTAGATGTTCAAAGTTTTCCCTAAGGTTGTGGTGTGTTGTGACTGGGAATAATTAGGACGAAGTGATTGGATTGGAATGAATGGTTGGATATGATTAGGATTGGATTGGGATGACTTGGATATGATTAGGAGAATGATGATGATGACTTGGAAATGTTTAGGATATGTGATAGTGATATGATGTGGAATGATAATATGAAATTGATTAGATTTGAATGTTGAGGATGATGTAATGATTAGGATTTGATTAGGAAGAAGGTGACAAGGGATGATTAAGGTTTGAATTATGATGACTTGGGTATGATTATGGTATGATATGGAATGAATAGAGATGATTAGGATGATGTTGATTGGATGAAAGAGGTGATTAGGGTTTGATAAGGATGATTAAGATGATGGTGATTAGTTGAAAGAAGTGATTAGGATGAATTGGAAATGGTTAGGGTATGATTAGGATATGATTAAGGTATGATTAGGATGACGATTATGATGAGGTGGAGTGATTAGGAAGGATGAATAGAATATGATTAGGATGAGGTGGAATGATTGGGAAGGATGGATAGGATATGATTATGATGAGGTGGAATGATTGGGAAGGGTGAATAGGAGATTATTAGGATATGATAAGGATGATGTGTAATGATTAGGCATAATGAATAGGAGATGAGTAGGATGGGGTGGAATGATTGGGAAGGATGAATAGGGTAAGATTGGGATGAGGTGGAATGATTAGGAATAGTGAAGATGATATGATTATGACGAGGTGTAATGATTGGGAATGACAAATAGGGTATGATTAGGATGAGGTTGAATGATGAAAAATGATGAATAGGATAATGTGATTTGGATGAAATGGGTTGGCTTATGAGGGTGATGATTATGATGTTGGAGAATGACAAGTTTGGATGATATGGATTGATTAGGATGAAAATGGATTAGGATAATGTGATTAGGATATGATCAGAATGTTTTGGCTTAGGAGGGTGATTAGATATGGTGACTTGGATAGATAAGGATAATGTGATTAGGATATGATTATTGTGAAGTGGAATGACGAGATTGGATAACTAGATGTGGGTTTGACTTGGAATGGTGTTGGTTGGATTCAAAAGAGGATGATGTGGAAGGATGATAATGTAATTAGGATGTGATTAGGATGAGGACAAGTTGGATGATGTGATTAGGAAAGGTGACTAGGATGATGTAGGACAAGGATGATGTGGAATGACAAGGAGGATGGTTAGGAAGAGTGATAAGGATGAAGGTGACTAGGAATGATTGTGTAAGAATGATTAGGATAGGATGAAGGTTGAATGATGAGGATATGGTATGAATGTGATGATGATTTGATGACTTGGAATGAACATGTGGGCTAGGGTGTTCGGAATGATGATTAAGAAAGCACACACATCAATCATAGAAGACACTTGGCAATTAATTGGTTGTTTTTGATGACTCATGATGTTTTGCAAACACTTTTAAACATGCACAATCCTAGGCTAGGAAAGGACAATACTTGTTGATTTCCCACTTGGATTTCTCCAGCTGCGCCTATTTAAAGTAGATAGCTCTAGAAACTTGGTGGCACGGGCTCCCCCTTACAGTGCACTCACTTCTCAAGCACACCAAGTTCCAAGTCCTCAAGACGCACAGATCTTAAGGTACTTTGCTATCTCTGCTTTAAATTGTGAGAACGTGGGATGGCTTCAAAGGTCCGACCTTCTGCACCAGCAAGTAGAGGGATTTTGGCCACTAGACAAGGTTCTTAGTGAATATTTGGGGGACCGGCACCCCACGAGCATATAGCAAGCCACTAAAGGCTTTGACTAACCCTACTAGGAGTTTTAATATACACAAAGGTGCACCTCTTTTTGAGCTAGTGTTGTATGGTGAGCGCTCATACCAGTTTGGACTTGGCTTTCGCCTTATCCTAATTTGTAGAGCGGACCAGATGAAAGTACCGCTTGGGGTCACAAATGAGTTCTCCTTGCGGATGTGTCTCAAGAGAAGGCCCACACTAAAGGTTCAACAAAAGCAACACAAGTAAATGTTTTTGATCCCCAAGTTTGTACTAAGATGCGAGGGGAGAGCATACACATTTACTTGGTCACACTCGCACATGTTCATTGACCCTTAGAAAATAGATCTGTGGTGTGACAAATGCAAGTGTTTAAGAAGTGTTTTTGATTCACAAGATTGCTTAGAGCACGAGAGAAGAGCATATACACCTCATAAACACAAGCAAAGTCATCAAGCAAAGCAAATGGTGATTCATTTTAAGCCCCAAGAATGTGTGATAACAGCAAGATAATGTTCATTTTATTGCCCAAATCCAAATGTGTCTACGATAACCAACACACATGCATATGAAATAAATTGAATCCCTGCATCAAAATGTGTTAGTAGTTTTAGATTGAATGTCTTCAGCCCACGAATGCCACATGCTACAAATTAGACATTAGTAATAGAAAATCCCCATGATAATGCAAAAAACAAGAAATATTGAGTGAATGCCTCATTTTGTGAACCTCAAAGTCAAAATGGTCAAAAAATGGAATCTGATAAAAATCTACAAATTTTGATTAGTGACAAAAAAACTAATAGCAAAATCAAAAAATTGATGAAATTTCATGCAATTTAAAAAAAAATCGCCAAACTCTGAGCAAATTTGCATGAGACATGGACGTTTGAAGTTTGAGACCAAGGTTGACTTTGACCAAAAAAATTTTGATAAAAATGTACCATCACCTAAAATTGGCCTCGCCACAGTGAAATTGAGTGAGTCTGCTCCATAACGTCGCTCGTTTCACGAGATTTCCTCACCGTATGCAGAAGTTATGACCGTTTGAAAAAATCTGCTCCTAGGGGTAAAAAGGGTCAAACTAACAATTAGTGCTAACCTCTGGCGGCTAAGATAAGGCCTGGTCTCATAGGCGGTTAAGGACTCAGGTGGTCAGGGCTTATGTTGGCAATTAAGGAAGGAGCGGTGCCCCTAGTCGCTCATATGACTAGGAGCTCTCAGTGGGCAAAAATAAAAAGAGTTGTAAAGGGGGCCGATAGTCCCTTGCCCCCCCTCTCATCGCTATAACTGGTCACTAATGTGACCAAACGACTCAAGATGCCACATGGTTTAAATGTTTAGTAGCAGTTAAGGAATGAAGGATGGCTTACGGCGGCTAGGGTTGGTCACAAGCGATTAGGGTTTTTTGGAGGGAGTAGTTGGATTTGAAACTTTCGATGGAGAGATAGATGAAATTTAAACTTAGGGTTTCGGCGAAGGAATGGAAGCGACCAAGTTTTAAAGGTGTCGACGGGATGAACAAGGGCGATTAGGATTTCTTTGGTGGCAACCAATTTGTAGATGTGGCAGTTTAGATGGAAGCGGTGAAGAACAGATGCAGACCGCGGGAGAAAGCCCACGGTTAGGGTTGGCGACAACGACGTATGGTCGAGGTTAAATGCAGAAGTGGGAGCCACCAAGAAATGGCATCGGGTGGTTAGGAATAGGCATCGACTGTGGTAAGAAGTGACACTGTCGGCTCCAAACGGGTGGTGGTCACCGTCGTAGGTGTCGCCGAAGTGGTGACATGGGAGTAACAAACTACGTCGGAGTGGAGGGGTTTATGTTTATGTCGACCAAGACTAATGTTTATGTCGACTAGGAATGAAAACCAAGCAAAGGGTTTCAAAGTGGAAGCGACAAGGGGTAATGTGATGGCGACGAGGTGTTTTGACCTCTTGCGGGTGGCGACTAGGATTCGAGTAGGCAGATAGAAGATTCAGAATGGGTAGCGACGGCTAGACTGGTGGAGTAGAGTCTACAGGAGCGGCAACCGGGAGTCTTGGAGGTGGCAGTCGGCTCTGGATTGAAGGTATGAAGCTTGGTCGACTGTAGAAAAGGCAGGTTAGGGTTTTTCAAATGGTGATCAGGAGATGTCTTGGTGGTGACTGTTGATTTGAGAATGGGGACTGGTTAGAATAACAGGTGATGGTCGACGAGTAAGGATGCTTGAAGGGCGAAGGAGAATGGTCAGTGCCGAGGGGAGAGAATAGTGGTGGTGACAGTGATTTGTTTAAGGGAGGCCCGTGGGTGTCGACCAAGCAGTTTTGAGGGCTTTATGCTAGGTAGCGAAGGAATAAGGGTGTTGGGTAGTGGAAAAATTTTAAACACAGGCAAGGAAGGATATGATGATGGCGGCGACAGTAGGGTTTGAGGACTGGTAGGAAAGATTTATGGTTTTAGGGCAGCAGTCCACGGGGACAAAAATTTGCGCCTACAACAAAAGATTGAATACACTGCAAACAAACATTATCATCAAACCTACAACTCATGCCCATGAATACACTGCAGTGAAACAATAGAAAAACTAGTGACCACAAAACATTGCAAGGCATTGTACAACCAGTCTGTATAGTACAGATCCATACGGATCTGTAAGGTACAGACTGGTACCTAAAAAAAATTCAAAAAAAAATTCTAGAAATTTCGCAGTGACCAAAACCTAGAGTATTTTATGTCATTTTTCGCGAGAAAGGGCCTCCCGGACTCAACGGTGAGGTTTGTTTGAGCTCGGGAGGTCACGTGCAAATTTTTCCTCTCAAAAGTTGACAAAAACTGATCTTTTCACGTCAGGTTCACCATTTTGAAGTCAAGGAAAAGTTAGCTAATCATGCAGAAATGAAAACACAGCTAACCCTAGCTCCCAATGGAGAGCAATCTAACCTAGATAATAGTGAAACAAACAGAAATAAACATAAAATCTAAGCTAGTATTGTCTCATCTCCATTGTCCTCCTAAATCTTCCATTATTGTTCTCAGATTTGCAGATTTTTACACAATCATGAGAAGATCATGGGAATGGCAAGATGTTGGAGAGTTGTGTGAGATTAGAGAACATGAAAATATGTCTTCCAAGAGCATAAGGGGTCAAAATGAAGCTAGATGAGGTGTTTTATAGAGGAGCTAATTTGAATGGAGGGCCAAGATTGAAAGTTGACTTTAAGGCCAAATGGAGGGCTAGGATGAGTTAGGGTTTCCTTCATCACAAGAGGACAAAAGATAATTTAAAATTGGGATAAATGGTGAGGTGGATAATGGATTTTTAAATTAAATAAATGGTGTTCATTTATTTAATTAATTTAAGGAAAGGGATAATGTGAAAGGGGATTTTGGATAATTAGGTGATGGGATTTGATTTATTTGTTTGAATAAATCAAATGAAGGGAACATTAGGGAAATGAATGGTAAAATAATTAATTAATTAAAACTAATTATTGAACCATAGAGGAAAATTAGGGACAATTCAGAGAATATGGAAGAAATTAAGGTTTTGCAACTTGAGGACACTTTTAGGTGTCTGTAGGGATATTTATGTGTCTTTGCATACATGCCTAAGATGGTTTGTGGAATAGTAATTTCCTTATTTCAGTGCTCAAAACTGATCAAGATATATGTTCACTGTTACCTGTTTGTGTGATGATCTGTCTATACTATGGTTGTACCCTTTAGGAGTGTTGTACAGGGTGTATGAGTTATTTATTGTTTATTGAAGATTCTTTAGCAGTAGGGATTGGTAACTATGGCTTTGATTATCTTGTTGGAGTGATTCCACAGGCTTATTTTAAGTGTTTAAGAGTGCATTTTTTGATCTCCATAACTTGTTGTACCTTCCAGGTCATACCAGCAAGGGTCTGATAAAAAACAGTCCGTACCAGCACTAGGGTGGAGTGAGGAGTCCAAGGAGGAATCACTTATGATGTATTGAGGGAAGTATCTCCATGAGAGTGAAGGTGGATGAAGGGAGTTGGAATTGATATGAAGATATTATTTATGGCTGTCATAGGCAGTTGCAGACATACGATCAACTACAACACTAATATAAAAACTTCAAATGAAAGTCTCTCTATTGTGGTCTATATTCATGTTGATCCTATTACCTATCTAGCAGGCTTCCTTCATTATTTATTGTGATTTCCTATGCTCTAGTTAAGTGTAGCTATAGAATTTGTGGAAAGTCAAGATTACTGATTTATTGGCAGCTGTGACCTCATCATATCAGGGAAGTGTTATTCAATATTGCAGATTAGGTGTCTTGATGAAATACATTCATCTTTTGGGGTATTTATCCTAGATTATTCCTTGGGGGAGCAACATACTCTTCATAATAATATTTCTTTAATGTTGCAAACACATTGTAATCCCCTGGATGGTTTACTGCCAGTGTGGAGGAATGAACATGATGTATCTTTCTTATCTCACCCATTGAATAAGTGGAGTATTCCCACTGCATAAGTGGATGCCCGCTAAATAAGCGGATGCCTGCTATATAGCGGATGAATGTATTTAGTTTTGTTAGGGTTAGCTGGTAGAAGATATCAATTAAATACAAATAAAGATTAAACAAAGGAATGAAAAATACACAGAAATAATAACAGCGAGAGACAAGTTTTAACGTGGTTCACCCAAACTCGGGCTACATCCACCAACAGAGAGTCCAATATTATTATCCAGTAAATCAAACTGATTACAACCAACAATCCCTGCAACTCAATATCATTGCAAATGCTACAATATAATATCGACCAAAACCCTAACCCTTAGTCATTTTTATCAAGCCTTATGTTGGTTACAAAAATAGGGTTTTTTAATGTCAGCTCATGGAAAAAAAAATTTGGGGGCTGCGCCCTCGAACCCCTGCTTCTCGGGGGCTGCCACCTCGAACCCCCGCTCGGGGCCTGACCCAGCCCCAAACCCTGGCGAGGATACATAACTAGTGTACAGTACTTGCATGATCAATTGCCACCTACCAACAATCTCCCACTTGGAGACTGATCAGGCTCCACACCAAACAAGTTTCCTTTGCACAACTTTGATTTGTAAACCAAAACACTATATGCTCTCACCTCGCCCATTTTGGGAACTTGGTGATCAGAAAGTGTGGAGGTATTTCATTTGGTTGCATACTTGTGCTAACCCTACTGTGATAGTTTGTTTAAAATTGAAAATTTTTGGGGTAGCATATTACAGATCCAAAGCATGAGTGGTGATTTTAAGGTGAGGATGGCCCCAAGAATAGTGTAGTTTTAATGGTAATGACGACTTTGGCCCCAACATAAGGTGTATTTTTAATGGTAATAATGAATATGGTGGGAAATTGGAACTATAATCATTAAAATTCAGATAAATGCAAGATAAAACAATATAATGCAAATTACCTTTTATCCAAAACTTTATCGAATACCTTGAATGATACATGCAAGATTGATCGATGTAGATGATTGAATGTTGATTGCTCACATTCACAGTGTAACGATAATATGATAGAGATTTGATGAAAGAAGATAGATGAAAATGGATGAAAATAGATAGATGATGGATGAAGAAGAATAATTTCAGCAGTATAAGGATATTAAACTAAAATGCATACAAATGGCTTCTGAGAGGCCATATTTATAGACTTTTTTTGAGGATGTGGAAGGAAGAAGATTTGATAAGGATTGGATTTTTCAGATAAGGTAGGGAAAAAGATAAAAAGATTTGTTTTTCTGTTTTAAATCCTCATAAATCTTTGAAAAGAATGGGATAAAAGAAAGCAGAGTCTTTTTAGGATTTTATTAATCAAATAAATAGTTAATTTATTTAATTAATTTTGGATTGTGGAAAGATAATTAAATAAATATTTAATTATAGGAAAATGATAAATGACTAATTAAATAATTAAAAATAAGTATTTAACTAGAGAGGATTAATGGTCATGAATAATTAAATAAATAATCAAAATTTATTTAATTATAGAAGATAGAATAAATGGATAAAAAAGGGAAAAAAATGAAAATTAGTTAAATAAATAAGATTTATTTAACTAATTAGGTGAATGATACAGGTACCTAGGGTAAAACGTGCTAGTGACAAGGTGTTGGACATTTTTAGGTGTCTACATTTTGCCCCTCTTTGAGATGATGTTCGAGATGATGAAATTTTTGTCGAGTAACATCATTTCAAAGAAGCTAAGGTATGGATAGAAGAAAAATATGGTAATGGAAAGAGAGGATGAGGATGCCCCCTCGAGAGGATAGGCGGGTTGGACAAACACGGGTAGGCTCTTGACATGAAAGTGGTTGGTCAAGGGAGAAATGAATAGAAGAAATGAATGATGCGTTATGCTGCAATGAAAGTGAGCTATCATGATGTTTGATATAGCACTAGATGTTATGCACCATGGTATGAGGACCAAGGTGATGATGTGTCTCGTGCCCCAGCATAATACCACCTTGTCTAACGCATGAGGAAGAAAACTTAGAGCATTAAAGTCCTAACGCACAAAAGGTATGATGTGACCTTAGATGCAAAGGATAATGCAAAAATCCATTCCAACATACACAAGATATGAATATTAGCTAGAATGATACAGATGTGATACAAATGCAAGATAAAAAGATAACACACACACAAGCAAGAAAGCAAGCATGCACAAATGATACAAAAACAAACAAGGTATTGCCCCTGTCAAGCTGTAAACTGATGATTGATTGTTGATTGATTGATGATAGATGATTGATGATGATAGATGAGTGATGATGATAGATAGATAGTGTTGTCATTGCGGGGAACGATATATCCCTAGATCAACACAAGGATATGAGAATGATATATCCCATTGATGATGATGATTGATTGATTGATTTGGTTTACGACAAGATTAGGATCAAGGCCATTGATTGCGATTGGATAAGTTGGCAAGATTGATTGACTTGATTGGTATGGATAAATGATGACTTGCATTTGGATCCATTGCTTTGGATTGAGATTGATTTGAAGTGATGGATTGATGAGGATAGATGATGGAAGAAAGAGAAGATGGTAGGGGGATGGAAGAATGAATCACTAGTACTTGCATACTGGATACTTCCTTCATATTCCAGACTGCCTACATACCTGTATCCACGGGATCAAAGCACCACACGATGATGATGAGACATGATGAATATGTAATTCTAGGTGTTTATTGATGATGTGGGAGATAGATGATGGAAGAAGAAAGTGATGAATGGTGAGGATAAGGGGGAGATGAATGATGAGGATATTGAAGGGGGAGATCATCTTGTGCCTGAATCTGGGTACCTTCTTCATACTCTAGACTGCCTACATACCCGTATCCACGGGATCAAGGCACTTCACGATAGAGATGAGATGTAGTTCTGATTTTATTTGATGATGATGGAAGATGATGAAGGTGGGTGGATTGATCGAGTTATGGATTGATTGAGATTGATTTGCCTTGATTTGATAAGTTTGATTGGATTTGTTTTGTGATTTGGTTTGATGATGATTAATTTTATGGCTTGGATTTTTGTTGGATATTTGATTTTCTTTGTATTTTGGGGAATATTCGATTTTTTTTGTATTTTTTCAGGACATTTTATGATGTTTTTAGATTTTTTCAAGACATTTTATGATGTTTTTAGATTTTGATATGTTTTGAGATGTTGATGGATTTACAATTTGGGTGGCCTTTGTGATAGATACCAATGACAAGGGAGAACCAAGTCTAGGTGCAAGGATTAAGGTAGGATTGGATTAATGGATGAAATGGATAAAAAGATGGGTGATAGGATAGAAAGCTTATGATAGATGGATGGGTGCAAGGATAAGCTATAATGGATGGGAAGGGCGTACGCATAAGAGAGAAAGGATGTGATCTCAAAAGGTGTCACATAAGAATAACATGCCCCATTCCGAGTGTAATACTTAGGATTTTTATGACAATGCTTATGACAATAGGCTAGTGATAGGATTGGATGGAAAGGATGAGGTACATCAAGAGATATCCAAGGCATGTTTCAACATTTTTGCCCCTATATCTTTATCAAGATCAAGATGAGGAAGGGAGGATGAATGGATGCAATATGATAGGTATATGTATGTGGAATGGATAAGGATGGTAAGAAATGGTATGGTAAGATAGGTTATGATAGGATGGAAAATGATAAGTTGGAACATGATGGGAGGATGAGACAAGGTGCCCCCAAGTGTAGGTGACATAGAAGATCAACTTACATATGACACCTGTTTGCCAAGTTTTCATCATGGTACTTATCCAAGGCGCTTGTTTGCCAGGTTTTCACCATTGGACGAAGGGATTTCTCTTTACTTTTTTCATTTTCTTTTCTTTTTCTCTTTTTTTTTGACCTTTTGATAGGATATGACTAGTGGAAATGGATAAGAGGGGTTCAAGTGTCTAGTTCTATGAAAGGTGATAGTCCTGCTAGATGGATGTCGTCGCATGGACCATGTCAAGTGTGCTCATAGATGTTGGTAGGGGATTGCATGAAAGTGAGATGAATTAGGTAGATGGTGGATTATGATATGGATAATGGATGGAAGGATAGTGGATTATGAAAGGTACGATAGTGGATTATGATGCAGATTATGAAGGGTAGATAGTGGATAATGGATTATGATGTGGATTATAATGGACTTATACAAAAGCATGGACCATAGGAAGGTGATGGGAGAGATATGTAGGATAATGAGTGAATTATGGAGTGATGGAGGTATAGAAAGGAATCATGACCAATGGTTGCACACACCGTGTTAAACATGGAAGCTTTTGATTGGATGGTGGTGTAGGAAGCAATGGTGATGTTTGCTTAGGAGATGGATGATTTAGGACTTTTGGAACCCGCATGGACTTAGTATTTTTCTTATTTTTACTTTTCATGTGGGATGTTTGAAATGTTTGAATGGAATGGCATGTTTAAATGGAGGGGAATGGTTGGGATTTTTGAGAGGTGGATGCCTCATTTGACTTGATTGATTTTTGTTTAGGGACCCATATCATTTTAGTTTTTGACTTTGCTTTTTGAGGTATGGGCTTGGATGGATTTTTGAATGTACCTTGCTTTAAATTTTTGGATTGAACTCCTAAGGCATTAGGACCCTTAGGATTTGTGGCTTTTTGAACGGAGGCATCCAAATGTTTATTTTTGAATCCCATGTGGCAGATGAAATGAGTGGAAGCTCCTTGTTTATACAATGCATGCATTTGTTGGTCATGATTAGGATATTTAGGGTATTTATGAATGAGTGGGTAAGGGGGTGTTGGTAGCAGTAAAGTGGATGGAGGGATATTAGGAGTTAGGAGTGGAGGTAAAGTGGATGGTGGGAGATGTACAGTCACATTCTTTTACGAATGGTATGCCAATGGAGGAGGGATGACAACATACGATTTAGGTATATGATGGGATTTATGGTGGAAAGAGGTGGATTTTAGATGAATGAAAGAAGTACCAACATCGTTAGATGGTTGACCTTGGGGTGTGTTAGATTCAGGAAAGACAACTGAGAGGGGGGGTGAATCAGTTGTCCAAAACTTTCTTCCGATTAAGCACTTAAATCTACTTTGTAATTCAGTAGCATAATAGTAAATCAATCATGGAACATAAAGCATTAAATCGGGAGTAGAAACACATCAACAAGTAAGACACTAAGATTTTGACGTGGAAAACCCGGTTAAGGGAAAAACCACGGGGTGATTAACCCAAGATTGTATTCTCTGTTAGAAGAATAGAAAGAACAAAAATGGCACATGCCAATTAGGGCTCACTGCCCAAGCACACTGCTCACAAGAGGCCCACTGCCTACAAGAGACACATTGTCTACAAAATGATAAGTATCACCTACTTGAACTAGAGAATAGCATCTTTACCATGCTTGAGTCAGTTCCATTTAAGGGTAAGTGCAAGAAGATGGGGGACCAAAAAGGGGTCTTAAGTGGCCACTTTTTTTTCTGAAATCAGGAAATACTGGCCTTGGATGAGAAATTGAGCATAGTTACACTCAAAATTTGGAGATGCAACCAAAACAATATTCGTAGTGCTCCGAGTCTACTTTCTAAACTACTATTTTGTTTTGAAAATGGCATAGATTAAGGGGTTCAAAAGAGGGAGCCACAGAAATTGGTGTTGTTTCTGTCAAAAAAACATAACATAGCATGTTTTGTGGCTCCCTCAAAAGGTCAACTTTTTTTTGGTATTTTTAAAATCGCTTCAGTGAGAAATTAGCTAATAGCATGTAGTTTATGCCTGATTTTTCTAATAATTTTTTGATGAATATATGATTTTTTACTAATTTTTAAAGTGGACACATCCTAAAAAATAGAATTTTGGCCGTGCTACCCCTATAAATTTTGAAAACTAATTGAAAATTATTTTTTTATTTTTTTAATATTTGTAGAATGGAGTCTAGTTTCTAAATATGTAATTTTTTTGAAATTTGAATGAATAGTTATTTTACAATGAAAAAAAGACCAAACAGTGGTTTTTGCCTAAAAACGGACACACAAACAAAAGAAATTAAAGATGAAAGGCTTAACATTGTTAAAATGTGAAAAAAATCACATCGTCAAATAGCTAAGAGAAAGCCTAACATTACCCATGTGTTCGATTTGTTCAACCTTGAAACACGTGCAAATTTGAGGGTTAGCACGAACGAAATTATGTGAAATTTTGAAGAATATAGAAAAACACGTCTGTGATTGTTTATAAGGCACTCCAAGCCTTTGGGTTGGAAATCCAAAGCAAATCCCAAGCCCAAGGCTTGGGATTCCCAAAGCAAGAAATAACGTGAGCGCGTTATAACGCGCTCGCATTATGTTTAACCTTGCATTTTTCTTTCTCGCAAGTCTGTCTTTTGTCATGTTTGACATAACGCGAGCACGTTATAACGCGCTCGCGTTATCTCCCACTCAAATTTTTTTACGTTCAAGGCTATTAATCATGAGGGTTAAGGGATAAGGGATAGAGTTGGAGGGTTTAGGGATAAGGGATTAGCGTTTAAGGTATAGTATCAAGCCTATTGAGGGTCTAGGAATAGGGATAGCGTTTAAGGTTTAGGGATGAGGGATGACAGATTACGGTTTAGGGTTTAGGGATAGAGTTGAGGGTCGAGGGATCAATGTTAAGGGTTGAGGGATTAGGGTTTGACATTGAGGGTTGAGGGTTGAGGTTCAAGGGTTAAGGGTTTAGGGTCAAGGGATTAGGGTTAAAGTAGAGTGTGGAGGGTGTAAGGATTAGGGATAGGGTTGGAGGGTTTAGGGATAAGGGATTAGGGTTTAAGGTATAGTATCGAGTCTGTTGAGGGTTTAGGAATAGGGATAGCATTTAGGGATTAGGGATGAGGGATTATAGTTGAGGGATGATGGATTAGGGTTGAGGGTTGAGGGATTAGGGTTTAAGGATAAGGTTTAGGGTTGAGGGTAGAGGGATTAGGGTTTAAGGTATAGTGTTGAGGGTTGAGGGTTGAGGGTTTAGGATTAGGGTTTAGGGTTGACGGATTAGCATTTAATGTCGAGGTTAGGGTTAGAGTGTTGAGGGTAGAGGGATTAGGGATAGGGTTTAGGGTTGAAGGTTTAAGGATTGAGGGTTGAGGCTTTAGGGATGAGGGTTTAAGGCTTAAGATATAGTGTCAAGTGTTGAGGGTGTAGGGATAGGGTTTAAGTTTTAAGGGTTAAGGGTTGAGGGATAGGTATTAGGGTTTAAGGTATAGTGTTGAGGGTCGAGGGATCAGAGTTAAGGGTTGAGGGATTCGGGTTTGACGTTGAGGGTTGAGGGTTGAGGTTCGAGGGTCAAGGGTTTAGGGATAGGGTTAAGGGTCCAGGAATTAGGGTTAAAGTAGAGTGTGGAGGGTATAAGGATTAGGGATAGGGTTTGAGGGTTTAGGGATAAGGGATTAGGGTTTAAGGTATAGTATCGATTCTGTTGAGTGTGTAGGAATAGGGATAGCATTTAGGGTTTAGGGATGAGGGATTAGAGTTGAGGGATGACAGATTAGGGTTGAGGGTTGAGGGATTAGGGTTTAGGGATAAGGTTTAGGGTTGAGGGCTGAGGGATTAGGGTTTGAGGTATAGTGTTGAGGGTTTAGGGATAGGGTTTAGGGTTGAGGGATTAAGATGTAACGTTGAGGGTTGAGGGTTTAGGGTTTAGGGTTAGGGTTGAGAGATGAGGGATCAGAGTTAAGGGTTGAGGGAATAGGGTTTGACGTCGAGGGTTGAGGAATGAGGTTCAAGGGTCAAGGGTTTAGGGATAGGGTTGAGGTTGAAGGGATTAGAGTTAAAGTAGAGTGTGGAGGGTGTAAGGATTAGTGATAGGGTTGGAGGGTTTAGGGATAAGGGATTAGAGTTTAAGGTATAGTATCGAGTTTGTTGAGGGTTTATGAATAGGGATAGCATTTAGGGTTTAGGGATGAGGGATTAGAGTTGAGGGATGAGGGGTTAGGGTTGAGGGTTGAGGGATTAGGGTTTAGGGATAAGGTTTAGGGTTGAGGGTTGAGGGATTAGGGTTTAAGGTATAGTGTTGAGGGTTGATGGTTTAGGGATAGGGTTTAGGTTTGAGGGATTAGGGTTTAGGGTCGATGAATTAGGGTTTAATGTTGAGAGTTGAGGGTTGAGGGTTGAGGGTTGAGGTTGAGGGATAGGGTTAATGGTCAAGGGATTAGGGTTAAATAAGAGTGTCGAGGGTAGAGGGATTAGGGTTTAAGGTATAGTATCGAGCCTATTGAGGGTCTAGGAATAGGGATAGCTTTTAGGATTTAGGAATGAGGGATTAGAGTTGAGGGATGACAAATGACAGATTAGGGTTGAGGGTTGAGCGATTAGGGTTTAGGGACAAGGTTTAGGGTTAGGGTTGAGGGATTAGGGTTTAAGGTATAGTGTTGAGGGTTTAGGGATAGGGTTTAGGGTTGAGGAATTAGAATTTGACGTTGAGGGTTTAGGGTTTAGGGTTAGGGTTGAAGGTCGAGGGATCAGAGTTAAGGGTTGAGGGATTAGGGTTTGATGTTGAGGGTTGAGGGTTGAGGTTCGAGGGTCAAGGGTTTAGGGATAGGGTTGAGGGTCGAGGAATTAGGGTTAAAGTTGAGTGTGGAGGGTATAAGGATTAGGGATAGGGTTGGAGGGTTTAGGGATAAGGGATTAGAGTTTAAGGTATAGTATCGAGTCTATTGAGGGTTTAGGAATAGGGATAGCATTTAGGGTTTAGGGATGAGGGATTAGAGTTGAGGGATGATGGATTAGGGTTGAGGGTTGAGGGATTAGGGTTTAGGGATAAGGTTTAGGGTTAAGGGTTGAGGGATTAGGGTTTAAGGTATAGTGTTGAGGGTTGATGGTTTAGGGATAGGGTTTAGGTTTGAGGGATTAGGGTTTAGGGTTGATGAATTAGAGTTTAATGTTGAGAGTTGAGGGTTGAGGGTTGAGGGTTGAGGTTGAGGGATAGGGTTAATGGTCAAGGGATTAGGGTTAAATAAGAGTGTCGAGGGTAGAGGGATTAGGGTTTAAGGTATAGTATCGTGCCTGTTGAGGGTCTAGGAATAGGGATAGCGTTTAGGGTTTAGGAATGAGGGATTAGAGTTGAGGGATGACGGATGACAGATTAGGGTTGAGGGTTGAGGGATTAGGGTTTAGGGACAAGGTTTAGGGTTAGGGTTGAGGGATTAGGGTTTAAGGTATAGTGTTGAGGGTTTAGGGATAGGGTCTAGGGTTGAGGGATTAGAGTGAAGGGTTGAGGGATTAGAATTTGACGTTGAGGGTTTAGGGTTTAGGGTTAGGGTTGAAGGTCGAGGGATCAGAGTTAAGGGTTGAGGGATTAGGGTTTGATGTTGAGGGTTGAGGGTTGAGGTTCAAGGGTCAAGGGTTTAGGGATAGGGTTGAGGGTCGAAGAATTAGGGTTAAAGTTGAGTGTGGAGGGTATAACAATTAGGGATAGGGTTGGAGGGTTTACGGATAAGGGATTAGAGTTTAAGGTATAGTATCGAGTCTGTTGAGGGTTTAGGAATAGGGATAGCATTTAGGGTTTAGGGATGAGGTATTAGAGTTGAGAGATGATGGATTAGGGTTGAGGGTTGAGGGATTAGGGTTTAGGGATAAGGTTTAGGGTTGAGGGTTGAGGGATTAGGGTTTAAGGTATAGTGTTGAGGGTTGATGGTTTAGGGATAGGGTTTAGGTTTGAGGGATTAGGGTCTAGGGTTGATGAATTAGGGTTTAATGTTGAGAGTTGAGGGTTGAGGGTTGAGGTTGAGGGATAGGGTTAATGGTGAAGGGATTAGGGTTAAATAAGAGTGTCGAGGGTAGAGGGATTAGGGTTTAAGATATAGTATCGAGCCTATTGAGGGTCTAGGAATAGGGATAGCATTTAGGGTTTAGGAATGAGGGATTAGAGTTGAGGGATGACGGATGACAGATTAGGGTTGAGGGTTGAGGGATTAGGGTTTAGGGACAAGGTTTAGGGTTAGGGTTGAGGGATTAGGGTTTAAGGTATAGTGTTGAGGGTTTACGGATAGGGTTTAGGGTTGAGGGATTAGAGTGAAGGGTTGAGGGATTAGAATTTGATGTTGAGGGTTTAGGGTTTAGGATTAGGTTTGAAGGTTGAGGGATCAGAGTTAAGGGTTAAGGGATTAGGGTTTGATGTCAAGGTTTGAGGGTTGAGGTTCGAGGGTCAAGGGTTTAGGGATAGGGTTGAGGGTCGAGGAATTAGGGTTAAAGTTGAGTGTGGAGGGTGTAAGGATTAGGGATAGGGTTGGAGGGTTTAGGGATAAGGGATTAGAGTTTAAGGTATAGTATCGAGTTTGTTGAGGGTTTAGGAATAGGGATAGCATTTAGGGTTTAGGGATGAGAGATTAGAGTTGAGGGATGAGGGATTAGGGTTGAGGGTTGAAGGATTAGGGTTTAGGGATAAGGTTTAGGGTTGAGGGTTGAGGGATTAGGGTTTAAGGTATAGTGTTGAGGGTTGATGGTTTAGGGATAGGGTTTAGGTTTGAGGGATTAGGGTTTAGGGTTGATGAATTAGGGTTTAATGTTGAGAGTTGAGGGTTGAGGGTTGAGGGTTGAGGTTGAGGGATAGGGTTAATGGTCAAGGGATTAGGGTTAAATAAGAGTGTCGAGGGTAGAGGGATTAGGGTTTAAGGTATAGTATCGAGCCTGTTGAGGGTCTATGAATAGGGATAGTGTTTAGGGTTTAGGAATGAGGGATTAGAGTTGAGGGATGATGGATGACAGATTAGGGTTGAGGGTTGAGGGATTAGGGTTTATGGACAAGGTTTAGGGTTAGGGTTGAGGGATTAGGGTTTAAGGTATAGTGTTGAGGGTTTAGGGATAGGGTTTAGGGTTGAGGGATTAGAGTGAAGGTTGAGGGATTAGAATTTGACGTTGAGGGTTTAGGGTTTAGGGTTAGGGTTGAAGGTCGAGGGATCAGAGTTAAGGGTTGAGGGATTAGGATTTAAGGTATAGTATCGATTCTGTTGAGGGTGTAGGAATAGGGATAGCATTTAGGGTTTAGGGATGAGGGATTAGAGTTGAGGGATGACAGATTAGAGTTGAGGGTTGAGGGATTAGGGTTTAGGGATAAGGTTTAGGGTTGAGGGCTGAGGGATTAGGGTTTAAGGTATAGTGTTGAGGGTTTAGGGATAGGGTTTAGGGTTGAGGGATTAGAGTGAAGGGTTGAGGGATTAGGATTTGATGTTGAGCGTTGAGGGTTTAGGGTTAGGGTTGAGAGATGAGGGATCAGAGTTAAGGGTTGAGGGATTAGGGTTTGACGTCAAGGGTTGAGGGTTGAGGTTCGAGGGTCAAGGGTTTAGGGATAGGGTTGAGGTTGAAGGGATTAGGGTTTAAGGTATAGTGTTGAGGGTTGATGGATCAGAGTTAAGGGTTGAGGGATTAGGGTTGAGGGTTGTAAGGATTAGGGATAGGGTTAGAGGGTTTAGGGATAAGGGATTAGAGTTTAAGGTATAGTATCGAGTTTGTTGAGGGTGTAGGATTAGGGATAGCATTTAGGGTTTAGGGATGAGGGATTAGAGTTGAGGGATGATGGATTAGGGTTGAGGGATTAGGATTTGACGTTGAGGGATGATGGATTAGGGTTGAGGGATTAGGATTTGACGTTGAGGGTTTAGGGATAGGGTTGAGGGATTAGGATTTGATGTTGAGGGTTTAGGGATAGGGTTGAGGGATTAGGATTTGATGTTGAGGGTTTAGGGATAGGGTTGAGGGTTGAGGGATTAGGATTTGACGTTGAGGGTTGAGGGTTTAGGGATAGGGTTGAGGGATTAGGATTTGACATTGAGGGTTGAGGGTCGAGGGATCAGAGTTGAGGGTTTAGGGATTAGGGTTTGACGTTGAGGGTTGAGGGCATTTTCTATCACGAACTTGATTATGAGGGCTTGCCCCTTCATTGTTATGCCTATCATATGGCAGAGCATCTGGCAAGGCCTTGCAACAAAAAGATGTGATCAATGCAAAGGATGTGATGAATGTATAGCAGGATAAAATGCGAGCGCGTTATAGTGCGAGCGCGTTATAGCGCGAGCACGTTATAATGCACTCGCATTTTGCATTTCTATTGAAATGGTAAAAAAGTGGTTACCCCCGTGATCCAGGCCCACATGCTCTATTTTCTTACTGATTCTACGCGTGCTCCGACAAAAAAGAAGTGCTTTCATGCTATTAGGAAGTTCACATGCACATTTGACACATTGTACCACCTTTGCATGATCTTTCCACCACCTTTTCTGCTTTGCCAACTTGAGAAGGAGGAAATAACATAGTTTTCACACCAAGTTTGATATATATCTATTCAAGTTTCAATTTTTGTAGTGTTGCAATGTTAATTGTGATTGAATTTTAAGAATTTAACATTGAAAAGGAAGCAAGTGGTGAAAAACTCAAATTGTTGAGGAGTTTGATGCAAGAAGATAAAAACACTACATAATTGGGTACTCTTTCCATTCAAATCTTCGTTATTTAGGTATGTCAAGTCTTTACATGCATGTTCTTTACATTTTCCTTATTTCGGATTGAATTACTTTATCATGCTTTATCATACATGTTTAAAATAGACACATTCCCAATCAAGAAAGCAACCTACAATCTCACATGATGCCATGTATATTTTCTACACTTGGGCTCTTTAATAATTATGTGTAATAAACAAACCTTAGTTCATACCATGATGTCAAACTATACAAGAATAAATCCTTACAACATAAAAAAAATACAATCCCACTATTATCATGTATTCATTTCTTAGGAACTAATATTGGTCTCTTTATCATGCTACAGACAAATTCTCCGTCATGCCGAGGAAACGATCAAGAATTAAACCAACACAGGAAGAGATAGAAGCTAAGAATGCAAAGAAAGCAATGGCTATGAGGGAACTTCGTGAGAAGAGGAAATTGGACACGATAAATGAAGACATACCAATTGAAGAGGAACCACAACCATCACAAAGAGATATGGTATTGGCGGCACAAAGAGAACGAATGCAAAAACTTCGTGGTACGAGAGATTTGAATACTATAGTTGGAGACACGTCCTTTACCGCAAGTCAACATGTAGGGACACCATCTACCACATCTCAAGTTGAGAGTACATCATCACTCACATGTGATGAAGGAGCTACGCCATCGTTCCCACCTCAACCTCAAGGTATGTCATCTATTCCATCTTCGATCGAAGGTATGCCATCTAACCCATCTCATTTAAATATTGATGAAATTCCTAATGTTGAGATGAATTTACCTAACTTGACACCACCTAGAATTTTGCATAGAAAGCCAAAGTATTTGATTGATATTGACGAGAATATTTTGCAGCCAATGGAAGGTAAGATTCCAAAACGCACTTGTAGAAGATATGCTAATAAGATTTGGAGATTGTTCTTTGAAAAGTTAAATGAGACTGCAAGATGTCAACTATTCGTTGAAATGATGCGAAGTATAAAGTATAGGTCTATCATGAAGATTCTTGGGTTGAGAACATCAGAGGCTTCAAGTGAAAAATCTATTGTCAAGAATCTAATGAGTGCGTATGAGAGTGTGGGTAACACCTCACGCACAAAAGATAGTAATGCAACACGGTGTGTGATTACATTGACTATAGTAAGTAGTCAAATGAGGAAAGCTCGTCTCATTAGAAAGACAAGTCAAGAATTGAGAATTAATAGGAAAACTTTATCAAGAGCCATTGGAAGACGCCAAAGAATTGAGGACACTAATGCCAATGAATTATGGGCATTCTCAAGGAGACTACCACGAAAAGATAAACCAATTGTTGAAGCATTGAGATCACTAATTGAAGACTTTTGGAAGAATTACACAAGGGTATCTCCGAATCAAAGGGATGTGGTAAGAAGGAGAATCGGTAGTCAGAACCGCGAGCCACATCTAAAGCATTTTTTGGATGAGACTCAAACACAATTTTATGGTAAATTTATAGAGAAGTATCCTCAAATTAAAATTTGTCAAAGATATTTTGAAATGCTAAAACCTTTCTATGTTAAGATAAATCACACACGCACTACTTGTTGTTGTAGATTACATATTGAATTTTCTAACCATTTTGATGCTTATAGGTCTATATGTTTAGATATGCATACTAACAATGATTTGAAGGGTTGTGCCATATGTGCCCCACCAACATCTTCAAGAGACTTCATATCAAGAATTTTATGTGAAAGAGAGGAAGGTCAAATATTCTACAAGAAATTATGCTTGGATGGCACATGTCATCGTTGCGGTGGCTTGCAACATTTGCAAATATGTGAACATATGGAAATAACACATGCGGTTGGAAACGAACTAGTAGAGTTTGACAAGTATAAAACAGTGGCATACAATACAAAAGATGGTAAAGAAGCAAAGAGGTGTGAATTAGTTATTGAAAAGATTCCAGTGTATCAGTTTATGCCTATATTTCGTGACAGCATAGTGTATGAGTATGCAAGACATGCCCATAGAGCTCAATGGTTGGACTTGCAATTCAAGTTATGCAAGGACATATTTCTGGTTGGTAGCATTGTTTCAGTTGTCGACTTTGCAGAGAACTACAGTCTACAGCCACAGCGTGAGGTGCAATCACAATATTACAACTCCACACAGGTTTCTATATTTGTGCATATCGCATTCATTCATGCGAATGATAGTACAGAGGATGACAGAAAGATCATAAGGGAGTATAATTTCTATATTAGTGATGATCGCACGCATTCTACAGAGTTCGTGCAAGGTTGCTTTCAGGTGTTCTACAATGATTTGGCTAGAAGGGGCATATCGTTCAGTTAGCATATCATATGGTCGGATAATTGTGCGTCACAATTCAAGAACTCACAGAATTTCTATTGGTTGAGTAGGAGGCATAATTTTACAGGTATTCAACATATGTGGAACTTTTGTGAGGCCGGGCATGGAAAGGGGGAGCATGATGGTGCAGGAGCATGTATCAAAAGAGCCATACCATGAGAAGAGTTAAAGTATAAAGACAATGCAAAGTTGACAAATGCAAAATCGATTGTCGAGTGGTGTAATGCTTCCATGGGTCCAGGTAATGAAGGTAAGTCTTTAGTTCGTAGATTTTTTTGGTTGATAGATGATACTAACATTGCACCATATGAGGATTGTTGTACACTGACAGGATCAAATGAGATGCACTCTTTCAGAAGCTCAATTGCAGGTTCATGGAGTATCCATACACGAAAGATGTCATGCTTTTGTTCTTCCTGTACAATTCAAGTCTGGGATGAGTGCGAGTCAAAGGAGTGGGTTGACGAATGGCAGTTAAGTTATCTTAGCCCACTTGACACGTATCGACCCCCGACGGCACTGGAACTAACACAGATGGAATCGTCAGTTGACTTTGACCACATATCAGATTTAGTTCAACCAGGTAATATAGGGCACGTATATGCATCTAATTTCATCTAGTTCAACCAAGTAATGTCATCTTACTTTGTAGTGTTTTTGTAATGTTGACTAATTTCATCTAATTTGCTACACATATCAATGTAGGGCACGTATATGTAGTTATTACAGATGAAGATAATGAAGAGGGAATAGATTATTACTTATGTCGTTGTGTTGAGGCCAAAAAGAAATTGGAGGCCCTTGTTACAGATGGAGAAAACATCGAATACCCTACAGGATCAGTGGTTATTATTGGAACATGGCTTAGAAGGTACCCACATAAGAGTGTTAATATTTGGCTATTTCAGGACTTTGACATGCATCGGAAGATTCTTCATTACTCGAACCTTGTCGTGGCATCCAATGTTCATTTGATAAAGTATCAGGGTAGACCTTCGAACAAAATATTGTGGAAGGTGCGTGAGTCTGACCATGAAGCAATACTTGACACAATAAAGAGTAGAGCAGACCCGGATGGTTCATTGGATTAATTTGTAAGTATTCACATTGATTTTGTAAAGTTATGTTACATTGAGTTGTAAGTATGCACATTAATTTGTAAGGTTTGTCTTTTTTTATTTCCTCCTACATTTTTACACATATGTACACATTTTTACATCATTATGTTATGCATTTTTGGTGTCCTGCTCCTGATGCGACCAAACTCATAACTCACCCTACTAGACACCATTTGATGATCTCTCCAACACTCTGGATCCAGGGCGCCCAATCATGATGATGACCTATATACCATTCTCCCAAGGCGCTCATAATGAATGAAAAGAAGACCAAGGGCGCCCAAGCTTAATAGACTTATTTCTTTCAATTTTGATGATCCAAACTCTTGCAATATGACATCCACTTTCATGCCTTTAGATCTTCCTTCACATATAGGGCGCCAAGTCAATGCATTAAAGTCTCTTGATATTAGGCGGTCATGATGATGAAACTTAGAGCTTTTTCCTTTCCTATGCGCTCATCTAAGATGTTTGAATGATAAGGAGCGCCTTGACCTCTATAATGTACATTGGGCACCAAATCAAGGTGATTTTAAGTCACTTTGAGTCATTTGGGGTCAGTTTGAGTCTTTGAGTCATGTTGCAAAAAAGTGTCAATGTTGTCAAGTTGCACAAAGCAACTTTTGCATTTTTGGTGTCCTGCTCGTGATGTGACCAAACTGACTATTCCAACGCATCCGGATGGGTACATTTATGCTAGGCATGGTCCTGTTTTTCACCCAAACATGTCGAAACAGTCTGAGCTACATTGTACCAACGATATCCCTGAAGAGTCCAAAGTGCAAAAAGGCTGCAATCTTTGACGAGATGTTGCTCGAAAACTGTGTCACTTAGAAACATTCCGTCTGAGGCAACGCTATCACATAGAGTGCCTCTACAATAACCTCTCTCAGTTTTTTATAGCTCTGAGGCATTTACCCGTGGTGAAAGGTTTTCTGCTGCCCCAAAAATCGTTAGAAGGAGGCAGTGTAAAGTTGCAAAGGGGTGTAACTTTTGTCCTGCTCCTGATGCGACCAAACTGACTATTCCAACGTGTCCAAATGGGTACATTTATGCTAGGCATGGTCCTATTTTTCACCCAAACATGTCGAAACAGTCGGAGCTACATTGTACCGACGATATCCCTGAAGAGTCCAAAGTGCAAAAAGGCAGCAATCTTTGACGAGATGGTACTCGAAAACTGTGTCACTTAGAAACATTTCGTCTGAGGCAACACGATCATGTAGAGTGCCTCTACAATAACCTCTCTCAGTTTTTTATAGCTCTGAGGCATTTGCCCGTGGTGAAAGGTTTTCTGCTGCCCCAAAAATCGTCAGAAGGAGGTAGTGTAAAGTTGCAAAGGGGTGTAACTTTCATCCTGCTTCTGATGCGACCAAACTGATTGTTCCAACGCGTCTGAATGGGTACATTTACGCTAGGCATGGTCCTATTTTTCACCCAAACATGTTGAAACAGTCGAAGCTACATTGTACCGACGATATCCCTGAAGAGTCCAAAGTGCAAAAAGGCAGCAATCTTTGACGAGATGTTACTCAAAAACTGTGTCACTTAGAAACATTCTATCTGAGGCAACATGATCACATAGAGTGCCTCTACAATAACCTCTCTCAGTTTTTTATAGCTCTGAGGCATTTGCCCATGGTGAAAGGTTTTCTGCTACCCCAAAAATCGTCAGAAGGAGGTAGTGTAAAGTTGCAAAGGGGTGTAACTTTCGTCTTACTCCTGATGCGACCAAACTGACTGTTCCAATGCATCCGAATGGGTACATTTATGCTAGGCATGGTCCTATTTCTCGAAACAGTCAGAGCTACATTGTACCGACGATATCCCTGAAGAGTCCAAAGTGCAAAAAGGCAGCAATCTTTGACGAGATGTTACTCAAAAATTGTGTCACTTAAAAATATTCCGTCTAAGGCAACGGGATCACGTAGAGTGCCTCTACAATAACCTCTCTCATTTTTTTATAGCTCTGAGGCATTTGCTCGTGGTGAAAGGTTTTCTGCTGCCCCAAAAATCGTCAGAAGGAGGCAGTGTAAAGTTGCAAAGGGGTGTAACTTTCGTCCTGCTCCTGATGCGACCAAACTGACTGTTCCAACGCGTCCGAATGGGTACATTTACGCTAGGCATGGTCCTATTTTTCACCCAAACATGTTGAAACAGTCGGAGCTACATTGTACCGACGATATCCCTGAAGAGTCCAAAGTGCAAAAAGGCAGCAATCTTTGACAAGATGTTACTCGAAAATCGTGTCACTTAGAAACATTCTGTCTGAGGCAACGTGATCACGTAGAGTGCCTCTACAATAACCTCTCTCAGTTTTTTATAGCTCTGAGGCATTTGCCCGTGGTGAAAGGTTTTCTGCTGCCCCAAAAATCATCAGAAGGAGGCAGTGTAAAGTTGCAAAGGGGTGTAACTTTTGTCCTGCTTTTGATGCGACCAAGCTGACTGTTCCAATGCGTCCAAATGGATACATTTACGCTAGGCATGGTCCTATTTTTCACCCAAACATGTTGAAACAGTCGAAGCTACATTGTACTGACGATATCCCTGAAGAGTCCAAAGTGCAAAAAGGCAGCAATCTTTGACGAGATGTTACTCAAAAATTGTGTCACTTAGAAACATTCCATCTGAGGCAACACGATCATGTAGAGTGCCTCTACAATAACCTCTCTCAGTTTTTTATAGCTCTGAGGCATTTGCCCGTGGTGAAATGTTTTTTGCTACCCCAAAAATCGTTAGAAGGAGGTAGTGTAAAGTTGCAAAGGGGTGTAACTTTCATCCTGCTCCTGATGCGACCAAACTGACTGTTCCAACGCGTCCGAATGGGTACATTTATGCTAGGCATGGTCCTATTTCTCACCCAAACATGTTGAAACAGTCGGAGCTACATTGTACCGACGATATCCCTGAAGAGTCCAAAGTGCAAAAAGGCAGCAATCTTTGACGAGATGTTACTCAAAAATTGTGTCACTTAAAAACATTCCGTCTGAGGCAACATGATCACGTAGAGTGCCTTTACAATAACCTCTCTCAGTTTTTTATAGCTCTGAGGCATTTGCCCGTGGTGAAAGGTTTTCTGCTGCCCCAAAAATCGTCAGAAGGAGGCAATGTATTAAGTCAGGATGAAAGCCTATTCACTCTAGGCACCTATTTTTGACCAAATCACACATTTGCCTTGAACAAGTGATGCTACAAGTGGTGAACAAAATGGGTGCCTTGTCTTATGATAGCTCGAGCATTATCAATCGAATCCTGAAGCTCTTCTTCAACTTGCATATATGGAGGATATACCCTCAAACTTATGCAATCAAGGATCATTTGTCCTAGGTGCCTCAATGAGACCAATTTGAAGGCAAAGAGCGCCTACCTTCATTCAACAATTTGATCATCTTTGATGAGCTACCTCTTTTAAGGCGCTCAACTCTGTCTTCAAGGCGCTTTTCTCTAATCTCTGTAACTCTCCAAATCCACTAAGGTGCAAATTTTACCTCTTGGGCTCAAGATATAGGTTCTTCATCCAAGGCGCCAAAATGGTCCAAAGGCGCATTTCACCTCTAACCTCACCTCTGACCTTACTTTGAGGCGCTAAACCTTTTGACATTTCAAGTAACTTCAAGAGAACTATTTTTCCTTAAGGTGGTTCACTCCTTGCAATTGGATGTATGGTACTTGTAACTCATTTGATTGACTTTGTAATGTTTCTTCTTCTCGCAGAGTAGATAAGGATGATATAAGCATACTTCATGAATCGGAGTAGAAATCTCTCTTGGACTTGCTAGGTGAAAGGACTTGAACTTGAAGAACTTGAAGTTGATGAAGTGATCCTTCATGATGGCCTTTGACATTACCTTCTCGGAGTGTAGATGATAACACCTTCCTTGGATAAAGTGGATAACCTCTGACCTAAACTTTGAAGCTTGATGAATCTTGAAGATTGGGTTTCCTCCTACTCCCCTTTTGGGCTCCACTCCATCAAAGGCTTATTTAGTTGTCCAAGGTGCCAACATTCACTCAGGGGCGCCCAAAGAGAAAGTTTACAACTTTAAGGCGCTAAACTCTTATGCAAAAATGGTCATCATGAAAGGCGCAAAAATGGGTCTCTGGGCGCCAATCTCTACAAAACATTCCATCTCATTGCTCTCCTCCATTACATGCGCTCACTTACCTCAATCTTGGGCGCATACCAACATCCCTAGGCGCTCAAAACCTTCAAGACTCAAGGCGCATTTTATGATCAAACAAGGTATCTCTTGAACAAGGCGCTCATAGTCTCATCAGGGTGTTAATCATCATCATGAGCACTCATATTGTTTTAGGTGCACAGTTATCTCTAGAATGCTCAAGGCGCTCAAGGCACACATACCCTTCTCTAGGCTAGTTTACACTTATTCAAGGTGCTCATTCCAAACTTACATGAAATCCTCATTACAAGACACACAAACTAGATGATCATAGGGCATAAGGGCGCTCAAACTAGATCTTTGCAAAAACTCCCCAAGCATTCAAACTTTTAAGGCGCCAAAAGTGGTCTTTTCTACAACTTCTCTAGCCATATGCCTTGGGTGCTCAAACCTTCCTTGAACTCCAATTATTCAATCCAAGGCACTCAACTACCTCCTCAAGGCACTCTATCTCAAGTATCATTACTCTTCTTAAAGACCTAGGTGCACATTGTGGGGTATTCTACTCAACAAGACCTAGGCGCTCATTATGAAGACTCCAATTATCAAGGTTCACTTCAACTTTCAAAGGTGCATTTTGGACTCCAAAGGTGTTAGGTTAAAGCCAATAGGACGCTAGATACCAAAGGGGGCAAGGTGTCATAACCTCCTTTAAGATGTAAGAAAATCTCCTCAAGGCACAGCTAAAGGCGCTCCAAACCATACCAAGGCTCTAATATCCTCATCCAAGGCGCTAAAACACTTAATGCAAGTTCTTCAAGTTCTTCAAGTACTTATCCAACTTGATTCCTCCAACACAGGCCGCATATCTTTCTTCATGTCTTCTCTGGGCGCATTTCAAGGTTTGATCTAGATGGTGCAATGTCTACTTGAGTTGGCCCCAGGGCGCTAAGTGAGTACTCTGAGCAAATCTTCTCCGGATGCCCAATCTTGTCCAAGGCGCCAAAACAATACCTCCCACTATAGGCACTAAATGACTTATCCAATTCCTTGAAAACATTTGAAGTGTTTTACCTTCCAAGGTGATCAATTTCTATCATCTGTGGCGCATATTACTCTTAGATATTCAACCTTACTCTCTTCATCAATACCTCTCCCCATCAAGGTGCCCAAGTCACTTCAACATGCCAAGAATACTCCTTAAATGCCATCCTCTTGAAGGCGCTAGATTGGTTAAGGCATTCATCTCTGGAGACTTTAATCATCAAGGCACTCTCATTCCATTAGTAAGGCGCTTCTACTCTTAGGCGCAAATTCAACTCAACCAAACCTTTCCTGATGATGGCCTATGCTTCTAGGCGCTCATTTACTCTGAAATGGACCAACCTCAACTCCAAGGTGCATTTCCACTTGATCTTCATCCTGGCGCTAGATGGAAGTTTGAAGTTTGATTTTGATTGACACAAGGCATTCAAGGGGCATGAGTCACTTACCTTTGCTTAGGCGCTACTTCATGTTGTCTGCCACTTCAAAGAGCCCTTTTATCATCCTTCAAGGCGCCAATTCCTCCTAAGGTGCATCATCTTTCTTTATCAACCCATCTAAGGTGCTTCGTCTAGACTCATTACCTTCCTTAGGCGCCAACACCAACTTCAAGGCAACTGAAGGTGCTCAAGTCACTTCAAGGCACCAACTCATGGACAATCTAATCCTCCGCATCATTAATATTCAAGACCCTGACAACTTGGAAATGAGATTGCATAAATCAATGCAAAGCATCTGAGCTCAAAAAAGAGGGGGTCCCCAATCCGATGGGGTGATGTGTGATTTGGTCACAATAGGAAGTACCTTGAAGACTTAGATTAAGATGGAATTCACCTCCAGAATGTTAGGCGCTTGATAGAAGATAAAGGCGCTAGGGTAAAAGAGCTTCAAAAGTTTGATGTCAAGTGTGAATTGAGATAATAGGCGCTGATACCAGTTGACATTACTCCAAACATGCGCCTAAGAGAGATGCAAGTCCCCAAGACCAATTTTGGAACAAGACGCTCCATCAGAGGGTAAGATGATAATCCTTGGAAGTCAAGTGTTTCAAAGATTCTTTAAGAAATTGACAAGTTGTAACCTAGGCACCAAAACCCCTGAGAATCCTCCTATCTGGCGCCTAGTTAGAAGAACACTAATAATGCACCTAAGTGAATTTGAGTGTCAATATAGAGTCATCAAACCCCACCAGACGTTCATCCATGTCTCTACCACCTCAAGGAAGCGCCCAGCTTAGGATGGCGCCTAGTCTGGCCTCTACTACCTTCAGTTGGCACCTAACCCTAAGAGTCTTGCAACTATGACGTTCATCCATGCAACAAGCAAGGTGATGCTCCCTTGTGATATTGTGAGGTGTTGACATTCAGTTGACATCATTGAGTTTGATTGAGTTGATCAAGTGTAGACGCCATTGTAAACATCAAGGCTTCAAGGCCTTTCTTTTGTATCTCCATTGAATAAGTTGTAACTTCATGCTATTGAAAGCATTATCTATGTAATAAGACATTGCAAGTTGATTGAGTCAAATAACTAGACAAGTACCCAACTCTAAGGTTGATTCATTCAAGTAGTTATCTTTGATGTATATCTTTGTGTTGTTGAAGTAGTTAATGAATTGATAGCAAGTAAAATTGTTTAAGTAAGGAAAAATTTTCGTAGAACTAGTTGGGTATCTTACACCATGCCTATCTATCAAACATCACAATGCAATCAAAATCCTAACAACATGCCCATGATCCAAGATCAAGTGCAATCATGCAAAGATATTATCAATCACAAGCCTATTAAGAATGAACTAGAGTCTTCTAGTACCATACTTTTCCATCAAACACCATCATGTAATCCATGGCCTATCAAGCCTATCAAAGAAAATGCAAACATCCTATGTAATACAATCGGACTTTAAATATTTGAAGTAGCCATCTACAAATATCCATTCAAAAGTGGATTTATAATGCAAGTATGGACGCCATCAATAAAAAAGATTTGTATTAACCAAATATCCATATAGGCATACATCAATATCTGTCGATATAAGTATAACATATATACAAAATAGCCATATAGGCTTACAAGAATGCCATATAGGCATATAATGTCAACTATGTACAATACAAAATATATGTCCACAAATGCCATATAGGCATACAACAAAGGAACACAATAAAAGTCATTCCCCTCTGGCTGGTGAAGAGAATAAATCACGAGCAGCCTTTGATCTTCTAGGGGATGGAGACATGCATGTGAGTGGTCTACTACGAACCCAAGGGCTACTCCTCCTATTTAGTTCTTCCTGCACCTTTACCTGTTACAAAAAAAAGTATAGACATTAATATATAGAAATTACATGTTATAAAAAAATGAAACATTTAACAAAATAATCACTTACCGCTAACATATAATCTGTCTCCTCGCTTGTCTCAGTAGCAGGAATAGGCCCTGGTGATGTCATGTCCTATAGAAACCATCCAGATAGAAATTAAACTTCAAATCAATAATCTTTTGATTTTTCAAAAATAGACAACTATAACAATGAATGTAAATTGAAATTTACTAATCTGCCTCATACCCCTGTCAATGCCATAGAGCTATGAATCGCAGAGGCCACACCCTGCTCCATTGCCCTATGAACATGGGGAGGTGTCTCCGCAGCCTGCATCATCTGAAAATAAAACAACATTATTCAATTACGAAAACTATAATAGTGATGCAAATCATGGCTCCTAACATACACACACGTTCATCTAAACATGGAAGTACACACAATAAAACACACAAATCACATACAAAAATTTAGTAAGTACAATTCATTCATTAAACTATTTATTTTATTACCTCCGTAAAGCTTTGAAGTCCACCACCGCTGGCAGGTGTTGCCATGAAATCTACAGTATTAACCTATTCAACATCCAAAATCAGATATTAGAATACCATTCATATAACGATGCTATTCACATGTAATATTTATAATTGTTTACTAGTTACATACCTCGACAGTAGATGATCTAGTGAAAAATGTAGGTGGAGAACCACTGAAAACTACATCGACGCTATGACCCTGAAATTTTATTAAAATCATCAATTTAAATTAGTTAATCTTGTATTTCAAAAATAAAATTTAATAAATTAAATTCAATAAACTTGATAATATTTACCTAAGTATCAAGGCCGAAAGTCTCACTCAGGAGGGTATCTGTCATCACCATCTGCTCAGCTGCAGATGTAGCCTATGCACCTGCGTCCTGACTGTCCATGGGGTCATAACCACAGGCTGACCCGCAAGCCTGGCAAGTATGTGGTGGGACCCTACTCCTCGCACTATCTCCCAACCCACTCTGTGTTGCAGGATCGGCATGCTCTATGATGCTCTGGGTCAAGGCACTAATCGACCTCAGTGTATCGACCTCAACACTCTCCTTCACAATGGAAGGGATAGAAACATGCTCGTGGGCTGGTCTGCTAATTACTCATCTCACTACCCGCTGTGGGTCAAGACGTGCCCCTGGTCTATCCTGTGCTGAGCCCCCACCTCTACCCTGGAAGTCCCGCATATCAAAATAGTTTGGCACTTTATTCAGGACAAACTCGCAGTAGAGTTTCCTCAAAAAGTATTGCGGGACCTCATTATTATTGCATGGAGGATGGTCAAAAACCATCCACCACCTCTACCCGAAATTGTCCCTTATCGCTTGGTTGTTCCACCAATGGATAGGGAACCTCTTGCATGTAATGGGTGGAGGTTGATTTGTTTGTGGGTTTGTAAAAATTGAACACAAGTCTAATTTTGTAATTTGTAATTTTTTGACATCTTGGTATGACAATTTATCTGCATAGTAATCTCTAAACTCTCTCTTTTTATCGGTCCAACTAGTTATTTGCTTGCTAATTAAATTTACATTTGTTAACATAGACTCAAGAGATTTGGCAAGCGTGGACCTATGCAAGGTTGAAGTGGAAGGATCTTTCAACCTTGCAATTATATCTTCAATTTGTTTTTTGTTGTTTTCAATTTGCCCCATTATGTTATCTTGTGTTCCAGGGGCATGTCAAGGAATGAATGGAGGAAGTTGTTGTTCTGCAGGTATTTCCTCCTCAGGATTTTGTGGATTTTGAGGAGGAGGAGAAGGAGGAGGAGGTGCATTAACATTTCCTGACAATTAACGAAATATACATCAAAAATCAACAAAAACCTACCGATATAGAAAGAAATTCAAACAAAAAAACAAAGATAACTCACCTCTTTGGCGTGCTCGATGTCGTGGCGGCATTTTGGCGATGAATTGACAAAATTTTTGTGTTGATCGGCGTTTTGCAGAACGCGAGCATGTTTTTGAGGGTTTGGAGGCCGTGGGCAGAGGAGAAAATGGGAGTGAAATGAAATTCACTTGCTTTTTTTTTAATTTATAGTTGGCCATAACGCGAGCGCGTTATAACGCGAGCGCGTTATAACGCGCTCGCGTTATGACTTAAATTTTTTTGAAATTATTTTGGCCACTTTTTGGCCCCCCATCTTTTTGCACTTACCCTTAAGCCCAATACTTCTGCTCTGCTTTTCGCTCTCCTCTTCGCTACCACACTCTCATCTCCTTTCCCTATCACTTTGAAATGACTTTACAACTTCTTATACAAGACATCAACTTAGGAATAATCATCTAAGTTGGCAAACATCTACAAGAACATCCGCAGGATGTGTAATTCATCCGGTCGGCCAAACTTAGGAAGAACACCATCATCCAGAAGTTATTCTTCAATTGCAAGCTCAAGCTCCAATGCAGACCACCAACACTAACTAGAAATGATCCAAAGACCTCCACAAGCTTGCCTGAATCACCAAGAACATCCAAACTACATCTGCTTACTGAAATCCTTAACTCCATCTGGAACCTCAAGAACACAGGCTGTCATCACTGTCATAATGGAATAGATGCTTGCGGACCTCCATACCACTAACCAATTGAGTTATTACTTCAAATGGACTTCCTAAACACTCCACCAAATCTGCAGAATAGGATATTGCATTTTTGGATCCCACCGGACCTATCTGTGTCACTCTATCACCTCTGAACACCTGCAGAACCAGTTTTACTTGAGCGGCCACAACTTCTTCCGATCTTCATGCGGACCTCTGAAATCTTTACTGGATCATCTTAAGATTCATATCTACAAACCCTTTGAGCCGCATCCTCTTATAGTCATCTTATCTTGGATCTTTACCTTACTGTCTTCACTGTTCTTCTCTGTTCCTGATATGACTAATTTTCTCAATATCCTCAGCACATAGCTCATCCAATCCTTATCATCAATGCAACAGGAGTATGTTGACATCAATGACAACATCAGTTAGGCACATACTTGCAACAATCTCCCCCTTTGTCATTGATGGCAATATATGATGTGAAAAACTATTTTGACCATCAAGACAAGAACTTTTATTTACTGACACAACTCCCCCTATCACTAACAATCATTCACTTGTCTTTTCTTCCTTTGCTGCTCCCCATTTGATCAACCACCACTTGTTTTTCACATGTCTTCTCTCCCCCTTTGACATCAATGGCAAAGGGCTCATACTTGCAACTCCACCACTTCAGGATCATACTAGCTGCTCCCCCTGAGTAGCAGCTTCCCATCATCAATCCAGACCACAAGATATGACTGTGATATCCATCGAACTGATGCACATCCGTGCACCTTAGTTCATCACCGGAGGGGTAATAACCCCTAACTTCTCCCTGAGATACTCAAAAGAATCCTTAGGTAGAGGTTTAGTAAAGATGTCTATAATCTGATCCTTGGAAGGCACAAACTCCAATCTGACTTCATTCTTGTTCACTTGCTTTCTCAGAAAGTGAAACTTGATAGATATATGCTTAGTCTTTGAATGCAGCACCGGATTCTTAGATATATTTATTGCACTTGAATTATCACAGAAGATTGTGATAGGTTCTTCATACTCCACTCTGATGTCTCTTAGCATCTGCTTCATCCACAAAACTTGAGTGCAACTACCTGTTGCTGCAATATATTCTGCTTCAGTTGTGGACAGAGATATTGCCTCTTGTTTCTTGCTTAGCCAAGAAACCAATCTCTTTCCTAAAAAGAATGCTCCACCACTGGTAATCTTCTGGTCATCCACATCTCCTGCCCAATCCGCATCTATATATGCATGAAGAGAGAAATTATGATCTCTAGGATACCACAAACTGTACTCAACTATCCCTTTTAGATACCTAAAGATCCTCTTGATTGCCATGACATGAGATTCTCTAGGATCATCTTGGAATCTAGCAACAAGACCAACAACATTCATAATATCAGGTCTAGTTTGAGTGAGATACAACAATCCTCCAATCATTGACCTGTACTTTTTCTGATCAGTCTTGGGAGAGTCATCATCTTTGCTCAATTTACATCCGGTTGCCATGGGAGTACTCATTGGTTTTGACTATTCCATCCCAAATTTCTTCAACAATTCTTTCACATATTTGGTCTGAGAAATGAAGATTCTTTTCTTAGTTTGAATGATTTGTAGACCCAAGAAGAAATTTATTTCCCCAAGCATGGACATCTCAAATTCACTTTTCATTTGATTTGCAAAAGTTTTGCACATACTATCTCTTCCTCCAAAAATGATATCATCAACAAATACTTCAACAATCAAGATATTTTCATGATCAATTTTGAAGTATAAATTACTGTCAGCAGTAGCTTTGTTAAAACCAATCTTCAAAAGATGCTTATCCAATCTTTCATACCAGGATCTTGGGGCTTGCTTGAGTCCATACAGTGCTTTCTTCAACTTGCAGACCATATCACTATGATCAGACAATTGAAATCCATCCGGTTGCTCAATGTACACTTCTTCTTCCAAGTCACCATTTAGGAAGGCAGACTTGACATCCATTTGATACACTTTGAAATCCTTGAAGGCAGCAAAAGCAAGAAATAATCTAACTGCTTCAATTCTTGCCACCGGAGCAAAAGTTTCTTCAAAATCAACTCCTTCTATTTGAGAGTAACCCTTACAGACCAATCTGGCTTTATTTCTGATTACTTCACCAAATTCATTTAGTTTATTCTGAAAGACCCATTTGGTTCCAATCACATTCTTGTCTTTAGGTCTGAGAACAAGATCCCATATGTGATTCTTCTCAATTTGCATTAGTTCTTCCTCCATTGCCTTAGTCTAGTTTTCATCATTGCAAGCTTCATTCACTGTCCGAGGTTCAACTTTTGAAATCAGACAATACTCTTTTGAATCTTCAGCAATACTTCTTCTTGTTTGTACACCTTTGCTTTTATCACCTATGATCTGATCTTCAGAGTGATTCAGTTTTACATACCTGGGAACTTTGGGAGTTTCTTGCACTTCTAATTCTTAAACAGGTTCATTCAAGCTTATCTCTTCTTCCTGATTTACTAAATCAATTTGAATCTGAATTTTAGAGGGAGCTTGGACTTCTTGAACAAAAACATCATTTTGATTATCTTCATCATATTCATAAAACCTTGAGGGTTTTTCAATTCCTTCATCAACCTTCACATTTGTACTTTCCACAATCTTCCTTAATCTTTTGTTATAACACTGGTATGCTTTGGTTTGAGTAGAATAACCCAAGAATATTCCTTCATCACTTCTAGCATCAAATTTTCCTAGATCTTCATCTCTTTTAATGTAACATTTGCTACCAAAGACTCTGAAATACCTCACAGTGGGAGTGATGCCAAACCAAAGTTCATAAGGAGTCTTATCGGTATTGCTTCTGATTTGTACTTGATTGAGAGTATAGACTGCAGTGCTGACAACTTCTCTCCAATAGATCTGAGGAAAATTTGCTTCCATCATCATGGTCCTAGATGCTTCTTGGATGGTTCGGTTCTTTCTCTCCACTACTCCATTCTGTTGTGGAGTCCTAGGAGAAGACAACTGTCTCTTTATTCCATGTTTCTCACAGAATTATATGAACTCACCGGATGTGAATTCTCCACCTCTATCAGACCTCAGACATTTTAATTTTAATCCGGTTTCATTCTCTACCATAGCTTTGAATATTTTGAATTTCTCAAGAGCTTCTGATTTCTCTTTCAGAAAAGTAACCCACATCATCCGGGAGTGGTCATCAATTAATAACATGAAGTATCTATCACCTTGCACACTCCTTATCCTTGCCGGACCACATAGATCAGTATGAACTAAATCCAATAATCCGGTAGAAGATTGTTCCTTGCTTTTGAATGAGACTTTGCTTTGTTTCCCCAACTGACATTCTTTGCACAAATTATTTGTAGGTTTCACTAGTTTTGGAAGATCTCTTACATCCTGAGTGTTGCTTATCTTGATGATATTATCAAAATTCACATGACAAATCCTCCTATGCCATAACCAACTCTGATCAATTTGCACAAATAGACAACTTTTACCAGTACCAACTAAATGGAAGATATTACCTTTTGTGTGAGTACCGGATGCAATCTCTGTTCTAAAACTTTCAAGGATCTTGCATTTTCCATTCTTAAATCAGAGATCATAGCCTTTGTCTACCAACTGTCCAACACTGAGAAGATTGTGCTTTAATCCTTCAACATACAGTACATTACCGGTTTTGTTCTTTCCATCAAAAGAAATAGTTCCTCTACCTCTGATTCTACCAGCAAAATTATCACCAAATTTTACCACTCCTCCTTCATACCTTTCCAGATCTAGGAACTTATTTTTGTCACCTGTCATATGGTGAGAGTATCCACTGTCAATGACCCAATCATCCTCTTCATGAACATAGTAACAATTCTTTTGGAACCTTGATCTATTAGGATTTGGCCTTGAAAATCTTTCCAGACACTTTGAGGCAAAATGACCAATCTTATTGCAGTTAAAACACTTAAAAGGCAATTTCCCTTCATACTTAATGGATCCTCTTGGCAGTCTTTTTGCAATAAGGGCTTCAAGATGAGCAGTTTCAACTTCTTCTTCTTCCAGGGCTTTTCTTGCTTTTTCATACTAAGATAGTTTCCTTGAAGAGTTCTCTCCTGGATCAAACCTTTGTTTTCCTTTTACAGAAGCACTAGCTTTGAATGCAGATTCAGTCTTGGGGGGGACATCTCCAAACTCGGTCAGTTCAAATGCAGCCAATTTACCAACCAATTGATCTCTTGTGACATTTGAATGGGCTCTGAATTCTTCAATGGCAGCAACCTTGATTTTATAAGAAGCAGGAAGGGATCTGAGAACTTTGCCAACAATTTCATCTTCATCCAAGACTCCACCAGCACATCTAATGCCACAAACAAGCTCATTTACTCTTGGCATAAAGGTAGTGATATTTTCATCTTCTCTCATCTTCAGATTTTCAAATTTCCCTTTCAAACTCTGTAGCCTTGCAAATTTAACATACTTGTCTCCTTCATGCAGAAGTTCCAATTTTTCCCAAATCTCAAAAGCAATTTGTAGGTCAACAACATTTGTAAGCTCTGAGTCAGACAAGGCACTTAGAAGGGATTCTCTAGTTCGCAGATTGTTTTTAGCATCTGTGATTTCACTTGAGGATTTCAGGCCATTCTGTGGAGGCGTATACTTTGTTGTAGCCATGGTCTAGTACTACATTCCCATACATTGCAAGTGACATTGCATGCGACTTTTCCAAAGATTAAAATTGGTTCCATCAAACTTCGGACTATCCTTCTTGTAGGATGACATCCTAGATCTCCTCAAGCGGTTAAGCTCTTTTAGAGGAACTTAGCTCTGATACCAATTGTTAGATTTAGGACAGACAACTGAGAGGGGGGGTGAATCAGTTGTCCAAAACTTTCTTTTGATTAAGCACTTAAATCTACTTTGTAATTCAGTAGCATAATAGTAAATCAATCATGGAACATAAAGCATTAAATTAGGAGTAGAAACACATCAACACTTAAGACACCAAGATTTTGACGTGGAAAACCCGGTTAAGGAAAAAACCACGGGGTGATTAACCCAAGATTGTATTCTCTATTAGAAGAATAGAAAGAACAAAAATGGCACATGCCAATTAGGGCTCACTGCCCGAGCACACTGCCTACAAGAGACACATTATCTACAAAATGATAAGTATCACCTACTTGAACTGGAGAATAGCATCTTTACCATGCTTGAGTCAGTTCCATTTAAGCCCAATACTTTTGCTCTGCTTTTCGCTCTCCTCTTCACTACCACACTCTCATCTCCTTTCCCTATCACTTTGAAATGACTTTACAACTTCTTATACAAGACATTGACTTAGGAATAATCATCTAAGTCAGCAAACATCTACAAGAACATCCACAGGATGTGTAATTCATCTGGTCGGCCAAACTTAGGAAGAACACCATCATTCGGAAGTTATTCTTCAATTGCGAGCTCAAGCTCCAATGCGAACCACCAACACTAACTGGAAACGATCCAAAGACCTCCACAAGCTTGCCTGAATCACCAAGAACATCCATAGTACATCTGCTTACTGAAATCCTTAACTCCTTCATCCGAAACCTCAAGAACACAGTCTATCATCACTGTCATAATGGAATAGATGCTTGCGGACCTCCATACCACTAACCAATTGAGTTATTACTTCAAATGGACTTCCTAAACACTCCACCAAATCCGCAGAATAGGATATTGCATTTCTGGATCCCACCGGACCTATTTGTGTCACTTTGTCACCTCTGAACACCTGCCAGAACTTTTTTTACTTGAGCGACCACAACTTCTTCTGATCTTCATGTGGACCTCTGAAATCTTTATTGGATCATCTTAAGATTCATATCTACAAACCTTTTGAGCCGCATCCTCTTATAGTCATCTTATCTTGGATCTTTACCTTACTGTATTCACTGTTCTTCTTTGTTCCTGATATGACTAATTTTCTCAATATCCTCAGCACATAGCTCATTCAATCCTTATCATCAATGCAATAGGAGTATGTTGACATCAATGTCAACACCGGTTAGGCCCATACTTGCAAAAGGGTGTGTATCCAAGGCCAAATGAGCGAGGAGGGACCTTGACATGGATTGGCTCCAAAATGCCTTGTTCATGTAGGCCTAAACCTTTGCCTTGGTAGTGCATGTTTTGGAGCATGCGATTGACTATAGTACTAGGTGTAGTTTGGACACTAGACTTGAGTTGATTATTAGATGGAGAAGGTAAAGTGGATAATGGTTGTTGGTGTTCTAAGGAGGAATACTCATGAATGAGCATGGATAGACTAGTAGGATATGGTGGATTTGAAATGGGATCAATGGTGGATGTGGAAGGATCATTAGGATCTTTCTTATGTTCATTGGGATCCAAATTATTTGTTCGATCTTCTATGTTTGCTTTGGAGGCACATGTCTCATCATGATAAGTGGAAGGTGGAGGATCACGGATTGGGCTAGATGGAGGATGACTATGAGTAATTTGGATGTCTTTCTCATGGATTATAGGATTATGGATAGGATCAAGGTGCTCATGGATAGCTTCTTCCTAGGTATCATCTTGATCATAAAGAAGGTAAATGTTATGGATAGATTGGATGGGGATGATTTGATCCTGATTAGATTTAGGGGCTATTGTTTCTTCATGCTTAGGATCGTGCTCTTGACATAACTCTTGGTTTTATTGAATGAAAATGGATAACTCTTGGATAGGCTTGACATGTTCTTGAGGGTTATTGACATGAAGGTACAATAGCTCTTGACATGGGTATGTGATAGGCTTGATTATTTGTGGATCACATGATGGTGTTAGGATAGGACTAGGCATGGTGTAGGACTCTTTTATAGGCTCAAGAATAGGTGTTTGATGACATGGCAATAATTTATTCCTTGCTAGTAGCCAACGGATCACATCCTTTGCAAGGGTATGGGTAAATGGACAATATAGGGGGTGGATGATAAGGGTGGATAGGGTTGGAGGCTTAGGATCATGATTAGATTGAGGGCTAATTGGATGGATAATAGGATTAGATGGATTGGGACTTGGGCTAGATGGAAAGATAATGGAATTAGAGGGATTGGTTTTATCCAAGACAATCTTACCACAATCTTCTAGGTTCTTGACCAATCTTTGAAATCGGACACAAGTGGATATGGTATGGCCCCTATACCTATGGTATGCACAATATTCATCATCTTTATACCAACTAGGTTTAAACATAGATGGAGAATATGCTCTGAATGGGTATAGCTCAATCAAATTTGCTTGGACCAATTTCTCTAAAAGTATCTCCATGGAATCTTTTAACGAAGGATTAGTGGAACATGGGGATGAAGGTGATGAACGCGATGAAGGGCTTGATAAAGGTGTTGGGATAGGACTAGTTGGCTCATGTGTTGGCATATGATTGGATGATGAAGGTGACTCAAAGGAGGCACTTGCTAGGTTGGTTTCTCCCTTGTCAAAGGATTTTAGGTCTTGCATAAGATGACTTAAGTCTATCAATGATGTTTGTTGTAAAATTGAACTTGGGCTTGCTTGGTTCATGTACATAGGACCATTTGGACTTGCATGTTGTTCTTGTAAAGTCATTTGATTGCCATGTGGATAGGTTTGGTGATGAGGTGGCATAATAGGATTTGTAGGTGAAAGGTTATATGAGGTGGATTGTTGTGGACATTGGTTGATGTTGGAAGTTTGTTGAGAAAGTAATTGTGATATGAAGGCAATGGAGTTAGGATCATTGGATGGTATGCTTATGGAAGCACTTGTGTTTGTGTTGTTAGGAACAGTGAGGGTGATTTGCGGTATGGATGTGTCGGCATTAGTGTTTGGATTATGTGCTTGTTGGGCTTGTGATTGAATGTGGGATCGTTGATATTGGCCTAGGACTTGATGTTGTGGGAATTGTTGATGTCATGGTGACACAGGGTCTTCTTCCTTTCTACATAACCACCTAAGTTGATCAAGCATTCTTTTGGTGCCATAAGGATCATTCTCGTAGGTTTTGTTTAGAAATGCCATGTCCATGTTTACAAGTGGTAGAGTAGGATACGAGGATGTGGAGGGGTTGCAATGTTGGAGATAAAATTTTAATACCTTACGATGATTTGTTTTGCTTCAAAGAGTGGATGATTCTCTATACTTAAGGTAGACTAGTGACACTTAAGTAATAGAGTTGATTGGATGACTTACTTGAGATAGACTAATGATCTCAAGCGAGTTTGGATAAATGTTGATAATGATCTAATAAGGTCTTGATTTTTGATTGGGTTGATTTGGATTTTGGGTTTTGATTATGATGTTGGGGTGAGTTTGATTATGAGATGAAAGTGGATTTGATGTTTTGGGAAGAAAGACCTTAGAGATCAATTTGTAATTAGTTGGACCCAAAGGAGGGAATAATGTTTAGGTGTGAAATGGGTGGAATTTTTTTCAAGGCTAAACGGTGATTTTGTGATGGGGTTGGCTAAAGACGTGTTGAATTTTGGAAAATGACTTAAGACTAAAAAGGTGAGCTTGGATAAAATCTAGATCTTTTAGGTTTTGTTTCAAGGATGATTCCTTCTACTCAAGGTAGACTAATGACCTTAAAGCAAAATGATGGGAAAATATTTTACTTGAAGATAGACTAATGACCTCCAAATAAAATAAGGATGATGATGGATAAAGTTTATAAGGATACCAAAGGTAGCTAATCTTTAAGTTCCTTACAAACTAGGATAGGATGAGATCTAGATTAAGTCTTTTGCACACAAGTTTGGTCCAAGGTTGATGGATTAGTGGGATAAAATGTGGAAAGGCTAATAGGTAATTTGGATAGGTGTAAGTGGAAAATGATTTTGGAATGAAATGGTTAAATGATGGAGGGTCCAACAAATCAAAATATCTTTATCTAAGATCAAGATGAGAATGGATCAAATGGATAAATGAGGTGAAAGGATGGATGCGACAAGGTCTCAAAAATATTTTTGGGATTTTCTAAGTATTTGGGATTTTTTGGATTTTCTAAGGTTTTTGATTTTTTTTTTGGATTTTTCTAAGGTTTGGGGAATGAAAATGTCTCTTGGAAAACAAACACAAAGCAGACAATTCACACAATGGGAAGTTTGTTTCAATGCAATGTTTTTGTGTTTTTGAAATTTTTGAAAACAAGCACAACCTAAGGCGAAGGCAAGGACAATATTTGTTGGATCCCCTAGCCGTGCCTATTCAAAGTGGATAGCTCCAGGATCTTGGTAGCACCGGATCCCCTCCACGGCACTCACTTCTCACGCATACCAAGTTCTAGGTTTTCCAAGGCTCGTCCCCCCACCAAACCTTAGGATTGTCTCTGCTATCTCTGCTTTGAACCACGTGAATCGGGGCGGCTTCAAAGGTCCTACCTTTTGCGCCAACAAATAGAGGGATTTGGGCTACTAAAACAATGGTTCGTAGTGGGGGAACATCCAGGGGATCGACACCTTACGAGCATCCGATAAACCACTTAAGGTTTTAACTAACTCTACTAGGAGTTTCATATACCCAAAGGTACTACTTCCTTTCAAGCTAGCACCGAATGGTAAGCGCTCATACCGATTTGAACTTGGCTTTTGCCTTATCCTATTTTACATATAGCGGACCGGATGAAAGTATCGCTTGGGGTCGCCAATGAGTTCTCCATACGGATGTGTCTCAATCCTAGTGATTTGGCCCTCCTTGCAATCCATTCTATTCATTAAAAACAAAGGTCCCAATTTGAAAATTTTACCAATTGGCAAAGATTTGTTGCCAAAAAATATTTGGCATGAATAAATAACAAAAAACTTAGTTCTTGCACTAGGTCACTTCAGCATCCATTCATTGCATTCTGTCGCAAATTTCTAACACTTGGCATCGTCACAGTTGCATTGTTTGTCAGTTGCATTTGATATTTTATGTCTTCCATTTTTATCAAAATTGTTAAATCGATCAACAAGACTTGTCTAAGGCAAAAAGAAGGGAGCAAGTTGCCTCATATGCCATGCATAGCAAGTTCCAACAATGTTCCTTGGTACCACAAAGTCTTTCATTGTAGGTCATAGGCATAAACAAAACTTGCTTGCAGTTACAAAAGGTTTGAAGACAAGGTAAAATCCATAGCAAATGATCAATCCCACATATATCAGGTCAAAACTACAATTACAAAGACCAAAACTATACATGCAAGATTGATCCAAAGGTTATACGCAGTTTCAAGATTTACAACACAATTATCTAACTTCTATTTATTTGAACACCCTAACTTCGCGCAACTCAAACCATACGTGAAAATTTCAAATTACTTCGAAATTTTTACATCTTACTTGGCAAGGCCCCTGCTTATAACTAAGGTTTCAGGTTCATATCATCAAATATGATGCCGCATTGACATGCTTTTTGCTGAGGTGTCCAAAAAGACCCAAAAATTTGGTAGATCGATAGTTGTGCATTAAAATAAGGTTTTGTTGGTGTGTCAATGTGGCATCACATGATTTGCTACTATTTATATCTAAAGAATACATTTCATTCAATTATAAGTACTTATGTTCAACATGTGGGCATTTTTTGATTTACATGTGGAATAATTATTGACAATATATAGTATAAATATATCGCAAGACTAAATCCTATACCCACAAGTAATGTATCAACAATTAAACCCTGCTCAACTACTTCTTCTCCTCTAATCGAAATTGAAATCCAAATCTCCTCTCCTAAACTTTCTACATTTATCATTTTATTCTTATTTCAAATCTAATAAAAAGATTTATTTCTCCTACTTATTTACCCTAGGATAGTTAATACAAATCGATTATTGTGTGCAAGGAACGGATGGCGAGTTTTTAAAAAATAAACATTGGGCCTCTCACAAGACATTCACTCACATCCAAGACTTCATTTAATGAAGTCATTCATGGTCACAGCTTCTGAAATAAACATCTTTGATTCATTTATTATTTAAAAATCGGTCGGCCTGTACAAAAGGGCGAAGATTTTCCAAACGTAATAAATGATTCATTAAATGTGTGAGATGGGCCTTCGATACAGCCGATGAGCGGGCCCAACGCCAACGCCCGCGCCCCGGGGAGTGGAGTTTGGGCGGTTGTTGGAATACTTATTTCATGCCAGACCAATTCATTTCATCGTACTGCCAACTTAACTAGTTAGCAGTCACCCCATGTGACTTCATAAATTCTTTTCATGTCAACTACTTATTTCAATATTTACTTGGAACTTGTTTTTTCATTATTTTTATGTTTCAATTTCATATTTTAAAAATAAATTAAAATTAAAAAAAAAATGAAGTTGAAAGAATCAAACAATATTATTGAGTTGAAGATAAAAAGTTTGTGACTTACTACAATTAAAATTATGGACAACTCTAAACAATTTTGCATTTGTTACCACATGTGCATTTGTTGTGTTTGTCATCCGTTTACACATCATTTCATAAGAATTTAAGTAACATTGTTGTGACAAAGTTAAATTGAATTAGCAGAGAGGGTAGAAGCAAATGTGTGTTCGTGGATGTGTTACGAGGAAAGATGTTGTAGGCAAGTCTCTTCATTCTTCCTGATGATGGTATAATGATTGTTTTTCATTCTTGAGTATTAGTTGAAAGAGAAACCAAGTTCGATGCAAAGGCCTTATATGGATTTCTTTCGATCTTGGGGAGATTCACAACAATGTTAAATTGAATTAGCAAAGAGGGTGGAAGCAAATGTGTGTCCGTGGATGTGTTACGAGGATAGTTGTTGTAGGCAAGCCTCTTCAATCTTCTTAATGATTGTATTGATTGTTTTTAATTCTTGAGTATTAGTCGAAAGAGAAACCAAGTTCTATGCGAAGACCTTATATGGGTTTGACTTTCGATCCTGGGGGGATTCACTTAATAAGCCAATGGCTAGCATGTGCATTCGTAGGGTACTAATAAACACCCCTAATTTCATTTTTACCCCTCAAGTTTATGTTTTTGATACCCCCTCTAAATTCATTAGTATGATTAAAGTACCTCCCTACTTTCACCAAGTATCTTGTGTACCTATTTTTTAATTACATTTTATATCCCCTTATTATTTCTACCCTATCAACCAAGGGAATTTCCCACACCTACATCTAACTCGAAACTAGTTTTGGTTGCCATTCCATATATTAAAGCCTCAACATAGAAAACCTAAATGAGCTATGACAAATATGTCATCCTACAAAAAGGTTTGATTTAAAAGCACTTATACATCTCAATCCTAAACCCTTACCACACCAACTCTAACAACAAATCCCTTGATAATAAATATCTCAATTATAGTATACATATTAATATAAATCAAATGGAAAGATTTTAGAGATACCTAGTGATTCTTCTAGATAGGGTCATGGCATTACCAAAATGTGTCCAATAATTGGTTTTAGAAAATTTGGGTAGCATTGTACTGAACCTACATGACCTTGGTGTGACCATTGTTTCTTTTTTAACTACATTAGAGTTGAGATTAAGCAAGCACCCTTAAGATTATGAGGCTCTAACACAATACAAGATTATGTACTAGTGTAGAAATAGACAACTTCATGACGTGGAAATACCAACATAGTGAATGGCATAAATCCTTTGATTCACCTATGTAAAGTATCTATAGAGGATTTGAAACACCACTTAAAAACAATCCACCCCTTCTAAGCATGATTCCCAACCCCCAATACATACAAGTATATCTCATTACTTAAATTATCCCCTCCCCCCAATATTGAAGGGATATATTGGGTCACATTTTTGTTATTTAAAAACCACCCAATATGCATGCACGTGATAATGTATTGTTTTATAGATGAGTCCCTCATGCTTTGGATATAGTTGTAAATGTTAACCCTTGTCTTTCAGTCCGTGCAATGTTTATTATACCCTGGTCTAATGTGAGGCCTTGTGATTTATGGATTGTAATTGTCTAAGCTATGGATAGGGGGATTTGTTTATGATTACCAAATGTTATAGGTATCAAAGGTATGTTTTTTGGTTTGTGTTTGTCCCATGTTGGGCCAATGTAGTTATCAAATGATGACCTTGGTGTGACTATTGTTTCCTTTTTTAACTACATTAGAGTTGAGATTAAGCAAGCACCCTTAAGATTATGAGGCTCTAACACAATACAAGATTATGTAATAGTGTAGAAATAGACAACTTCATGATGTTGAAATACCAACATAGCGAATGGCATAAATCCTTTGATTCACCTATGTAAAGTATCTGTAGAGAATTTGAAACACCACTTAAAAACAATCCACCCCTTCTAAGCATGATTCCCAACCCCCAATACCTACAAGTATATTTCATTACTTAAATTATCCCCTCCCCCAATATTGAAGTGATATATTGGGTCACATTTTTGTTATTTAAAAACCACCCAATATGCATGCACGTGATAATGTATTGCTTTATAGATGAGTCCCTCATGCTTTGGATATAGTTGTAAATGTTAACTCTTGTCTTTCAATCTGTTCAATGTTTATTATAGCCTAGTCTAATGTGAGGCCTTGGGATTTATGGATTGTAATTGTCTAAGCTATGGATAGGGGGATTTGTCTATGATTAGAAAATGTTATAGGTATCAAAGGTATGTTTTTTAGTTTGTTTTGTCCCATGTTGGGCCAATGTAGTTATCAAATTATACTACCACATACATTGGTAAGTTTGATGGGTTGGAATTGAGATTGTAAACAATGGTAGTGACTTCTCCTAATGAGCTATTGACAAGGCTAGCTTCAATCCATAAGTTTGTTGTTTGCATTACTTGTTGGCCTATGCATAGGAGCACCTTTTGTTGTAGCTAATCATTGTTAGTATCATTGCTTGCCTTTCATTATGTCAGAAAAGGTGTCTCAATCTTGCTCCTAATGTTAAGATTACAAATAATGCAATTTTACAAAATAGAAAAACTCAAATTTTGAGCTATAGAGTTAGTTTTTGGCCAAAATAAATTTTTTGGGTTGGTCGAAACTAATTCCTTGGTTCTTGTGACATGGACCTCTTCAAGAACTACCATTTAAAAAAGGGCCCAATCGGCCTCTTGGATCAAAAGTTATGGCCTCTGAAAGTTGGGCCTCCTGTATTGGAAATATAAAAAAATTTAGGACACATAAAAGAGTTGTAAGAGGGAGTTGCACTTGTTGCCCAACTTATGATGCATGCTATGAAACACCATAAGACATCTTTGAATAGAGAAAATGGAGCCAAAATGGAATGCCCAAGTTGGTGAGTGGAATATGAGGAGCTTATGATAGGTGGAAGGAATATGTTATTTTTAACCCATGGACTCATCTTGGGATTTGGGTGTTGAATTTTTAGATTTGGGCTCCACATTTGAGTGGTTTTAGCTAATGGTTTCCTAATTACTATTTTATTGGTTTCATTTATTGTGTCTCCTATTTATTGGGTGCTTGAGATGGAGGTTTTGATAGAGAGTTTTGTAGGTATTGGTATGTTGCCGGAATTCCTCTAAATCTCTGGTTGGTGATACTCGTATAAAGGCTTAGACTGGAAGTGTATTGTAACCTTTGATTATTGAATAATGCATTCAGTTGCTTTGGAGTGTGGGTTTTTTCTCCTGAAAGGGTTTTTCTAATGTATATCACTATGTTATGATTTATTGTTTTTGTGTTTATTTCCTTATAACTATGTGATTAGTTTAATTTTTGCACATATCTCCTCTCATAGATTAGTGTAGGAAGTGTATTTTGCATATTTGATTCCTTTTACATTATGTATTTTATGTGATGCTAAGTGCTATCAGAATGTTTAATAGCTTCAACATCTTCCTATTATGTAGTGTAGCTAGATTGTTTTGGCAAATAAATGGATTGAGAGGTCAAATTCTTCTCATTATGTTCTAGTTAGTGAGTTATTTAGGCGATTAATGAAAGCTTCCCAATCATTTTGCATTAGTCTTGTGTTGCAACATATGTTTTGTAATATGACATAGAATTGTGTTTGGATACGAATGTCACCTTCTTGTTGGCATATCATTTCTAGTGTAACAATTGTGGTAAATGTTTGTCATAACATCCTTGTAGTCGAGTATGATGCTTATATTGGTTTGTCAATATAGGTGGCAGTTGGGAAAGGTCACCAATGAGGATTATGGACACACCACAAAAGCATTATTCTTGTTGGTGGGGGAATACCTCACATAAGCACCTATCTATCTTCGTAGTAGCTTTGGGCTTATGAAGCTCATCTCATCTATGTAGATGTATTTGATATTTTGCATAGGGTGAACTTTAAGAATTGGCCCCTGGAAAATTCTATAGAAATCCTGGTGAATCCCCTATGTTGCAATATAATCAACTTGGTGATTTGTTCCAAAAATTCAACTAAAATCATAGAGAGGGTGGCTATTTTATGTTAGAATATAATTTTAAAAATAAATTGTTCGCAATTTGAAACCTAAAATTCATTCTTGTTTTTAATCAAATTAGCGAATGAGGACCTAATTTTTTAATAAAATATTAATTTAGTTGGCAAAATAAAGCTAAATTTTTCTTAATTTTTAATTGAGGTGGCCAATATAAGCCATATTTCTGATAATTTTTTAATTGAGGTGGCGAATTAATCTTAAATTGCCAACAAATTTTTAATTGAGGTGGCAAATTAACACCTAATGTAATATAAATTTTTATTCATGGCGGTGAATTAAAAGCTAATGTAATATAAATTTTTAATTCTGGTTTTGTACTTTTTGTTTCCAATTAATACTGAATTAATATTGATTTGAAAGTTTTTTTAAGAAAAAGGTGCAAAGCACCTATACTATATTAATATTAAAATTCATCAAAAATTACATCGAAGGGCTCCACAAAGCTACAAAGGGCACTACTACCACCATGAAAGCATACATGGACAAGCTTTTACAATTAGATAATCAAAGCTAGAAAGTGCACTATGGCCACCATGAAAGCAAATAGGGATAAGATTTTACAATCAAATAATCAAAACAAAAAAAAAACAACATATGCTTAATTCCTACCGAAGGTAGTACTAAAGCTAAGAGAACACATCCAAATTTAACCACACCACCTCGAGACACTCACACCCTTACTTAGGGTCTTGAGAATCCATAGTGTCATCAACATGAGGCAAATGAACACGAGGAAACAACATATTAGAATTCTTGGGCAGAGGAGAAGCATCTAGCGCATGCATTTGTAGGAAGTGAATGGAATTAAATATCTCTTTTATGTGAACATCAAATCTTGGTGGTAACTAGAACTTGTGCATTTCTAGCACTGAATTCAGAGCATTCCTGCAGCTAAAATGAAGCCCCTTTTGGAGAGTGTTATAAACACATGCCAGAGCAGGAGAACTTTGAAGGAGTTAGATGGAAAATAAACCACTTAGAGGAGCCTCACCTTGATACATGTCATAGTTTTCCATCGCCAGCCGTAGTTTTTCTGTAGTGACAAGATATTGATGAATGTAAGAGAAGGCCAGAGTTTACATAAACTATGCATCATGCACCAGATCCATCATGTTGGAGAGAAAGATGGAAGCAAGATCTGAGTAGAGAAGCACTTGTGGAAATTCTTGCAACAAACCTTCCCCAACCACACAACGTATTGCAAATTCAACCAGAACACAATCAAAGTCAAAAACCTTCTATAATTTGGTGGAGTCATAGGCCCCCAATTCCATGGGTTCCCATTTTTTGGGCTGGATATAAATACGACAGTTCTTTATAACATTCTTCATGGTTATGCAGAGAGAGTAGGAAAAATATGAGGGTGGGGAATAAAGTAATAGGTGGAAGTTGCAATCGAAAACCCAACAACTAACAATATTTGAAGAGAATGTTTTCATTAATACACACATGTAGTATTAGATCCCATGCACATATGACAACAGGAAATAAGATATCAAATATTGTAAACATAAATTCAAATTTACTCCCAAAACAATCGCGAGCAAAGATAAAATTGTGTGCATATATCTTGCATCACATAATCAAGATTTCTAATTAATTCTGCACACACAAACTATCATCTGTGATATCATCATCTATAACATTTGCATTTAATTCTGCATACACAAACTATTTGTCTGAATGGTTTTTGAGATGCGTGCAAATAATATTTGACATCTGTAATATTATGTCAAAGCTAGAAGACCATCCTTTCACTCAAATTATTACGTGCAGATGCAATTACTTTAATTAAATAAAACATTCATTTAATTTAGATTTAAATTACATAAATGAAGACATATCTAATCACACACTTGACCAATTGTTATAATCTTCCTTTGCTCTGTTCATTTTGTGCAAATCTTATTGAGCTCTTCAAATCATGTCCTACGAGATCATGGATCCCCTCTTCTTCTTGCATTCTAATCGTAGAGAGATGACTTTTCATGGACTAGTGTCGCAAAGTAGGTTAAACATTATCTTCAATTTTCCATCAGAAGAGATAAATGCAGCCATTAAGGAAGTCATTGGTATCGACTACCTAGAACTTGATATCAGGAGTCGTGTCAATTCTAAGGTAGTGTCTTATTTCATATCAAATGTCTTGCGGGTTACACAATCCATGACATCAATGGTATTGGTGGTGAAAATGTTTGTCTGATCACAGTTTAGAGCAGGGTTGCCTACAGTGGCAACAATGGATTGGCACTTCCCGCAAGATACTTTACTAGTTGTTAGAGATGAGTTCAGAGGCATCGCTTCTATTGGAGCACTCTGGGAGCTGGAGAATAAAATGATGAGGCTTACGGAAAATCTTCAAACACTCTCGGAAGTCATACTCACCAGTAATTTGGGAATTTCCACTATGAGTATTATGGGTATTCTAGATGAAATGAGAACTCCTTCCATTAGTTCGCATCCCTTTGCAGACATAGTTCATTTTGAGCGTGCTCATTAGGTGACACTATTTCTTCTAGGTTTATCCCACAATGCCAACTGCCATAGAGCTTAGAGGAAGGTTACTAAGATAGTTTTTAGTAATTAGTGCATAATTTTGTAAATAATACAGTAAATACTATAGTTTTTTGTAAACCGTTTATAAATTTTAAGATCTTTACTTCAGAAGACAAGGAACTTCAAGTTCAAGTCTTGAACACATGTAATATTTTTGTGAAGCTTAAATATAATACAACAACTGTTTGCGCCTTTGAAAGAATGGTTGCATTTGAATTATAGTTATTTTAATATAGTCCCACCAATTGACATGTCACCTTAGCTGGCCAATGGCGTTGCACAACTATGCCAACTTAGTATTGGATTTACTTTAAATAGACATATGGTTCAAGAGGAATTTATTAAATTTTAACTCGATTAAAACTTAAAGTGTAATTTCCCTATCGACTTCCACTCCTACAAATTTGATGGATGATGTGCTAGCTGTACAACCTAGATCTAGGACACGTCAACCTTTCGAACTATCAACCAATGGCACTGCATCGTTCCCTAACCAACGTCTATTTTTACTTTGACACCTGTATGTCATTGATGTGGTTAAATGGTTTGATCCAACAGGGTGGGATCAATACAATGTTTGAATGGGATGACATGGAAGACCTTATCAGAATAAGATCTCGTTGAAATAATTACCAAAAAAATTAATGTAAACACCTAAATAAATGCATGCACACTTAGAAAATCAGCCAATGGCATTGTGGGTCGCAACATGCCTTGATGAGGTTAAATAGTTTGAAAATATGGAATAACATGCAAGATCTTCACGCAATAATCTATGATGCATAATTACCCAAAAGAATATAATTATGCACATAAACTTTAATGCACAGGATTGCACAAAAGGACGACGTTGTTGCAAGCCCCAAGAACTAAGCTATTGGCCAATCACGTGGCTACCTATCCTCATCGAATTACATTTTTACTACCAGCAACGCGTGTCGTTGATGAGATTAAATACTTTGATCCAATGGGGCAAGATGAATATAAGATGGGAATTAATTGAGATAAGATCTTCTTGCAATAATTGAAGATTTTCTCAAAGTAATTACGAATAAAGAATGTAATTCTCCAGAAAATGACGGCGGGGTAGGAGGCCAGTCCAAATGAGCATTGATGGTGTTAAATAGTTTCATACAATGGGGTAAAAGATTTAAATTAAATGACAAGAAAGGTATTCTCAAAATGTAATCACATGTGAGTAATAAATGCATACAACATATCATAATTACGGATTTACTTTCAATTTGCATTCTAATTAAAAATTACTCGTGAGACATTAATTGGATAAAATTATAGGTAGACAAGTGGCAATTTTTAATGAGCCCATATGTACTTCAACTTGCCTAATTTGACACTCTAGTGAGCCTCCATTAATACTCAACACAGATAAATGCATAAGCCCATTTAATTATATGTTTATCTCCAAGCAGCTCGCAAAACACATTAATTTTACCATTACAATTTATAGTCTGTAGAATTCCTGTAAGAAGAGACATTAAAAACAAGTTTGAAATTTGAGGTATTCCTGTAGCAATTAGGACAAGAAACAGTTGTAAGGAGTAATGATGTTTATCACAGAAGCTATGCAGAGAAGGTAATTCAACTTTTAGTTGTGTTTGAATCTTTTCATTAAATAGTCAAGTTCAACAGTTGTTTTTAATGATAGTCCAAAATGTCTTTTTATTTATAAGTTTATTTGCACTACATTTCTGGGCTATGCAGAATGTTATCTATTTCAAGTGATGAGAATGAAGAATTACAATCCTTTCTACACAATGATATAGTATGTCGAGAGTTAGTGGTTTTGGCTTTGGCCAATGAGTCATACTACTATGGATGGTCAGTTGAGTTCAACCAATTAGACCCCAGAGGAGACAAACTTAGAATTGAAATTGATGTGTGGATGTGGTGGTGTAACATGAGTGGCAATGCCAGTCAGAAAGAGTTAATAAATTTAATCCTCCTTTTCTAGCCTCATTGTTACCCTCATTTGGTGTTGTGTTGTACATATACTTCAAAATTCAATTGGATGCTAATCACTGACATTTTGAGTGACAATGACAGTCAGAAAGAGTTGATAAATTCAATCCTCCTTTTCTGGTCTCATTGTTACCCTCATTTGGTGTTGTGTTGTATATATACTTCAAAATTCATGGGATGCTAATCACTAACATTGTGAGTGACCATGTTCTTCAATATGTCATAGAAAGGTTCCCCATCAATTGGCTTGTTTTGGATTACACTGAAGAATTTGTAAGACATTGCATAATTCATACTCATAGATGAGAAATATTTTGGGGGACAAGGGCAAGGATGAACTATTCTTGAAGGTCCAAGGATATTTTCAAGTTTTTCCTCTAGCTTGTTTTGAAGGCCAAGGATAAACTATTCTAGGTTTCAAAGCTGCTTGTAAGTGTAGCAGTGTAGCTTGTAACTTGTTACTATTTTTTGTGACAAATGTAAAAAATGAGTTTAGGGTTTGCTAGCGTTTATCCTCGAAAACAATATGGTTTCGTGGCTTCAAATTATTCAACAATTTTGAGAAAGTGAGACAAATGTAAATACTAAATGCCCATTTCATTTTCAGTTATTGTTTTGTTTAAAACCACAAATAAATTTCAAGATTTATAAATACTAAAATTAAATCTATTCCAATATTATCTTTTATACTACAATACAAAGATAACTGCTACGAATTTGACTTTAGTCTTAATAATAATAACTTTCTCAAAATGCCCTATCTATAATAAAAACTCAGCTTCAAAACTTGGGTCTGATGACAAATTTAGTCAGTCAGCGAGGTAATGGATGAGACTTTCCTTGAGGGTTGTGATAACACCTGTCTTCTATGTATCTTGCCATGCTATGGTTAATCTTCCCTATATCTACATTTGGTTGGGTTTCTTGCCAACCTAGCACAGGTGTCCAAATGATTGAAGGGTACTACTTCAAGCCAATCCACCAGATACCCTTCTCCTTCATACCCCTTATATATTGTCTTGTCCTAGTAATAGTTAGATGAAAATTTGGATAACCTAAGGGCTCTTTTCTTTTCAATTTCAGTGTGAGCTCATCCCATCGATCCTTACAATGATCTCTACTATTTGTGGCATGTAGTAACATTCCTTCAACTACCTCAATCACTTTATCCTTACCTCCCTACATCATGTCTGTGGTTTCTTTATTAGTTGTAATTCTATATAGATTATGGAACACTTCCCTCACTAGAATATGTTCCCCTCTTATCATAATTTATGCATCTCTCTCCATGTTGTCACACCTCTTCTTCCCCAATCCTCTTTCTATTTATCCTTGGACAAAAGAACAAAATGCTCTTAGTTGAACATCTCCCACGTATGGATTGGGATTCCAGTCTTTATCATCAGATAAAATAAAGCTATGCATATACAACTCGCATAGTAGATTCTTTTCTATTTCAGCTTCACTTCTTAAATAAGATTCACAAAATGCTACAGGTGTATCCAGGTTTTCTAATGATCCTTCAATCACCCTTTTTATCTATAGCTTGTGAAACTGTTCCTGTAGCCATAATACATGAACTCTCATAGGGGGCCTACACTGTAACATTTTACTCGCAAGCATTGAAATTAACTGAATTCTGTCCCTCAAAACCCTATTTTCCTCATTCAACTTTTCATTTTCTATTTTTCCTTTCTCAATCACTGCAATTTCTCTTTTTGATTGGTATATGTAATGAACCAATCATTTTTTAACTTCTCCAATTTGCTCTCATGTTCCTTTACAAGATGTGTTTCTTTATCCTTTACCTACATTACAATAACTTCTAATTCTATAACTTTGTTGTTAAGTGACCTTATCTCGTCTTCTTGTTTCCTGATCAACTCACAGGCCTCCTATAACTCTATCAGACCTATAACAGACTCAATTGATCCCTGCTACAGGTCCATCCTGTTTAATATCTTCAGCAACAAGATCAACAAGTTCTCCCTGTTCTTCCATAACTATCTTTTCTATAGGTATCACTGATTCAGGTTCTCCTAGAACAGAGCATTTTGCTACAGGAATTTCTACTGTAGGATTCTCCATCACAAAACATTTAGCTATAGGTTTTCTTCTCTTTCAGTTAGTGCTCCATGACACTGTTTCCTCCAAACTATCCACCTCTGAATCAGATTGATCTTGTTTCTCCAATCCTATAGCATTTTTACTAGTCATGGCTGCTATATTCTTAAGTCTCACAAATGACCTTATATTCAATATTGGAGTAGGGGGTTTTGCATGTTGTTCATCCCCATGTTCAGATTCTTCTATCCATATATGTTGTATCATTTACTTTCTAGTATATTCTATTGTAGATGTAGAAGGCCCTACTTTATCTCTTGGAGCCATGCCTATAGGAGGTATATTACTTGTTTCAATATGTGCATCATGGACAGGGGCATGGTCATCTTCCTCTGCAACATCCTCTCCTTGTACGACATGTGTTGCAATAAACACTTCCCAAGTTAATTGGGACTACCTTCATTTCAAGGCCTCTGTTACCACCAACTTAATTAACCCATGATGCACTAGGTGTTTGACTTTTCCATTTTACATTTCTAGAGACATCTTTCTCAAGGATTTAAATAAAACATAAGGAACATTCATGATTTTGTGATGTCTCAAATGCACCATTAAACGAAAATGAGAACTATAGATAAATGAGTACCTTACCTAGCAAGTCACATGCTGAATGAGAGTATATGCCACCTCTGACCATAGTTCTAGTAGTGAGGTTTGCAAGATGCCTTGACCAGACACCATTTGAGTTCACTCTCCCAGCTTCAAAAACTCCTTGTGAATACTTTCTAAATATGGCCTACCAATAGGAAAATACTGCTCCCCAATATTAGGCAACCCTGTAGCAGCTGCGACCAACTCCACATCAAAAGGAAAATCAATTCTCCTCATTACAATTTTATCCTTCGGACATCACATGCTGAAATCAAGGGCAACTTGGTCATCAAATCCCTGCAATCATTCAAAAAATTTAATCCAACCCACCACCTTAAAAATGTGATATATTTTTGGCTTTTCCTTTAACTGATCAACACCTCACGACTCTCTTTGGTTATGTCCACTACCCATTGTGTTCAAATCTCTATCCCTTGGCACCTTGCCCTTTGCAACCCTACCTGCTTAATGTGGTTCCACACCATGCCTACTGTTATTATTTGTTATCATACAAGTCATAGATAAAAATAAGAAAAAGCGGCATGTGTAAGGTGTCTACGTTGGGATTGGACAACTCACAACTGTTAGACTAACTTAGTAAATTGACAGGACAGGTCATAAATACATAGTACTTTCACCAAAAGTTAAAGAGTTGCACAAGATTTTATGAATTTTTCTTGTAACTTCCAATTTCGCATCATACACATGTTGATTGTTGAAGATTAATTTTTCTTGTAACTTCCAATTTCACATCAAACACGTGTTGATTGTTGAAGATTAATTTCTCTTCAAAATTCTTCGTCACCTTCTTCTCGATTTTTGAGAGGAGTTAGGACAAACCATAATCATGGTTGATGTTTGTAGCATAAGGTTCATTCATTGTGTGCATTCGTAAATGGACCTTCAATGTTTCACAATGAGTTAAAATATTGAATATCGCATACTTTTTTGGGATTTCAGATATTAGATCTATTCATTGTAATACCTTTGTGTTTTTGATACTTTGGTTAGACTCCAGCTAGAAGATATTTTGTCATAATCTAATGATACCATTTATCTTTGTTACTTCAAGGACAAGTTTTTAATATAATTATTGGTGTTTAAACATGTTATCAAAAAGATAAAAAGATAAAGATAAAAAGAAATGAAGACATCCATAAATATAAATTATAATAATGTTCATGTGAATTGATTATATTGACTATATTTTCAAAGGAAGACTAAGTTAGCAATTATAAAAAGCAAATACAAATTCCAAAATTTGGAGAAATTATCTGTAACAAAGTTTATGAATCAAGTTCATGAATTTGCCAAATATCTAGGTTGTTTGTGTTTGACATTGGTTGGGAACCATCTTCTTGTTCTTCATCCTGTAGTTTAGCAGACTCCTCTGAAACCCTATTTGAATTCTCTGGCTAGTCCTCTTCTGACTGAGACAAAATATTTGTCACACCTCCTCTTTCACAACTCAACTTCCAATTTGCAATAGCTCTATCAGACAGAAATGTTTGAATATTGTACCTGGTCATATAAAACCTCAAACAATTCTCCAAATTTTTTTCAAGTTTGTTTCACAACTTTGACTTCAAAAATGATAAGGCGCTGAAAACTCTTTCATCCTCCACTGAACCCAGAATCATTGTTTGGAATAGATCTACAGGTTTGAAATATTCTAAAATAGAATATCATAGAATTTTGCTCAAACCTAATTATTTCCATAACCTAGTTATTTATCCATGTTCCAAAGGACAGTCGAGCAATTTATACTATTCAATCATTGTTGAAGTGAATCAAGCAGATTGTTTTTCTAGCTTTGTCTTATCTATTATTCCTTTTATCTGTAATCCATTTATTTCTACCATTCTACTAAAATAATTGGCCAAGTACCTCACCTTGCCTTGAAAATCTCATGGTGAACTAACAGAGGACACACTAATGGCATTCCAATATTGAGGATAAACTATATAGCCATTGCTTCCAGAAGTTCATCCTAAAGAAAGCACTCTCTTATCTCAGAAGAAAGACTTATCACAATTTCCTGCAATGTATCCTTTATAGAAGACACAAGATCTTTAAAATCCTCCCTTGTAACAATTTTTTGTCTAACCCAAGAGCTCCATCCAACTTTATTGAAGTAGTGTAATTCTATCATATACCCACACACTGATGCACATAAATCACCTACATCATTGTATTCCAGAAAGTTGTCTGGTTGCTTAATGTTCGTTGTTATTTGCCAACTTACTTTGGACCCGTAAATACTTCAGATTGATTGATATATATATATATATATTGTCTAGAGTAAGACATACCATTTTCCACATCTTTGAGTATTTTGCAATGTACATTGTTCTTTCTTGTGCCTTCTTTGATAGAACATTCATTTCTTCCAACAAGGGAAGAATCCCAGATAGAGTCATTAGTATCTCGACATCAGTGAATAGTGCTAACATATTTTCCTAATTTGCATGGTTTTCATAGAATATGCCCAACAATAATCAGTACTCTTCGAACAATCTATTTGTTAGTCCATGTAACGATATCAACCTAATATCCATATCCTTAAGTAGCTTGTTACCTAGAGTAAGTCCTTCAGCAAATCTTTGATACTCCAAAAATATTTTTGGATGTCTACAAAAATATGTATATACCTTGTGTACAAGATCTTCAACTTTGGAAACAAATTGAAACTGGATTACAATTTTAAAATCCAAATTCATTCTATGGGCCATGGAGTGTATGCCGATCATGTACAATGAACATGATGTCTGTAAATTAACAATAAGCCCATTTTTGTGACCCTGCATGACTAATGCCCCATCCACACCAATGCAGACTAGCTTCCTTGCGATTGTCAAATCATCTATGCATCCAATATCGATCAAGCTATTTTTGACTATTTCCATAAGGTTAGCAGAGGTAGAATTTTCTTTCATTTTATGAACTGCAAGTAGACGAGCATAGAAAATATGATTTTCTACAATATAAATGTGCATACACACCCAAGAAGTATTGTCAATGGTTGTCACCTTGTCTAGAGACAAGGAAAAGAAAGTCACCTGACTCAATTTCTCCACTATATCCTACACCTTTACCATAGCTAGACACTGAACCCATTCCCAACTGTTGTTGACAAACCAATGGGAGAGTGGAAAATTGGGAACTCCAATAAATTGCATTAAATTCTTATATTCTGGAAAGTCTATCAACGACTGTCCTCTATTTAAAATATTGAATATAATTGCAAGCTATACAATTTTGGATAAATGACTCACTTCCATGACCTTTCCAAATAGAGCAGATATGGAACCTCCAACAACGACAAGTTGTTCCTACGATTGCATATATTCTTTGTACTCGACTGCATTTCGAGCATGAGCACATTCATCTTTCATTTTCTATCGCATCCTTCAACTCTCCATTTACATTTACCTTTTCATAAACTTTATCTACATGCTTCTCAATAGCATCTAGTTTTAGTTGCAACATCTTGTCTTTCCTTAATTTCTAGCTACAAATCTTATAGAGACATAGTTTTGGCATGCCCTCTCCATCTTCATTCTTCACAGGTTCAATGAATGGATACTTAGAAACCCATTCGAGCTGAAAATTTCTTGACATGTCCCACTAACATGCTTTATGTTTGTTCAAATGATTTCAAACTTAGGTTCACCACCACCAGTACCCTGGACATTTCCACCTATGTGATCATCACCACATTATTCTTGCTTTCACTGCCAGATTGAACCACACCATTTCTACCTCCTTTAGGATTTTAATTTGACACATCTTCATCCTCAAGGTCATTCCAATAGAATTCCTCAATCTTAGGTAAATTTTCCTTGTTATTTAATCTTGATGGGCCCTCACCCATTGCAGAATATCATTGTTGTTGATTAAAATAGGACTTTATGGTTGCCTTCTTTCTCTTTGATGGGGCTCCTCTCACTCTTTGATTTTTCAGATTTGAGGATGCCATCCTTCTCTGACATTGTTAAAAAAGTTTTAAAGCACTGTTCTCAAAGATGCAAATTCAATCACTACTAAATGAAATGAAGAAAATTGAACTTCTTATAGAGAAAGAGAAGAAGACGACACATGTATTTTAATATTTAATCACTATCACATTGAATCAAAGTGTTAGTTAATCATTTACATTTAATTAAGAATTCTCCATGCACAACCAATTGCCACATTTCCGTTTCTTACCAATGGCGTGGCCTCCTTCTCTGACTATCTTCGTTTTATGCTTGGAACACCGCGAGCCATCGATGCTATTTGACTGCACGTTGTGAAATAAATAAAACTTTCGGTATTTTTAATACTATGGGCTCCTTAAACATAATCAAACAATGAAGAATATAAAATAATATGGAACAATATAATAATGAATATATGTTTATAAAAATAATTAAAAATATATAATAAAGAACATTTAATTTCATATGAAATTATTGTAGGACGTGACATTTGACACATAACTTTTTTTTAGCGAATGGCGTTGCCCACAACTCTGACCATCTTTATTTTCTTGTTGAATCCTTGTGAGCTGTTGATACAGTTTGATCCAATGGTTCTGAATAAATAAAACATGTAGCTTCGGTTGATTAATAAGAATTGATTATGACCCACGGGCATAAAGAAATCATTACAAGTGGGGCCCAGAAGCTAGGACACACACCAAATACTGTGGGCCCGCCGACACACACATCACCTTTTCTATCCAACACTATTTCTCGATTGCATAATCTTCATTAGCCTTTGAGTACCGCTAGGCATTGATGCAACTTGATCTGACGACTCAAAATAAAAAAAAAAGATGTTCATTCTGATATACAATATCTTAATAAATTTATATAGGTTGGACTTGCCAAGACCTATACACTTGTAGCTTCTACAAATACACTTGTAGGTATGACCTATACACCTGTAGTGATGATTAATACACTTAATATTGCAGGCCCGATGACTAAGACATCACCTTTTCTATCCAATGGTGTTGTCTACGGCTTGTATAATCTTTGTTTCCTCATTTGAGCCCCGCGAGGCATTGATGCAGTTTGATTTGAAGGCCTAGGAAAAAAAAGATGTCTATTTAGTACTACGAAAAGTTAATAAATTTATACAAGAAGGCCACAACAACTAAGACGCATACACCTGTAGCTACGACATATACACCTAATATTGTGGGACTGAGGACTGACACATCACCTTTTCTAGCCAATGGCATTGTCTCCTGCTTGGATAACCTACATTTCTGCCTTTGAGGCCTGGTAGCCATTGATGCAGTTTGATTGGACGACTCTGGATAAATAAAACATGTGGGTTTAGTACTACATGATTTTAATAAATTTACACATGGACCTAGTAGTGCATTGAAGTTTGTAGACATTTAAAATAAAATTACTGTGTATCCCCAAGTTATAGTGGACACATAAGCTTTTCTGACCAATGGCGGTGCCTCCTTATCTTTGGACCTTATTTTCTCCTTGCAGCCCCGAAAACCATTAATTTGGTTTGATTTGACGGTGCAAGTTAACTAAAATATGTGACTTTCACCTTTCTACAAAAAGGAGGTAAGGGACACAGAGGCAAAGCCATCAACATATATTTATTTGGAAGGAAATACAGTGGGGACCATTCATATAGTTTATGTAAAAAAGAAATATAAAACTAACTATAAAAAATAAATAAATCAAGATCAACACATGACAAATATGTAGGACTGCAGGTGCACATGAGAAGTAGAACTATTGTTATAGAGATTAATCATACAATATACAATACAAAATGTGATTCAAATTGAAAAATATGTTTTTTTTACTCACTTGGAATGGAAGAATGAAGTCAAGTTGCAGCCTGTCTATTCCCCAACTTTTCAATAGCTCACAACGGATTGATCAAATGCCACTCTAGAGGACCAGAAATTGCAAATTCACAATGTATGATGAAATGGGTGAATCTAAAATCAAATGCCAAAAGAGTGAATGGAGTATTGTTTTGCATAAATACGTATACTACTCCATACTACATACTCATACTACATTTTGCAATGGGCGATTAAACAAATTAACCCTAAAAGACCTATAATTCTGAGGTGATGGGCCACACTTTATAAGAACCGCCTATAATTCAATGGCTATAATAAATGTTTTCCCAAATAGACCTATATTGCATGGCAATATTACACGTTTTCCCAAAATTCACTATAATATCATTGGTGAATGCACCACCATTTGTCCTTAATTGATTATAATTTTATTGGCGATCATGCCCTTTTTTCCCTAATTCCATATAATTTCATTGGTGATTGCACCACCTTATGCCCATAATTTATGTAAAAATGCCAGTGATTGAAATCTAATTAAAAGTTGCCTCTATATATGTCGGCGATCGGGACCAAACTACAATAAGTTGTATGGCAATCTAATGCTATTTTAGAATTTTAAAATATCAATTCGTGAGCGATCTAAAGCTATGAGCCCAAAAATACAATCAAATTTGGGTGAAACCATATACTACCAAAGCCTACTAGTAATATTCGCCATTTTCAACCTCTTGAAAGTTAGAAAATCACCATTTGGCAGCAAATCACTACTAATTTCCCCTAGTTTTGCATTTCTTATTGAAATAGTGGACATTGACATTGTCCTTGTAATGGGTGCATTTATTTTATTGGAATTATCAGAGTTGTATAGATTGTCAAGGCATGCATATTACAAGTAGCAACTCTTGTAGGTGCAAGTGCGGGTAGCAAGATTTTTTTGAGTTTAGATTGTTAAGAGAATTCTTGATGCAGTTGATTAAGTATAATTTTAGAGTGTGTTTTTTGTTGCTTGAATGATCATATGTAAAGGTTGTTTGAATGAATAATTTGTATAGTGTTGGATACAAACTATACAATTGATAACTTGGTTTAGTGGAGGAAGAGGAAGAGTGGGCATGTTGTGGACACATCTTACTTTTGGTTATGAATTGAAAGCAATGTCATGCGAATATGGGGGCACATTGTGTTCATATAATTGGCCAAGATTTTCTAATAATTTATGTTGACTTTATTAGTGAGACCCAACTATGATAACAAATCCAACTAATTAAAATTTGTGGCATCTTGGACTAGTTCTTTGATACATTTAACTTGTGTTGTCTGGTCAATGTGCCAGCCATGGTATTCTTTTGTGTTCATGCATTTCCAATTTGTGATTATCTCTTGTTTTCTAAGGCCCATATCTATGCCTTTGTGTTGGAAATGTTTGTATAGGAGAATCTTGCTCCAACAAAAAGTTTCAAATGTTCAGTCTGTTAGGACAGGAAAATTTAAAATTTTCTTATCTTTATACCCACTCATGTCTAACCAAACCAAAAAATATTTTGCCCAAAATTAGAATAACAACTGATATATCCCATAAAATCCTATAACTTTTATCACAAAATAATGTAAAGGGCCTCAATTTCTTAATATCGGCAAGAACTCATGTTAGTTATACCGATCCATGAGAAACTAGTTGAAATGGTTATCGACATGAGAATAAGAATCGGGGAGAATATTTTGGAAAACATCAATGGAGAAAGTGGCACCGATGACCTTTCATCAGAGAAAGAACGCGTGGTCACGCTGATCGGTATAAGGAAAGACTATTGGCGAATACTCCGAAAACCCTCCCGACAGTGTAAGGAGTTTGGTAGGACTCTCACCGATCATCTAGTGAAATGGAGGAAACTAGTGGTCATCGACAGGAGATAAGCATCAGAATGAAGAATTAAGGAGTTTCTGATACTCTAATGTCTTAGCGATTAACGAAAAGTGTTTCGGTATAAGTCATGCTGACATGTATGAAACAAAAGAACCATCGGCGAAAGAAAATGAATCAGAACAAAGCTTACAAATCTGGCCAAAGCAATACTCACAACGATGTCGATGACATGTTGTAAAGGTCTCTCCGATCCAGGCTATAAAAGGCTATCAGGGAAACAACCACGATCAGGTAACTCAAAATATGTTATCCTGATGACATAACTTATCCCGATGACAATGATGGTCACGTTCATCTACGAGACTCTCCCTGATAGTCATATCAGAGACACTTAGGAGATCAGGGAAGAATGTTATTCACACAGCGATGAAGAAAGTCATGTTGATGGCAACCATGCCCACTTCCACATCGGGTAAAGCTTGGAAATATCTTGCCGATACAAATTCACAAATGAAATATGACGTCGAGGAGACAATTGAAGGGTTACAACGATTGATCCATGAACAAACGTTCACGCCATAAGAAGATATTAAAATCGCCCTGACAATATGAAAATCATGCCGATGAGAGAAGTTATGATGATGTGACATTTCACAACAATCAAGAAAAATTGAAATGCTCGAACAATTAATTGCAGACGATGAAGAAATCCTCTGAGATACCATTCGAAATCATTGCAATTAAGTTTGAAAAAATTGTCTGAGAAGAGCCTACAAGCAAAGACTTGAAGGAGAAAATAGGGGAATTCGATCAGAGCCTCCAATAATAGGTACCCATATACTAACTTCTATGCAGTAGCTTACAATTCGAATTTGTTGTCCAAAACTAAAATGGAAACTCCAGGGAAAGGAAAGGACAGAAAACCACAGGGTGATACAAGTAAACCTAAAAAAACAAAAAATTGACAAAACCCCTGAGGAGAAAAAAAAAGAAAGGAAACTGAACCAAGACTTAATTGATCAACTACCTTGATTGACTCCCAAAGCCCAAAGGTCTGCACAACTTAGGGCAGAAGTGGAGAAACTAGAAGACAAGTGTAAATACATAGGAAATGTCTGGACCCCGATCCGAGGTTATGAATTGTTTAAATTCCACTACAATAGAAGAATCAGGAATTTCCCGGTGTTAAACCCATGGCATTTAAATTTGGGTAAATTGGTAGTTCCTGATGTGTTTCTGAATGCTGAACTCCTCCAGCTTCTTGCTAAGCAGTATAATCCAAGTCTTAAGGCTATATGCAACCCACAAGGGGAGCCTATTATACACTTGTCTAAGAATGCCATTTGTGAAGTTTTTGACTTGGATGATTTATGTACTATCCCCATTGTTTATGAGGATTTGGATAAAGAGTACTGGAGAATGGATACTACTTATAATGGATGGAGGTTGCCTATTCACAGGCCCAGGGCAGAGGGAGAAACTGTGCCCCTCAATGAGAATGATGGACCTCCTTTTCATGTGTCATTATTTGAACCCTACATACAATACACATACTACTATGTGGGCCAGGTCCTAGGATCATAGGTCCCTGATTTCATGACAATTCCTCTGATGGTGATAGCCATAGACATTCAGTGCCACAATGCCAGGCAGTTTGATTATGCTGCCTATATTTTTAGTAGAATTGACTCTAGTTTGATTGCAATAAAGAACAATGCCCCATCTGTTTCCTTTGAACATTACTCACTTCTCTTGCACATGGTGCTCTATTATGGCCAGGAAGTGGGTTATGGCCAAATGAATTCAAGGTTGTTCCAGTAGACAGAAGGGGCAAAAATCACCCATGCAGATGTGGACCAGAATATGGGATAGTAGATATGCCCATTCTAGCTATGTGCAATTTGAAGAATACTGTGTGAAAGTATTATATAGATGTTTTAGTCATCCCTGTGAGTATTCAATCTCAAATGAAATAAAGAGGTTTCTTAGACCAAAAGATTTTGGTGGTCCTCCTACTGTTACTCACAACTGGGGAGACTGGTACTATTTTGAGGATGCTACCATGGTTAGAGTTTATGGTTTTGAGGACACTCCTTTTATCTTGCCTAAGACTGTCCCTGACATAATTGCCTATTTAGAAATAGTTAGGCAAATGAATTCTTCCAATGTAATGCACTTGAGCTCCCATGACAAATAATCTTTTATGCCTAGTACTCTTTGCTTTGGAGATTTTACTATGATATCTAAGGAGGGTTATGGTCTCATTATGGATAAGCTGATGCATTACAATATGAGGTGTGTTGAGGCAAGAAAAGGGTTTGATCCTAAGGGGTTCATTGACCTTGCTTGGAGAAAACAAAACCTTAGTGGATACACACATATCCCTTATCCCCATGATGATATCATTAGAGATCTGGAAGAGATTGAAGTTGAATTGGTGGTTGAAAAATATAACAAGGATCTAGATGAGAAGAGGAAACAACTTGCAGAGATTGAGTTGTTATCCTCTGGTGATGAAGGACCTGCAGAGGAAGAAGCACCACATCAACAAATTGCTGTGATATCTAAAAGAAGAATACAATGCCATCAGTCTCCTGGTATAGCACATGATGAGAAGGGGTCTGCTGATGAAGACCCAAGACAAATAGCATAGGATTCTTTTATTTCAGATGATAAATTTATTCATTCTAAAGAATTCAAATCTTTTTTATATAAATGCAAAGGGAAAGAAATCATGGAGTCAGTTGATGATATCTCTGCCAACAATGAAAGATAGTTACTTGATATGTTGAAGACAACAGTGGATAGTGAATTACAAGATATGACCCCTAGTAAGGGTAGACAACTGCTCAAAGAAGCAGGGGTGATGATCTTTCCTAGTCTTGATTTGAATTCTGCTCTAGTATTTGATAGTTTTTTGCATAATTCAGATGATAAATACAAGCTCACTCCAGAAGGTGTCACTGAAGTATACTGAAGTATATATGGGCACTGAATATAATAACGATGAAAATTCATTAATGATATGGGCCCTGTATCCTCCCCATAAAAAGATAGCCATTATAGACACTGAGAAGACTTTTGGCCATGTCATGACTTTGAAGGCAGGGGAGACTGACCCCTTGATGATTGCAGACATTGGCATTAATTTTGTAAAGTTGAATAAGGCACAGGCTCAGATGTTAATCAAAGAAAGAGATGAATACAAACTGAGTTGTGAGAGATTAACCAAAGAAAATGACTATTTAAAAGATGCTGTTAAGAGCACCTGCGAGGGATCAGTAAAGAGATTAACTCAGGGTGAAAGATCACAGAGTGTCCAATCACCATCCATCGACCAGATAGCTCAAATCTAGATTGATACACTTGCCACAGTACTCCAGAACAGGTATACCAACATGATGCATTGGCTGAATCAATTTTGGGATAATTATTCTCAAAATTATAAAGCAATCCAAAGAGCATGAGAGGCTTGACAAAAGGCTGCAGGAGAAACTAAATGAGACACAGAGTAAAGATACTTCTGACATTATAGGTACCTCTAGTACAAAAGAATTGATTGAGCAACATCAGAAGTATTATGAGCAACTTAAGAATGATGCCAAAGAATGTGTTGAAGCCTCAAAAGCAGGAGTGCCCATGTTATTCAAGAGCGATAAAGAATTAAAGAGCAAAGAGGAATGGAGCAGAGAATGTCAAGTGATATTGCATGAAGCCTTAGAAGCTCTTAAGGACAAAGACTTTGCATCCGGGGAAGCCTGTGAGCATTTGGAGAAGATGGTTACGATGGATGTGATCACAAGAAACACCATTGAATTTACTGACTCACATCACAGCCAGGAGTACGTAGATCATATTGCTCAACTATACTTGTGGTTGAATAGAGCTTAAGCATGGTTATTTTATTATTGTCATGTTAATCATGTTGATTCCCAAAAGACTTCTTTGAAGAGTTATGTCTCTTCATAAGTATTCCTATATAAGTTGAACATATGATGCTGAATGATCATGAGCAGTAGAATATAATAGATAAAGTTTACAATGTTTTTCAAAGACCATGTTGCAAGTATATTATTGAAGAAGTAAATTGAAGTTCTCTGATTCTGTGGTTTTATTTTGGCATCAATTGTTTGTTTAATTTACTCAATTATATGGTTGTCTCCAGTTCATTATTTCCTTGTTATTCAGATTAATATATCAAGTATATATTTAATTTGTCAGTGCACATTTGCTGTAGTTGTGTGATTGAATTAATTGGTTTCCATTAGAGGAATTAGAATCCTTTTGATCAGTCACAGTAATCGGGAAGTGTTAGTTTGGATTACTAAAAAGAACCATATAATTAGGATTGCCATTCTGTCTCCAAGTTGATATTATCTGTTATTCTTGCATATTTCATTCAATTGGTTCCTTCAAGAAAGGATTAAATTACCTTCTGGTGAATAACAAGAAATCTGATTATATTGGTTGGATTGTTAAGAAGAGTTTGTCAGTCATTTCCTTGCACGTTCATACAAGTTATAAACTAAAATATTGTGTCAAACAGGTAGAGTTATTGTCCACTATAAGCCACTAGTCTTAGTCTTCCATTTGACTCTATTTACCTAATAAGGCACTGGTCTTATTTCAATTCATTATTTAAAAAACCCTTTTATTAGTTAAGTATAGTCATAAAATTCACCTCAATAATGCTTATACAATTTATACCAACCATTCATTAGATATTAGATATAGAATTAGTTAGCAAGCTTTCATCTATTCTACACCATTTGCCACTGTAGGTAGATTCATTTGCTTAGTCAAAACATTTACACTCAGTCTGCTTTAAGTTCCAAGGTTCACCCACCTAGGTGTAGCAGGACCTAAAGTGCAGGGAGTCATCAAACCCTAAAGGTTGATTCTGTCGCGTTAGTTCAAAAATGTTGCGAATCTAAGCATAGATCCTGGCATCCTCTTAGGATTAGCAACTTGCATTTTTGAGACCTAACAAATTGGCTACTCTATTGGGGACTAAATAAAGGACCTTAGTAAGAAACCATTCTATAGAGTTAGAAATTTTAAATTTGGTAACTCTGCTGGCAAGAAGAATCCAGAAAGATAAATTATAAACTTTTCCTATTTACAAAATAGGTGGCGACTCTAGAAGCTGCTATAACAGAAAGTTGATACCAAATGGATGGTAGGAGATCTAAAATAGAAGGCAAGAAATTGCAATCATCTCCACCAATTAGAAACATCTCCAAAAGAAATGGAACATCAAATTATTCTCACCAGAATAATAACCAGTAGTCTCAAGAGGATAATGCCCAACAAACTATAATAACTCACAACAGTTTTACACCTCTACATGAATCAAATGAAAATCTTAATGGGGTAACTAATGACATATTGGCTAAATACAGACCTGATTCTCAAGAACAACTCAAGTGTGAAGTACAGTCCATGAGGGAAATCGATCAAAGACAAGCTGAATATGATTTTAAAACATCATTGCAGCAAGGAGAAGGGGTAAAACATGGGTTCTCAACTCAAGAAATAAATGAAAGCCCAAAGAATTCAGGATGTATGAATCAAGCACAACAGGATCTGCTTAGGCTCCAGGAAGAACTTGAAATGATCAAGATAGAGGAAACTAAGAGGTTGTTGCAACAAGAGATTCAACAAATAAAGAGTAGGGCTAAAACAGCCCACCCAAAATATGTACCTCCACATAGGGGAAACACTTCGAAGAATCCACAACAAAATTTACACCAAAATACAGGTGGTGTATCCAATTCACAAGCATCTGGAAGTCATCAAAATACCCTCCCTAGAAATCCTAGACCACCTCTCGTGCATAACACCTCTCAACATATGGCCAATCCTTACCCATCCCCTGGCCAATAGTATTATAGACCACAAAACCCTTATATAAATCCGCACATAAACCCACAGCAGCAATATGCTTATCATTAGCCTCCAGGTGGATATAATTACTATCCTAACCCGCCACCCATGAATTTTCCACCTCAAAACCTTACAAACATATGTAACCAATTTGATATGACTGGATATCAGTTATATCCATATCCTATGGATAGTAATTGGAGAAATATAGTTCCCAAGTTCACTGGGAACAGTGCAATATCAGCTGAAGATCACATCAGAAGTTTCAATGCTTTCGTACAAGATATTGGTATGGACTCTGAAGATGTTAGAATGAGGTTATTCATGATGTCCCTGACTGAAGATGCAAGAGACTAGTTCAACAGCTTACCTGATGCTTCAATCAGTTCAATCACTGATTTCCACAATCAATTCAAGGAGCAGTATGGTAATCAATATGCCCCTGAGTTTGCATTGCACGAATTTATAAGCATCCAGAAATACCAGAATGAATCAGTATATGACTTCAATCTAAAATTCTCCAAATTACACAACAATATACCACATGGGTCTAAACTGACTGACCCAGCAGCATTGAGCATTTATCTGAAAGTATTTGATCCCAAGACAGGGTACGAACTTAGAAATCGATGCCCTACGACGCTGGCTGAAGCATAGAAAGTGGCATTAACTATTGAGAACAATAGGAAAGCTGCAAGTATGGTTAGTAAGAGGGATAACCCTAGAAATCCTCAGAACCCAAACATTCAACAGACTAAACAAGAAGGTCAGCATAGACATGAAAGGGCTAGGTTACATGATATGCCATACAATACAAATTGGAAAGATGGGAGACCCATTGAAAACAACATAAAGCAACATTATGGCAAAGATACCCTTGACCCTCTAAAAAGAAATGTGGCACATATGGTAGAAGATAAACCTTGGTGTCTAGTATGCAATTTACCACATTCACCTGAATATTGTGAGGTGGCTAAAACAATACAACAAGAAGAAGCATTATATAATTATAACAGAGACAATCACACAATAAACATGATACAAGATACACCATATTTGCTGAATGAAGACTATTCTTCTACAGAGGAAGAGGGATATGAATATGATGTGGGAAATTAGAGACATCATATCAATATGGAAAAATAAGAAGTCTTCTCAGATTAGGAGGATGGTTATGAGGAACCTACCTATTATAACAATCAACCATATGATCAGTGGAAATCCCACTGAAAATGAAAGAGAAGCTCTTACAATAGCTGCAATAGCTCAAGCTAAAAATGCCTATAACTTAAGGAACATGACAGTGAATATTAAACAAGGAACACCTAGGAGTGTCTTTATAAAAGATCAGAATTACAAAAAGAATAATGCAAAGTCATCATTCAAAGAACCAGAAAAGGCTAAAAAAAATAAAACGAAAGATAAATCACAAAATCAAGAAAAAGAACATATAAAGACAGAAAAGAATGATCAGACTATGGCCCATTCATTTGACATTGCTCATGCAATATCTCAAGTAAATATATCAGTTCCACTTCTGGAAATGATGAAGATAGACAAATACAGGAATACAGTAGTTAAACTGATTTCAGATATACCAAATCAAAAGCATAAAGGATCAGAGAATAGAACAAACAATGTTCACCAAGAAACATTCCAAATTCCTGAGGTATACCTAGGTGATACATTGACAAAGAATCCCTCACAGGTGGACCCTTTCTACACTACATTATTGATCAAAAATAGGATAGCGAGGAACTACATGATTGATTCAGGTACGGCCATGAATATCATGCCAATAGCAGTTATGAAAGAACTAGGAATGTGGGTTGACACTACATTTGGTAGGTGTTATGCAATGGATAATAGATCCATCCCAATTGTTGGTATTATGAGGGATGTGGAGATAAAACTAGCCTCATACCCTGAAGCAACTTATAACATTGATATTACTGTGGTTGACATCCCACCATATTATGGAATGCTTTTATCGAGACAATGGGTTGCAGTGGTAGGAGGGAATGTCCAATTGGACTTATCATATGCCCCAATACCAATGGGAGGTAAAGAGATCAAGCTGTGTAGGGAGCCAAGATATGATAATATTATAGAATGCTTGGATCAACATCAAATAAATTTCTTTTGTGATACAGATTTGGGAGCCTTCAAGGTTGAGAAAAATCAGCCAGAATTGCAGAATACTGATCCAATACTTGTTGAATCTAAGAAAGAAGAAAATGATGTGTGGAAGATGTATTTTGATGGTGCATGTAGCAAAATAGGAAATGGGGCCGGAGTAGTATTTATCTCACCAGTAGGTAAAACTTTCAAATATTCCTTTCTATTAACATTTGAATGCACAGATAATGTAGCAGAATACGGGGCTTTGCTCATTGGTTTAAATATAGCCACCAAGCATAAGATAAAAAAGTTAGCTGTATATGGTGATTCTGAATTGGTTACTTCCCAAATGAGAGAAATACCTATCAAAAAACAAGAGGTTGAGACAATACAAAAATGCAGTCTGGGATGATATTGAGTTATTTGATGCCTTTTCAATCAACTGGATTGATAGGTCAAAAAACATTATGGCAGATTTTCTAGCGAATATCACATTAAAAAGAGATGATATCACATTAGGATGTATTACAGAAATGGAATTCAAAACCAAACCCACTATCCTAGATAATGTACATAACTGGCAAGTGTTTGATAACGATGCTGATATAATCAACTTCCTGCATTGTGCTGATTATTATGAAAACCAAGAGATTGACTTTAATGCATTTGTAGAAGAACATGATGGGAAGGAAACCCTTTTTGGTCAAGAGATAGTTCAGTTGAAAACAAATAAAATACCTAAGGGACTCATAGCATTGGAAAAGGTATTTGATGGACATGATAGATTTAAAATGAAAGACACACCACTGGTGCAAAATGACCTTGAGGAGATTAATTTGGGGACATAGGCAGCCCCAAAGAATGTATATATTGGAAAGAATCTTAACCCCAAAATCATGAGCATGATCATCAACTTACTTAGGAAGTATAGACACGTATTTGCCTAGTCATATGATGATTTGAAAGCATATAGGGAAGACCTTTTTTAGCATGAAATACCATTAAAACCAGATGCTAAACCATTCAGGCAAAAATAGAGGCATATCAATCCTACATTAGCTCCTAAGATGCTTGAAGAACTCACAAAATTAAGAGATGGAGCTATCATTAAACCCATCAGGCATTCTTCCTGGGTTTCTAATTTGGTGCCTTTCAGGAAGAAAAATGGTGATATTAGATTGTGTGTGGACTTTAGGAACCTAAACAAATCCTCTCTTAAGGACAACTATCCCCTCCCTAATATGGAAGCAATATTACAAAAGGTTACCGAATGTGAACTATTGTCAATGATGGATGGCTTCTCAGGATATAATAAGGTGAAAGTCAAAGAATCAGAACAATATAAGACTGCATTCACCACTCCATGGGGAAGATATGTATATTTAAGGATTCCATTCGGGCTCACTAATGCTGGAGCAACATTCCAAAGAGCAATGGATGTGGCATTTGCTGAATTGATTAATAAAATCATGATAGCATATTAGGATGACGTGACAACATATTCCAAAAGAGTTGAAGATCATTGTGCACATTTGGAGAAAATATTTATCAAAGCTCTAGAATATGGGATTTCATTGAATCCTAAGAAGTGTCATTTCACAGTGACAGAGGGGAAGTTGCTTGGTCACATAGTCTCAAAAGATGGAGTGAGAATAGATCCTGAAAGAGTAAAAGCAATTGACCAAGTTCCTATTCCTAAGAATGTAAAAGCTATACAGTCATTTTTTGGCCAAATTAACTTTGTCAGAAGGTTCATATCAAATTTTGCAGAAATTGTTAGTCCCATATCTAGAATGTCGAAGAAAAACTTAGAAGTAAAGTGGACAACAAAAACAATAGAAGCATTTACCACCATTAAGAAGGCAATCAAAGAAGCCCCTGTCCTGATATCCCCTGATTTCAGTAAATCATTCCAACTATTTTCATTTGCCTCATATCATACAATTGTAGCAGTACTATTGCAGAAGAATGGTGAAGGACATCAACAGCCCATTTCATTTTTTACCAAATCTCTTCAAAATGCAGAACTAAAATATGACATTGTTGAAAAACAGGCATATGCATTAGTGAAGGTAGTTAAAGCTTTTAGGCCATACTTGGTGGGAGCTGAAATAATAGCATATGTGCCTAATGCTGCAGTAAAAGATGTAACGGTCCAAACCGAGGTCACAGGTAGAAGATGCAGATGGATAAATAAAATTCAGGAATTCAACATTGAAATCCAAATCACCAAACTGGTAAGAGGACAAGGTCTTGCTAGTTAATGACTGAAAATAATCTCGAGGCATCTCAGATATGTAATGCTAATGATGTTGATAACACAAGTTCCAGCATTGAGCATACTCCATGGTACACCGACATCATATATTATCTAAAACACATGAAATGTCCTGAAGGTTATGATGATAACAAAAGAAGGACACTTAAATTACAAGCCTCAAAATATGTATTTATTGATGGAGATCTTTACTGGAAGAATAGGGATGGTATTCTATTATTATGCCTGGATAAACATCAATCAAAACATATCATGAAAGAGTTACATGAGGGTATGTGTGGAGGTCATTTTTTTAGCAAAGACTACAGCCTACAAGATCCTAAGGGCTGGATACTATTGGCCTAGAGTTTTTAATGATTCATATCATTACACAAGGAAATGTGAAGCATGTCAGAAATTTTTAGGAAAGTTGAAATATCAAGGAGCACTACCCTTGAAACACATGTAGGTGGAGGCTCCATTCTATCAATGGGGCATTGATTTCATAGGAGAAATCGTAGATAAGTCAAGTGGTGGACACAAATGGATTTTAGTGGTGACGGATTACTTCACAAAATGGGTGGAAGCAATCCCAACTAAACAAGCTACAAGCAGGGTAGTGATCAACTTTTTGATGGAAAATATTATATTCAGATTTGGCACTCCAGTGAAGTTAATCACAGACAATGGAATGTGTTTTAGGTTTGATGAATTCAAAAATTTCTATAGTACGCATGGCATCACCATGTCCTATGCTGCCCCTTATCATCCACAAGCAAACAGACAGGCAGAATCCAACAACAAAAGCCTTCTGAAAATTATAAAGAGAATGTTGGATGGAAACAAGAAAGCATGGGATTCAAAGTTAAGAATGGCTATATGGGCTGATAGAATTACTGTGAAAAGAGCAATTGGGAGATCTCCTTTTGAACTAGTGTATGGAACACAAGCAAGAATACCATTAGAAAATCTCCTACCAGTTTACAAATTTGTTCTTCAAGAAGATTTAAACATTCCTGAACCAATGGAGGAAATATTAGAACATCTTGCAGAACTTGATGAAACAAGGAGACTAGCCCAAAGGCAGAATATCAAGTTGCAATCACAAGTGAAATACCTTTTTGACAAGAAGGCCAAAGATAGGAAGTTTGAGATAAATGACTTAGTACTGATGTGGAATGCTAGGTACCAAGAGAAAGGAAAGCATGGAAAGTTTGAAGCTTTATGGCTAGGTCCTTTTGTTATAACTGGAAAAGGAGGTGATGACTCTTACTATTTGCAAAACATGTCCGGAGAAGAGCAAGAACTGCCTGTGCATGGGCAATATCTGAAGCCTTTCTTTTCATAATCATGCACAAAGAGGATTGAGTGTTGCCAGTGCATGGACAACCCTTAAATAATTCTCAAAAATACTTTTATTCCATGCACAGTAGACTAGGGAAATCAAAAGAGATTAGGATCTGCCAGTACATGGACAGTCCTATGAATCTCTATATATTAAAAAAAAAAAAAAAAACCTCTTCCATGTACAGTAGTATAGGATCATCCCAATTCCCCATCATTATCACCTCCATCTCCCTTTCTCATAAAACCGTCATCCCAAATAAATAAAACATATGGTCTACTCCCCCTAGAGATCTGAATTCTTGTTATACTCACAAGGAGTATACATCCCAGACAGAGCCACTGTTAGGACAAGAAAATTTAAAATTTTCTTATCTTTATACCCACTCATGTCTGACCAAACCAAAAAATATTTTACCCAAAATCAGAATAACAACTGATATATCCCATAAAATCCTATAACTTTTATCACAAAATAATGTAAAGGGCCTCAATTTCTTAATATCGGCAAGACCTCATGTTAGTTATACCAATCCATGAGAAACTAGTTGAAATGGTTATCGGCATGAGAATAAGGATCGGGGAGAATATTTTGGAAAACATTGATGGAGAAAGTGGCACCGATGACCTTTCATCAGAGAAAGAATGCGTGGTCATGCCGATCGGTATAAGGAAAGACTATTAGAGAATACTCTGAAAGCCCTCCCAACAGTGTAAGTCATACCGATGGAGGAGTTCGGTAGGACTCTCACCGATCATCCAGTGGAATGGAGGAAACTAGTGGTCATTGGCAGGAGATAAGCATCAAAACAAAGAATTAAGGAGTTTCTGATACTCTAATGTCTCAGCAAATAACGAAAGGTGTTTCAGTATAAGTCATGCCGACATGTATGAAACATAAGAACCATCGGTGAAAGAAAATGAATCAAAACAAAGCTTACAAGTCTGGCCGAAACAATAATCACAACGATGTCGATGACATGTTGTAAAGGTCTCTCCGATCTAGGATATAAAAGGCTATCGGGGAAACAACCACGATTGGGTAACTCAAAATATGTTATCCCGATGACAACGATGGTCACGTTCATCTACGAGACTCTCCTTGATAGTCATATCAGAGACACTTAGGAGATCGGGGAAGAATGTTATTCACACAGTGATGAAGAAAGTCATGCTGATGGCAACCATTGGTGCAGGAGCACCTACCTGACAGCTGGCCTCCATGAGGCAGTTAGTTTGTTATAGGTCTGGTTAATGTTTCCAAGAAGGTCTGATAAGTCCAATGCATGTAATAAGGTCATGTTGACCATACTTTACTATTTTTAGCTAGGTTGTTAGGACAGCTGTTATGCTGTATGTCCGGTTGGATCTCCCAGCCGCTTGGAGAGATTTCCCAGCCACTTGGAGTCGGGTCAGTAGTACTTGCAAGAGATCCTATTTATGCATGAGGATCGGTTGGTATTGGATATCATCGATCATCGATCATCGATCAGACTTTGCAGAGAGTGAGACAGAGGGAGAGACTGAATATTGTATTTGCATCTTTTGAAATCAATAAAGAGATCCTGTTGTGTCAATTCTTTGTATAATCGTCCATGAGAAGAACTGCAATCAGGATTGAAGAAAAGATGAAAAGAAGGACAAGATAAGTCCATGAGAGGAAGAGGCAGCAATATGAGGGGAAGAGGATTAGCCCCTACACAAAGGCAACCCAATGAGGGTCAAGAAGACACTGGTAAAGGACAGGGACAGTCTGATTTCAGGGGTGGATGGAAAGGTAATAGAGGCAGATTTGGAAGTGGTAGAGGTTCTACTACATTTTTAGGAAAGTGTTACACCTGTGGTGAGTTTGGTCATCCATTTTTCAAATGTCCAGAAAGTAAAGGTTCATCATCTAGAAATGATAGAACGAATGACAAGAGAGTACAACTTGTGCAAGAAGAGAAAGTAGAGCAAAGTGTGCAAAGTTCAAACACTTATCAAGGAGATAGGGATCCTGACGGTTATGGGTATCCTGAGGAGGGAGAAGCATTGATGCTTAGGAGAATTAGTTTGCAAACATCAAAGGATATGATGCAAAGAAGAGCTCTTTTCAAGACCACATGCAAGAGCAAAGGTGAAAAGATGAAAAGAGGACAAGATAAGTCCATGAGAGGAAGAGGTAGCAATATGAGGGGAAGAGGATTAGCCCCTACACAAAGGCAACCCAATGAGGGTCAAGAAGACACTGGTAAAGGACAGGGACAGTCTGATTTCAGGGGTGGATGGAAAGGTAATAGAGGCAGATTTGGAAGTGGTAGAGGTTCTACTACATTTTTAGGAAAGTGTTACACCTGTGGTGAGTTTGGTCATCCATTTTTCAAATGTCCAGAAAGCAAAGGTTCATCATCCAGAAATGATAGAACGAATGACAAGAGAGTACAACTTGTGCAAGAAGAGAAAGTAGAGCAAAGTGTGCAAAGTTCAAACACTTATCAAGGAGATAGGGATCCTGACGGTTATGGGTATCCTGAGGAGGGAGAAGCATTGATGCTTAGGAGAATTAGTTTGCAAACATAAAAGGATATGATGCAAAGAAGAGCTCTTTTCAAGACCACATGCAAGAGCAAAGGTAAAGTATGTAAGGTTGTCATTGATACTGGTTCAACAGATAACATGGTATCTCAGGAAATGGTGGATAAACTGAATTTGGAAAGGATTCCACACCATCACCCTTACAAGGCATCTTGGGTGAGTGATAGTCAATCACTTTTTGTCTATGAACAGGCATATGTGGATTTTCAGATTGGAGCATATCATGATAGAGTTTTGTGTGACATTTTGCCCATGGAATGTTGTCACCTACTGTTGGGTAGACCATGGCAATTTGATAGGAGGGTACTGTATGATGGGTATGCTAATACCTACACCATCAAGAAAGATGGGAAGACTATTAGGTTGATGCCATTGCAGGAAGCAGCTGCAGCACAGGGGGCAGCCAAAATCATTTTAGTGGGAAAGAAGGAATTTGTGCAGATGCCTATAGGAGCAGGCATAAAGGCAGTTGAGGACACTGCAGGGAAAGAAGTTGTTAAGGACAACAGTTTGAAGACAGTTTCAGTTGTGACTGACGGAGGTCAGCAGCAAGTTCAGAAACAGGTTTGCAAACAGCAACCAGTTGAGAGGAATGACAAGGATGTTGTCATAGTTGGGACTATTGTTTGTCCTATAAAGGTTGAAAGAAAGATAGAGTTGAACATTGCAGAAGTTCAAGAGGCAGTTCAGATAGAGGTTCTGGTCAGACAACCTGACAAACACAAGGTATGTGAGAGAAGGGCCTACATTGATAGGCATGAGGATTTACTTGTAAGAAAGCAAGTTACAGTTCAGAAGTCTTGGAGCAGCCAAGAGCCAGCAGAGGACAAAGCTGGAACAGGTCAAGACACTGCAAAGGCAAAGTGTAAAGGTGGAGGACTTCCACAACCAAACTCATGGGACATGAGTTCTTTTCTGTTGGGGAGTATGGTGCAGGAGCACCTACCTGACAGCTGGCCTCCATGAGGCAGTTAGTTTGTTATAGGTCTGGTTAATGTTTCCAAGAAGGTCTGATAAGACCAATGCATGTAATAAGGTCATGTTGACCATACTTTACTATTTTTAGCTAGGTTGTTAGGACAGCTGTTATGCTGTATGTCCGGTTGGATCTCCCAGCCGCCTGGAGAGATTTCCCAGCCGCTTGGAGTCGGGTCAGTAGTACTCGCAAGAGATCCTATTTATGCATGAGGATCGGTTGGTATTAGATATCATCGATCATCGATCATCGATCAGACTTTGCAGAGAGTGAGACAGAGGGAGAGACTGAATATTGTATTTGCATCTTTTGAAATCAATAAAGAGATCCTGTTGTGTCAATTCTCTTTTTTGGATTCCATTGTGTGATTGATTTGCTGTTTTGGTGGTTTCATGGATTCGCTGATCCATTCCACCGGTTGATTCGTCGAATCGGTGGAATGGCTATGTACAGTAGTTTAGGATTTAGTTTGCATTTTCTGTTTGTTCATGTGCATGTTTACAGGATCGCAGTCGAGAGGTGTTGAGAACCCTAGCATGGGTATGTGCTAAGTCGTGCTGGTTGTTAGAGTCTGGAAAGTTGTCCAGGAAGCGGATCGGGTCACCTCAGGAGGTTTGGCGGATTGAAAATTCGCTAAGGTTGGAAAATCCATCGCAACGGCATCATCAGGATATTTCTGTGTATATCCTGCAGTTACTTCGGGCATCATCCGAGTAAGTGGAGATGAGCCTGATACAGTAGATTGCATAAGGTGAATGTGCATTGGGGTGATCATCATCAGGTGTTGCCGAGGAGGAGTGTATCGGCATAAGGTAGAAGATCGGGTTGACAATTCCTTCGCGGGCCGATAATGTTAAGTTTGGCCGACAGCAGGATATTGAAGGAACTGCCTGTGACGTCATCGTCATCAGGATAATCGTCATCAGGATATCGGGGCAGCAGGATATTGAAGGAGCTGCATGTGACGTCATCGTCATCAGGATAATCGTCATCAGGATATCGGGGTGACGTAAGCATCAAAGAAAAGGTGCATGAGGTTGTCGTCATCAGGATATATGGGAGGAACCGGATGTTCTATATCCTGCTGATGAACATGATGTTGAACATCATGATGATGAAGAAAGAGGTTGGCGGTAAGATGAATAGTGATCGTCAGGAGGATGATTGCGCTTGCCGAATGTGATGATGCTGCCGACAGGTGAAAGGTCGAAGGTTTGTCTGCAGGAGGATATCGGTCGGCAGAGAGAATATGATGATGCTGACAGTGTTAAGGGAAATATGATGATGATGATGAAGGGTTGTAGACATACATGTTGTATGTCAAGGTTTTAGTGTGGATGCCTCTGCATCAACCATGCCCACTTCCACATCGGGTAAAGCTTGGAAATATCTTGCTGATACAAATTCATAAATGAAATATGACGTCGAGGAGACAATTGAAGGGTTACAGTGATTGATCCATGAACAAACGTTCGCGCCATAAGAAGATATTAAAATCACCTTGACATTATGAAAATCATGCCGATGAGAGAAGTTATGATGATGTGACATTTCACACTGATCAAGAAAAATTGAAATGCTCGAACAATTAATTGCAGACAATGAAGAAATCCTCTAAGACACCATTCGAAATCATTGCAATTAAGTTTGAAAAAATTGTCTGAGAAGAGCCTACAAGCAGAGACTTGAAGGAGAAAACAGGGGAATTCGATCAGAGCCTCCAATAACAGGTACCCATATACTAACTTCTGTGCAGTAGCTTACAATTCAAATTTGTTGTCCAAAACTAAAATGGAAACTTCGGGGAAAGGAAAGGGCAGAAAACCATAGGGTGATACAAGTAAACCTAAAAAACCAAAAATTGACAAAACCCCTAAGGAGAAAACAAAAGAAAGGAAACTAAACCAAGACTTAATTGATCAACTACCTAGATCGACTCCCAAAGCCCGAAGGTCTGCACAACTTAGGGCAGAAGTGGAGAAACTAGAAGACAAGTGTAAATACATAGGAAATGTCTGGACCCCGATCTAAGGTTATGAATTATTTAAATTCCACTACAATAGAAGAATCAGGAATTTCCCGGTGTCAAACCCATGGCATTTAAATTTGGGTAAATTGGTAGTTCCTTATGTGTTTCTGAATGCTGAACTCCTCTAGCTTCTTGCTAAGCAGTATAATCCAAGTCTTAAGGCTATATGCAACCCACAAGGGGAGCCAATTATACACTTGTCTAAGAATGCCATTTGTGAAGTTTTTGACTTGGATGATTTATGCATTGTCCCCATTGTTTATGAGGATTTGGATAAAGAGTACTGGAGAATGGATACTACTTATAATGGATGGAGGTTGCTTATTCACAGGCCCAGGGCAGAGGGAGAAATGATGCCCCTCAATGAGAATGATGAACCTCCTTTTCATGTGTCATTATTTGAACCCTACATACAATACACATACTACTATGTGGGCTAGGTCCTAGGATCAGAGGTCCCTGATTTCATGACAATTCCTTTGATGGTGATATCCACAGACATTCAGTGCCACAATGCCAGGCAGTTTGATTATGCTACCTATATTTTTATTAGAATTGACTCTGGTCTGACTGTAATAAAGAACAATGCCCCATCTGTTTCCTTTGAACATTACTCACTTCTCATACACATGGTGCTCTATTATGGCCAGGAAGTGGGGTTATGGCCAAATGAATTCAAGGTTGTTCCAGTAGACCAGAAGGGGCAAAAATCACTCGTGTAGATGTGGACCAGAATATGGGATAGTATATATGCCCATTCTAGCTATGTGCAATTTGAAGAATACTATGTGAAAGTGTTATATATATATATTTTAGTCATCCCTGTGAGTATTCAATCTCAAATGAAATAAAGAGGTTTCTTAGACCAAAAGATTTTGGTGGTCCTCCTACTGTTACAGACTGGTACTATTTTGAGGATGCTACCATGGTTAGAGTTTATGGTTTTGAGGACACTCCTTTTATCTTGCCTAAGACTGTCCCTGATAGAATTGCCTATTTAGAAATAGTTAGGCAAATGAATTCTTCCAATGTAATGCACTTGAGCTCCCATGACAAACAATCTTTTATGCCTAGTACTCTTTGCTTTGGAGATTTTACTGTGATATCTAAGGAGGGTTATGGTCTCATTATGGATAAGCTGATGCATTACAATATGAGGTGTGCTGAGGCAAGAAAAGGGTTTGATCCTGAGGGTTTCATTGACCTTGCTCGGAGAAAACAAAACCTTAGTGGATACACACATATCCCTTATCCCCATTATGATATCATCAGGAATCTGGAAGAGACTGAAGTTGAATTGGTGGTTGAAAAATATAATAGGGATCTAGATGAGAAGAGGAAACATCTTGCAGAGATTGAGTTGTTATCCTTTGGTGATGAAGGACCTGCAGAGGAAGAAGCACCACATCAACAAACAACTATGATATCTAAAAGAAGAATACAATGCCATCAGTCTCCTGATATAGCACATGATGAGGAGGGGTCTACTGATGAAGACCCAAGACAAATAGCATAGGATTCTTTTATTTCAGATGATAAATTTATTCATTCTAAAGAATTCAAATCATTTTTATATAAATGCAAAGGGAAAGAAATCAAGGAGTCAGTTGATGATATCTCTGTCAACAATGAAAGATAGTTACTTGATATGTTGAAGACAACAATGGATAGTGAATTACAAGATATGACCCCTACTAAGGGTAGACAACTGCTCAAAGAAGTAGGGGTGATGATCTTTCCTGGTCTTGATTTGAATTCTGCTCTAGTATTTGATAGTTTTTTGCATAATACAGATGATAAATACAAGCTCACTCCAGAAGGTGTCACTGAAGTATATATGAGCACCAAATATAATAACAATGAAAATTCATTAATGATATGGGCCCTATCCTCCCCATAAAAAGACAGCCATTATAGACACTAAGAAGACTTTTGGCCATGTCATGACTTTGAAGGCAGGGGAGACTAACCCCTTGATCACTGCAGACATTGGCATTAATGTTGCAAAGTTGAATAAGGCATAGGCTCAGATGTTAATCAAAGAAAGAGATGCATACAAACTGAGCTGTGAGAGATTAACCAAAGAAAATGACTATTTAAAAGATGTTGTTAAGAGCACCTTTGGGGGATCAGTAAAGAGATTAACTCAGGGTGAAAGCTCACAGAGTCTCCAATTACCATCCATTGACTAGATAGCTCAAATCCATATTGATACACTTGCCACAGTACTCCAAAACAGGTATACCAACATGATGCATTGGCTGAATCAATTTTGGGATAATTATTCTCAAAATTATAAAGCAATCCAAGAGCATGAGAGGCTTGACAAAAGGCTGCAGGAGAAACTAAATGAGACACAAAGTAAAGATACTTCTGACATTACAGGTACCTCTAGTACAAAAGAATTGAGCGAGCAACATTAGAAGTATTATGAGCAACTTAAGAATGATGCCAAAGAATGTGTTGAAGCCTCAAAAGGAGTGCCCACGTTATTCAAGAGTGATAAAGAATTAAAGAGCAAAGATGAATGGAGCAGAGACTATCAAGCGATATTGTATGAAACCTTAGAATCTCTTAAGGACAAAGACTCTACATCCGGGGAAGCCTGCAAGCATTTGGAGAAGATGGTTACGATGGATGTGATCACAAGAAACGCCATTGAATTTACTGATGCACATCGCAGCCAGGAGTACTTAGATCATATTGCTTAGCTATACTTGTGGTTGAATAGAGCTTAATCATGGTTATTTTATTGTGGTTATGTTAATCATGTTGATTCCCAAAAGACTTCTTTGAAGAGTTATGTCTCTTCATAAGTATTCCTATATAAGTTGAACATATGATGCTGGATGATCATGAGTAGTAGAATATAATACATAAAGTTTACAATGTTTTTCAAAGACCATGTTGCAAGTATATTATTGAAGAAGTAAATTGAAGTTCTTTGATTCTGTGGTTTTATTCTGGCATCAATTGATTGTTTAATTTACTCAATTATATGGTTGTCTCTAGTTCAGTATTTCCTTGTTATTCAGATTAATATATCAAGTATTTATTTAATTTGTCAGTGCACATTTGCTGTAGTTGTATGATTGAATTAATTGGTTTCCATTAGAGGAATTAGAATCCTTCTGATCAGTCACAGTAATCGGGAAGTGTTAGTTTAGATTACTAAGAAGAACCATATAATTAGGATTGCCATTCTGTCTCCAAGTTGATATTATCTGTTATTCTTGCATATTTCATTCAATTGGTTCCTTCAAGAAAGGATTAAATTATCTTCTGGTGAATAACAAGAAATCTGATTATATTGGTTGGATTGTTAAGAAGAGTTTGTCAATCATTTCCTTGCACGTTTATACAAGTTATAAACTAAAATATTGTGCCAAATAGTTAGAGTTATTGTCCACTATAAGCCACTAGTCTTAGTCTTCCATTTGACTCTGTTTACCCAATAAGGCACTGGTCTTATTTCAATTCATTATTAAAAAAACCCTTTTATTAGTTAAGCATAGTCATAAAATTCACCTTAATATAGCTTATACAATTTATACCAACCATTCATCAGATATTAGATATAGAATTAGTTAGCAAGCTTTCATCTATTCTACACCATTTGCCATTGTAGGTAGATTCATTTGCTTAGTCAAAACATTTACACTCAATCTGCTTTAAGTTCCAAGGTTCACCCGCCTAGGTGTAGTAGGACCTAAAGTGTAGGGAGTCATCCAACCCTAAAGGTTGATTTTGTCGCGTTAGTTCAAAAACGTTGCGAATCTAAGCATAGAACCTAGCATCCTCTTAAGATTAGCAACCTGCATTTTTGAGACCTAACACAATCTTCCCTTGGAATAGTTTAAAAGTGAGGGAACACATTCATAATTGCATTTTATTTTCTCTTTCTCCATTTGCACCCTTTGCAATGAGAAGAAAATGAGAATATTTTTGTTAATTTGATTAGAGAGTTCCTTCCTAATTAATGAGGGTGTTGCATATAGGACTTTATGTAATTAGTTACCAATTTAGAATTATTTGTAATTCTCATTAGATGTTTTCAATTAAAGAGGTAAAACAAGTTTTGAAGGGGGCCTAAAACCCTTTAAAACTACCTAAGAATCAACAAAAAAATAGCAAAACTACATCAAAACAAGAGAAAAGCTATAGAGAAGACCAAAAAAAACACAAAACAATAGACAAAAACTAGAAACCTACAACCTTTTCAAAGTTTTGGCAACTTCCAATTTTTGTTCATAAAAACTTGCATGTAGGTCTACAAAGTCTTGTAATTCTCTTTTTTCTTCCTCAACACTCCTTTTTTTTCTACTCCTAGTTCTTGCACTGGGGCCTACCTTGGCATCTTTACCCTCCAAACTAAGAAACACCAACTCTTTAGTAGTTCTTTTCAGCTTCTCAGTCAAGATCTTGATCCCCATCTCATTTATCTGAATGGTGCACTTGTCAACTTCTATAACCTTATTCAGGTTATTCTTGATAGTGTCCATGTCCTTTTCCAACACTATTAATCTATTATTACAATTGTCCTATTCCTATGTTGTTTAGAATTTGACTCAGACACTTTACGAGTGAGTCAGGCTCCAATGCAACACATGAACCATATCCTTTCTATGGGTGACCTCCTAGTCACTCTTTCTCTCATGGAAAGAGCTAGTCGAATGGAGATAGAACTGGGGGGTTGTTATGTTCTTAAGGGAGTAGAGCATTGTAGATGGAAGTTGGGTTATTTGTTTGATGTGTGTATGTGTATGTTTGATAATTATTTTGATTGAAACATGTGATTATTATTGTTGTTGTGATAATGATATGACCTGAAGGGTCACTTGTCCTAAATCTAGTGTGAAGATTGTTTTGTTCATTCAAGATGCAGAGGTGTTCTAACCTCCTCTCTTCATTTTGAATTGCTTGTTGTATCAGTTGTTGTTGGTCGATGATTCATTGGCAGTGTTCTTCTGCTTCTCTTATCTATTCTATGTGTTTTTGGATTTGAATTAGATGAGGGAAGTTTTCTATAATCTCGTCAAGGATAAATTTTATCCAGTCTTCCCTAATGCCTAGGCACATTGAATTCTAGACAAGAGGGGTAAATGTTTGTGTTGAATTTGTTGACCTCATGATAGAATCGAGGGTTTTAACTTGACCTTTTGTTTTTCTTTTTGATGTTTTCTAATGTTTTTGTTTATTTTGATGAATGCAAATCTAAATGAATGCAATACAATTTTGGTTCCTTTTTCTTTGAATTTCAATGTGACTAATTACCTAAGAAATGGAAAATGAATGCAAGACTAAATAATTTTTCAAATGCAAACTAAACTATGTTTTTTGTGTTTTTGTGGATTGATTTTTAATTTGTAATCTAATGGAATTGAAAATAATAACTAATCTAAAGGCAATGAAATGAAATTAATCTAAGGAAATTGAAACTAAACTAAGTAATTGCAATACAAAAATTACTCTAAGAAAGAAAAGACTAAATTTTCTTATCAAGAGAAAAGAAAGCATTGAGTTACTTTCCCAAGAGCAAATTTTGATCTAATTACTACTTGAAAACATAAAGGAAACTATATGAATCAGACAATAGTGCCTCGCATGAGTCCTCAGAAGTATTTTGGGAAATTGTTCCTTCCTTTACAACAACAAGGTCCTCATCTTGGCAACAAGGACAAAATGATGATAAAAGCAAGTGACAATGAACTTAGAAGCTATAAAAATTGGATAAAGGTAATGGATTCAAGCATATGGATGCTATGAAATGTGAATGACTTGAGCTACAAAGTTATGAATGAAAGAAAAAGACACACAAAATCCTGTAGCAAGAATAAAAATGTTATGGAGACAACTAAATGCAAACAAAAAAAGAAAGATGCAATGATGAATTTGCCTCCAAAGGGAAAGCTTTGAAGCTTTGTAAAAACTAAAACTATTAAAGAAAGAAACTAAGAGGTTCAAAGGCTTGTGAAGAAACTTGAAAAAGCTTGTGAAGATGAGAAGAGCATTCCTACCATGAAAAATAATGAGGAGGTGAGGGGTATTTAAAAGATTGAAATCAATACCAAAGGTGGTGGTGATTGGGGAGTTAACAAAATTTATTGATGATTGATCTGGCTTTGATTTGAAGTGAACAATGGTTGGAGAGAAGATCACATAAGAACAAATTGAGATAACAAATGATTGATTGAGAGATAAGAATGGATTGAGTATAAGTCAAGAATAGATTGATTGAGAGTCTAGAAATAGTTATGCATGGAGGGAATCTCAATCACAAACCAAAAATGGAGTTAAATGGGCTAAACTAGAAGAAATCTTGAATGAAAAAAGATGATAGGGTTGCCCCTTTTGGGAAGTGGGTCACCCCTTTTAGTAAGGAAAATCACCCCTAGAGACCTTACTTAAAATTTAGGGTCAACCCTTTTATTAGGGTAGATCGACCCTGGAGACCCTGTAGGACACAGGGAACTTTAGAGAGCTTGTTCGAGCACATACAAACTACTTTTTAGGTATTATTTTTTTGATATTGCATAAATTTTTGAGCACTACATAGTGGTGTTATTATTTTTCCTTGAAAGTGCACCAAAATTATACTTTCATCTAAAAAAAGTGGGTTGCCCCTTTTATCAAGCAGATCTCTCCGGGAGACCATACATGTCTCCCCAGGAGACCGTACAGGACATAGGGGTGACCCAACTAGAATGATTTAGACATGTGGTTAAGAGGTACAAGGGACCTTGGAAGGTCACTTGGATGGTCATAGATGAATGAATGATGAAAAAGACCCTAGGGAAAATGAATTTCCCCTCTTGGGAGGTGGACTGCCTGTGTTGTTAGGGTTGGCAAGCGATAGGGGTAGTTTATCAAAAATGGATAAGGTGGACAACAAGAAAGTGTGTGGGTCTTAGAAGGTTAGCTTGGAGGTTAGGGAGGCACACACAAAGAAAAAACATCTAAAAATGTGTTGCCAAGTGAGAAGTTGTTGAGAGGTCTATATATTTCATGCTTACATGTACATGATTAGGACTATAGCTCATCATCGAACTACCATGTAGGCCTATGCATCTTTTTAATAATTACATACATGCTCCCTTAGGGATGATAGCCTACATGAAAGGTAGATACCATTCCCAAACTTGGCTTTATCTATTGTTGTTGTTGTCCTGCATTTGCTTCATTGATGTGTGAGTTTTGAGTGTAGCTGATGATGGGTTTCATATTTGTCTTTTATAAGCCCTATATTTACTTGTTCAAGAATACATTTCTATAGACAATCCTACATTTTAAAATAAGGCTTTTAATTAACATTTGGATAAAAGCACTATGTTAGCTATAATATGTTTAATGAATGTTTGTATGTTGAAACAATTATTTTCAATGTAATGTGGCATGTTATGTTATTTATGATGATCTTGGAGTAGGGGTTTTCTGTAGAATTGACTTCTGCCTGTAGCAATTAAGAGTGATAACCTGCAGCCAAAGCTCCAACTTCCTGCAGCCAAAGGTCTAGCTACCTACAACTAAAGGTCCAACTTCTTGTAGCGAAAGGCCCAACTACCTACAAGCAAATCGTGTGGTTCTCTTATCCATGGACAAGGACGAATCTCACTAGCAGCAAGAAAGGACATTCAATGTATACCTATCCTTCAACAAAGATTGTGGAGGAATTAAATATGATTCAGTAATTCATCTTTATGTTCCTTGAACAACTTGTTTTTTCTATGTACAAAATGAAGAGTCCTGGCAGAAGTGTTTCTCATTAAATGTTTTGAACTTAGTTTCCTAGTTTTATTTCTCTTACTAAAAATAAGAGTCCTTCCCTCATATGATGGGAAGTGACTGACTAGTTGTAGGAGTTAGTAAATGTATACAGTAGTGTTGAATGCATATATATGATGTAATCCAATGAATCTAGAGTAACATAAGATTTTCTCAATACATGTACTAGATTTGAGCAGATAATTGAGAGACAAAGTTTTTCTATCATAATAATTTTACCTTACTTTTTGAATGTGGCAAATCGATTGATGTTCTGATTTGATTAATAGTAGATAGAGGAGAAGATAAGGGTGCAGTTAATCCAAGTAAGGCCCCACTTGCGGTGGACCAAAACTGAACCTTTATCTTGTTTGTTTAGATTCTTGCAATCATAGTTAGATTTGCTTGTTTTTATTATGTTTCAATTGATAAGTTAATTCAACTAATCTCAAAGTTTATAAGATAGATTCTATGTTTCAAAATTACATATATTTTGTCGTTCTGCAAAGAATAGAATTTCCCTACTATACACAAATTTAACATTTGAATCCCTAGAAATCTATTGATGTACATATAGTATTGTCACCATACCAAGAAGATACATCCCTAGGTTGATAAGATAAATATAGTGTACCATAAATCAATAGGCTTTTTGATAGAGAATAAGGATATCCATTGAGTTGTATGCAAGCCTTAGCTGCATCAGGTTTGTTGGGAGTTGATAGCACTCAAAAATTTTGGCATCATTGTTGGGGATGGTGTTAAGCTTTAGAAACTTTTGGGTTTTGAAACAATTTGTTCTACTTTCTTTAAAATTTTAGTTTATTATTTACAACATATGACTAATAATCAAACAAAAAATCCAAAATTTTATTCACTAACATTGTGCAACATAAGGCATTTGAGAGCTCTAAACATTGCATGTAATGGAGAAGAGAATACTTTGGAAGGTTCCCTCCAAATGATGGAGATAATCAAACAACAACTTCCCAAGGTGAGGTACTTGTAGTAGCACAAGATGTTGTAGACCAAGAATATACAGTAAAAGTAATAGGACAGACAAGTCACATCACCATAGAAAGAGAACAATTCTACTTAGTCTCAGAACACAATGCTCGTGAGTTGCTTTGGGTCAAGTCACAATAGCTGATGAAGAAGTAGAAAATCCTGTTGACCCTGTTACCTTTCAGTTCCCTATCACTGACATGTGCGAGGAGCAACCATGAAGAACATTCCCCCCTCTACCAAATTTTCATGGCCTAATCATAGAGGACCCAGACACATTTCTGTTCAAATTTTACGTCCTTTGTCGAAGCTATGACTGCACCACAAATGAGCATAGATTGAAGATTTTTCCAGCTACCCTCAAAGATGCTTCTTTGAGATGGTTTATTGGATTAGGCAAAGATGTAGTGGTAAATTGGAAAACCATGAAGGAAAAGTTCCTACAAAAATATCAAGATTTGTACTGAGGTAGGGACATGAGGGGAGATGATATATTAAGGATGACTCAGAAAGAAGATGAACCCCTTGAGGACTATGTAGAAAGGTTTCTATTTTTCCTACAAAAGTCATGACAAAACATGTTGTCTCCATAATCACTTAAACTTGTATTTTTGATGGGAGTCAATGAAGAGTGTATGGATTTTCTGGACCTGATTGGGGGTGGTGATATTTCCCAAGTACCATTCGATGATGTTTTTAAGATCTATAGAAATTACTTAAGGTCCACAATGAAGAAAACCTAGAGCCTAAGGGATTTATCCTCTACAAAGACTACTGTGGAATTTTCCAGAGTAGAACTTAGTAACATCTTGAAGGACATGAAACAAGATATTGTGTCACATGGAAACTCAATTAGACACACTACATATAAAGAAGTAGGAGGAAGCATCTAATCTACTTTGTTTGAATACTACCCCCATTGTCAACAAAAGAAGACTAATTGTAAATGCAAGTGAGTAGCCATCATAACTAAAGATAGGCATGAAAGACCATAATTCAAGCCACTAGAAGGTGAAGATGGACAAGTTTTTTACATAGCACAACATAAACCATGGAAACCATAGCAAGGTATGTTTCAAGATCCCTTTTCATATAGCACTTCATTTCCTAATACATTTTCTAATGCTTCCAAATGGTATAATACTCCATGGAACAACATGCTTCCTCTGGCTTGGAAAAACTCAATACCACCCAATTGGACACCTCAACAAGGTGGAAGTTAGCAACAACCATACCAGTAAAAGTCCAAAACCAATAGTGGCAACCACCACCCAATGCATGGCAACAACAATGGCAGGGAAATCATAATTGGTCTAACTCCAATGCTAGCTTCCAACAAAAACCATAGCCCTTGCCTCAAAAACCAAAAATCATGCTAAGAAAAGCTACTCCTATACCACCAAGATCCACTCAGTTACCTTCCCAACCCACACCTAACCCCAACAATAAGTCAGCTCAATTGATATACACTAATGAAGTGTTTCAATACTCAACCTATGTATTTGAGGTAAGCAATGTACAACTTCGCTCAAGGAAGGTGCCTCATGGACCAACTACACCAATCATCATGGAACTCCCCATGGAGAATCTGACAATAGACATTAACCCCCAAGAAAATAATAAAACACCAAATCCTGAGCCAAACACATCAAGGGTAGAAATCATGAACCACAATCCATCATTTCCAGATAGGTTGACCACAACAAAACATGAACTTGAACTAGAATTTGACTTCTTAGGACAACTAAAAATATTTGTATCAAAATTCCTCTATTTCAAACAATTAAGAACGTACCAATTTACAACAAGACCATTAGAGACCCATGTCTAAATAAACTAGGGTAAAAATGTAAGGACCCACAAAATGTCCAAGTCATTGGGTAGCTTACAAACATTATGCTTCAAAATATAGTCATTCCAAAATACATAGACCCTAGTAGTCCAATTGTGAATGTTCATATTAATGGCATTCTTATACAAAAACTTTGATTGATCTAGGTGCCACCATTAATGTATGACCAAAGAGACAATACAAATCTTACAACTTGTTGATCTTCATTCTACCCCCACAATGCTGCAATTAGTAGATCACTCAACGGTTAAACCAAAAGGAGTTATTAAGGACTTGGTCATTACACTAGATTCCTAGGAATATCTAGTTGACTTCATGGTCCTACAACCAAAGGCCAACTTATGAGGATACCCATTGATACTAGGATGGCCATGGATGGCAACAATCGATGCATTTATTGGCTGTTGATCAAGAAATATGATAATTTCCAATGGAAATGTAACTAAGAAGTTGGGTTTGTATCCTCTAGCACAACCTTTTGTTGACTTAGAATAGCTAGTATGGCTAGACCTTGAAGATAATGACCAATACTCCATTCAAAAATTGATAACAACAGGCAGGAGCCCTCTTATAGAAACCCAAGATGAGGATATTATACTCTCAAATATCGTACAAAACAACTATGCAATGGATACACAAAAAAAACTATTTGACATGTGTGTCGTTCCCACTACTCAATATCCTTCTTACAACACAGTCACCAAACTATGCATCACATATCCACATATTTCATCACCTATTGCCTCTTAGTTGTTGTCTTAACACCTCATGTCTAAACATTACTTCAATGATATCCTTGACAAAGCAATTTGAAATTTCTCCAGGTAGGTCACTAAACACCAACAACTAGTTGACCATACAACCACAAAATGAACTTATTACCATGTTGCAAGATCATAAAATAACCTTTGCATGGGACTATTATGACATGAAAGGCCTTGACCCAAACATTTGCATACATCACATATACATTAAGGATGATTGTAAACCCATGAGACAACCCCAAAGGAGAATGAATCCTGTAGTCCAAGACATTGTCAAGGAATAATTAATGAAACTCTTGGATGCTGGATTCATTTATCCCATATCAAATAGTCAATGGGTTTCTCCTTTTGTGGTAGTATCGAAAAAGGGTAGTAAATGATGTTTTTGTATTGATTATAGAGAACTTAATGTTGCAACATTAAAAGATCATTTTCCTCTTCCATTTATCGACCAAGTTTTGGATTCTTTAGCAGGAAAAAAGTATTTTTCCTTTTTGGATGGATTTAGTGGCTATAACCAAATCAGGATTGCACCTAAAGACCAAGATATAACAACCTTCACCTATCCCTAGGGCACATATGCTTTTGCAATCCTTCCTTTTGGTCTGTGTAATGCCCCTGCCACTTTCCAAAGGGCTATTATGAGTATTTTCTTTGATCTCACTCATGATTATTTAGAAGTTTACATGGATGAATTCACAACTCATGGAAACACTTATGAGGAAGCCCTAACCAAACTAGAAAAGGTACTACAAAGGTGCCATGACCATAACTTGTCCCTTAGTAATGAAAAGTGCTACATGATGATGGAGGAAGGTATAGTTTTAGGACACTATGTTTCACAAGCAGGTATTTAGGTAGATCCAACTAAGATTGAAGTCATAACAAATCTGCCATTACCCCAAAAACAAAACAATTTTAGGAGCTTTCTTGGCCATGTAGACTATTACCACATATTCATGAAAGACTTTAGTAAGATAGGTACACCTCTATTTGTTCTGCTCACCAAAGATGCTAATTTACCTAGACAATTGCATGCCAAGAAGTCTTTCAATCTTTAAAGGATTCCTTAACTACAACACCTGTGTTGCAAGGACCAAATTGGACAACCCCCTTTCATATCTATATAGATGCATATGACTTTGTTGTAGGGGTTGGCTTGGGCCAAAAAGATAGTTCAGTAGAATATGCTAAATACTTCATCAGTAACAATTTCCAAGCAACATAATTGAACTACATTGTTATTGAAAAAGAACTCCTAGTTGTGGTTTATGCCATTAATAAGTTTCACCATTACATAACTAGCTACATTGTATTTGTTCATATTGATCATGCAGCCATAAAGTACTTAATGAAAAAACCTATAGTTAGTGGTAGGTTAGTAAGATGGTTGTTGTTGCTACAAGAATTTGATATCACCATTATGGATAAACTTGGTAAAGCTAATGTGGTAGCAGACTTTCTTTCCAGACTAAACCTTATTACAAATGATCCCGTTGTTGATGACTCATTTCCAGATGAACATTTGTTTTCCCTAATAGTGCACACTTCATGGTATGTAGACATTTACAATTACTTGGTTGCAGGAAGAACCCCTCCACATTTTTCACCAAGGAAAAATGCAATCTAGTGGAAAAGAGCGTTCCATATTCCTGGACCTCTAGATATCTCTTCTACACTAGATCTAATAATATTATGCGCTGGTGTATCCAAGAAGATGAGGTCTTTGATATTCTGTAGGCCTGCCATGACGAGCCTTGTGGTGGACATTTTGTAGCCAAATGAGCAACATTTAAGATACTCACAACTAAATATTACTGGCCAACATTACGTAAAGATGCAGTTCTGTATACATGTAGGTGTGACCACTATCAATGGATGGGTTTCCCAACTAAAACTGATGTAATTCCCTTAATGCCATAGCTAGTGCAAGAACCCTTTGATAAATGGGGTCTAGACTTCATAGGCCCATTGATCCTCCATCAAATAAGGAGTATATATTGGTATGCACAAACTACCTCACTAAATGGGTATAAGTCAAGGCTCTACAACATGCATGTGATAAAAAAGTAGTAGAATTCCTATATGAGGAGATCTTCACTTGTTATAGGGAACCTAAGGAAATTGTTATTGACCAGGGGCCACAGTTTACATCAGAATAGATTGCAACACTTGTAAAGGAATATGAAATAAGACACAAAAGATCTACTCCCTATCACCCTCAGTCGAATGGCTAAGTAGAGGTCACCAACAGAGATATTGAAACCATTCTTACCAAAATTGTATCTCTTCATTATCGAGATTGGGCAACACACCTTCCTAAAGTAGTATGGGCCTATAGAACCACATGGAAGACAACAATAGGATTCACACCCTATGAGCTAGTGTATGGTAAGAAGGCTATGCTCCCTATTGAATTTGAGCATAAAAACTTAAGGACAACACTTCAATTGGGAATAGAACTATCTAATGCACAAAATTAATGAATAACTTAACTTAATGCTCTAGATGAGTTAAGAAAAGAGGTCGTCAATCACATAGAGATTGTGCAGAAACAAAGAATCAAATGGTGTGATCAATTTATCAAAACAAAAGAATTCCAAAAAGGTGATTGGTCATTGTTGTAAGACTCAATATACATGGATCACAAGGATAAATTACAAATAAGATGGCTGGGGCCCTATGAAATAGAGGAAGTATTTCCCAATAGTGCAGTGAAGTTAACAACCATTGACCTTGTTAGGTTTTCCCTAATGGTCAATGGTCATCACCTTAAGCTTTACAAGAGACTACTAAACAAGACACCATTTCTCTAACATCTGGTCCAAACCAAGGGACCTAGTATAGCTAAAAAAAATTATTTGTCACTGAAAAAGATTGTAGTGCAGTGATGGCAGTGAAGGAGCCTCAAGCTTAGATGTTGTCCTACATCAGGTATGATTTCTATCCTTCTATCAACAATTAAATAAGAAATAAAAATCACCAACAGTGAAAACCCTTTTAGGAAATTTTGGCCATTCTATCTTCATCACATTTCACTATCACACTCATGCAATAGGCCAAACTGTAGCATTTCACCACATTCAATTTCACCAAGTGTAGGGCATCTCGCAACATTTATAATGGAGCTACTTGTAGCCTCTACAATAGACTTGCCTGCAGACTCTACAATAGAGCTACCTACAACATCTACAATGGAGATACCTACAACCTCTACATTAGAGCTACTTGTATCATCACTATCATAGCTTCATATAGCATCTATAATGGAGTTACCTGCAACCTCAACATCTGGACTTCCTGCAGCCTCTTCAATGAAGTTACATGAAACCACTCTTCATTATCATTTTTGAAACCACTTCCATCACTATTGCTGTAGCCATTTTCATTATTGTTCCTACAACCACTTCCATCATCAATCATGTAGCCACTCTCAATAGAATCTCTAACCACATCCACCAGTGATCCAGCAGCACCATCAATAAAAGATGCTCCCACATCCGATGGTGATCCTCTAGCCTCTATGCCATCACACATCAACATCATTAAAGCATCTCTCTCCATCAACATGATTATGTACCAATTTTTTGACTCTTCCACCCATTCATAAGGTTTCGTATATAGATAATTACATGCTATTTATTTTGACTAATGGTTGTTTAACTTGCAACCTTTATTATCATTTACAATAAACTAGTGATTATTCAATTTATTATTGCCCTTTACGTTTAATTACTACTTCTAATCACCAAATGTACTCTCCTCTCTCCTTCGTCCCGTGAGGACATGCAACATGCTTAGTTAGGGAGGGAAAATGAAATGATTTTGAGCCATCACCAACATAAGCCACCACTCTTACCGCACTCCTATAATCCCTACACATGAAACACATTTGAACTTGAGAGTGTTTGAGTCTACCCACATTATTTCCCCACATTGTTTCAAACACCAAAATCCCAGTCTAGTAGAACATTAAAAACTTGGAGCTTATCAGAGAAGAGTAACTTGAAGCAGTGGAAGCAAGTGATAAACTTTGAATTTATCTGTAAAACTTGTCTGCATTGTTGAAAATCTAGAGCATAGGATGGGTGGCAATATCATTCGTAGGGAGCCCATAGACCACATGGCACTCTTGAATGATCAAGAATGCCTTCCCCTTTTTCAATAGGTAGGGTGGGTAGATTATTTTCAAAGGTTGGATGACTGTAATGATGAAATTGCTCGCTACTTTGCATAGACCCTAGCTAATAATGAAGCAATTATAAAAGAGTTAAGAGTAAATTCTTTGGAAGCTACTATAATGGAAGTTTTAGGGCTTCATGCAGATGTCAAGAAATTTCCAAAGAGGGGCAATGCAGTTGTAGCCAAAAATGAGTTTACTTAGGAAGGGGAACAGTTCAACCATTCTTCACAAGGAACCAAATACCTTTCATTGCCACCCTTGTGGGCTCAAGCAATGACATACATTATCAAATACCTCACATGTAAAGGTAGGCAATATTTTCTCTATACTATACATTTTTAATTGTTGATCCACCTTCGTCATGGTAGGTAGGTTAATGTTCCAAATTTCTTGTTTAATTTATTGATTAGAATGACTAAGGAATATTAGAAAGGTAGGGATTCTTCATTGTCCCATCATTGTCTCATTCAGTGTTGGTTGAAAAGAGTTTAGATGATCAATTCCAAGATGTATCTTGGCAAGAATTTTTAGGGCTTCTAATATTAAAAATAGGCTAGATGTTGGGTCACATGGCAAAGAACTTAGAATCAAACAACCCCAGGCCCTTCAAATAGAGGATATACAAGTAGGGAAGGATAAAATTGAGGAAGAAGAGCCTAAAAATTCATCTCATGATCCTACAACATCTTCACATGATCCTAAAACACATTCTCATGAGCCTGCAACATCTTCTTATGATCCTACAACACCTTCACATGAGCCCACACCATCTTCCTATGAGCTTGCAACATCTTCTTATGATCCTATAACACCTTCAAATGGGCTCACACCATCTTCCTATGATCCTGCAACATCTTCCCATTTACCTGGAACATCCTCACATGAGCTTGCAACATCTCCTAGCCTTGTAGTGTCTTCTCCTATACATGAAGCACACTCCCCTCAAGACACCACTCCACTGAAATAACCTATAGTTGCCACTGTCCCTTCTTCCTCTACACCTCAAAGGAAGTAAAAATGAAATCCTTCTTCCTCTAAGCTAGCCAAAAATACACAAAAAGTTGTCCTAGTCTCAACCTAATCTGGCATTCACAATGTCTCAAAAAGAAAGGGGTAAAAACAAACACTGCTGCCTCAGCTCCTTATGTAGTTTTTCTTGAAACATATAATGATTTTGAAAGGGAAGATCTATTTGTCAATAGAGAGCATTTTGATACATCCATCAACCTTAGATTTGATCTAGACAAAGAATCCATGCCTTCCTTTGAGTCTGTTTGTTTGGGTCTTGAGGAAGAATCAATACTTATGGAGACAAAGGCATGTGATGAATTATAGATTTCTATATAAAGAATCGAGTAATTGGAAAAGTATCTTAGGGAATATGAGCTGAAGGAAAGTGATCTAGATAAGTTAGACCAATTGGAAACATAAGAGATTGATAAGAAATAGGGGAGGTCTAAAAAATAGACATGTATGAGCATCCAATCCATAGATCAGAATCTCCCCTCTATTTCAGGTACTTCTAAAGAGCTCCAATCAATGGGTACCCAAATATATGGATGATGCAAGAGCATCCTTGGTTCAAGAGGAATCTTGCATCAACCAAAAAAAATTGCATTTCAGTTTGTTTCTTTTCATTTTCTAGTTTAGTTCAGGCAGTTTAGTCAGTAGCAGTTTCTGTAATTCAGTCCGCATTCTATTGCAATTGCACTTTAGACCTTTCGGAGATGGACTTAGCATCTAGACACATTCATGCACAACATATCCAAATCTGAGATCATTTGGATCAAGTATCGGTAAGATATCACTATCAGAAGATCAACTATTTTCTCATAATAGAGCATCCTGACAGTCTTAGATAATTAGCTAAAGGAGAAGACTTGTGGAGCATTTCATGACTTACGAAGCTAAATTACACATCATTCAATGTTGTTTGGTTTGTGGCCAACCTTCCCTGAGATACGCACACCATTCCATTCATTTGCGGAGGAGTTCTTCATGATTAGGTCTGACCTATCCATGTACACACATTATAGCTCTTCATTGGAGTTTGTGATCTTCCTTGGACGACACAGAGGAATCTTATGTTCCAGAGATGATATATATTGATGTAATAGATGCCAAAGAAAGTAGATTTTTGATAGTTAGCATAATTTTCAAGTTTGATAGTTTGAATTCTTTGTGAAGGAGTTTTAAAGCCATATCTAGTGCATATTCTGTAATCAGGTCTGTGAGCCCTAATTGTAATCCCGCATGCTACCAGCCAAATTGTATTTGAATTCTATGATATACTGCATGAATGAATATGCATTTGTTTCATATCTTTGAGTTGTTTCCGTTGTGTTTACTCTAGCTGCACGGTCTGGACTGTTCTCTTTGAGGACCCTCCTAACCATGACTGCACCAAGTGGTATCAGAGCGAAGTTTCAAATCTTTGGAGCAAATTGAGCAAAGTTGGAAAATGAATTCTATAAGATCTTGCTATGGACAGATCGTTGAATCCAAGGCAGGTTACTTGTGTTGCATTTGATTGCCGATTGTGAGGCAGTTGTCACCTTGTAGCTCGATCGCCAAATTTGAGGCAGTTACACTTGATCCAAGGAAGAGATGCCACTGAGGAGAATCACTGTTGTTGGAACAATGGATGGAAGAATGGATGAGATGATGGAGATGATGAAAACCATGTGAGTTCACTTGGATGTTGTTGAAGAAGATAGGTGAAGAGGACTTACACCTAGACCTAATGTTGAAAGAGATGGTGATGATGAATTTCAATCTGTTGATCAAACTGGCGAAACCCTAGGAGGTGAAGAAGAAGAAGAATTAGACCAGGTCAAGATGTTGCGAGCTATTTCAAAGATTGAAAAGAGACCTAGAGTTGATGTACCGAACTATACTGGCAATTTGAATCTAAAGAGTTGATTGATTGGATAAATGACATGGAAGAATACTTTGAGTATGAGGAAATTGAAGATCCAGAGAAGGTGAAATTTACAAAGACAATGTTGAAAGGACATGCTACTATATGGTGGAAATAAGTTTAGTTGGATAGAAATAGGAGAGGAAAAGAAAAGATTACAAAGTGGGACAGGATGGTGACAAAATTGAAGAATCAGTTTATACCTACTGACTATGAGTTGGAACTGTTGAAGAGATTGCAAAACCTGAGACAAAGGAGAAATCTGTGAAGGAGTATACTGAAGAGTTTCATAAGATGATCATAAGGAAAGGAAATAGTGAAGCAAGCAAGGAGAAAGTGGTTAGATACATCAATGGACTGAGATTGAACATTCAAGAAAAACTAAGTTTGGTGAGAATGACAACATTAGAAGAAGCATATCAATTTTCCCTGAAAGTTGAAGAGAAGTTGAACAAGAGGCATGATCAGAGACAGAGAGGTAGAGGAGGTAAATTTTAGAGAGGTAGAACATTTTTTGGAGGAGAGCGATCATATGTGGAGTAGAATAAACAAGAGACTACATTCAAGGAGGACAAAGATAACAATACATATCGGAGAGATGACAAAACTTTCTACCACAGAGGAAACCCTAGCCCATACCAGAGTGACGGATACAAAAGAGAAGGAAGAGGACCTGATAGGAGAACATTCAAAGGAACTTCTTTTAAGTGTGGAGGAGAAGGACATAGAGCATTTGAATGTAATCAAGGGAGTACAAGCAAGAGAACAGAGAACAGTGGAAGAGCAGCCTATGTGGAGGAAGAACCTATTGGATCACCTAGTTCAGTTGGTAAACCTGAGAAGGGAAATCACTTATCATGAGGAGAGCACTATTTCAAGTAGAGACATATGAGGAACCACCACAGAGGAAAAGTTTGTTCAGAACCAGATGCAAATCAGGAGGTAAATGTTGTAAAGTTGTAATTGATAGTGGTAGTTCAGATAACCTAGTTTCAGAGGAGATGGTGACTAAGTTGAAGTTGGAAAGATTGAAACACCCTAAGCCATATCAGATAGCATAGATTCAGGATGATCATAAAGTACTGGTGAGTGAACAATGTTTGGTGAAGTTTCATATTGGATCTTATCATGATGAAGTATTGTGTGATATTATGCCTATGGATGTATGTAATATTTTGTTGGGTAGACCATGGCAGTATGAAAGAATACATACACTATAACATCAAATGGAAAGAGAATTACCTTGATTCCTTTAGAATATGATTCTAAGAGTGAGGTATGTGGGAATGCTAGAATTTGTTTGGTAGATGGAAGAAAATTTATGGATGGTTTGAGACATGAGAATATGTGTTATGCTTTGATCCCTAAGAAGCGTAAAACATTGAAGAAAGAGACTAAAGAATCACAACCAAAGGAGATAATTGAGTTGCTGACAGAGTATGAAGACATCATATCAGATAATGTACCTGAAGGATTGCCACCAATCAGGAGTATCAGTCATCACATGGATCTTATACCCAGAGCAAGTTTGCTTAACAAAGCAGAACATAGAATGACACCGGTAGATAATGAAGAATTGAATAGATAGATACATGAGCTGTTGAGGAAAGGTTTGATTAGAGAAAGTTTGAGCCCTTGTACAGTGCCTACAGTGTTAGCATCTAAGAAATATGGAGAATGGAGAATGTGTACAAACTCTAGAGCAATCAACAAGATCACAATTAAGTATAGATTTCCTTTACCTAGGATGGATGATATCATGGATTGTTTGAGTGGAGCAAAATATTTCACAAAGATAGACTTGAAGAGTGGATACCATCAGATTAGAATTAGAGAAGGAGATGAATGGAAGACTACTTTTAAGACAAATGCAGGATTGTATGAGTGGTTAGTGATGCCTTTTGGATTGACAAATGCACCAAGCACTTTCATGAGGTTGATGAATGAAGTCTTGAAGAAATTCTTGGGTAAGTTTGTTATTGTATATTTGGATGATATTCTAATTTTCAGTAAGACAAAAGAAGAACATTTGTGGCACCTGAGACAAGTATTACAGAGACTGGGAGAAGAGAAATTGTTGATAAACATCAAGAAGTGTAGTTTCATGAAGGAAGAATTAGTATATTTGGGATTTATGATTTCTATGGAAGGATTGAAGATGGACCCTGAGAAAGAGAAAGCAATTGTTGAATGGCCTACACCAGAGAGCATTGGAGAAGTCAGATCATTTCATGGATTAGCTAGTTTCTACTAGAAGTTCATTAGAAATTTTAGTTTAGTTTGTAAACCTATGACAGAGACAATGAGAGGTGACAAAAGATTTCAAGTGGACATCAGGAGAAGATAGAAGTTTTGAATTGTTGAAGCAGAAAGGGATAGAGCAACCTATGTTGGCATTACTGGATTTCAATAAGGTATTTCAAGTAGATTGTGATGCAAGTGGGAATGCAATAGGAGCAGTATTAAGTCAAGAAGGTAGACCTATAGCATATTTCAGTGAGAAGTTGAATGATGCAAGGAGAAGACATTCAGTTTATGATTAAGAGTTCTATGATATAATACAACCCTTGAAGAAGTGGAGACTTTACTTGTTGCCTAAGGAGTTTGTTTTGTATATAGATCATCAAGCTTTGCAATATTTGAATAGTCAAGGGAAGTTGAATCAGAGACATATGAGATGGGTAGAGTTCATGCATAGTTATACTTTTGTATTGAAGCATAGGAGTGGAAAATGAAACAAAGTTGCAGATGCATTGAGTAGGAGAAGGAACTTGCTGATAGAGATGAGAGTTGAAGTGTTAGGATTTGATGAATTGAAGAACATGTATGAAGAAGATCTTGATTTTGCCAAACCTTGGAAAGCATGTAAGGAACCTATTGAGACAGATAGGAGTAAGTGGTTGGACTATTTCATTCAAAAAGATCTGTTGTTCAGAGGAAATCAATTATGCATACCTAGGAGTTCAATGAGAGACAATCTGATCAAAGAGAAGCACAGTGGTGGATTGGCAGGACATTTTAGCATTGATAAGACAGTGGATTTGGTAAGTAAAAATTACTTTTGGCATCAGATACATAAGGATGTTAGGAAATTTGTGCAGAGTTGTAGAGTTTGTCAAGTTGCAAAAGGGAGTAGTCCGAATACTGGATTGTATAAACCATTGACAATACCGGAGAGACCTTGGGAAGACATAAGTATGGATTTTGTAATGGGATTGCTGAAGACGCAGAGAGGGAATGATTCAATATTTGTAGTGGTGGACATATTTTCAAAGATGACATATTTCATACCTTGTAAGAAGACAACTGATGCAGTGCATGTTGCTGACCTATTTTTCAAGGAGATTGTGAGATTGCATGGATTACCTAAGAGCATAATTTCAGACAGAGATATAAGATTTCTTGGATACTTTTGGAAGACACTTTGGAAGAATATGAAGACAGATTTGAAGTTCAGTTTAGCATTTCATCCACAGACTGATGGATAGACAAAAGTAGTAAATAGGAGTTTGGGAAACTTGTTGAGATGTTTAGTTGGAGAGAAGGCCGGAAATTGGGATTTGATTCTTTCACAAGAAGAGTTTGCATACAATAATTTAGTAAATAGGTGTAATGTACCCAAATATGATTTTTTACACAAACCCCAAAATCTGAAAATGACTTTTGCATTAACACATTTATGCATCACAACACTCAAAACTAGTAACTAGTTTGCACAATAAACATTCCAAATTGTCAGAACAACACTCCCAACCATTTTTATTATAAATTTATGATGTAAACACATAGGTATAGATATAATACACAAAATTATCCCAGCAGCAAACTCTTACAGCTAATCTGCAATTTCAACTACAACCCATTACACTCAATGCTGAAATACACAATGTATATGTTATTACAATTTCTCCAAACCCTCAGAATGACATATAACCTTAGTATGGATTGAATATGGCACTGTAGATGATGATGTACAGCAGCACATACAACATACAAACCCTTACACAACAACAATTACTAATAGCACTACAAACAACACAAAAAGCACACTACAAACCCTATAAACACACAATAACTCTACTCTGTTGAAACCTGTTTGCTCCAATGCAACCTCTGAAGTGAGATTGCTGTAACAAACCAAGAACACCACCCTCATATTGTTGGGAACTCATGTCCACCAGCCACAAGCTCCATCTTCAATGGTTTCCTTGTCCATTGAAGCTACACAAACCATCTACTTTGCAAGAAAATAGTGAAAATGGCAACAGTCCTTCTGCATGCAAAATAAACAATACTTATAGGCTCCTTGAACATCTGGAAACTTCTACCATCTTTAGATTCATGTCCAAATATTTTTCCCATATTTTGGCACTTCAAAAGTCATAAAATGCATTATAACATCTCTAAAATTAGCCTTTCATATTCTGCCACTTAAAAGACATCTTTTGACAACTCAAAATGCATTTTTCAAGGCACCAACATGAAATCAAAGTGCCAAATAGAAAACTCACAACCCAAAGGGAAATATTCTCTTGCATGAAGTGCATGTAACCTCCGATGCCATAATAAAACTCACAACTCCCACCTACTTGATTTGCCAACTCACAAGATATGCAAATCTTTTATTCTTCAACCACTCAAGATTCCCTCCAAATCCAACACCCAAGGAGTTATCATGAACATCAAATATAATTTATTTAATATTTATTTGCTCCTAATATTTGAAATTGCTCCAGAATAAATAAAATATTAAATAATTATTATTTTCCCCAAAGTTGTTCTGTAGTCTCAACTTACTATTTCTAGATAGGTGAACTTACTAAAAGTATAAAGTAATATTATTGAAAAGGGGACATGACAAGTCCTCCCTCCTCAAGATTACTTGTCCTCAAGAAATGCAAACCAATATGCTCTAGAATCATTGTGTCATTGTGATAAACCTTGCCAAGCTGTCTGTAGAGCCTAGCTCTTGTACCTGTCAAGTAAGTTAACTCTTGCCATAGAATATTATGCAAATATGGAAACTCAGACTTCTATGTAACAATGTTATAAAACCAGAAAACATATCCATGCAAAACTTTGTTACAAACAATCTAATCCCAAATTTGAACCATATCTTTCCCATGTAATCCTGTGAACTCACCAAATGTCGTCCATTGTTTATATGCGCTATCATGTGACCAATCAAACCTAAGTCTCCCGCAACTTCTCCCAATGATATAAATCTGATTTGTGTTTTTATTAGGACCATATTAACATTAATTATAACCTCTGTAACAATGAGTACATCTTTGAAAGAAAACAACCACTTCTATCATCAAGACACTGAAATATACATGGCTGAAATGCACACTAGTAGGCCTGAATTTTACCTCAGCTTGAGGGATGGTACCTTCAACTTCATTAGCTGATATATAACAAGAAAATATCTGTAGAGGGGCAGAAAGTATTATCATGTCATAGCAGAAAATATTCCACCCAACTCTAGATATTGACTTTGCAAACCACAAGCCCTTCTGGTGGTAATCTATGCATCCCCTGAGTCTAACTAGCACAAATCGATCACCCAAAGGTAATTTCAAAATGAGAGTAGAAAATATTGCATCCTCAACTATATTAGGTGACTTACTGATGTGTTTGATAGTTCCCACCTCAAAAAACTTACAAGACAATCTCCCACAACAAGTCAAGTAGTATCTTGAAACTCTAACTAGGAAAGCATTGTCATTGGGCAACTTGTACTTGAGACTCCTGAGACATTTGATGAAGTTATGGGTCTGATTTTTTCTCTTTTTATGACTATTAAAATAGCCATTACATCCTCCACAACAACAAGTGCATATTCCCGAAAGAATTACTTTCTTCTTCACATTGTTGAAATAAACAATACAAAAATGCAAAGTAATAGACCCATACATTACCCCATCTTGAGAGATGTTAATTCCAACTTCATGGACTGATCTATAGGAGCCACAAAATAGTAGTGGAACAACCATTAGCATCATACAACAACAACATTCAAACCACCATACTCTAAATTCCAAGTATGCAAACAATAACTTATCATGAGGGAAGATGATGTACTCCCTAAGAACATCCATTAGCACATACTTATCACTCCTCAAAATATATGAAATATTAGTGGAAAATACATTTATGATAGGTTTTACCATGTTAGAAACCTTCCCAACATCATGAATTACAAAACAGTGAATAGGCATTTTGGTAGAATCATCAACCATTACCTCCTTTCTACCCTTTAATGCTTCTTGTGCTGCAACTTCCCATATGTCTTGAGTACTCATGACTTAACCCATAGGATGAAACCTTTGAGCCATATAACTCTTTGCACCATTCTTCTTTTGTTCTTGTATGTCCAATTTGAATTTTCTTGCATAAATTGCCTATCTAAAATTTTTGACAAGCTGAAAGTCATCATTAGTAACTAGCGAGGAATCATTTTCATGATCATGCCTTCCAATATAGTTATTTTGGGATTCCTCCTCAAATCTCCTCCATGAGAATCCTTCATGACATAAATCAACTTGCATGTAGGCTGAAAACACATCATAGCAATTACATACCTCTTTGGATCTCATCTAGGTTAGAACCAAAATGAATGGAGTAATTCCCGCCAGTAGTGGAGACCTTCTTCTAACATAATTATGCAAGGAAGCTTCCTCCAAATGTACCAATATACTACTATTCATAGTTATGAAAATTTCAAAATCATCCATATACAAATGATGTAATAGCTAAACCAATGATAATCTTGAGCTTGAAACATCCACCTGGTCAAGGTAACATTGGTGAGAGACCAAGTAATAATAGTCACAAGCTAGAAAATAGTTTTTCCCATTGATAGAGTTCCCACTATGCTATAGGCTGAAATACTCATGAATCTATACGAATCCTCCCATGTGCAAGTGTCCATGAATGGAGTTATCCATTTAAAGTTAGGAAATATCAAAATCAAGTTCAACAATATTTGCAATGTGGAAGCTATGATCAACTAGATAATGAAAGAAATTCCCTTCACCCATATTTGTATACTTCTAAAACCCTTCAAAAATAGTAGCCTATTATTTCTCATAATAATTTGATCCACATAGGTGATGTTAATATCCTCTATAGATACTTTGGAAGAATGGTCATGTTGCTGAAATATACTCCTAACCACATTCAAATTCTCCCAAATATCTTCCCAAGTATGGATGGTGATCAAAATATTATCAACATTAAAGAAATTAAGATTTCTTACCATGCCACTCACAGCTCTACCATTTGCAAGATGGTTTGGATTAGATGGTATGTGGGCTGAAAATTGTTTGTAACACTGCATTCCTTCAAAGCCCATAAATATGAAGTCCTTGCACATCTCTTGTTCACCCACCAGGATGACCCAATGCCATGCCTCCATGATTCTAGCAATTTGTAGTGTCTCCTCCTTGATGAATCCTCCATATAACCAATGGTAGAAAACATGTATGAAACTTGATCCTAAAAGTACCATGCCATGCTTAGTAATAAATTTGACAATATCAAATTGAGACCTTCTTTCCTTAGCACATTCCCATGATAAGCATTTCATTGTGCCTATCTCCATTTGACCATTACCCAAAACATTATCTTCAAGTGTGGTACTTGGCTTGCATAAATGATCCAGAAAATGTGAACATTGATCCTTCATATTGTCGTTAGAGAGCATGAAAAACCCTATATGAATCCTCATAAACTTCCTTTCATTCCAAATGGAAGAGATGGAGAATTCAATAGTGTCTCTAACTAATTTAATTCTCAAGAGATTACATGGATCCCATATGAAAACACAATTCTGGGCTTGAATCAAAGAGTCCTCATGCCCTATACTGCAAGTTGTATCCCTCACTCTATCACCCTTTTTAGCATGATTTCCACGATGAAAAGAATTTTGTAGTGACATAGAAGGAGTCAAATCTGAAATATTTTTATACCTCAAGCTGCAATCAACATGCTCATCCATCTTTTCCCTAAGAGACCTTTTTGGGATATCCTCAACACCTTCCTTTTTGTAACTGAAAACACCATATGGAAGTTCAGAAGTAAGTGCATGAATCGGTGTGTTTTCCTCCATCTTAGCCTCTTCACAATTGGTAAGTGATTCCTTTCCCTCCTTGACTTCATCAATACTTTACTAACATATAAAATCATTAGAAGTCAAATAAATATCTTCTATTAACAAATAATTTTTACCTTCCAACTGCATGTCAAGTTCTTTCTCCATGGGTTTCTTTGAATTTAATTTCTCTTCTTCCTTTTGCAAGAAAATCTTTTCCTCAACAACCTCCTTACACTTTGATTCTAGTTTCTTTTCTTCCTTGATCTTTTGTGCAACTAATGTATCCATCACCCTTTCTGGTTCTATGGCCTTCTTTTCTGGCTCCTTTCTCCTTTGCTTCTTACCATAAATTTCTAGAATTCTTTCAAATGAAATAGATGATTTGAAGGCTTCAGATTGCTTGGAATATTCTTCAAACCATTTATCTGTTACCCCAATCACTAATGCCTCTTTGTTTGTAGTAGGTATAACTTCTTCTTCCTTATTCTCAGTTAAGAATATAGACATTTTTGGCCTTGGCATGGGTATTGTTCTCCTGAATACTTCACCATTATTTTTAAACATTTTTCCCTCTATCTCCTTCTGTGATTCTTTCTTCAGCTGGTAAACATGAATTTTTTCAAACCCTACAAGATGGCAAGAACAGTGCTCTAATACCACTGTAATGTCCCCAAATCTGATTTTTTACACAAACCCCAAAATCAAAAAATGACTTTTGCATTAACAACACATTTATGCATCACAACACTCAAAACTAGTAACTAATTTGCACAATAAACATTCCAAATTGTCACAACAACACTCCCAACCATTTTTATTATAAATTTCTGATGTAAACACATAGGTATAGGTCTGATACACAAAATTATCCCAGCAGCAAACTCCTACAACTAATCTACAATTTCAGCTACAACCCATTACACTAAATGCTGAAATACACAATGTATATGTTATTACAATGTCTCCAAACCCTCAGAATGACACATAACCTTAGTATGGCTGGAATATGGCATTGTAGATGATGATGTATAGCAGCACATACAACATACAAACTCCTACACAACAACAATTACTAATAGCACTACAAACAACACAAAAATCACACTACAAATGCACTACAAACCCCTATAAACACACAATAACTCTACTCTTTTGAATCATGTTTGCTCCAATGCAACCTCTGAAGTGAAATTTTTGTAACAACCCAAGAACACTACCCTCAAATTGCTGGGAACTCTTGTCCACCGGCCACAAGCTCCATCTTCAATGGTTTCCCTGTCGATTGAAGCTACACAAAGCATTCGCTCTACAAGAAAATAGTGAAAATGGAAATAGTCCTTCTGCATGCAAAATAAACAATACTTATAGACTCCTTAAACATATAAAAACTTCTACCATATTTAGATTCATGTCCAAATATTTTCCCCAAATTTTGGCACTTACAAAAGTCATAAAATGCATTATAACATCTCTAAAATTAGCCTTTCATATTCTACCACTTAAAAGGCATCTTTTGACAACTCAAAATGCATTTTTCAAGGCACCAACATGAAATTAAAGTGCCAAATAGAAAACTCACAACCCAAAGGGAAATATTCTCTTGCATGAAGTGCATGTAACCTCCGATGCCATAATAAAACTCATAACTCCCACCTACCCGATTTGGCAACTCACAAGATATGCAAATCTTTTATTCTTCAACCACTCAAGATTCCTTCCAAATCTAACACCCAAGGAGTTATCATGAGCATCAAATATAATTTATTTAGTATTTATTTGCTCCTAATATTTGAAATTGCTCCAGAACAAATAAAATATTAAATAATTATTATTTTCCCCAAAGTTGTCCTGCAGTCTCAACTTACTATTTCTGGATAGGTGAACTTACTAAAAGTATAAAGTAATATTATTAAAAAGGGGACATGAAAATAGGAGTACCAGAAGAACACCTTTTGAGATTGTTACTAGAGTAAACCCTAGAGGAGTCACATAATTGAGAGACATCAGCATGGAAGATAAGAGAAGTGCAAAAGCAGAGGAATTTATAGAACACATGGAGATAGTACATAATTAGGTTAAGAAGCATTTGGAGGAAATGAAAAATAAGTATAAAGAGCAAGCAGATGAGAAGAGGAGACACAAAGAATTTGCAGTTGGGGATGAAGTGATGGTATATTTGAGAAAAGAAAGATTTCCAGTTGGGACATATAACAAGTTGAAGATGAAGAAGTTTGGACCATGTAGGATACTCAGAAATTTTTATTCAAGGAATGCATATGAAGTGGAGTTACCAGAGACATTGAATATATCACCTATTTTTAACATTGCAGACATATATCAGTATCATGAAGTAGAGTTCAGTAACAGAATGGAAGAAGACTTGAAGCAACAATTACTACAACAACCACCGGAGCAGATTGAAGATATTTTGGATAACAGAGTTGGACGTAGCACCAAAGGAAGACAATACAAAGAATACCTTGTGAAGTGGAAAGGTAGACCAGAAGAAGATTCATCATAGATTTCTCAGGCTGCGGTGAACCGTCTTGGTTTTCCTCTAGCCCCAACAAAGTGAGGGACTCACTTTTTTCAATAACCCCGGATGTCTGATGCAGGAGCATCCTTGGTTCAAGAGCAATCTATTGATAACTGAGAGGGGGGGGGTGAATCAGTTATCCTAATTATTTATGCTTTCTAAACTTTCTTAATAATCAATGCAACATTAATTCAAATAAGCAAACATAACCATGAAATGGAGATACACATGACACAATATTTTTGTCGTGGAAACCCTGTTAAGGGAAAAACCACGGGGTGATTAACTCAAGATTGCATTCTCTGTTAGAAGAATGGAAGTACAAAATGGCACTTGCCAATTAGGGCTCACTGCTCGAGCACACTGCTCACAAGAGGCACACTGCCTACAAGAGACACACTGTCTACAATTTATAAAGAGTGTAATACAATACTTGAACTGATAAGGAGCATCAACATATGCTGGAGTTCAGTTCCGGTTAGGCTCTGTATACTGATCTGTTGCACTTCATCTTTCCTCTTCTTTTGTGTTGCTCTCCTTTCACATACTGGACCTTCCTTACTTTTATTCAGCTCTACTACTTTTCTTCGCACATCACTTGCAATCACAATGCTTGTCACAACTGAATCCATCTTATATATATATGCATAAGTGATTTCATCACCTTTCTAGTCGGCACCCAGAATAGTCAATATTACTCTGACCTGTCGGCTAAATCCTTGCATACCAAGTAATGCGGATCAAGGATATACTTGTAGAAGTCATCAATCATGTCAGCCAATCATAACTTATGCCTTAATAACCTTTACCATCATTAGTAACACATCCGGAATAATGTCTAATGTTCTGCCAGTCAGTTCTTCCTCTATCCATACTGCCAATCAGGAACCTGATGCTCAAGTATTCATATCTTTTTCCTCATCTATCGCCGGAGGCTAAATCCTTGGAATCTATCACTCAAGGTAGTCCTCTTGACTTCCCCAAATCCGCACTTCACCAAGTTACTTCCTCTGAGAGATCCGGACCTGACTGTTGGACCTCACCACATGCTCTGTTCTTGTTTACCGGACCACAACATTCTTCACTCTGACTTCCGGTATAGACATACCGTGTCCTGTGGATGTGTGGGATGAACTTTGTTGCCATCAATGACAACAATCATGAATCCATATAGTGTCTCTTGCCAACAATCTCCCCCTTTGGCATTGATGGCAACACTTAGTGAAAAATAACTAAGTGTTTACACTATGCTCTCCCTTGGCTGATGCTCTATTTTTATATACATTTTCCGGAGCTCCCCCTTAGTTGGATTCCTCATTTTTCACTACTCCTCACTCCCCCTTTGACATCAATGGCAAAGGGTAGGGTCCGCATACCAAAATTTTTAAAATCTTGCCCGCATAAGTATATACATATGGAATACTTACATATACTGAAGTATGTCTGCAAAAGTTGTTTTCAATTGAATGAATTCTGTAGCCCAACTTTGCTTCATTCTGTCCAAAATTGATATATGACCACTCAACATGAATGCAAATGCATCTGCCCTTTTAGATATGTTGGATCATTGGTTTGGGCTGTGATTTGAGCTTCTTTTATGGCCTCATGCATGGCCTCTAACTTAGGGACAATTATCCCTCTAAGTGCACCCAACCTGCTTATTCTATTTTTCTTTTCCTTCTCCAGCTTCTTGATTTCATTCAAGACTACAATAATCTGAAATTCTTGATTTATTATGGACGATGAGAGAGGATCAAAATTCTTTGATAGATTTGTCAGTTTGTCCTCTTGTTCTTTTACTTTCTTCTCAATGTCCAATGTTGCTTTGGACCATGATAAACAAAATTTGTATATTTCTCCGCCATCTTTAAGAGCATTTTCTAAGCTCTTTATCCTAATATTCATACTTCTCCTATCATTAATTATCAACCCTTGTACCTCTGATAATCTTTTTGCAAGAAATTCCTTCTAGACCTTATCTTCTGCTAACTTCTCTAGGGAATTAAAATGTGTGCTAACACTATTGACTAGAGTTTTGAGATTACCGGATGTGGAGGCTGTGGGATCCTTCTGAAACGATGGCATAATCTTTTCAAGCACTCTGGAAGCAGCTTCTATCAACTCACAGTCTTCCATGTGAGACTTCAGGAGTTTTTCTTTAACCTTTGCATTAGCAAATGAAGCTATCTTCATTATCTGTACCAAAGAAAGAGAATCAAAATTAAATGGTCCTTGTAGAAGCTCTGGTTTATCAATCTCCATTGTTTCTTTGTTCAAGAATTCTTGGACAGTTTTTGCAGTGTCTCTTGCCAGAGACAGATGTTTCTTCTCTTCTACATTCTTAGAGCTGTCTCTTGGAGCTTTCTCTCCTTCTACATTCTTACCACTAGTAGTTGTGGTCTTCTCTGTTGAAGTCTTCTCTCCTTTTGCAACCTTGGTACTGTCATCTTCTTTTTCCTTCACCTCTGCTTCTTTCTCCTGTATTCTTTCTTCTCCTTTAGATTTGGAGACTGTAGGGGAAACCGGAGGAGAGATATTTGTTTGTTCATGAGCCACCTCTTCCAGAGTAGAAGATTCCAAGTCCTTATCCTTTTCTGCACCGACATCCATGACTTGCTTAGTGGATTCTTTTTCAACACTTGTGGTCGAGGGGTCAGTACCCAAGTCCTCTATAATTGGAATGTTGAATTTTTTAAAAGCATTTCAGAGGATCTCTTCAGTCTCTCTTGCCACTTTGTCGGTTTCACCAAGCATGAGTTGATTCATCTTGCTTTGCTTTGGAACTCATCCTTGCAATCTTTGAAGATCATGTTCATTTGTTGTGGAGTGATTGAAGGGTATAGCTGAATTGCTATCTGTTCCCGAATTTCTAGATCTTTTGCTCTAGCATTGTTCTTCCTCATTTCAAGCCTTTTCTCTAAGCTTTTGGGAATTAGAGAGATAATTTCAATAAAAGCTTTATTGTAAGTGTTCAAAAACTTAACTGTGGCTTCCTCCAGAATCTTTTTATCTGCTTCATTATATGCATCATAGAATTCTGTTAAGGGTTGCAGGTTCCCATCCACAGTGACTGCTTTCACTACAACATCTAAGGATAGAGTGGGTTTTTCAACAAATTCCTCTTCCTTCTCTTCTTCTCCTTGACCAGTAGAGTGTTCATCAGATGATTTCTTCTTCTTCTTGAGTTTCTTTATCTTCTCATCTGATCCAGTTTCTTCATCATCCTTTAGGCTAACATAGGACCTTGTTACCTTTTTCTTTGTTCTCTTTTCTCCTTTTCCGGATGCCTGGACTTCTGGTTTTGATGTTCTTGAGCTTTTGGCTGTGACAGGTGCTGATCTCTTTGATGATCTTGTCTGGGTGGAAGATTCTACCGAAGCATTTTTCTTTTGTTACTTTTCTTTTCTACCTTTTTCTTCTCTTCCTCAGCCCTTTCCATCTTTTCCCTGTTGGCATCAAGTACCTCCTTGGATATGCCAAAGCCTTTTGCAACATCTTCAACTTCTTTTCTTACCTTCCTCTTGATCTCTGGTTGTCTGAGTTCCACATGGACTTTTACACTTAGCTCTTCAAAGGTTCCAAACCTTTCTGCCTTTGGATCCTTTGGCTGACTTAGCATGTGTTGAACATGCAGCTCCACAATTTGTTCATCAACTTCATACCCCATAGGCATGATCCATACAGTTCTTGGTTCTACTACCTCCATTAGGCACTAATCAGTCTCTACCATAAAACATACTGTGTCTTTGTATTTCTCAACAAGAGACTGGGGAATCCTCTCTTGCTTGCATCATGTTCTAAAAATTCTTGAAATATCCCCATAGGGCTGTATTTCTTGCTTTAGCATCCCCAAGCCCATGCAAATAGTCTCTAATTTGGATGGCAATCGGTCTGTCATTCTGCCATACCCAGCCATTTGATCCGGGAAGCTCATTCATGTAATAAAAGAATAGGCAGAGTATCAAGCCACCATACTTGAAGGAGTTCTTCTTATCCTTCTTAATCTTTTGTAGATTTTCCAAAAGTTGGCTTAGAAGAAGTTCACACAGATCATAGTCAGCATTTTCTTTTAGCATTTGATAGGCTGTGTAAACTGTAGTTCCCGGTACTGAATTTTCCCTACTAGAGTGATAAATCTTGTAACCAATTATCATGGATGCAAATTTGACATCCAGTTCAGTGATGTCTTCAATTGTCATAGCTCTCTTGTCAAATTTTGATCTGGTTGCATCACTTACTATCTAATTCTTGATAGATTTAAGAACAGGTATTCCACCGGATGAGTGCAGACTGGTTACTACCCTAATTGTATCTTTGGTGATCTTAAATGGTTTATTCAACCATAAGAAATTGTCATGCACTCTACTCAACACATACCAAACCCATTCATCTTCTTCAAAACAGAGGAAATGAATGCACTGTGCAAAATGCTTATCCCGGATGGCTTTATACTGAGGTTTAATCTTAAAAGAATCATCTATTAACTGTTTGTGATAGATATCCACTAACTTTGATTCCCCAAATTCTTCAATATTCGCATGTATGTAAACCCTAATGTCTTCTGTATGCAACACACCATGCGGAACACTGGAAAAAGATCCTAGGGGATCTACTTCCAAAGATTTGTATGGATGTTTCTTGAATTTGGGGTGAGGCCTATTAGAGATCTTCACAATATTTGGAGTACCCATCATTCAAAGATTTATAGAGAGATATTTGATAAAGGAGAATACCTTTTGCGCCTTTTGGTTTCACGGAGTTAGCCGGATCGATTTCTAGATGAAATGACTTCTGCAAATGATCTTGGATGAGCTTGAGGGATTTTGTTGCAGAGCCTCTCTTTTCGTTTCTTCTTGAATGTAGAATGAGCAAATGCTTAGTGAGAAAACCCTTATATTGCTCTGCAAACCCTAATGTTAAGTTGGAATAAATGCTCGACCTAAGTCATTCCAGTTTGCCTTATTTGGATGACTTGAAGAACCAGATCAATCATGATCTTAAACATCTTACGGATCTTCCAAATCTTAACCATAGTTTATTTAGATGTTTCTCTTAAGAACCCTTTGATCCGCAACTCATCTTGTGCCAGTTCTGGCACCAATTGACTGGCTGGGGGAACAAGGTTTTCTTTGTGTCTCCCCCTGAGCCAGAGCTCACTTTTTAATTTCTAGAAGAAATATCAGCACCAGAGTCTAGTGCGGATCCATCCTCTACATTCTCTATACTTTTCTTCACCCAAATCTTGTTCATCTCACTTTGAACTTCATCCGCATTCACTTTTTGTTTTCCCTTATCTTGATTCTGATTATGATATACCGAACCTCTTTTGTCCTGATTCTTGTTTCTACAGAATTTTGCAATATGACCGGATCTATTGCAGATTTGGCAAACAACATTTCTTTGCATATTTGATTGATATCCTCTTGATCTGCATTGATTAGCCATATGACCTATTCTATTGCATGCAAAGCATCTACCATTGAATGATTTGTTCATTTGCATATTTCTGCATTCATGAGATTTGTGACCATACCTTTTGCAGTTAAAACACTATCCGGAGAAGGATGAATTAGTCTGATTCATTCTCTTTCTGCACTGATTAGCTTTATGACCAAATTTATTGCAGTTGTGGTAGTATCCATTGAAGGATGGATATCTTTGAGCATTAGGCTGCCTTACCGGAGGTCTTCTAGGCCTGTTCCTTGGATTTTCTGATCCAAAATTCTTCTGACCAGATCCAGAGCTTTCTCCTTTCTCATAACCCAAATTACACTTGTCATCTACCCTCTTTTGACTTCCAAGAAGAACTTCAAGTTGAGCAAAACTTATCTTGAATTTTTCTTTATATTCATTTGCTGTTTGAAGATCCCTTTTGAGAGAGACAATTTGATCCTCAAGTTTTTCTTTATTATCTTTAGCATCTTCAAGATCAGCTTCAAGACGTCTGATAATTCTATCCATCTTGTGGCAACCTTCTGATTTCTCCTTGAGAGATTGTCTTAGATTATCTTCAATTTTTCTTTTCTCTTCAACTTCTTGGGTAAACTTCATAACTCTTGATTCCATTTCATGTCTTACCATAATGATTTATTTTGATAACTTTTCACATAACTTGGTTTTCTCCTTTAGATCTTCATTTGCATCATTTGCTTCACCTTGACTTGCCAATTGCTGAAGTAGCTCCTTTCTCTTTTTCATAGAGAGACTTAATTTGTCTTTTAGTTCTCTCATGAAATCATCAGCCTGTTTGAGTCTTTCCTTTAATTCATTGACTTCAGAGTTTGACTGCTCAAGATCATCAAGGGCAGTTTTGAGTTGCTCCCTTAAACCATATGCATCCATTTGGATTCCCAGATCTTCCTCAAGCTGTTAGACTCTGTTAGGAGGAACTTGGCTCTGATACCAATTGTTGATAACTGAGAGGGGGGGTGAATCAGTTATCCTAATTATTTCTGCTTTCTGAACTTTCTTAATAATCAATGCCTAGGAAAGTAGATTTTCGATAGTTAGCATAATTTTCAAATTTGATAGTTTGAATTCTTTGCGAAGGAGATTCAAAGCCATATCTAGTGCATATTCTGTAATCAAGCCTGTGAGGCCTAATTGTAAGCCCGCATGTTGCTGAACAAATTGTATTTAAATTCTATGATATACTAAATGACTGAATCTGCATTTGTTTCATATCTTTGAGTTTTTTCCATTGTGTTTACTCTAGCTACACGGTCTGGAATGTTCTCTTTGAGGACCCTCCTAACTGTGATTGCACCAATGGACCATCCCTTGAATTGTTGTTGTGAAAAAGGGATGTAGAAATTTAAGTTTTTGAAGAACACATGGGCAAAGGAGAAGAGAGAAATGGAACAAAAATTTGTTGAATAGTTGGAAGAAAAGAATGTTGAAGTTGATAGGCTGAAGAAGAAAGTTGAACAAATGGTAGGGTTGACAACACAAATTATACAATACCATCCTCCCACTAGAGTTTATGCCCTATTTATCAAGGAACAACTTCTTAGCTTCCAATTCATGTAGGTTTATTGTGATCTCCCATAGAAAATTGACACAGCTAGATCCTTCTTCAAGATATATCAAGAATATACTACTGAACTTCAATGCCAGCTGTGTGAATTCTATTTTCATGATATGGCCATCCCATGGAACCTAGAATGGAATCCAATTCCATATATAGGAGATGTCTAGATTAAAGCATTAGCCTCCTTTATACAGAATGAGCAAAATAGGGGAATGCAAATACAAAGGTACAAAGAGCAAGAAAAATCTATTTCTTTATGAACTAGAGGAGAAGCTAAGGATCCTAATGAAGTGATATAAAATTGGATATCATCGACAAGGGTCTCCTCACTTGCTAGGAAATTCTAGTAGGATCAATAGGCTGATCACTCCATGTTCAAGGAGGTAGTAACAAAATTTGGGAAGGAATCCTTTGAATTTAGCAAGGTTATGTGGTAGGAACTGATAGTGGAGTTGCACAAGAAAGAGCCACAGTCAATACACAACTACCATGAAATAGTTAACAGATCACACACACACACACACACACACATATATATCAAATTGGCTCATGCAAATGCACTTGCCTGGCTTCCACTCACATTCTAGCCAACACTCCTATGGTTTCCTATTCCACATTGGTTCGGAAATAGGATTTTACACTTGACAAGAAGAAGATGCCAGATGGGAGCATATTAAGGGTAAAAAAGGATTTTATTTGAAGTAGTGTGAGGGGAGGACAAAGACATTTTATTTCATAAGTATAGCTCTCATGTATAATGAGAGACCATAGTTTCTTAAGGACAAGCAACATGCTAAGTTAGGGGGTGTGATGGGTTTCATATTTGTCTTTTATAATCCCTATGTTTCCTATTTTAAGAGTACATTTCCACATACATTCCTACCTTTTAAACTAAGAATTTTAATTAATAATTGGATAAAAGCACTATGTTATTTATAATATTTTTAATGAATGTTTATACGTTGAAACAATTATTTTCAATGTAGTCTGGCATGCTGTTTTGTTTATGATGATCTTAGAGTAGGGGTTTTCTGTAGAACTAACTTTTTCTTGCAACAATTAAGAGTGATAACCTATAGCCAAAGGTCTAGATTCTTGCAACCAAAGATCTAGCTACCTATAATGAAAGGTCTAGCTTCTTGCAGCCAAAGGCCCAACTACCTACAACCAAAGCTTGTAGTTACCTACAACAGTCTAGCAACAATAAATATCTTCTCTATGGACAAGGACAAATCTCACTATCAATATATAAGAAAGGATGTTCAATGTATACCTATTCTTCAGCAAAGGTTGCGGGGGAATTAAATAGGATTCAGTTATTCATCTTTATGTTCCTTGAACAACTTGCTTTTCTATGTACAAAATGAAGAGTCCTAGAAGAAGTGTTTCTCTTTAAACATTTTGAACTTAGTTTCCTAGTTTCATTTCTCTTGATAAAAATAAGAGTCCTTCCCTCATATGATGGGAAGTGATTAACTAGTCATAGGATTCAATAAATGTATGATGTAGTGTTGAATGCATATATATGATGTAATCCAGCGAATCTAGAGTAACACAAAATTTTCTCAATACATGTACTAGATTTGAGCAGATAATTGAGAGATAGAGTTTTTCTATCATAATAGTTTTACCTTACTCTTTGAATCTGGTGAATCAATTGACGTACTAATTTGATTAATAGTAGATAGAGGAGAAGAGAAGGGTGTAGCTAATCTAAGTAAGGGCCCACTTGTGATGGACTACAACTAAACATTTATCTTGTTAGTTTAGATTCTTACAATCATAGTTAGATTTGCTTAATGTTATCTTGTTTCAGTTAATAAGTTAATTCAGTTAATCTTAGAGTTTATAAGATAGATTCTATGTTTCAACATTACATTTCTTTTTTCATTGTGTAAAGAATATAATTTCCCTACTATACACAACTTTAGCATTTCAATCCCTAGAAATCTATTAATGTACATACAATATTGTCACCATACCAAGAAGATACGTCCTTGAGTTGATAAGATAAATGTAGTGCATCATAACTCAATAGGCTACTTGACAGAGGATAAGGATATCCATTGAGTTGTATGCAAGCTGTAGATGCATCAGGTTTGTTGGGAGTTGATAGCACTCGACACTTGAGTCACCTCGCCTTGTCATGAAGACTTGTAAGGATGAATACATACGAAACAAGGACATACAAAAAACTAAAGAAATAAAATATGAAAAACACATGCTAATCTAGAGAGGAGAAGAACAAATTCTCCTTTTTTGTAGATTTTGAAGAACATATTCAATTTTTAGGGATTTTTAAAAAGTTTTACAATTTTTTTTAGGTTTTTTTAACTTTCTATTTTTTATTTTTTTCTAAAGATTTTTTGAAGGTATAACTTGAAACCTTGAGGTCTTTGATAAAACTATGTTTATTGAATAGATTTATACCCTTGTCCCCTTGCATGGGGAGACTTGCATGATTGAGTGCATAGTTTTACTCTTTTGACTCTCTCGAAGGAGTGACTTGTACTCAGACAATGTTATTCACCTATTGTTATGAGACTTGATTGGTTGAGATCTATATGTAGTTTTAGCTGACATATTTTACTTCACTTCCCCTCTTGTGCAAATGGTTGGGTAGAATTTTTATTTCTATTGTTAAGATGCATACCTATGATGATTACACATGGATGATGCTGTTTGTTTGTCTTTATGTAATGTGTATGGATGGATTTGATTCAAATATGAGATTCCATGATGATATGACATGTTTCATTGATTTTGTATGTTTGAAATTATGCAAGTGGAACAAACAATGTGAATACTCTTTAGTAAGATTTTTGGCATAGGGGATTGCACATTGATCTAATATAGGAAGACCTACTAGACTTTGAGATGGAATTTATTAGGGAATAAAGTGGGAATGGGAGGGAGATGGAACAATTTATAAACTTATCTTTGCAAAAGGATAAACATTGATCCTTATCCAAACAAAACACTTTGACTTGTTTTCAGCTTAGACAAGTAACAAATTTTATTAGTACCTTCTAGACTTAGATTAGAGATGGACAACAAGATAGACCTGGGGTGAAGGAAAGCTTCCAGAGAAAAAGATGGTCCTAAAGATAGTTATTCTCTTGACTATACCCAACTAGTGCTTATGTGTTCTTTGTACCTCTCTTTTTTATTTTCTCTGATAAATGCCACCCTCACAGCTTCGAGCTTAGACTTATCTCCACCCAATAGTACGAACATCAACAATTGTCTCTTTTCATTTTTTCTCTTTTTTTTCTTTTGTTTTTTGTTTCTTTTCTCTCTCTTTTTTTTGCATTTTGCAATATATTTTCCCAATTCTCTCATTTTTTCTCTTTGCACTATCTTTTTTGTATCTTTTTTTCTTTTGACTTTTTTATGATCTCTCTTTTTTTTCACTCTTCTTTTTTTGATTTCTTTGTAGAGTTTTGATCGCCTTGATGTTTTTGGTTAGGAAAGATGAGGGGCTAGGCACCACCAAGAGCTTTTGTGCTATCCATTCAGACTTCCATTTCACTAAGGAGGAATAGGGAAGGTCTACTTGCAAGCTTCTATTAAGTACTATAGGTTTTAATACTTACTTTCTTAGACTTGACATCATGATTCGTTAATACCGGGATCAGTATAAAGCTAAGAGCTTGACTTTATTTTGAATTTTTTAGGAATGTAAAGGGGAATGACTGATGGTGAAGATGATTTTAGGGAATCTCAAAGGCTTAGAAGGTCTACCTGTACCTAGGGAACCTTAAACTTCTTACTAGGGAAAAAAATCAAATAAGATAAAATCACTAACAAGTGCATGGCGGACATAATGAAAAATGCATGCTTTTCTTCTTTTTTAGATTTTTTAATTTTTTTTGTATTTTTGGCATTTTTATTTTTATATTTATTTTTATGCTTTTGTGATTTTTATGGAGTTTTTATATACTAAACTCTTCTCCTTCAATAGTGCACAAGAGGTAAACATCATCTTTGACATCTTCCTTAACTACATACTGACCTATCTAATCTGGTCGTAATTTTCATCCTTTGTTGATTAGATTGTAGATTATGAGTACAAGGTCTCTAACTTTGAATAATTTTGGGACTACCTTCTTATTGCATTGTTTTTCTATTTATGTTGACCTAGTTGTTTAATATCCATAATTCCAAATTATCTGCAAGGTCATTAGTAGGCTTGGTGCGAAAATGTCTTTGAATTCAGTGAGAAGTTTTGTGCACTCACATATTTCATCTTTTGATGATTTCCCCCCTAGCCTTGTCATTTTCTATTCTTGTATAGTTTCATTAGTTTTGAAGTTTTGAGGGGCAATTGTAATTGGTGACAACTCTCCTAGTTTTTGTGTGGGTTCTAGTTCTCCTTTTTTCTTAGTGGTGGTCTTGACTATATGGATGATCATATTTGGCTCATTAGGAATGGTTGCTAAGTTGAATAGAGCATAAGACTTTGTTGAGTGGGAATTGAAGGGGAATTCTCTTGTTTCCCCCTCTTCTATATTTTGAGGTCTTAGCTATGTTTGTAATTTGTTTTGATGTCTCCTATTTCAAAAGTGTTGATTTTTGAGTCACTAGTGGTTTTTATGGTCTTTCCCTTCCTTTTAGCTTGCTCAACTCTGTAAAGACTAAAAGGATCGGGGTCTCCTTTAATGATGTGGGTTTGTCCCATGTGCAAGAAGTGGATTTCTTGAAATAACATAGAGGGAATGACCCTCATCCTATGGATCCAAGACCTTCCTAGGATCATATTGTAAGTTGTTTCTTCATTGATGATGTGAAATTCAGTTGGGAGAGTTTTGGGACCCAATGCAATTTGAAGATTAATCTTACCCATGGTTTAGATGCTTGGGTTATCATGAATTCTAAGGATGGGAGTTTCTCATGTGATTTGAGTTTCATCATAACCCATTTTTTGAAGAAGAGAGAAAGAGACTATGTTGTTTGTAGACCCATCATTGATCATTACATTTTTGATGGAATAGTCTTGAAATTAGACTATTAGGTGGAGGGGGAGATCACCATATTTAGCTATGTCATCATCTGAGGTTAACTTTTCAAAATCAAATTTCAAAGAAGAATGATTTTCATTTGGAGTGTTTTGAACTATATGGCCTAGATCTAAGGCATTGAGGAGATCATTCTTTTGCATAGGAGACCTTTTGAGAAGTTCTATTATGTGAGAAAAATTTGAATCATTAGGGGTGTTATCTAGTCATTCTGGTCCTTGGGTAACACAAACATCTATATCTTTGTCTAATTTGATAAGGCCTAAGGTGTTTTGATCAAAGGCATTTTGACAGTTCTTGGGACTATTTCCTTAATCTTGTGAGAATGTGCCCATGAATGGTTGATCTTCTGGGAGGTATGATATGAAGTAATGGTACTCCTAACATGACTTGACGTCATTCCCCTCTCTTGTGAAATGAATAGTATTTATCATGATTGTATTTTCAAGGTTTACGATGATTGTTGTACGATTACTTGTTGATTCTCAGGGGATAGTTGTTGACATTTTGGTTCCCCAAATTCATATAACTATTGTAATCATAGTTATTATTGTTTTTGGATGATGAAGTGTTTGTTGAACCATCTATGTTTTGTTTTTTTGTTATAGATTTTTTATCGCTATCATGGTTTATCAACCTTCCATTGACATCACACTCCCTTCTTCCACTATCAATAGCAACTTGGTCAATTCTAAGAGAACTTTCAAGCACTTCTTTATATGATTTATAAGGTAGCTTTTGAACTCCTTCTCATATGTCATTGTTGATAGCATGTAAGAAGAGATCACAAAGTTCCTTATGATCCATGGTTGGTGTGCTAGTTGAAGAATAGAGAACTTTCCTCCATTGTGTGATAAAATGTGTGATTGACTCATTGTTTTCTTTCTTGGTCATTAAAATTATCATATTCTTGTCTTGACTAAATTTTTTTATGTCAAAGGTAGCCACAAATTGATCAATGAGTTTTGTAAATGAGTGAATTGATGCTTTTGGAAGTCGATAGTACCAATCCAAAGTGATACCATCCAAAGTCTTTGGATTTGTTTTTTCTACCACCACATCCAAAGGAAGGAGTTCTTGCACTACTGTGATGTAGGACTTGATATGCAAGTTGGGATCACCCTCTGATTTGAATTTTGGAATCTTAGAGAAAGGATGTGGTAGTATGATAGGATGGATGTTGTAGTCAATAGGCGCCTTTAAATACTCGAGGTATGTTCCTAAGAGGGGTTAATGTGTAGAGGTTCTTGTTCCTCCAAGAATTATCCCTACAGGTGGAGCTTGTTGCACTTATTGAAAGGAGATGCTTGATTGTTGATATCCTAAAAATTTTGGATAACCAGATGGTGTCATGTTTATGTCTTGAAAACTAGGTGGGATTGTTTGTGGTTGATTTTGCATCATGGGAATCCCTCTTATTTGATTGAAACTCGTCATGTTGAATAATGAGGGAAAGGGAGGCATGAATGCTTCACTACTTTTGTTGTGAGAATGAAAGTTTAGATGAGGGGGATTTTGGTTGCCCTCTAGTTTGATTTGATCTTGTTAATGAAAGGATTTCCCTGTGCTCTAGATTTTTCCTCAATTTTGTTTTGGAAATATTGTTCAGTATTTCTATCCTCAAGGGTTTGAGTGGCCTCATTTGTTCTTTTTGACAACACATGAAATACCGTACATCTTTTATCTTGATGTGCTACATGGAAGGGATTTTGTGCCTCCTGAGATTCTTGTAAATTCTTCCCTTGATGGCTCACCTTGTTGTCCATTTGGATGACCATTTTACTATGGCTTGTTATGGGTCGGTCGTGTTGATGGATCTTAGACTGAACATTCACTCGACATGTTTTGATTTGGTTGAAGTTGTGGGGATCTTGTTGGATGCCCTTTGAATTTGAGTCTTTAGAGTGTAATTGACTTGAGATTGAAGATATTGAATTTGAAGGTGTGCTAGTTTCATTGGAGGGAGAATTCCCCTAAACTTTGTGTAATTTTGTCCTAGATTGGGGATGTTGGAAACATCGTATAATTAATGAGATGACTATGGAAATGAAAGATGAAAGTGGAATGGAATAAATGCATGGAAACATGAAAGAATCCATCCCAAGAGGATTTTCTCTTCACATCAGGTTCACCAAAATATATGTTTGGTGAATCTAGCATCGAAAGTGGGATGAAGATGAAAATGATGTATGAAATAAAAAATGTCGATGGAAGTGGGATGGAAGCAATGAAAACACAAAACACTCAACCAAAAGGTTTTGTTCTTCACGTTGGGTTCACCAAAATATGTGTTGTTTAGAATTTGAATTAGACACTTTGCGAGTGAGTCAGAATCCAACACAACACATGAATCATATCCTTTCTATGGGCAACCTCCTAGTTACTTCTACTCTCATGGCAAGAGCCAGCTGAGTGGAGATAGAATTGGGGAGTTGTTCTATTATCAAGAAAGTAGAATATTGCAGATGGTGGTTGGATTATTTATTTGATGTGTGTATGTGTATGTTTGATGATTTTTTTGGTTGAAGCATTTGATTATTATTCTTGTGATAATGATATTACCTGAAGGGTTACTTGTCCTAAGTCTAGTAAGAATATTGTTTTGTTTGTTCAAGATGCAGAGGTGTTCTAACCTCCTCCCTTTATTTTGAATTGCATGTTGTATCATTTCTTGTTGGTCGATGATTCGCTAGCAGTGTTCTACTTCTCTTATCTATTCTATGTGTTGTTAGATTTGAATTGGATGAGGGAAGTTTTCCCTAATCTCCTCAAGGATGGATTTTATCCAATCTTCCCAAATGCTAGAGAAGAGGGGGAAATGTTTATATTGACTTTGTTGAAAGTGTTGAATACATTGACCTCATGATAGATTTAAGGGTTTTGACTTGACCTTGTCTTGTTTTTTGATGTTTTCTAATGTTTTTATATTAATGCAAATCTCAATGAATGCAATACAATTTTGGTTCCTTTTTCTCTAAATTTCAATGTGATCTAATTATCTAAGAAATGGAAAATGAATGCAAGACTAAATGACTTTTCAAATGCAAGCTAAACTATGTTTTTATGTTTTTGTGGATTGATTTTTTATTTGTAATCTAATGGAATTAAAAATAACAACTAATCTAAAAGCAATAAAGGAAATTAATCTAAGGAAATTGAAACTAAAATAAGTAATTGCAATTCAAAAATTACTCTAAGAAAGAAAAGAACTAAATTTTCTTATCAAGAGAGAAGAAAACATTGAGTTTCTTTTCCAAGAGCAAATTTTGATCTAATTACTACTTGAAAACATAAAGGAACCTATATGAATTGGGTGACAATGCTTGGCACGAGTCCTTAGAAGTCTTTGGGCAAATCTTCCTTCCTCTGCAATAGTAGGGTCCTCCTCTTGGCAATAGGGACAAAATGATGATAAAATTGAGTGGAAATAGGCTTAGAAGCTATAAAAATTGGACAATGGCAATGGATTTGAGCATATGGATGAAATGAAGCACAAATGGCTTGAGCTATGAAGCTATGAATGAAATAAAAGTCACACAAAGTCCTACAACAATCATAAAAATACTATGGAGACAAATAAATGCAAATAAAAAAAGAAATATGCAATGATGAATTTTACTCCCAAGGGAAAGCTTTGAAGCTTTACAAAAGATAAAACTAAAGAGAGAAACTAAGAGACTCAAAGGCTTGTGAAGAAGCTTGAAAAAGCTTGTGAAGATGAGAAGTGAATTCCTAACATGAAAAAATAATGAAGAGGTGAGGGGTATTTATAGGCTTGAAATCCAAACCAAAAGTGGTGGTGATTGGGGAGTTAACATAATTGATTGATGAGTGATCTGGATTTGATTTGAAGTGAACAATGGTTGGAGAGAAGATCACATAAGAATAAATGGAGATAACAAAAAAATAATTGAGAGATAATAATAGATTGATTGGAAGTTAAGAATAAATTGATTGAGAGTCTATAAATAGTTAGGGAAAGTCAAGGCTTAGTTATCCATGGAGGGAATCTCAATCACAAACCAAAATTAGAGTTAAAATGGGATAAATTGGAAGAAATATCACCTAAAAAAGATGATAGGGTCACCCCTTTTGGGAAGTGGGTTGACCCTTTTAGTAGGGAAAGTCACCCCTAATGACCTTGCTTATAATGTAGGGTCTCCCCTTTTAGCAAGGCAGGTCACCCCTAGAGACCTTGTAGGACATAGGGAACTTCAGCGAGCTCGTTCATGCACATACAAACTCCTTTTTGGGTGCCATTTTTTAAATTGCATAATTTTTTGAGAACTACATAGTGGTGCTATTAGTTTTCATTGAAATTGTTTGAAAATTATACTTTCATCTAAAAAATGTGGGTTACTTGCCCCTTTTACCGGGGTAGGTCTCCTTGGGAGACCATGTAGGACATAGGGTGACCCAACTAGAATGATTTGGACATGTGGTGAAGAGGTATGAGAGACCTTGGAAGGTTAATTGGAAGGTCAATTGGATGGTTGTAGATGAATGAATGATGAAAAAGACCCCAAGGAAAATAAATTTCCCCTCTTGGGAGGTAGATTTCCTGTATCATCAAGGTTGGCAAGTGAAAGGGGTAGTTTGTCAAAAATGGATTAGGTGGACAACAAGAAAGCATGGAGGAACTTACAAGGTTAACTTGGAGGTTAGGGAGGCACAAACAAAGAAAAATAATAAAAAATGTGTCACCAAGAGAGAATATACTGAGAGGTCTATATATTTAATGCTTATATGTACATGATTAGGACCATAACTCATCATTAGACTACCATGTAAGTATGTGCATCTTTTTCATACTTACAATACCTATTTAAACTCTTTACCCAAGGTATCAATTTTTCCTTTTATTCACTACAATCATTGACCAATCTATTAACTTGACCCTCCTGGATAACTTCCCAATTCTTGAAGACTCTAGCACCCTCCTTTTGAATTTATGTTTTCCCTCTCTGATTCTCTTCCATCAAGGATAGTTTAATGTTAATTCTGTTAATTTCAATAAAGAACCATTTGGTAAGATGATGTTGTTCCTCAGAAGATTCTTGCAAGGTCCCTAGATTTTGGCTCACCTAATTTACCATATCAAATAGATCTTGCAAAGATGAGGGGTTAGACATTGATAAGGAAAAATCCTTTGGTAGCACTAGACAAGGGTAAGGAATACTAGGAAAGGATTCACCAACAATAGGTTTTGGGAAAGCCTTAGCTTTCCATTTTCCCATTGTATCTATACTTCCCAAATTCTTTGGGCTTTATTAAATATTGTCACCTCTCTTGTTCACATTATCAATTATAACCCTTGCGGAATGGGATTGACCTTTGATGGGGTCTCCTTTCTTTTGTTTACCCTCCTTAGGCCTATTAATTTCTTTACAATCACCTTCAATCACCCTTTTATCCTATAACCCTGGACTGGTATCCTTGGAAAGGGTTTCCTTAGTTTTAGAATCGATTGTAGATTCCTTCTCCATAGGCTCTGAGGTGTCATCCCTAGAGTCTTCTAAAATCCTCAAAGTGGAGTTAGAGTACTCAAGCACTCTTTTTAACTTTTCATATTTACTTTTAAAATCTTGATAGTGAACCTTAGGGTTCTTAGCTCTTACAAAGTTTACAATAAGTAAAATTAGCCCCTAATGGAGGGGTATCATCCCTGGGGCCCATTTATAGTCCTTAATAAAATTATCTAAATAATGCAGTAGGTAAGATGGAAAGGAACCAATTTTTTATGCCTAATGTGATTCAGTAGGACGAAATGATAAGGGTACATAGACTTAAATCTTCCTGCCAAAGTTATGTACCTCATGACACAGTGTGGGACCTCATCCCAAGGGGGGATTTAATGAGCTCCTAGAATGGCCCGAATGGAGTTTTTTAGTTCTTCACCATGCTTTAGAAAAATGGAAATGGTGCTGTCCCCTATTTGCTTCTCGTTAAATATTTTTTCCCCCATTAAAAAGAACCCAATAACTTGAGCTAGTAACTTCTCTATTAATTTGAATTCTACCCTCTACACCATAACATGCCTATTGTTTGAACCTTTTGTAAATTCAGTTGCTAGCAAGGTATCATGTCCATTTAACCTCTCAAGATAGGGGGTTAAACCCCCATTCATCAAAATCTTCCATACTCTCTAGTTTGGCTTCACAATATTGCATCTCAGAGGCTTAATACGATTTATATCACCTCTTATTATTAGAAACCCCCTGTCAATTTTTCTTGTACCCCACAATATCCCAACAGTTCCCTTTTTACGAAAGCTAGTTGATGAGGGGTATGAAAAGAAGCTTCTAGAGAATGTCTTCAAATACACGTAACCATCATGATTGAAGTGACCTTCCCCCAAGCAGACAATTAACCAAATCCTCCATATCCCAAAATGATGAATGAATTTATTGATTATTTTTAATATCATCATTATTAAGTTTAATGAATCTAAAGAGAATATGTCATTTGTCACCTAATTAGTGATTCCTTGATGGTAGACCCCCCAATTAGAAAAAAATTTAGCTACTCTATTAGCTTCTCTAAAAATGTGGACTATATTCACATTTCTTATGTTGTGAATAATATCAATTGAATCTTTTACCAATCATTCGGTAGTTTGGCTTAGATAGTTTCTCTTCTTTAAATAGTTTATAATTTTCATCAAATCCCCTTCTACAATTAAGGAATGAATACTAATTTGTTGGGCCATTCTTAAAGTATTGTAGCTACTATAGCTTCAAAAAATGGTTGGTCTGATTTCCCAAGTTGATAGAAAATGTTGCGATTAGGTTACCTTTATTATCTCTTAGTACTCCTCCAATGCATGCCAAGCCAAGATTCCATCTAGAAGCTTCATCAAAATTTCATCTTGTACCAATTAGGAGGGGGAAGTGTCCAAACAATATTATGCCTTTTGGAATTAGAATCCTTGAAAGGAACCAAAATATCAAAATCAAGCTTCCATGCAAATACTATTTCCAAGTCAACCTTAGAGATCCCAATCTTAGGAGTTGAACTTGTTTCACTAACATAAACAAAAAAATTTTCCTTTATGGCTGTACACATTTTATTAACCACCTTGCTCATTGGAGATTTCATATCATGGAAAATTCTATTGTTTCTTTCCTTCCATAACCCCCAAACAACATGAGGTAACCATTGTTCTAGTAACCCTTAAGTATTATTAGGGAAAGCCCAACTGACCTTGAAGAGGAAGAGTAAGAGACTCCAAACTTCCCATGAGAAGGGACATTCCAATAGCAAATGAGGAACATTTTCTTTTGCTTCTTCACATAAAGATAATCTATTGTGTGAAATAGATCCTCGTTTAACCAAATTATCAATCATAAGGAATTTGTTTTGAGCCATCAACCATAAGAAAATATTAATTTTAGGAATCAGCTAAGGCTTCTATAATTTTTCCCAATACAGAGAATGGCCTTGATCAACTAACATAGCAAACCCTGAAGCAATAGAGAAAACACCCATGGAATTAGCTAACCAAACTAGCTCATCCCTTCTGAAAGCTTATGGAATATGATATGTGTGCAGTAGGGATTCTAATTTGGAAAGAGAAAGCACACCATTAGAAGAATCTCCAAAGAGGTTCTTCCAATGTTTAACTTGTTATCCTCTTCAATCTAGTCTATCATTTTAGTTCCAAAGTCTATTTTGCATGAGTCAACAATAGGAGCCACCACTTAGCATCTTTCAAAGGGGAATTTAAAATCCATGTACCCTCCCAAAAATTAATGTTAGATCTATCCCCAAGTTTCCATTTCATACCTTTATTAAGTATAAATCTACTAGAGACCACACTTTTCCAAATATAGGATCCTTGGGGAAGATCACTGCTAGTCAACATATCAACATTTGAATCAATGTATTTTTAGAAGTGATAGAAGTCCATTTTTTTAGCATTTAGAGCAAGGTTGAAATATCTAACTCTTCTTAAACCTAGTCCACCTTTACTTTTGGGTTTACAAACCGACTTCCAAGCCATCAAAGTGATATATTTATTTTCTTCCATACTAGATCAAAGAAACATTTTTTTAAATTTGTTCAATCTTATCAACAAATTTAACATGTATCCACAACAAACTCATACAATATACCAATATTTTTTGAAGGGAGGCTTTGATCAATCAAATTTTACTTGCTTGGCTAAGAAGAGAACCTTTCCATCCAAAGAGCTTTCACTGAAATCTATCCAATAATCCACTCCAAAGGGAATCTAGAACAACCCCCTAAAAAAGAGGTAAACCAAGGTATGAATATGGGAGGGCACCAACTTGACATCCCAAAATTTTAGCAATCTTCTGCTATCTCTGTAGGGGATTATTAAGGAAAAAGATACTATTTTTTAGAAGGCTAACTTTTTGACCTGAAGCTTTCTCATAATTGAGAAAAATCTACTTAAGCTCCTTAGCTTCCAACACTGAGGCTTCAATCGTGATAATAGTATCATCCATAATTTTTTGGTGCGAGATTGAGGCACTTATAGAGGCAGGTTTAATGCCTTTAAATCTACCCTCAAGAATAATTCTCTATAGATCTCTTCCCAAAGCTTCCACCATTATGATTAAAAAAAAATGGGGAAATGGGATCTCCCTTTTGGATACCTCTTGATCTTTTGAAAAAACTAAAAAGTAAACCGTTGGCAATGACAAAGACTTTTGGGGTAGAGACCAACTCCATAATAATCTTCAAAAACTTTACACCAAAACCAAAATATTTCAAAAGTTTAATAAGGAAATCCAAAGACACATGGTCATATTGTTATTATATGGAGCCTAATCAGATTCGGAGGTTAAATTTTCCTCACTTTTGTCGTTGCGGTTTCCCCCCAAAGTATTTAACGGGGGAGTGTAGGGGGGCATATCCCCTCCTGCGGGGCCCAGGGGGCTTACCCCCTCGGCGGGGCCTAGGGGTGGAGCCCATGATGGGGGTCTGGGAGCAACGCCCCTAGCAGGGGTTGCTGGGGGCAGCGCCTCCGAAGCAAAAATTGCCTATTATTTTATAAAGGCATCGAGAACTATTTTTCTATTGACCGACATATAAAAAACCCTATTTTTGTAACTGACATAAGGATTGATAAAACAACTAAGGGTTAGGGTTTCCATTGATATTATTATAGCATATTGCAATAGTATTGAGTTGCATGAGATTGTTGGTTGTAATCGGTTCTATTTATTGGATAATAATATTGGACTCTCTGTTGGTGGATGTAGCCCGAGTTTGGGTGAACCACATTAAAATTGTCTCTCGCTATTTTATTTCTGTGTATTTTTCATTCATCTATTTAATCTTTATCTGCATTTAATTGATATCTTCTGCATGCTATTCCTAACACATATTCCTTCATCAAATCTAACTTCAAAATGACCTAGCCTTATTATTAACTTCTATAGAGTGGATAATTTCATGAATAAAAATAATAGAATAAAGTATTTGCCTTCCATGAATGAAACCACTTTACTATAGTGAAATTAGTTTGGGAAGAAATTGTTGTAATCTTAGAGAAATAATATTAGAAAAGATTTTGTAGATTGAATTGCAACAACTAATTGAGAAAAAACTAGCAAGGATGTTAGCTCTGGAACCTTCTTAGGAATGAGGATTAGAAAGGTAGAGTTTAGCTCTTTTAGCACCCTTCTTCCAAAAAAATCCTTAGCAGCTACCACTAAATTTCTTTAGCCACAATATCCAAATTCAAATGAAAGGAAAAATGTGGGAACCCATATGGACCTGAGGCTTTATTTCCTTCAAAGGGAAAAACAAAAAAAATGATCTTCTCTTTCGAAAGGGGCCTCATTAACTCCATGTTATCTTGATCATTAATAATATTAGGAATAATGTCTAATATATCACGCCATAATATAGAATCTAAATCATTATTTCAATTAAGAAGATTATTGAAATACTCAACAACTTTATCTCTTATAGCATTTTCCTCTTGTATTTAGTTTCCATCCATCCAAATCTCTTTGATTCTATTGGAAGATATATGTTTTAAAGTAGTCATGTGAAAGAATTTAGTATTCCTATCCACCTCCTTTAACCAATGTGCTCTAGATATTTGCCTCCAAAAGTCTTCCTCCTTTGTAATAATAGAGTGGAGCTCACATAACAACCCTTTTTCTTTCACTAGTAAATCCTAACTCAATCCCATGTTTTGGATTTCATCTTGAACCACATCTAGCCTAGCCTTGATATCTGATTTATTTTGAAAAATATTGCCAAAAGAATTCTTGTTCCATATTCTAATATTAATCTTGACATTATTTAGATTTTTACCCACCCTAAACATAGTAGAACCATCTATGCTTATATTCCACCATTCAACAACTTTTTCTGTAGTGCCCCTCCATTCTCACCTTGGATGAGCAGGTGGTTAGGCTAAGGAGCATGAAGAGGAAGGTAAGATACTCAGAAATCTTAGGGTATGATAAACATGTTTATGGTAGGCTTACTGTTATGATGTAGTTGATGACACTCATTGATGTTTACTATGATGACACTGCTGATATTTTATGATTAATACATTATGCTTATGTTGTGATCAGTTATAGGTTAATTGATTATGTAAATTAGTTTACCACGTGATTAATGCGATTATCTGTTTGTGTTATCTGGTTGTTTAGTTACTAGTGAATTTGTTTAATGTGGATACTTGTGATGTGTTTTGTGAAGGGACAATGTAGTATTACTCATAATGAGTACCCTAGTACGCTACGATTCCCTGTCACTATGTGCCTTCTTGGATGATTATATGTATGTATTCGACACTTTTGTTTGTTGCAGGTTACAAGTACCAGACATTGACTCCACCTAAATTGGCAGGCTGAGCGTGCCTTCATACCAATGGAAGTTATTGAATGAAGATAACATATGGTCCCCTAGCCTAGCCATCATCCTTGAAGAGGATGAGTATCCAGTTGTGTACCCTGTCAATGTTGTCGGTTTGGTCATGATAGTCAGTCATTGTTGTGGTGGTCTTGCTTTTTGATCTTGCATAGTAGTCAGGTATAGTTTGACAGTTGGGTTATTTTTTTGGTATTATTTTGGTTATTGTTGTCTTAAAATAAAATAATTAGTTATGAAGCATTTTTGTTAAATAAATAAATATATAAATGTCCTTATGTAAATTTAGTTTATGAAAAATATATTATTCTAGAAGTTAAGTTAATAAATAATAATAATAATAGTAATAAATGTAATTGCAACTAGAGTTAAATAAATAAATAATATTTATGTGTTGCCATAAAGTATATTTATCTTGGTCTGGTTGTAAAATGTTAAAAATAACAAAATGTAAGATATAGTTCATGCAAGAGTTATTGCCTCCTGTGGGGGGAATCTTCTGGAAGATTTTAGGGGATTTCTTTCTCTAAATAGGGAGTTTTTGCGCTGTATTTAGGGGGGATTTCTCTCTCATAAGAATCTTCAACAAATGGAACTTTTGGGGAGAGATTGGTTTGTGGCTGCAATAGTTGAACCTGACATCGAATCTTCAGCCAGTCAGGCAAGCGAAATCAGGTTCCTTTAGTTCTAATTTCTATCTCATTTTTTGTTGAAGCAAATGTTTGATTTATAATTTTTCTTGTTGATTGTAATTTGCTTGAGAGGTTAGAAACCTTGTTATCAGATCCAATTGTGCATGTCTATATCATTGCATTTCTGGGAATCACCGATTGATGTGACTGTCTATGTCTCACCCATTTCATCTCTATTTTTACAGTCTATTGAGACAGCCATAACTTTAATTTTATGAACTAGGTTCCTCTAAATTTTTGATATATGGTGCACAACCTAGTTACTAAATCATATCCAAAAATCGTCCATACCCAGTTTGTCTTTTTGGAGATATGAATGTTTTGTTACTGTCTACCTCATAGCCATTTCGTCTCTGTTTTAATAGTCTGTTGTGTTAGCCATAAATTTAGTTTCACAAATTGGGTTCCTCTAAATTTTTTATACATGGTTTACAACCTAGTTATCCAAATTATATCCAAAAATCGTCCATACCCAGTTTGTCATTTTGGAGATATGAATGTTTTGTGACTGTCTATCTCTCAGCCATTTTGTCTTTGTTTTAGTAGTCTGTTGCGTTAGCCATAACGTTAGTTTTAGAAACTGGGTTTCTCTAAGTTTTTTATATATGGTGCATGACCTAATTATCTAAATCATATCCAAAAATTGTCCATACCCTATTTTTAGTTTTGGAGATATGAATGTTTTGTGACTGTCTACCTCTCACCCGTTTCGTCTCTGTTAAAATAGTTAGTTGTGTCACAAATAACTCTATATTTTTGAATTGGGTTTCGCTAAGATTTTTCAACAAATTCATTTTGTGCATATCCTACAATCATTGATTTCCATCATATGACTCTCTTTGAGGCATTCCATCAATCATTCTGCATGCTTTGTCTATGCTTTCATATTTTACATTGTTGGTAGCTTCTAAAGCCTTCTCAATAAATTCATTTTGTGATAATCCTATCTTATGCATGTGGTTAAAATTGTGGTAGATTTGATGAAGATGTTAGATCTATAGGAATGTTTTATTGTTCTGTATTCCTTTCCTCCCAAGCTAACCTTAGAACAAGGTTCTTTCATTGTGGCTTTGGGTTTTGTATCTTGTAAGATATTTATAACATTATAATATTATAGGCTTTTAGCCTTGCTTATACAGTTATATTTAATAGTATTTACAAAATTGTTTAGATTATTAATGAAATCTACATCAGTTGTAAATAGTGTAAATAATTGTTGTGCTTAATTTGTATGTCTTAGGGTTATTTGCATGTTGTTCACATTCATTTTAATTAAATAAAATTAAAATAAGTCTTGAGAATTATTAGCTATAGTTCTGTATTGTTGAGATAGATTCACTTTATATTTGTTAGATGATTGATCATGAAAATATTGATGAAGGATCTTAGTTTATGATGTGCATCTGAGAGTGAATGTGATGTGAGCCCATGTGTTTAGTGGTGTCAAGTGTTTGTGTTATTTGGGGAAATTGTTTCTAGAGGCCTAGGAGGGTGTGATTGTGTGGGGGTTGGCTATGTGTGCATCATGTGAAATGAAATGAACTGCATGATTGAAATGTTGCCTTCTATTCATGTGGTTATGATGACTATGCAAGATGGATAATGCCTTGCTATATGTGATGTGAAATGATGTGTATTTTATGTTCTAAATGCATCATGATGAGAATGTGATAGTTCATGCTTGGTTTATGTTTTGGGCCAAGGATATAAGAATTGGTCCTCGTGATTATGTTTTGTATGCAAGAAGGTAAATGCCTTGCATTGTATATGTTATTTGTCATTGTGATGGTAATTGTCTTGTTTGATGTTTTAGGGTCTTCTAGATGTAGGTAGGGAAGTTGCTTTCAATGTGGGGCTGGTGCCCAAAGTGGCTGCCAGGGTAACCCATTGGAAGTTTTTAATCCAATGATAACTTAATAATAAATTTAGAGGGTTGGGTAGTTTCCACACTAAATAAGATAATTGGATGCCTCACCCATGCCTGGAGTACTCATTTAGGCTAAGGATGGGATGAGAAGGCCATGGTTGGCATGATCGACCTCCTTCTCTTCATGATAGGATGTGTCGGTTCCGCATGTGTCACCCTATGGGGCCGGTGCCTAGAGAGAGGCTGCCAGGGTAACCATAGATGGGGGCCAGTTTCTAGAGAGAGATAGCCTAGATAACCCATGCTAGGATCATGCGATGACACTCTCCCTACTGCAACCTAGCATTCCCCAATTGTGTTTTCCTCCTTCATTGTGTATTTGCCTCTGGAAGTGTTGTTTGAGTTGCTTGTGGTGTTCATTTCAACTAGTGTTGTATTGGAGTCATGTGTAGTCATTGCACTTGTTAGCCTATTGACTTCTTGTGTGTTTTCTTAGTGGGACCTTATTGTTATCTCCTAGCATGGGGGGTGGACCTCAGGGTTTCACATGGTCGGGTGGTTGTGCATTCTTCCATTGGTTTTCTGGCACCATGGCTCGTGTGTAAAGTTGTATCTCTCATGTTTCCAGATTTGCACTTGTATTTGAAGATAGATATTTATACTATTCACATCTAGATCTGTGTATCAGTGGAATTCATTATGTAATTTGATGTATTAAAAAAGAAAGAGTTTTCATAACTATGAAACTATGTAATTCCTCTTGTAAGATAAACTACTTTGTACTTGTAATCTTGATCACAAAAATGTTGATATATTCATGTGATGTTGTAATCTAAAATGTTAGTTTGATTTATTTGATTGATTCAATCCTGTATGTTGTTGATTATAGTTAATTTGCAATAATGCATCTATGTAATCCCTAGAGATGTTAGTTTAACTTTGTTGCTATTAGTCTATGTTATGTTTTGTTATCATTACTTCTATGTAGAAAAAAATATATTTCACCCTTTTTATTGCTTAGTTAAACTTATCTTTAGGGTTGCATGGCGGGGCATTACATTTTCCTTCAAATTAGGATGTTGGGTCCATATTTTTTCAAATCTAAAAGGAAAACCTTTCCTTTTACCCATCTTATCAACACACATAACAATCAAAGAGTGATTTGAACCTATCCTCATTAGAGTGGATAAATAATAGCAATATGAAGAAAACCAATCAGATATTATAAGAGCATGATTCAATCTTACCTGTATAAGAGAAGAACCAACCATTTGATTTGACCAGGCATAATTAGCACCTTTAAGATCCAAATCCATCAGAGTATTGTGATTGATGAAGTCTGCAAGGTCTTCTCAGCTATGCAATGGGGTTTGAGATCCCCCTTTCTTCTTATGTTCATTAAGAGGAGAGTTAAAGTCCCCCATAACCAACCAATTAAAATTAGTGTGCACCCATCTAAAATTAGCAAGATAATTCCAAAGACTTTTTCTTATGCTTTGAGTGTTGGGAGCATAAATATTAGAAATATAAATCCAAGGAGTGTTTTCATTTTGATGGTAAAAAAGAACAACAATATGGTTAGGATTTGCACTTAGAAGAGTCCCATCTAAAATAGTAGGATTCCACAAGGTCACAATCCTACCCGAGGCCCCAACCACATCAACACCTTAACATCCACAATCCTTGTAAAGTATATTCTTGATTTTGACAACTCTCTCAATGAACATTTTAGTTTTCTAAACTAGCATAATACCCATATTATTCTATCTAGCTAAGTTTTCCAGAAGGTCAGGTTTATGTGGGTTATTTAATCCTCTAACATTCCAAGACAGAAAAATTCATTTCTTGGATTTTGGTGTGTCCTTAGAGCACATTACCAAAATGGTTTGTTGGTTTCCATCTGCAACATCCTTTTTCACCCCTCTTTCCCTAATGTCCTTCCCACCAATTCTTCTATTCCTTTTTTGTTCTAATGAATAATTTGCTATTTTTTTTATGGTAACCCTAGGTTGATCAATTTTTTTCCTAAACTTATCCTTGTAGCCCTTTTCCAAGAGGGGGGAACCAACTTAGGATGGTTTTTGATCTTTTAGAAAATTAGCAACAACATGGCTCTCAAAAGTAGCCATTGTTCTTGTCTTTGCTTCCGTGTCCTTAGAAATAGAGGATTCATCTTCTCCAACCTAACGATCATCCTTCTCTTGAATTCTATCCTCCTCCTTGGATAAGCATCTGTTATTTCCTTTCAGTATACCAGCATGAGAAGGGTTTACCTATTTTTAGTCTCTAATTTAGGATTAGCATTTGTATTCCTCAATCCAAGGTAAACCTCTTTTTCACCAAGGGTTTACCTCCTTTCTAGTCTCTAATTTAGGATTAGCATTTGTATTCCTCAATCCAATGTCAACCTCTTTTTCACCTCCCACATCTTCTTGAGATGGTCACTGGAAACTCAAGTCCTCATGAAAGATATTATTCTCTTTAAACAAGGTTCTAAGATTTACTCTTGAACCTCTATTTCAATATCTTTCGAAGTAAAGTCTTCTGTGTTCTCAATTTTTGATATGGTTTGGTCCTTAGAGTCTTTTTCTTAAATTTCTTTAGAATTGTCCTTCCCATTCTCAAGGTTTGTTCTCCATAGGAGATTGAACACCATCCTTACCCTGGTCTTTTTGTATCTAAACCTTATTCACCTTACCAAAAGGGCACTCCTTTGCCCAATGGCCCATTTTTTTGCATTTAAAACATGAAAAAGGAGATTTTTCAAACTCAAGATTTTGTTTCCATAAACCATACTTAGAGGAAATTGAAATTTGGAAAGGAACATTAGTTCTATGATCTATGCAAACTCATATTCTAGCATAAACAAGATGTCTTTCACATTTAGTCATAGGGTCAATGGCCAAAAGCCAACCAAATCTAGGAATCCAAACCCAAATTGGAGCAATGTTAAATGATTCCTTTGAAGGATCAAATCTAGGATACCAGACTTTTTGAGGACTAGTGTATCCTTCCCCAAAAATCATGGTGCCTAGCAAGGATATTGCAAAGGTCCTCTTCACAAGTAAAGGAGAAAGGAAAAACCATTTAGCCAATATTGTTGTAATGTCTAATTGACCTTTGGTTCGCCACTTCTTTGTGGCCTAGGGTCCATAAAATTTACCAATCAAGGACATTTCCATCTTAGAAAGTCCTCAATCAATAATAAGATTAGGGACCTAAATATAAAACTCACCTTTATTTGGTCCCACAACAAGAGAAATTGGGGGGTTTAAAATAGCTCCTTTCCCTTTAAATTGATTCCACTATGATTTTATTGAGGAGGCCTAGATTTCTTGTAGGACATGTGGTTCCCCAAAAGGAACACCTAAAGCTTGGCCCCTATCAAGCTTACTAGACCCATGAACTTTGTTACAATCCTACTTATTTCCATTGAGTCACTGCAACCCACCTCACAACTCCATATTTTAGAAGCTTCCTTAGTTCCCATGATCCACCTTAGTTGGAAGGAGACCCACCTTTTGGGGACTGCCATCATGTTGGCAGACATCTGTAGGGTCCACATCTTCCTAGTCTAAAATTTCAAACTCTTCAGATCCATCTGTTTTCCCTCCATCATGCTAGTAGACATCCATATGGTCTACCTCCTCCTAGTCTAAATTTCAAACTTTGGTTCTCATTAGATGTTAGAGAAATTTTGTACCAACATTTAGTAAAATGAAAATTTGGTTACAAATGACAAGAGGAAATTTCTATAGCTTATGACATGTTTCGTGTGCTCCTATATCATGGTCTACAATAATATTTGACATAAATTTTGATATGTTGTCAAGGCTTTATCTTACATCTTTTTCTGTTAGAAATCTTGGTTAACATTTCCACATAGGTTTCTAACTTCCTCTTAACTTTTGAGCCATATTTGGAAATATATTTGAGAATAAGATTTCATGAAATTATATGTTGGCAATCTATGTTGACTCTCCATATTGCTAAAAGAACTTAAAAATGAACCTTAAGAAGGTAAAGGTGGTTCTTTTTAAGTGTGTGCAAAATAAGGAAAATTAATGTTATATAAGGCTATATCCAAATAATCTATCACTAATTGACAACTACTAGAGTTAGGACTAACATCATGACAAAAAAATAAATAAAAATATGTGACAAATTAGAAACACAAGCTCACAAACTAGACTAGGGAATAGAGATGAAAAATAACTTAGAACATATGCACCTATAGCTTAGTGTTATCAACATAACTAGAATTAGGACCTATCAAGGACCTAGCAAACCAAAAATTGTTATAAGATAAGTTCAAGACATTTTTGTAAGAGGTTGCAACCAAGTTGATAGCCAAGTCCTATATCTTAGGAAATTTTGAAATTTTTAGCCTAGGATGCTTTGAAATAGTCTCCTAAGCAAATGTCCATATGACAACTTATTAGGGAGAAGATAAAAAATGGAGTAAAACAACAAAATAGGTGGGTATCAAGTCAAAATGTATTAAAAATTAGATACAAACATGAGATTAGAGAGCTACATCAGATATTTTGACAAATACACACTAGAAATAGGCATTACCGACTATTAGGGACATACAACCCCAATTTTAGTCAAATAAATCCTAGGACAATTCTATTGAGGACCACAATGGCCTAATCATTCTTAGATGGCCTACAAGATGACCTGGTCCTTTTGGATGGCCTACAAGGTAGCCTAGTCTATTGTCTTGGAATTTCCTTAAATTTTATGGGGAGGTTCCTTTCTTGCTATAAATCACTTCTTCTAACTAGAGATTTGTTTTATTCTTGACCATTTTTCTCTATTTGACCTAAAAGTTCAAAAATGTGTGAAGAAAACCCTACAAAATAGAATGGTTAAAGGGGAGTCTAGCTCAGTCAAACCTCTCATGGGCATTCAAGCATAGATCCACCTAGTATAAAATATTGATAAAAATATTGAAATGAAGTTTATACTTAGAAAGTAAACTAAATCTAAGTAAAAACAAAAGATATATGATAAAAGGTAAATGGAAACAAGGACAAAGACATAAAAGGTGAGGTTGGGAGAAAAACTGGGGGGACGAGATGGAAAAATTAGTAGAAGAGGATTAAAGGAACTCTAAAGAGGAGTAAGACAAGAATTAAAAACACAAGTTTATGGAAAAATAATGTGGGTTTTCAAGGAAATTGGGAAACAAAACTATAACTAAATATTTAAGGTTCTTAAAGGAGGAAGATGGAGAGGGGAGGGAAATGGACAACAAAAACACAACAAAAGGCAAGAAGTTTGAAGTATAAGTGGATGGGATTGATATAAAGGGATAATGAAAAGGATTTGGAAAATGGGTAAGGAATTCTAAGAGGAAAATGAAGGTAAAACCTAAGGTAAGACTCCTTGGGTAAAACCTAAGGCAACACTCTTTGTGGCTCAAAAGGAAGGTGGGGATGAGATATTTAAAAGACAAAGGAATGAAAAAGAAATATCATAAATCTGAGACATTGATGAAAGGGACTAATATAACAAGGGTATTATATGGATTTAAAATATGTGTAAAGATTCTAAAAGGAAAATGAAGGCAAGACTCCATATGGATCAAAACAAGGCAAGAAGAGGATGGGGATAAAGAAAGACAACAAAAATGAAGGGAAATGGATGGGGACTAATGGGGAGGTATTAGGAAGGGTGGAGTTAGATTATAGGAAAAATGAAGGTGATTTTTTAATAAAACAAAATGAAAACATACTCAAGCCAATGAAAAAACCACAAAAATCAATACCAAAATGAAGAGATCAGTTGTAACTTTTGATGTAGAGCTTCTAGAAATTACCACTAACTTTGATATGTAAGATGATTCATTGTAAAAATATAGTAAACACTAACATTAACTTACTCCTTCAGAAAATATTGCTTAACCCATGCTTTCAAGTAAAAAATTAGTATCTACTATGTAAAAATGAGAGAAAGGAAGCTCATTTTAAGGAATTTTTTGAGGGAAACTAGCTTTCCCTAAGAAACCTCAATAAATTCTCATGCCATAAAAATTTGAAATTGATTGGAGAACAAAATTAGTTTGACTACTAAACACTTGCAATTGAGGATTAGTCCCTGGGCTAGATGAGTATCAATTTTCTATGGAAAATAAAGGGTAAAGGAGGCCATCTAAAGATGGAGGTTATGGCTCAAGATAAGTTTCAAGATACATGATTTAAAATATAAAAGAGGTGATTTTACATTAGATTTAGGAGATAGGACTTAATTAATTGATTTGGCAAGATGTTAAAATATGGTTATAAGGAAAGGGTAAGGGAGACATAGAAAAGGGGAAAACACCTAGGGAAATGAAAATAAAAGAGGGGAAACATTAAATTCCAAGAAAACACATAGGAAAGGGGTTATGATGACTAGGAAGAACTAGGACTAGACACAGGAAGACAAAAACAAAGTCAAAAGCACAAAATGCACACAAGCTAAAATAAGTACAAAGCATAAAAGAGGCGATTATAGAGTATACAATTTCTAATCTCACATTTTGCCCCCACTTTAGTAAGATTATGATAATCTAGAGGAGGAAGTCTGCTAAAGTAGAGTATGGTAAATAACATGAAATATAAGGGATACATTATATCAAAAGGAAATATACCAGTATTTAACTTGTCTTAATTCTTAGTATTTTGTATATGTACCTATTCTTGTAAATCATCCATAGAAAATGTAGCTACTATACACAAAAAAAGAAAGCTAGGATAAAACATACACTATAAATATAAACACATATAAAGAAAGCACACATAAACAAAACACAAACATACACAAAATAAACACCAACATGCATATACACACATCTAAACAAAAAACACACAAGGGAGTGCTAATGGAAATGATAAAAGTAACCCACAAAAATTAACCATTCTATTTTGGGGGAGAGATCTATAAAATTTACTCCACATAAGAACTAAGGTAAAGAAGTGGAATAGTGACCTACAATAGAAAGCTGATGAAAACCTTGGAAAAATAAAACTAGAAAATGGGAAATGGAAATGACAAGGGTTGTAAGGTAGCCACTTGTAAATGAGGCCAAGCTAGGCCAAAAAATAAAAGGTACTAATGATGATAATCAACAAATGGAAACATAAAATGGATGAATTCCTTTAAGGTTTACACTCTTAATTATTGGTAGCTGCCACCCTTCTATTGGTAGTTTCCACACATGGATAAAGATAATAGTTGACCCAATTGGAAACTAGAAACTAGAAAATGGATAAATGGCTATTTGGTGGTTTCCACCCAAAGTATTATCCATTTGGTGGTTCCCACCCTAGAAAATAATAATTTCCACCTTAATTGGAGATGGAATTTGGAGACTAATGACATTGTCAATGGATATCTAAGATAATCACCTAATTGGATTACAAGGCTAGCCCAGGCCCAATGTGATAAGATAGGCTAGTCATAAAGGTCATGGTCAATGATTAAGGATATAAAGGAGCACTATTGAGTGATGTAGGATATATAATTTCCCCTTAAAGTGATAGGTGAAAGAAGATACCAAGTGAAGAGAGCTAGTAATTTTAAGGATAATGGTTAAGGGGAAAGGAGAAAGAGGGAACACCAAGGATTTTGATGTAAGGAAAGAGGGAGATGAAGAAGAAGGGGGACATCTAGGTCATGCCATTAATATATGATAAGATAAGAGAGTCATGATGGAAACAAGTGTCTCATTCCCCTAAGTGCCCAAGTGTCATAGTGATGAAAACAAAAGGGAGCCTCAAAATTATTCCCCCACAAGTGATCAAAGGATAAGATGATAAAGGTGAATGACAACTAGGAATAGAGGAACCAATAAGTGTAAGAAGATGAGACATGATGTGAAAGTAGAATAAAGATAATCACAAATAAAATACACTCACAAGAGAAAATCAAGAAATGACATAAGGGAAAATGTGAAGAAAATGATTCAACAAGAAACATCAAGTGATGCAAAGCATAATGATTAAAACTACATCTCATTATGGGACTAGGGTTAGTCCCAATAATAAAGTATGTAATAATGACTAATTATGGATCATAATTCTCTAGTTGACCATAGTGAGATGAGTTGCAACCATGAAAAAAAATAAGATCCAAAAGGAAGATAGAAATGGTAAAGGAAACAAAGAAAAGTTGACAAGCAAAGGAAAACAAATAATGAGACAAGCAACAAGTGGAAGAAAAAGGTGACCAATCGAAGGCAAAAGGTCAATGATGAATGATGGGGAAAGGCCAAAAAGGAAAGGTAAACTAGAGAATTAAAAATTGGAAACAAAAAGACAAAACAAGAAAAAGGAAAGAAGGCAAATGATCAACAGGAAAAAAGGAAAACATAAAAGGCTCTCAAAAGACATCTAAGATTATTGACTTGGATCAATGGGTTTCAAAGTGTAGTATAAAGTTTATGCAATAGAACATATGGAACTTACTTAAGTACTTATTTATATGGCTTGCAATGTCAAATGGGATGCAAAAAGGTAAACACAAGAGGCTCTCAAAATAATTCTAAGATTAGTGACTTGGATTAATGGGTTTCAAAGTGTAGTCTCAAGTTTATGCACTAGGGCAATTAGGAACTTACTTAAGTCCTTATTTATATGGCTTGAAATGTTAGATGGGATGAAAAAAGGATAATGTGGTAGTAGGGATAGGTATGGTGAAAAATTGGATGCAATGTGGATGAGAGTGATGATGTCTTTCCATGGATTGCTCAAATATTACATCATGATAGACTTATGATTTTGAGGGATAAAGAAGAGTAGTCAAGTATATATGTAGATAGGGATATGGAATGGATGGAGGGAATATAATAAGTAGATGTGCATGATCAGGCCATGGATACTTATGAGAAAGGGAAATAATACATCCTAGCTTAAGAGATATCCTAGAACAACTCACAATGTATCAAAGAAAGGGAAGGAAAGAGAACTAGGACATCTCAAGTTTGGTAGAGTGATTTATTTGATTTAATGTTGTAATGCCCCAAGATTTCACCTAAGACATTAGTGGGTTATGGAATAGAAGAACATATTTTTGTGATATAAATAAGACATAAACATACCACATTGCACACCTACACACTTGAGATACCATGACACTATACAATAACACTAAAATAATGTAAGTCCAATGCATTAAGCATGGGGAAATGAGTGGAAGAATTAACCATTTCTTGTGACAACATCACCATGATGACCATACAAGAGGATATATTTACCTATAATGACAAAGATTGACACTAGACCATGATCCCATTCTCTCACAAACATAAGGATTATAATGAGAGTATCTGATCACCTCATACAAAAACCCAAGAGGACAGAACCAAAATCCATAGACATATAAATGACATCTAATCATAATGATTACCTACTCATAAGGTAGGGTAATCAATAGATCCAAGACCTCAACCATTAGAGCTATTAGCTAGTCATTTTCACACAAAAGCCCAAGTTTTAACACAAAGGAGTGAACAACTTACAAAGTACATCATGTTGCAAGTATGGGCCTAACCGATGTTGTCATTGATGTCAACATACTCCTGTTGCATTGATGTCAAGGATTGGACGAGTTGTATGCTAAGGATATTGAGAAAATTAGTCCTATCAGAAATAGAGAAGAACAATGAAGACAATGAAGCTCTATGAAGTGAAGATCCCAAATAAGATGAAGATCAGAGGATGCACATCAAAGGGTTTGTAGATATGTGTCTAAAGGTGATCCAGTAAAGATTTGAGAGGTCCGCATGAAGATTTGAAGAAGTTATGGCCACATGAGTAAAACCGGTTCTGTTAGAAGTTCAGAGGAGACAGAGTGACTCAAATAGGTCTGGTGAGATCTGGAAATGCAATATCTTGTTTTGCCGATTTGGAGTGTTTGGGAAGTCAATTTGAATTGACAACTCAATTGGTTAGTGGTCTGGGGGTCCATAAGCATCTATTCCAATATGTCAGTGATGACAAACTGTGTGCTTAAGGTTCCAGATGAAGAAGAAAATGATTTTAGTAATCAAAAGTGGTGTGGATATTCTTGGTGTTTCAGGCAAGCTTGTGGGGGTCTCTAGATTGTGTCCAATTTGTGTTGGTGGTCCGCATTGAAGATTGAGATCATAATTGAAGAATTACTTCCTGATGACATGATGTTCTCCCTAAACTTGGCCGACCAGATGATTTACACATCTTGCGGATGATCTCGAAGATGTTTTGCGAAGCATGACGTGTTCCTCAAAGAAGATTTAAGTCCCAGATCTATGTGGCCAACAGTGTGGTGATTTGCATGGAGTATTTTGTAATAAGTCAAGTTGTATTTATGTATTTTCTCTGTAAAGTATGCTGACTTTGATGATTATCCCAAAGTTAATGTCTTGTATAAATAAGAGTTGTGAAGTCATTTCAAAAGTATCCTGGTGAAGATGAGAGTGTGGTAGAGAGGAGAAGAGCGAAAGGTAGAGCATAATTATTGAGCTTAAATGGAACTGACTCAAGCATGGTGAAGATGCTATTCTTCAGTTCAAGTATGTAATATTTATCATTCTGTAGATAGTGTGTCTCCTGTAGGCAGTGGGCCTCTTGTGAGCAGTGTGCTCGGGCAGTGAGCCCTAATTGGCATGTGCCATTTTGTTCTTCTTATTCTTTTAACAGAGAATACAATCTTGGGTTAGTCACCCCATGGTTTTTCCCTTAACCGGGTTTTCCATGTTAAAATCTTGGTGTCATTTGTGTTAATGTGTTTCTGCTCTTGAACTATTGCATTATGTTTCCATGATTGATTTACTATTATGCTACTAAATTACAAGAAGAATTTAAGTGGTTAATAAAAGGAATGTTTTGGGACAACTGATTCACCCCCCCTCTCAGTTGTCTATCTTGAAACTAACAATTGGTATCAGAGCTAAGTTCCTCTAAAAGGGCTTAACCTCTTGAGGAGATCCAGGATGTCTTCCTACAAGAAGGATAGTCCGAGGTTTGATGGAACCAATTACACTCTTTGGAAGAGCCGCATGGAACGTCACTTGCAATGTATGGGAATGCAATATTGGATCATGGCTTCAAAGAAGTATGTTCCTCCAAAGAATGGTCTAACAACTGTAGATGAAATCAAAGATGCTGAAGACAATCTTCAGGCTAGAGAAGCTCTATTAAGTACCTTATCTGATTCAGAGCTGACAAATGTTATAGATCTAAAAATTGCATATGAGATTTGGGAAAAATTGCAACTTCTACATGAAGGAGACAAATATGTTAAATGTGCCAAGCTATAGAGTCTAAAAGGAAAATTCAAAAACCTGAAGATGAATGAAGATGAGAATATCACTACATTTATGCCAAAAGTAAATGAGCTTGTTTGTGGCATTAGGTGTGCTGGTGGAATCTTGGATGGAGATGAGATTGTTGCCAAAGTTCTCAGATCCCTTCCTCCTGCTTACAAACACAAGGTTACTGCTATTGAAGAATTCAGATCTTTTTCAAATATCACAAGAGATCAATTGGTTGGAAAATTAGCTGAATTTGAATTAGCTAAATTTGGAGATGCACCCCCCAAGATTGAATCTGCATTCAAAGGTAGTGCCTCTGTAAAAGGCAAACAAAAGTTTGATCCAGGAGAGAACTCCTCAAAGAAACTATCATGGTATGAAAAAGAAAGAAAAGATCTGGAAGAAGATGAAGTAGAAGCTTCTCAAATTGAAGCCCTTATTACAAAAAGACTGCCAATAGGATCCGGTAAGTATGAAGGAAAATTGCCCTTCAAATGTTTTAACTGCAACAAGATTGGCCATTTTTCCTCAAGGTGTTCGGAAAGATTTTCAAGGGCAAATCCAAATAGATCAAGATTCCAAAAGAAATGTTACTATGTTCATGAAGATGATGATGATGGAGTAACAGATGATGAATCAGAGACTAGAAACAAATCTGGAAGTGACTGGGTGTTTATTGCCATCAAGGAAGAAGATCCAATGCCCTCTGAATCTGTCAATCATAAAATGATAGAAAGAGCTCTGGCTGCCCAAGTTGAAGAAAAGGATGATTGGGTTATTGACAGTGGATGCTCCCATGATATGACTGGTGACAAAAATAAGTTCATAGATTTGGAAAGATACGAAGGAGGAGTTGTAAAATTTGGTGATAATTCTGCTGGTAGAATCAGAGGTAGAGGAACTATTTCTTTTGATGGAAAGAACAAAACCAGTAATGTACTGTATGTTGAAGGTCTGAAGCACAATCTTCTCAGTGTTGGATAGTTGGTGGACAAAGGCTATGATCTCTGATTCAAAAATGGAAAATGTAAGATCTTTGAAAGTTCTAGAATAGAGATTGCATCCAGTACTCAAACAAAAGGTAACATCTTCCACTTGGTTGGTACTGGCAAAAGTTGTTTATTTGTTCAAATTGATCAGAGTTGGTTTTGGCATAGGAGAATGTGTCATGTGAATTTTGATAATATCATCAAGATAAGCAACACTCAGGCTGTAAGAGATCTTCCAAGACTGGTGAAACCTACCAATAGTTTGTGTAAAGAATGTCAGTTAGGTAAGCAGAGCAGAGTCACATTTAAAAGTAAGGAACAATCTTCTACTAGATTGTTGGACTTAGTACATACTGATCTATGTGGACTGGTAAGAATCAGAGTTTGCAAGGTGATAGATAGTTCAGGTTATTAATTGATGACCACTCCTGGATGATGTGGGTAATTTTTCTGAAAGAGAAATCTGAGGCTCTTGAGAAATTCAAAATATTCAAAGCTATGGTAGAGAATGAAACTAGATTAAACATAAAATGTCTCAGGTCTGATAGAGGTTGAGAATTCACATCTGGAGAGTTCATATAATTCTGTGAGAAACATGGGATAAAAAGACAGTTATCTGCTCCAAGGACTCCTCAGCAGAATGGAGTAGTGGAGAGAAAGAACCAGACCATTCAGGAAGCATCTAGAACCATGATGATGGAAGCAAATGTTCCTCAGATCTATTGGAGAGAAGCTGTAAGAACTGCTGTTTATACTCTTAATCGAGTACAAATTAGAAGCAATACTGGTAAGACTCCCTATGAACTCTGGTTTGGCATTACTCCTATTGTGAAGTATTTCAGAGTCTTTGGTAGCAAATTTTACATTAAAAGAGATGAAGACCTTGGCAAATTTGATGCTAGAAGTGATGAAGGAATATTCTTGGGTTATTCTACTCAAAGCAAAGCATACCAGTGTTATAACAAGACATTGAGAAAGATTATAGAAAGTACAAATGTGAAGGTTGATGAAGGTATTGAAAAACCCTCAAAGTTTTATGAATATGAAGAAGATGATCATAATGATATTTTGGTTCAAGAAGTCCAATCCCCCTCTGAAATTTAGACCTAGACTGATTTGGAGAATCCTGAAATACAAGAAGAAGAGATAAGTTTGAATGAACCTGTCCAAGAAATAGAAGTGAAAGAAATTCCTAAAACTCCCAGGTATGTAAAACGGAATCACTCTAAAGATCAGATCATAGGTGATAAAATCAAAGGTGTTCAAACAAGAAGAAAGATTGCTAAAGACTCAGAAAAGTATTGTTTGATTTCAAAATTTGAAACAAAAATAGTAAGTGAAGCATGCAATGATGAAAGCTGGACTAAACCAATGAAGGAAGAGTTGATGTAGATTGAGAAAAATCACACTTGGGGTCTTGTTCCCAGACCTAGAAATAAAAATGTGATTGGAACCAAATGGGTCTTCCGGAATAAACTGAATGAAGATGGTGAAGTAGTCAGAAACAAAGCCAGATTGGTCTGCAAGGGTTATTCCCAAATAGAAGGAGTTGATTTTGAAGAAACTTTTGCTCCAGTGGCAAGAATTGAAGTAGTCAGATTATTTCTTGCCTTTGCTACCTTCAAGGATTTTAAAGTATATTATATGGATGTCAAGTGTGCCTTCCTGAATGGTGACTTGGAAGAAGAAGTATACATTGAGCAACTAGATGGATTTCAACTGTCTGATCATGGTGATATGGTCTACAAGTTGAAGAAAGCACTGTATGGACTCAAACAAGCCCCAAGAGCCTGGTATGAAAGACTGGATAAGCATCTTTTGAAGATTGGTTTCAACAAAGGTACTACTGACAGTAACTTGTACTTCAAAATTGATCATGAAAATATCTTGATTATTGAAGTATTTGTTGATGATATGATTTTTGGAGGAAGAGATAGTATGTGCAAAACTTTTGCAAATCAAATGAAAAGTGAATTTTAGATGTCCATGTTTGGGGAAATAAATTTCTTCTTGGGTCTGCAAATCACTCAAACAAAGAAAGGAATCTTCATCTCACAGACCAAATATGTGAAAGAATTGTTGAAGAAATTTGGGATGGAAGACTCAAAACCAATGAATACTCCCATGGCAACCGGATGTACACTGAGCAAAGATGATGACTCTCCTAAGGCTGATAAAAAAAAGTACAGGTCAATGATTGGAGGACTACTGTATCTTACTCAAACTAGACTTGACATTATGAATGATGTTGGTCTTGTTGCTAGCTTCCAAGCTGATCCTAGAGAATCTCATGTCATGGCAATCAAGAGAATTCTCAGATATCTAAAAGGAATAGTTGAGTATGGTTTATGGTATCCTAGAGATCATGATTTCTCTCTTCATGCATATATAGATGCAGATTGGGTAGGAGATGTGGATGACCAGAAGAGTACCAGTGGTGGAGCATTCTTTTTAGGGAAAAGATTAGTTTTTTGGTTGAGCAAGAAACAAGAGGCAATATCTCTGTCCACTACAGAAGAAGAATATATTGCAGCAGCAGGTAGTTGTACTCAAGTATTGTGGATGAAGCAAATGCTAAGAGACATCAGAGTGGAGTATGAGGAACCTATCACAATTTTCTGTGATAATTCAAGTGTAATAAATATATCAAAAAATCTAGTGTTGCACTCAAAGACAAAACATATATCCATCAAGTTTCACTTTTTGAGAGGGCAAGTGAACAAAAATGAAGTCAGATTGGAGTTTGTGCCCTCCAAGGATCAGATTGCAGATGTTTTTACTAAACCTCTACGTAAGGACTCTTTTGGGTATCTCAGGGAGAAGTTAGGGGTTATTACCCCTTTGGTTCTGAATTAAGATGCACTAATGTGCATCAATTTGGTGGATCTCACAGTAATATCTTATGGTCTGGATTGATGATGGGAAGCTGCTACTCAGGGGGAGCAGTCTGTATGATTCTGAGTGATGCAAGTATGTGCCCTTTGCCATTGATGTCAAAGGGGGAGAAAAGACATGTGAAAAAAAAAGTGGTTGCTGATCAAAGGGGGAGTAGTAAAGGAAGAGAAGACTTGTGAATGGTTGTTGTTGATAGGGGAGTTATGTTAGTCAGTGAGGAGAATTACTTGTCTTGATGGTTAAAACAATTTTTCACATCACATGTTGCCATCAATGACAAAGGGGTGATTGTTGCAAGTATGGGTCTAATCGGTGTTGTCATTGATGTCAACATACTCCTATTGCATTGATGTCAAGGATTGGACAAGTTGTATACTAAGGATATTGAGAAAATTAGTCCTATCAGAAATAGAGAAGAACAGTGAAGACAATGAAGCTCTATGAAGTGAAGATCCCAGCTAAGATGAAGATCAGAGGATGCACATCAAAGGGTTTGTAGATATGTGTCTAAAGGTGATCTAGTAAAGATTTGAGAGGTCCGCATGAAGATTTGAAGAAGTTATGGCCACATGAGTAAAACTAGTTTTGGTAGAAGTTCAAAGGAGACAGAGTGACTCAAATAGGTTCGGTGAGATCTGAAAATGCAATATTTTGTTTTACAGATTTGGTGGAGTGTTTAGGAAGTCAATTTGAATTGACAACTCAATTGGTTAGTGGTTTGGAGGTCCGCAAGCATCTATTCCAATATGACAGTGATGACAGACTGTGTTCTTAAGGTTCCGGATGAAGAAGAGAATGATTTTAGTAATCAAAAGTGGTGTGGATATTCTTGTTGTTTCAGGCAAGCTTGTGGGGGTCTCTAGATTGTGTCTAGTTTATGTTGGTGGTCCGCATTGAAGATTGAGCTCGTAATTGAAGAATTACTTCCGGATGATGATGTTCTCCCTAAACTTGGCTGACCGGATGATCTTGAAGATGTTCTGCGAAGCATGGCGTGTTCCTCAAAGAAGATTTAAGTACTAGATCTGTGTGGCCGATAGTGTGGTGATTCGCACGAAGTCTTTTGTAATAAGTCAATTTGTATTTGTGTATTTTCTTTGTAAAGTATGCTGACTTTGATGATTATCCCAAAGTCAATGTCTTGTATAAATAAGAGTTGTGAAGTCATTTCAAAAGTATCCTGGCGAAGATAAGAGTGTGGTAGAGAGGAGAAGAGCGAAAGGCAGAGTAGAAGTATTGAGCTTTAATGGAACTAACTCAAGCATGGTGAAGATGCTATTCTTTAGTTCAAGTATGTAATATTTATCATTCTGTAGACAGTGTGTCTCCTGTAGGCAATGGGCCTCTTGTGAGCAGTGCGCTCGGGCAGTGAGCCCTAATTGGCATGTACCATTTTGTTCTTCTTACTCTTTCAACAGAGAATACAATCTTGGGTTAGTCACCCCGTGGTTTTTTGGTGCAGGAGCACCTCGAGACATTAAGAATCTGAAAGATTCCTTACATTTTCTGTTGTGTCCAAAATGTTATGTTGTAAGGCCTTAACGCCATATTGAACCATAGTTGGTTAAGTTTGTATATGTGTCAAGAAAAGAATGTAACTGAACTGTTATGGATGTAACTGATCGGCAGAGGTGGTTCACTTTCCACCTTATGTAACTGCCAAGATGTAAGTCTTTAAATAGTTAGTCTCTGTTCGTTATGAAAAGAACAGACAGAGAGAAAATAAGATTGTATGTATATTCTGAGGAAGGAATAAAAAGAAGTTTTGTGTTTTGGTCTAATTATGGGAATCCACTGGTTGAGATTTCTTCGAAATCAGTGGAATGACCTCTGTAGTGTTAGTTTGTTTTCTGTTATGTATGTTAGTTGTTTCTGTGTGTTATTCAGTTACAAATGTTGCTGAGAAGGTTATCAGCTTAAGATTCATGTTCTATCACTGAATATGCGATTTGTGTGTATATTGCATTTGTATGCAAGTATCAGTTTGTGTGTATCCTGCAATTGTATATCAGAGGTTGTATGAGTGAATGTGCATTTTGTAAGATGAAAATAGTGACTGGTAATAGTAGTGAGGAGAACCGGCAATAGAAAGTTAAGCAATGTATATGCAAAGTTGTATTGACCTGACAGTATATAATCTCATCGATCGAGTTGTATTGGGGTGACAACTGATAAGTGTCACCGATGGGTTAGTTATCGGCGTATCGGCGGAAGGTATGGAAACAGTGCTGATAGAGTTAAGTCTTGCTGAAGGAGAAGTTGGCATTAAGCATATCGGTGTGAGATGTGATATCGGGAGTCTAGATTAAAGTTGGGCCAACGGATATATGTCACAGCGAAAGGTTCAAAGGTTCACATGGTTCAGCGGGTTCAACGAGATATAAAGGTTCAAAAAAGGGTTCATCGGTTCAACTATTTCAATAGTTCATATTTTGATGTGTTTTGTATGCTTCCGTTGTGCGCTCTGCATCATTTTTCCCTTAACCAGGTTTTCCATGTTAAAATCTTGGTGTCATTTGTGTTAATGTGTTTCTGCTCTTGAATTATTGCATTATGTTTCCATGATTGATTTACTATTATGTTACTGAATTACAAGAAGAATTTAAGTGGTTAATAAAAGGAAAGTTTTGGGACAATTGATTCACCCCTCCTCTTAGTTGTCTATCTTGAAACTAACACATCATACATATCCAAGCCTAGATGATAAGTAGGTAAGGAAGACACTAGGGATAAAATTTCATGTAGGAACTTTTTTGAAAAGGTTTGGGAAGTGCCCACTCTCTAAGGATCACCCCTATCAGAAAGTCATCCCTATTACAAGTGAAAACCACCTAGGCAACCCTGGAATCACCATTGTTTCTAGGTCAAATCACCCATGGTGGAAATAGGCAATTGTAGATAGTGAATAACCTAGATTTGCACTTGGGGGTCTTGAAGGCTCCAAATTTGATTTCAAGGCTAAGACATCATTTACAGGCCTACAACATGAGTAATCCTCAACATTAGGTTTCAACCTCAAAAGTAAAGAAATAAGGTTGCATGACCCAAGACAAGTGTAGGTCTAGGCCATCACAAGCCTATAACAAGCAAACACATAACAAGGTATACCTACCTTGATCCAAGTGCGATTTAGAAATGGATTGAACCAAAAATTTCATGTGTTCTCTAGGTTGAAATTAACATTTATAAATTTAAAAAATTCTAATAATTAATTTTAAGCCAAAAGGACACTATGTGTTAGCATTTAGCCATTTTCCTTCCATGTGATAAATAACATACATGATGGGTTTTAACTCTTACCAAAAGGAATGTAAAACATGCACTAATGATTCTAATTCATAATCATAGCAATGTTCATAACATAACATATAGTTCATAAGCATTGACATCATATATCAAATGTGATAAGCATAAAAGAGAAATTCAACTCCTAAACATAATGTTGACTACACAACACCATATCATTGATTCTATCTACTTATATAATTCAAATGATAAACAGATCATAACTTGTAGTTTTATCTCAATTTTTAAGAAAAATAGATCTATTCATCTTATTATCAAGATTACTCCAAAAATGATAAAATCACTAATGGTTCGACTTCCAAATAATAGGGTCTAATAACACATAGTTGGTCACTCTAATCTAAGACCACAAGACCCCACATACACATGCATTTTCTATCAAAAAATAAAATACAATAAGGATTACAAATACAAGCCTACATCTAAACAATATAAGGATGGGTGTAATCCAAGACCAAATACATGATTAGATACAATGATAACATGATTACAACTTTTCTTAATTTCAAGGAATGAATGTAAACTAAGCAAAGTACTAAAGTAAGAACTCTTCAAGCTTCTAAGAGATCTTTGAGAAGGGGACCAATGGGGGATGCAACCTTCCTCCCAACCTTATTACCATCATCAAGTGCAATAGGTGCCTATGCCACTCTAGGAAACCCCAAAGCTACAGAGAGAGAAGATCATGGATACACTTCTAGCAAGACAAATCTCACACACCTATAAGGGTATCAAGCAAGACATCAAAATCTACACAAGGATCACACATGGTTTTCACACACCATTCAATGTATAACACAATGTGGATAAATAATTTAATAGTAGTTAATACACAACCACACTTGAATACACAAGTCATTAAGGGTTCAATGCACAATTTTAGAAGTTGGATACTCATGATCCAATAAAATGGAGGATAATGAAATAGGTTAAAACATGGAGTATTAACACTTTTAATTAAAATAAGATTATCCTTTACTATTTACCAACACTACTCATTTCATTTCAATGTAGCTAAGGAAAGAAGGAAGACCACTCCAAAACCATAGTATAATTTGTCAATTAACACGTCAAATCATCATTTACTCATGTTTAGTAGAAAAGTGAGACTAGCTCAATGGATCAAACTATGTCAAACCCTCTTCTACAAAACATTGGAGCACAAACTGAGCTTGGCTTCTACCCAAGAAGGAGAGACAAACTACAAGGGTTCTACCCTTTTGCTGTATATAGAAGGAATTAACAAAATCCAATCAATCAAGCTAAGGTAAATACATGAAACCCTAGTTGACAAAGATCAAAGTAAAACAGAATTTCAGAAGCGGAAACCCATAAACCAAATAGATAACAAAGATTAGGGATGAGGTTAGAACCTAGATCCAGAGGTGAAACTACCCAGGACAAGGGCGCTTGGGTGCCCTAGTCCCAAATTAGGGTTTACAGAAACTGCAGTCTTTGTTAGGCCTATACCAGTATGCTTTATCTTCTTCTCAGAGATCAACTCCCAAAACCCGTTCTTCTTATCTACACACACAAAAGAAGGAAAATGTTGGGTGCTATTTAGGAGCTTGCCTCAGTCAATCCCTATGAATGGTGTTTCCACCTCCAAAATAGAAAGGATGATTGATAAAGAGCACATGCCCTAGGAGGGTAGAGGGAAATCTGAAGTAGAATGGAATGCTAACACAAAGCATGAAGGAAAGAAGTCACCATGATTGTGGAAAACCTAGCATGCTTGAAGCAGCATCACAACTTGACTCAAGAAGTTGGTGTAGCCCAAAAGATCTTCACAAGGCCTGCAATATGTTAGTGTCACAACAATAATCCACAATAGAGATCTTGAGAGAAGAGTAGAGAGCATGAGAGAGAAGAAGAATCTTTCAAGAAGTTAGAGATAGCTTAGAGATGTTCAAACTAATATAATAACTTACTTTTATATGCATCCCCATTGATTTTTGGAGAATTAAACCACATGAGGCCGACATTGGGAACCTTTTAAGAGGTCCCAAGCCGATAAGCCACAATTTAGGTTAGGGTTAAAAAGGGAACAAGGGCACTTGGGTGCCCTGGTCCTTTAGCCCCAAACTCTCGAGATAAGGCACTTAAAGTGTGCTTAGCCATGCCTTATAACTACTTTTTTGGGTTTTGTGTCGGGATCAAGAATCACATGTTTTTATTTAATACTCAAAAAGGTGTTAGAACAGGTCCTAATTAATAAGTGTAAACAATTTAGGTCCACCTAGGTGGTAAATTAAGTGTAAAATGGTGGTATACACATTTTACAACACAACATTTAGCCCCCACTTTAGTGTGGATACAAAATTACATTCGAACTCATACTAAAGGATGGATTCAAACACACAAAACATAGAAGTCCAAAGAATTCTGCCAAGATTGAAGGGTGATTAAGCCCCCAAGCTTAGGATTCTAAGGTTGCGAATACATAGAATCATAGAAGCCATAGAATGTCACCAAAATTGAGTAGTAATCAAGCCCCTAAATTTAGGATCCCAAGAGTCTATGATGATTGGCATAGACATAAGACACATGACATAATTCACTTAGCAAACATGAAACACATAGAAGACATGAGACAAGATAAACACAAGGCATACATAAAACATACACTTGGGAAGTTATGATGCATACATGCAACACACAAATCATAGATGTCACAGACAAAGTATACACACCATAGACAAAGTATACACACAAGGTAAAGAGAATACATAGAAAACACATGGAATACATGATTGAATACACATACCATACATTAATCATAAGAAAAGTAATGCAGAAGACCTTGAGTCAGCATGACAAAGGAGACCTCAATCTAAGGGATGTATCAATCACCATGCATCATTCCCCAAGATGCAATAAACAAGAATGCTAAGGGGTTAGTTAGAAATTAGAAGCACAAGATAAGTGCAAACACATCATATACACACCATCTCAAAAGGAAGATGTTTCCACTCAAGGGAATACACCAAGCTACCCCCATGAGAGGATTTTACGAAGTCTTACAGAATAAGAAGGCGAAGCAACCTTACTACCAAACTTTAGTTGGTGGTGCAACTCTTCTCCCAAACATGCAAGGAGCTTCAACTTAGGAGGACAAGATAGACTGAAGATCTTGTTTCCAAGTTAGTCATGATCCTTTCCAAGAGAGTGTAATAAAAAAGATAATCAACAAGTGTTTAGATAGCAAGAAGAGAGTAAGGCTCAAAAAAAAAATACACATGCCCCCACCTTAATGTGATTGCTAACTCCATAAGGGAGAAATTGCCTTTAAGGTAGAGTGAGAAAGAAATACAAAATAGGCACGAGATCTTTCTAAAAGCACATGCCCAAAGGAGATGTGTTTACAAAAGCTACATCGCGATAAGGGGTTGCCCCCCAAGATGAGCAAACCAAGGCGATGCTTACATGTATGATACACAATGGCTTGTGTAGTCATGGTATGACGCCGAGCATTGCAACAAGGTGCCACATAGATGGAAGAAAGATCATATACACAAAGATTGAAGCAACATGAAAGGATGTTAAATCATCCAAGAAAAATATTTGAAATTACACATCATGACATATAGAAGAACGAAGATACATATAGAAAAATGACACAACGTGTTCTTATGCCTTGTACCTTTGAGCCAAGGGAGAATTAACAATCAACAATACATCACAATACGAGGATAACATTACGTACCAACATAACCTAAATGAGAGGGAGGGACCACACTTGTGAATCACCTTATAACAAACTATCATCCCCCAACTTGATTATAAAACGGAAAGAGGACAAGGCGCTCTAGGAACTACATAAAGCATGGTGAGAAGTGCTAGAGCCAAACCTTGTTCAAAGTTGTTGAATTTTGCTACTCAAGACTCAACATTCGTTAGTGAAATGGCCAAATGCTCGATGATATGCACAATAATGAGTTGGATTATTATCTTGTTGAATCTTTCTATGTTTTAGAGGAGGGAGAGTGATTAAGTGGTCTTTGAGTAGACTCGGCAACATACAATCTTGTTGAGATAGAAGAGGAGATTAGGGGGAGTAGGAAGTAATCCTTTTTGTTGAGATAGAAGAGAAGATTTAGTTGGAGTAGGAAGTAATCATTTTTCTTGAGAACATGGTGGAGAGAACATAGGAGAAGGCCGGAAACCCAAACATACTTTAGACAAGTGCGGTATTGGTTCCACAGGTTCCTTAATTCCTTATTCTTTTCATCCTAACCCATTTCCATTGTATCCTTGTTTTGAAAGTGATGTAGGAGCATCCAGTGGTGTAAGGGCAATCTTGCATCACCCAAAAAGATGTTGATTAAAAATCATTGAAGTTGTTTTTATTTCTTTCCATAATTAGTTTTTTTGGTTCCATAATCACTTGAATAATGTAGGACTTTTAGTTTTTCCAAACTGCTAAAAATAACAAACTACTATTTTTGGAAAGTTTACCTGCTATTTTTGGAAAGTTTGCATTTGGGCATGGTTGGAAGCAAAAATTTACAGGAAGCTTTGTAAATGAAATATAAGACATTTAGCGAAGGAATCAGGCAAAGATCATGTGTGAGACGAAAGATATTAAAGTTTTTGTTTTCTGAAAAACCCCTAAAAATTTCTAAAATCAGATATGAGGCACTAAAATGTCCCATAACATCTCTAAAAGTAGATGGAAATCCATTTACGGATTTCTTGTGTGATAGTTCACTTCATGATATTTTCAACACTTAAAACGGTTCGTCAATTGGACACCTGGATCAAAAGTTATGCTTCCTGAAAGTTGACCTACTTTTGGAGGGAGTTACAAATTTCAAAATTTTGGCTGGAGGCCACCAAAATGGCTATTTATGACTATTTTTGGGAACCTAGGGCAGTAGTAGAGTTGAGGGGAAAGGTGTAGAGTTAAGAATAGGTGGGAAAATAGAAACCCTAGCTGATTTGGGGTTACAGAAGGCTAAAGATTCCAGAGCATGAGGATAGGTAGCTATAATGTGTTATAGCTTGTAGAGGATTGATTCCTTTGATTGTATTTGAGCTTCTGTAATGTAATGAGTTGTCCAAATCAATAAAAGAACATTCTATTTTCTGTGTGCAATTTCTGTTGTTGTGTGTTTTATGATTTACCCCCTTCATCAAAAAGAATTTTGGATCCACGCCCATAACACTTCTCCAAACTTGAAGGAAGAAGAGAGGTCATATGATGAGCTTTGTTATTTTTATAAGTGTGATTATATGCGGAAGAAGAAGGATTATTCTTTTTATCATGGTGAGGAGGATCAAGATTTGTTTCAACAAGCCCATGGGGGTCAGATTCTAAAGATACCACTTCATTACCAAGACATATATTAGAAGGAGATGATTCATTAGATTGAGATGATACTGTATCACAAGTGGCCACCATTTCTATAGAAGCAAGAAGATCATCATCAAGGTCAAAAGTTCCATCGACATTACTATGAAGTTTAAGTTTCTTAGGTGTTGAAGAAATTGTATTCACCTTCGAGATCTTAGGGTGTGGGGGTGAGACTTTATACTCACCTACAAAGGAGGGTGTAAAGTCTACTAAGTCCCAGTCTCACCCAAAAATGCATTCGAAGGGCCAACACTATTATGACCAACACTGTTGTTAGTAGTAGAGAATAGTGGTAAAGAAGGGATCAAACCACTTAAAGGAGTTTGATGTCTCGCCTCTAGTTTTGAGCAACTTTATGAAAATGTATCAGCTTTAACTGTATGTACCTCGTTTTCAAAGATGAACTTTATTGAACGATGAAGGGTAGACAGAACCGCCCCCATGGCATTGAATCCACGGTCTACCAAGAAGAAGATTGTATGAAAGAGTGTTAGGCATGACATGGATAAGAGTAGGCACTGTCTTAGGTCCAACCTTAAGAGGTAAGGTAATAGTACCCAATGATTGCCTACTAACATTATCAAAGCCACAAATGTTAAATTTATCCAGTTGCATTGAAGATTTATAAATATTGAGTTTATTTAACAAATCTACTCCACAAACATTAAGACTTGATCCACCATCAATCATAATGCATCTTATCCTCATGTTACCAATCATGATGAATATCATGAGAGGCTCATTTTCATTTTAAACTTCTATGGGAGGTAATTCATGTTGTTGAAATGATCTATCGGTTGTTGTCGCATGCATACAATCTAACGGAGATGCTACATCATTTGGTCTAACAGAAGGTGGAACAACTACCTTTTTTAGAGCCTCATGGAGCATTCTGTGGTATGTAGGTGATATTTGTATTAAATCCCATAGAGAGATCTTAGCCAGAGTAGCATGGAGCTGCTTGAAGAGATCATATTATTTACCAAAATGTGGAGGAACGTGAGGTTCTTCAGGTAGGATAGGTTGAGAAGGTGGAAGAGAGATGGGCACATTTGGTGTGTGCTTAATTTTATTGTAGGTGTTATATGTGTGAGAGATCGTGTGATGTTGTGACACATCTTGAACACCTTGAGTGATTTTTTTTGCATAATTGAGAATGTAACCCAAGGGTCGAGGTGGTGTCGGGTCACCTTGAACTGAAATCACCAGTTTGAAATGAGGAGTATTAGGTGCCTTATGTACAATAACCTTAGGAACATTAGTACATTTATCCACTATCCCCTTAGTGGGTGGAATAAGTCTATTAATGATGATTGAATTGACACTGTTTTCATTTTGATTAAGCTCAACATTCATCCCCAAGGGATTTAATATGAGAGACCGCTCCTCATCCACTAATGCTTCATCTTTTGAAGGGAGAGCATTGGAATGAAGGGAGGGTAAAGTGTTGTTAAGATAATTATTGATGATTGTTTCTTTAGGGATGCCCAAGGGTTTTGATGATGCCACCAAAGGAGAGATATCCATGGTCTTTGCATCCTTAGTGACATCCAAGACACATGAAAATTCAATCAAAGGAGGAAGATCATGAATCTTCACGTCCTTAGTGATATCCATGGTACTTGAACATTCAACCAAAGGAGGAAACTCCATTGAAATATCATGCATAGGGGAAGAATTATCACCATCACCTTCTTCATGACCATTCATGGAGATGATTTTAGTAATATCTTCTAATATGGAAGGATACACACCCATGAGAGTTATGAAGATATCCAAATAAGATATATGATCATGGATTTCATATAAATAACATTTAAAGATATTTATATCATACATGGATGCTATATGATATAAAACATAAGGATGTTTATTAATGAATTTGTAAAAAATTTCACAAGCTTTGATATATGCATGCAAAGATAGAAAAGAGGAACAACTAGAGGCAGCCATGAGATCACTTGTATATTATATACAAATATGATATAGAACAACAAATGCACAATTTATTAACAAGATACAATTGCAATCAAAGATCTACAAGTGTGAGAGAAGCGGGGTCTTCCAAAAATGTGTGTTTTTTGTTAACCTCAACAACTAAGTCTTTAAAATGTGAGATGTGTAGTATGTGCCAAATAAGTGCTCAAATAATGTATCCACTTGAATGCAACAATGATTTACAAAACCTTTCTTTGATAAAGATGCACTCAATGCAAGACTAGCTAGGGTTTACTAGCAAAACCCTAGATTTTAAATGCTTACTTTCTAAACCACAATTTTTTGATGCAAGAATTGTTTTTCAAAGAAAATGATATTTATGACATGATACAACAATGCAAAATCAGATTTGAAATTTAAATGATAACAACATGTTGGGTGAATATTTTGATATCAACTAACTGATAACAAAATGGTTATATCAACCACAGTATGATGAGATAAATCTCTCCTCTCAGAAAGGGGAAGTTCCCTTCTTATTGCTAATTGTAATCAACTAGTAATTAACTAAGCTTATTTACACTACAAACTATTCATGGGATGTTTCCATATCATCTTATTCTCTTATTTCAGAATAGATTTTTCAACTAATAACAACAATCCCATGATTCTTACATTAACGAACCACTAACTACTACTTGGAGCAATAATAACCGATATCTAATTAAGTTAAACAAAAGAGTAACTCAAATGATACCAGCAAGTGTTAACACCAGGAAACTCACAAAAGCACAAAGTCTTTTGTTGCTTCTTACACCAATTGGAAATGAAAGAGTATGGAATATGATGCAGCCCAAAGTCTTCACCATATGCCACAATAAGATCAAACAACCTTAGACAATAACTTGCAGCTCAAACTCTTCAAGTTACTTTCCAATCATGAACATAAACACAATTCCAAAGATGATATCGCAGCTCAAAGACTACAAAATCAGATTTAGAGCACCTTCTAAGATATTTGATTCCAAGATACAATTCAATCACATACACAAGAGGATGCAATAGGAAAGACTTAAGAACAATCCAAATGTACTACAAGCTTAATCCAAGACAAAGATTGGATGCCAACTTGCTTTCTTTATATTGATTGAAAATGATTTACAATATGAACTCAAAGTTTCAATTTGCTCTTCAAAATGGCAGTGCTTCACTTCAATAGATAAAGGATAAATATTTACAAAAGAGCCCCTCTTTATTTATAGGGAGAGGCTATGAGAAAAAATAGGAAATCTATAACTACTTTGACTTATTAAAAAATAGAGTCCGATTTGAGTTGGGACTCTGTACTTCAACTACATGTAATTGCATATTACAAAAAGACATGTAGAATGTCATTTACAAATTACAAATAACATAATAAAAGCTTGGAAAATAAACTAAGTGTCCAAAGACACAGGAGTTTCCTCTTTATCCTTCTCTAAGAAATCTTCATATCTTTTCATGGTAGCCTGTACTTCATTATTGTCAGGTCCCGATGTATGCTCAGAGATGGTGAGCACTCTAGTTATGGAGTCTATTAGGGTAATAGGACCACTTTTGTGCTATTCAGAATCTTTTGCAGTCTATCCAGAATTACCTGAAACTCCATCAACTTGTCAATAGAAGCCAATGAAAAAGATTCTTTCCCTACCTCTATAAGTATCAGTGTGGTGAATTCTGGTGCAGGGGCACCTAGACTTCAAGGCTAAATTTGAATTTTTGGGTTTATTAAAGAACATAGGTGGAGTTTCCTTATTAAATGTTGTAATAAATCCCACTAGAGGCATCTTCTTATAGTGGAGGATTTAAAAACCTTATTTTTGCCTAAGTTTAGGACTGTCTAATTTGGACATGGTAGTGGACAGTTAGTTTTTATGCTTTCTTTTTAATTTTCCCATGATGGGGATTTATGGCAACGTGAAGTTTTATTGTAGGAATGTTATTTATGCCTCAGAGATGTCGAGGAAGGCAGAGAATGTAATTTGAAGTGAAGAAAATACAAGATTTTGCCCTATTTTCTGTATTGTTCTGTCTTTTGTTGTTTCCAACGTCCTGAGTAAAGCCGTATAGTATTGTCATGTAGAAAAATGTCTGAAATAATGTTGGGAATAGTATTATATTTCATTTGAATCAAGTTTGGAGGATTCTTATTGTAGTTAAGGCATTTTATCAATCATTTTTTGTAACTAGCTCTTAAACCCTAGTTTTGAGGGTTTTAGTGAAATCGATGGGTTTTTGGCTGATTCCACCTGCACCATAGCCTCAAAATGGGTGGAATGGAGTTGATTAGTTTGTTTTTCAATTGGTTTTTCATTGTAGGAGTAGGGGATGTGTTTAAGGTGACTGTTGTAGCATTTGAAGCCTAATATCTTCATGTATTAGGACTTTTGGCTTTGTTAGAGAGGAGAGTTGATGTATATGTGACTTGAGATGACTCAAGAACCCTAAAATAATCATATTCAGACCATTTTCCATCTTTTTGATGCCTTGGAGTAGGTTAGAGGAGTTGATAATAAGTTTACACCATACTTTCCTTGTTAAAAAGGCCTAATTAGGCCTAAGAGCAGTAGAGACAGTCAATTTTGAGACACATGTCCCAAAGAAACCCATGTTGTATGCTAGATATGTTATGAAGGAGATTAATGGGTATCTATAATGCCAAATAGTTTGTGGTTTTGTCAAGTATTTTGCAAGATATGATTGAAAAAACCCTATTCCAAGGGCTACAAGCAAATAGGGCTGATTGCAAGCAAGCAACTAGGAGGGCACGGTATCATGGATTTTTGTGACCTTGAATGTTTTTAGTCTGCCAAAACAAAGTGTGTTAGGGTGTGATAGGAGTGTAGTAGGTTGGTTGACTAGTTTGGCCTTCATTTATACATGTTTCACCCTTTGGCAACCATGCTAGGTGAAGAGGAAACTTTTCAAGATGGCACAGTCAACTTAGTGAGTCTTAAGAATGATTTTGAATGTCTTTGAGAAGACTCCCATGCTATGCATCAAGTGGTATCAGAGCTTAGGTTCAGGTTCTAATTGGGAAGACAGAGGAAAGCTGAAGTATGAAAGAGTTGAGTTTACAAGATGCCTCCAAAGAGCAATCAAGTGGCTAAGGAAGTTAGAGAGTTGAAGGAGTAGCATGCAAAGGAGCTGAGACAAGTGAAGGAGTCTCATGAAGCTGCCCTAGCTAGAATATCAGCATTAGAATCCAACCTTAGGAGAGGTATGGACAAAGGGGATCGGAGTGATCCAGAGGAAGAGGGTGAGAACATAGACCCTCAATTAGGAGTTGAAGAAGAAGAAGAAGACTTGGACTCAGGTGAAGAGAGGATGCTAAAGATGGTGAGGGTTGTCAAAGGGGAAAAGACTCCAAAATTGAAAGTAGAAGTACCCATGTATGGTGGGAAGATGGACAGTGAAGAAATATTGGGTTGGATAGATGCTCTTGATAACTTCTTTGAGTTTGAGGAGGTAGAAAACCACAAGAAAGTGAAGTATGCAAAGACTAAGTTGAAGGGCCCTGCCCTAACATGGTTGAACTATGTTCAAGAGGAAAGAGTAAAGAAAGGCAAAGCAAAGATCCATTCATGGGATAGAATGGTGGCAAAGTTGAAGGCACAATTCCTACCCGTAGACTATGAAATCCAGACCTTTAGGAAGTTGCAAAGTCTCAAGCAAAAGGAGTTGGATGTTATGGCCTACACTGAGGAGTTTCATAAATTGAGCATCAAGACAAGACATGTTGAAGATGAAAGAGAAAAGGTGGCAAGGTACATGAATGGCTTGATGTACAATATTCAAGATGAGATCAACCTATCTACACCAAGGATAGTAGAAGAGTGTTTCCAATTGGCTACCAAGGCAGAAGAAAGGATAAAGAGGAGGTAAGAGTAGCATGGAAGAGGTAGAGGAAGGAATTTCAGGGGTAGAGGTAACTTTGGTGCAAGAGGGAAGTCACAAAAACAACAAGGAGAGTCAAGTGGACAGAAGGAACAAGGTAGTGAGTCAAGTGGCAGAGGTAACTTCAGGGGAAGAAGATCCAATAGTAGAGGAAGGTTTGGTGGCCAAGGTAGAGGATCAAACACTTTCTCAGGTAAATGTTACAACTGTAATCAGTTTGGACATCTTGCATTCAAGTGCCCAGACAAACAAGCATCAAGTTCTCAAGGAGGTGAACGAAGAACCCAAATAGTGCATGAAGAGAATAGTGAAAGTGTCAATTCACCACTTCAGCCTGCTGCTCCTGAGATAGGTGATACATTGATGATAAGGAGGACACTCCTCAAGGTGCCAACAACCAGGGAGCCTTCACAAAGGAAGTCATTGTTTAGGACAACTTGCAAGTCACATGGAAAGGTATGCAAAGTAGTGGTTGATTCTGGTTCTACTGATAATCTAGTTTATTTAGAAATGGTAGAGAAGTTGAACCTAAAGAGAATTCCTCACCCCACATCTTACAAAGTGTCATGGTTAAACAAAGGGCAACAAGTCTTGGTGAATGAACAGTCATGGGTAGAGTTTAACATTGGAGCGTATAAAGACAAAATCCTTTGTGACATCATCCCTATGGATGTTTGTCACCTGCTGCTAGGAAGACCCTGGCAACATGACAGAAAGAGCAAGCATGATGGCCAGAAGAACATTTATGTGATGGAGAAGGATGGAGTCTCATTCTCTTTAACACCCCTTCAAGAGGAAGAATCTGATAAGCAAGTTGGATCTAGCATCATGGTAGTAGGAGAGAAAGAGTTTTTACAAACAATGAAGGAAGAAGGACAGGGATTTGTAGTAGTGATCAGACCTAAGACCAAGTCTGATAAGGTGGAAGACATACCTAGTGAAGTTCAATCTTTGTTGAACAAGTACAAGGATATTGTGGTAGATGATTTACCAAGTTCCTTACCTCCCATGAGAGACATCAACCATCATATAGACTTGATCCTTGGTGCCAGTCTACCTAACAAGGTTGCATACAAGATGACCCCATAGAAGAATGAAGAAATCAAGGAACAAGTCCAAGAATTGTTAGATAAGGGTCTCATCAGAGAAAGCTTAAGTCTATGTGTTGTCCCTACTATTTTAGCACCCAAGAAAGGTGGAGAGTAGAGGATGTGTACTAATTCAAGGGCCATAAACAAAATCACAATCAGATATAGGTTCCCAATACCTAGAATGGAGGACCTAATGGACTATTTGGGAGGTGTATGTTACTTCTCAAAGATTGATCTCAAAAGTGGATATCACCAAATCAGAATAAGGGAAGGAGATGAATGGAAAATTGCCTTTAAAACCAATGAAGGATTGTATGAATGGATGGTAATGCCCTTTGGGTTGTCTAATGCTCCTAGCACATTTATGAGATTAATGAATGAGGTCTTGAAGGCTTTTATTGGAAAGTTTGTTGTTGTTTACTTAGATGACATTCTTGTGTTCAGTAAGACAAAGGAGGAGCACTTGCAACATCTTGACATGGTTTTGCAGAGATTACATGAGAAGTTGATCATAAACCTCAAAAAGTGTGAGTTTATGAAGGAAGAACTAGTATACCTTGGTTTTGTGATCTCCAAAGGCACGTTGAAGATGGATCCTTCCAAAGTTGAAGCCATTCTCATTTGGCTAGCTCCAAAATCAGTAGGAGAGGTAAGAAGCTTTCATGGTTTAGCTACATTCTATAGGAAATTTATTAAGAATTTTAGTCATATTTGTTCCCCCATCCTTGACACCATCAAAGGAGATAAGAAGAGGAAATTTCAATGGACTGAGGAGGTAGCAAAGAGTTTTGAATACCTGAAAAAGAAAGTAGCACAACAGCCCATCCTTGCTTTACCTGACTTCAACAAGATCTTCACAGTCGAGTGTGATGCCAGTGGATCTGCAGTAGGTGCAGTCTTGAGCCAAGAGGGCAGACCAGTAGCTTTCTTTACTGAGAAGCTAAATTAAACCAAGAGAAGGTATTCTTCATATGACCTAGAACTCTATGCATTAGTGCAGTCCCTAAGGAAGTGGAGACATTACCTCTTGCCTAAGGAATTTATAGTCTTCATAGATAACCATGCTCTGAGTTTATTGAACAACCAAGACAAGTTGAGTCATAGGCATATAAAGTGGGTTGAGTACTTGCAAAGTTATACATTCACCATCAAGCACAAGAAAGGCCAAGCTAACAAGGTAGTTGATGCATTAAATAGGAGATCAGTCCTAGTGCATGAAATACAACTCCAAAGTGTGGGATTAGAGGCATTAAAAGACATGTATGCTACTGATGTAGACTTCAAGGAGGTATACTCTATGTGCCAGCAATTTCAAGGTACTTTTCATGATCAATTTCCTAATTTTTTATTGCAAGATGGACTGTTATTCAAGGGAGCTCAATTATGCATCCCTAAGAGCTCTATGAGGACAAATCTCATAAGAGAGAAGCATTGTGGGAGTCTTGGAGGACACTTTGGGATAGACAAGACACTAGATCAGGTAAGAAGATTTTAATTTTGGCTTTAGATGCAGACTGATATCAAAAAATTTGTGAATCTTATGGAGTTTGTCAAAGAGCCAAGGGCTCTAGTTCAAATGCAGGCCTATATTAGCCTCTCCCAATCCCTAGTAGACCTTGGGAATATCTTAGTATGGATTTTGTATTAGGCCTACCCAAAACTTAGAGGGGAGTAGACAGTGTCTTTGTAGTTGTGGATAGATTTAGCAAGATGGCACACTTTGTTCCTTGCAAATGCACAAGTGATGCATCAAACATTGCAAGTTTATTCTTCAAGGAGATAGTTAGAATTCATGGACTGCCCCTCACTATTGTTTCAGATAGAGACTCAAAATTTATAGGCCACTTTTGGAGGACCTTATGGAGGAAACTAGGAACCAATTTGACTTTCAGCTCTGCCTCTCAACCACAAATAGATGGGCAAACTGAAGTAGTTAATAGATCATTGGGGAACTTGCTTAGATGTCTCACAAAGGAACATGGACAGCAATGGGATCTTGTTCTTCTACAGGCAGAATATGCTTATAATGATTCCATTAATAGGAGCATAGGGAAGAGTCCTTTTGAAGTAGTGTATGGATTGAACCCAAGAGGTATATTTGAACTAAGAGATTTGAGAGGGTTAGAGAAGAGAAGTGCTCAAGGAGAGGAGTTTGCAATGGCCATGAAAGACACACATGATTAAGTCAAAGAACACCTCAAGAAGAGTGTGGAGACCTACAAGAAGCATGCAGACTTGAAGAGGATGAATGTTCAATTGAAAGTAGGGGATTTAGTACTTGCACATCTCAAAAAAGAGAGGTTACCTAAGGGCAGATACACTAAGTTGCTGATGAAGAAGATTGGGCCATGCAAGGTGGTCCACAAGTTTGGTGAAAATGCATATGAGATAGAACTCCCTCCTGGAGTTTCTATCTCACCAATCCTTAACATTGCTGACTTATACCCTTTCAAGGAATCTTTGGATGCAGGTACAGATGTTCATGAAGGTGCTGATGCTGATTGGATCAGAGATCTTCTTCTTGCTGTACCAATCAAACTTGAAGCCATTTTAGACACCAAGGAGCTCAAGAGAACAAGACATAAGGTCTATAATGAATACCTGGTGAAGTGGCAAGGTCTTCCTCATGAAGATGCAACTTGGATGACAACTGAAGACATTGAAAAACATGGAACTATAGTCCATGATCTGATCTCAGGTGGAGACTGAGATCCTTTCTCGTTGGGTGTATGGTGCAGGGGCACCTAGACTTCAAGGCTAATTTTGAATTTTTGGGTTTATTAAAGAAAATAGGTGGATTTTCCTTATTAAATGTTGTAATAAAGCCCACTAGAGGCATCTTCTTATAGTGGAGGATTTAAAAACCTAATTTTTGCCTAAGTTTAGAATTGTCTAATTTGGACATGGTAGTGGACAGTCAGTTTTTATGCTTTCTTTTTTATTTTTACCACGATGGGGAGTTATGCAAATGTGGAGTTTTATTGTAGGAATGTTATTTATGCCTTAGACATGTCGAGGAAGGTAGAGAATGTAATTTGAAGTGAAGAAAATATAAGATTTTGTCCTGTTTTCTATATTTTTCTGTCTTTTGTTGTTTCCAACGTCCTGAGTAAAGTCATACATTACTATCATGCAGCAAAATGTCTATAATCATGTTGGGAATAGTATTAGATTTCATTTGAATCAAGTTTGGAGGATTCTCATTGTAGTTAAGGCATTTTATCGATCATTTTCTGTAACTAGCTCTTAAACCCTACTTTTAAGGGTTTTTGTGAAATAGATGGGTTTTTGGCCCATTCCATCTGCACCATAGCCTCAAAATGGGTGGAATGGAGTTGATTAGTTTGGTTTTCAATTGGGTTTTCATTTCAAGAGTAGGGGATATGTTTAAGGTGACTATTGCAACATTTGAAGCCTAATATCTTCATGTATTAGGACTTTTGGCTTTGTTAGAGAGATGAGTTGATGTATATGTGACTTGAGATGACTCAAGAACCCTAAAATCATCATAGTCAGACCATTTTCCATCTTATTGATGCCCTAGAATAGGTTAGAGGAGTTGATAATAAGTTTACACCATACTTGCCTTGTTAAAAAGGCCTAATTAGGCCTAAGAGTAGTAGAGATAGTCAATTTTTGAGACACATGTTCCAAAGCAACCCATGCTGCATGCTAGATATGATATGAAGGAGATTAATGGGCATCTAGAAAGCCAAATAGTTTGTGGGTTTGTCAAGCATTTTGCAAGATATGACTGAAAAACCCTATTCCAAGGGCTACAAGCAAATAGGGCTGATTGCAAGCAAGCAACTAGGAGGGCATGGTATCATGGATCTTTGTGAAATTGAATGGTTTTAGTCTACCAAAATAGAGTGTGTCAGGGTGTGATAGGAGTGTAGTAGGTTGGTTAACTAGTTTGGTCTTCATTTATACATGTTTCACCCTTTGGCAACCATGCTAGGTGAAGAAGAAACTTTTCAAGATGGGACAATCAACTTAGTGAGTCTTAAGAATAATTTTGAATGTATTTGAGAAGCCTACCCTGCTCTGCATCAAATTCTTGGATGACTGTATCAACAGTGAGTGTTTGCTGGTCATCATCTAACATATCACAAGGAAGTTTGACAAGCTCATCTAAAATATCAAGACCTTTGTTCATGCCCTTCTTCAAATCATCCTCCAAATCTTTGATCAGGTTCTCGATGACATCCTTCTTGTTTATCATTGCCTCCCTATATTGAACATATATTTTCCTATTGGGGATCACCCCATGCTTGAACAACACTTCCATCTTGAAATCTCATAGCTTGTTCCATGCTTCGAGATCTTGTTCTATCAACTGCATATCTTGAGAAAGTATCTCAAGTGTCTGGTCAACTTATTTATTTACCTCACCCAGATTGTTGTAAAGTTCAATTGAATGCTTTATCAACTGAGTGCCTTGGGCCAATATTCTTTCAATCCAGGCACTGAATGCTTGACCTTGAGCCCCAATCTTTTCAACCTTTTGAATGGCTTCATCATTAACACTCACCTCAACAAGTTCTACCTTCTCTGATGATTGGGCTATCTTGAGTAGCACAAATGTTAGCTTCTCTACCTATGCCTTGAGTTGATCTTTGATCACCTTGTCTCTATCATACCTCTTGAGCAACACAGCCAATTGTGTTAAAAAATCTTCTTTGGCACTTTCATGCGTTTGCTTGCCAAGTTCTATCGTTGAGACAGTGTAGTCTGAATCTTGAACTTCATTGATGTTTTTTTTGAGTGGAGGCACAACTACCTCAACATATTTGTTTCCAGATGGGTCAAAAAGCACTCTGGATAAGGTTTTGGCCTTCTTAGTTGCTTTGGGCTTTGTCAGGATCAATTGGCCAAAGTCAAACTCATCAGGAGATACTACTTGCTTCTTTCTTTTTCACGTTTGTGACATTAGCCAAGGGAGAAGAACAAAAGAATCACCTCCCGTCTCTATCTCCATAGTTTGAGAGAACGGGGTACGACCTATCATTTGAGAAACATGTGGGATGGAAGTATCTTGTATTGATGTGGACACAAGTGGAGTAAAAGTGACAATGGGTGAAGTTTGAGTTTGAACAGAAGTAGGATTGACATCAATTGATATTTTATATGTGGAAGAAGACATAAACTTATCAAATTCAAACTGTGTGAGTGGGTCAATCATAGATGATGGTGCATCTGATAAACTAGTAAAAGAAGAAAGAGAGCCAAATGCATCTTCTATATTACCTTGAAGGCTTGCAAACAATGGTTCATTTGTAGGTGTAGATGGGGACGGTCTGGCAGAAATAGTGGAAATAGTGAGCAAAGGTTGGGCACGTGAAGATATAGGAGGAAGAAGAGTTTGCACTTCAGAAATTTTTGGAGGAGAAGGGGGAGGTGTTACCTATGTTGACTCTAGTTGGGAAGTAACAGGACGTTCCTGTAACTTTTTAGCAACAATTTCTTCTTGTTCCACATCTTCTTGAGCGGATGTTCCCTCTTTTTCTTTCCTCTTTCCTGTATCTCCTTTTGTCATGAAGATATACTTCAGCTTCTTAATGGTACTAGGAGTGTCTTATTTATTCTTTGTCCTTAGCTCTTCTCTCTTGCCAGAAGGTCCTTTGGTATGTTCTTGTTCTAAACTTGTTTTGAAGGGCTTTATCTTTATCCCTTTCTTCTGTAACCAAACATTTGTGTTTGTAAGGATAGGTTGAAACCTTTCTCTCACTAACGTCATCTCCTTCTGTGACTACTGAATTGGTGGAATATGAGTGTCAACAACCTTATTTCTTGCATATGCAACACCCACTATGTCATTTTCTTTTTGCATGTTCTCTGGTATATCAGCCAACTCAAAGTTCTTGACTTGTTCCAAGGTAAGCCGATTGAAGTCTAGATTCTTTACATCCTCATCATTTCTGCATTCTACCCATATGTCCTCAATCTTATGAACATGATAATAATTACCTTTTAATTTATCATTCATGCCTTGGTAATCAAAGTCATTTTTTTTCTTGTACCTTTTCATTGTCACCTGCTGCATTTCAGTCTCCATTACTTTATCCTTCAAAGTTATAGAAATGGAATACCTACCAATAGCAACTAGAAACTTGAAACCAACTCTATGAGATACTACTTTCTTGTTATGCACAGTCATGATTTTTCTGCACAACTTTATCAAAATCAACTTGTCACCTGGATATGTTCGTAGAATATACGGTTGCCCATCGAAACAACCAACTCTGATATAGGTGAAAGTGGGAAATTGCAGAAATATACATCCAAACCTATTACTTGCTCCCAAGCCTCATCAGAGATTATTTTCTTCTCAAGATCCTTCTCAAGCATGCAAATGCAATTGTAAAATAAGGCATCATTTACCCTCCTGAAGTGTTTGATACTTTCTTTTAGTGTCAATTGGGGGTAGTATTCATACACTGGAATATTTCTCCCGTCACCTTCTGAGGTCATACTAGGAAAGGGCTTCATTGAAGCAGCAACATACATGAAGTATGAAGTCATTTATAAATTAATGATGTAGACACTTTAGAAAGTTGCTCACAAATTGAATCACTAATTTGTTTTCCCAAAAATATCTTTTGGTTACCCTTCTTAATGACATAAATATATTGATACATCCATTCTTGAAAGGTATTGGATGTAGGAATCCCTTTCACTCTACTTAAGAGAGTAATAAGATAACCTACCTCCTCAATGAATTCACTCTGATGAAATTTCTTTGGCCATCTTGCAATTGTGGTCCTAGGAGTCTTGATCCATCGAGTGTTCATGAATTTCTTGCATTTCTCTAAATATTTATCAAAATGATCTTGTGATCTTTCTATGGTGAGATCTGAATAATTATCATTGTCAGAATTTGACCTCCAACTTGATCACTACTTTACCCTCTGCATCTGATATGCTTTTTCTTTCCTTATCAAATTTCACTGCCATTGCCAACACAAACTTCAGATTCTGAGTCAATACTGGGAAGGAGGAAACCAAATGGATGCTGCTATTGAGGATACATTGCATATGTGCAAACACATGTTGCTTATTTACTCTCTCTAGAAATTCTAACATGTCAACATGTCCAATCTTCGTATCACTGATATCATCTATGTTAGACTCGATGGAGGTCATTGGGATGACACCTTGATACTTGTACTTCATGTTTTTATTCTTTGAAGAAGGCTCAGATATTTGGTAGCAGACTGCAAAAAATGATTTTTAGAAATCTTTCCAGAGTTAGAAAAATTTCAAAAATTCAGCTTCGTGCAGTTGTGGAAAAATTCTGCACTTCTACACTTCAGACAATGCTTGGTGTAAAGTGGAGAAAATTCTCCACTTTTACACTTAGTAGGCCTTTTGGGTGTAGTTTGGAGAAAATTCTCTAAACTACACTGTTTGTAAATAAAAAATATTGAGGAGGTGCACTTTGGAGAAAATTCTCCGAAGTGCACTAAGGGGTAAGACAATGTCGTGCACTTCAGAGAATTTTCTTCGAAGTGCACCGGAAAAACTTAGTACTTTATACTTAGCTTTTTCAATTGGTAAAACAAAGAGTGTTGTGTGGGGTTTTTTCTCCACACAACACTTTGAAACAAAAATTTTGTGCAGAGAAAAACTCCGCACAACACTTTGTTATACAAAGTAGTGTTGTTAAGTGGGATCGACTAGGTGTTGTGCAGTGTTTATTCTCTGCACAGCACCTTTATAACAAAGGGTGTTGTGTAGACAATAAACTCTGCACAACACCAAAGGTTGAGTTTGGTTGTTGGCATGAATAGTGTTGTGTGGGGTTTATTCTCCACACAACACCTAACACAGGGTGTTGTGCGGAGAAGAAAACCCCACACAACACCGTGAACAAAGGATAGTGCATAAGAAGTGTTGTTTAGATTTTTATCTTCGAACAACACTTGGTCTCAAAAGATCATGTTGTTCAAAGATAAAACTTTGAACAAGACTGTTTGTATGGTAAAGTTGATGACAGGAAACACAAGGAATAAAAACTAGGGTTTACTGCTTAAAAGACCACGACAGTGGGAACAAAAATCGACAGTGCATAACCATGAAACAAAAAAGAAAACCAAAAGAAAGCCTATAAACAGAGAATCAAAAAAAGAACTAGGGTTTCTTAAAATGGGAAATAACGACACTAAACTAAAGCATAGACAAACGAAAAACACATAAAAAATAACAAATACTAAAGGCGACATACCTGCGAATGAAGTCAAAAATTGATGACGAAATCCATAGAGCAAGAGATCGATCACACAAGGAATTGAGGAAGGCAGGGAGTACAACGACGAGGTAAATATTTAAGAAAATCAAAGTAAAAACAAATAAAGAAAAAGGGTAAAAGATATATGAACCCCACCATTAATAACCATTAATGGCCAAGCGTGCAGGATAGTGAGTGTAGTTGCAGAGCAATTCTCCACAACTACATGATAGGTGTAGTTGTGGAGAAATTCTCCATAACTACACTCACAAAACACAAAAATGCATAAGTACAAAATTTCTACACTTTTGCACCTTGAGGGAAAAAAGGCTAAGTCTTTAGAAAGCAAACACTTGCAAAATTTCAAAATACAAACAATGACCCAAATCAAAAAGATTTCTTGAGGGATCGAACCATGCATGAGATGGCTTAAATTCGTCTTGATTTGTGTGCTTAGAGGAGGTGGTCTATGAAATGGACAAGTTTTATAGGGGTTATACCATGAATTGAGCAAGCAAAATTCAAGGATAATAATTGGCTCTAACTGGGGAGCTTCCTTCAATCATCCTTTGAAATGATTGAAGGGATAAGAATCCTAGAACTCTAAGTGTCTTCATCCAACCATTGGGCTATAGAGTTAGGTGACAAACACAACACAAAACAACAAAAACAAAAAGACCACAAAACTATAGAAATTGTACAAACTTATCTGTCACTTCATTGAGTGAACAACTTCAGATGTTGTTTGCTGTGAGGCAGTAGAAAAGGTGTTCCATCTTGATACTCGAAAAGAAAACTATTTTCACCACAAAACTAATGAATCACAAAAGGGCCTCTCCACAAAGAATCAAATTTTCCATGCATCCCTTTCGACTCTCTCCTCTTGTCCCATAACAAAACTTGATCTCCAATTTGGAAATCTTGGGATTTTTCTTTCTTGTAAAATAGCTTCTTCACTTGACTTTGGTGTTCTGCAATGTGATCCACCACCTTGACGTGTTGTTCCTCAAGTTTAGGAAGAAACATAACACACTTGTCAATAGAACTATCAAAAGTTTCATCCTCAAATGCCTTAGCCAACTTCAAAGTAGACAACTCCAATGTGATAGGTATCTTGACATTCAAACCATACAAGAGTTGAAATGGAGACATGCTAATTGCCTGTTTAGGGGTGATACAATCCACCCACAATGCATCATACAATGCCTTGTGCCAGGTTCTCTCATTTTCATCAACCAACTTCCTGATTATGGTAACTAGAATCTTATTGCTTAATTCAGCTTGACCATTCCACTGGGGGTAATAGTCAGAAGAATGAGCAAGAATGATTCCATACTCAAAACAAAACTTTGTTATCTCATGAGATGAAAAAAAAGTAGCATTATCTACTACTATCGTGTTAGGCACTCCAAACCTTGAGATAATATTTTCTTTGAGGAAATTGCAAACCACTTCTGAAGTAGCATGCTTTACAGGAATGTCTTCCACCCACTTGGTGAAATAACCAGTAGCTGTGAGAACATAACTATGTCCTGCACTTGATTGTGGATTCACTGCTCCGATGAAATCAATACCCCATTGTTGAAAGGGTTCCTCAATCACCACTGGCTTGAGGGGTAGAGCTTCCAACTTGGGTTTCCCCACAAACTTCTGGCACAATTTACACTTACACACCCAATTGTATGCATCCTAAAAAAGTGTGGACCAGTAGTACCTTGCTCTCAAAATTTTGTGAGCTATAACTGGAGCTGAAAAATATCCTTGCATGCTAAACTGTGAAAAGATTCCAATAGTTTACCTTGTGCTTTGTCTACACATCACAGAAAAATACCATCAATACTCCCTTTGTACAAACTATTATCCCATAGAACAAAGTTTGTGGCTTTGAGTTTGATTGTCCTTTTCTCCTTATATGACAAATGCTCAGGAAATTCTCCATATGTGAGGAAGTGTGTAATATTTGAATACCACTCGTCCATTGTGCTCACAAACAAGACCATGGGAAGCCCCTCGATATTTACTTCCTCATCATCAGTTATCTCTTTTGGTATGTTGTCAGCAATCAACTGACATAAACTTTTCCCATGAACTAACTTGGTTGGCCTAATCTCTATGTCATACTCTTGGATCTTAGCAATCCAATTACCTCTTTTACTCCCAAATTCATGTTGGGTCAAGATGGACTTGACCGTTGAATCAAGCACCAATGCAATAGTATGAGAGTTAAGAATATAATACATAAAATGCTTAACTACTTTTACCACAACATAAGCATGTTTCTCCATCAGTGAGTACTTAAGCTCATGAGTTTTAAAAGGACAACTCATGAAGGCTATTGGAGATTCAATCCCTTCTTTGTTTGGTTGCACTAGGATGGTAGATAGAGTATGTTCTGAAGCATACCTATACATGATAAAGTCTTTGGTGTAGTCTGGACAGACTAAGACTAGAGCATGCCCAATGACCTCTTTTATATCATGGAAAGCAACTTTTCCTTCTGCACTCCAATGGAAAGTGGATTTTCCCTTGTCACTGCCTTCATAAACATATCCACTGGATTTTCATCTGTGTGTATCTTTTCCATCCGTAATTTTCCATCATCCAACACCGACCAAATGAAGTGATACCTTAGCTATATGTGTTTGGTCTTTGAATGCAAGGCAAAATTCTTTGCAAGATGTATGGCACTCTGGCTGTCTGTAAACAAATAACGATTAGCTTGTTGTTTGCCCAATTCTTCCATTAAAGATTGCAGCCATATCATCTCCTTGCTTGCCTCTATTGTAGCTACATACTCTACCTCTGTGGTGGATAAAGCAACCACCTTTTGCAACCTGAAGATCCAACTCACTGTTGTCCCACCTACAGTAAAGACATAACCTACAATACTCCGCTTAGTATCAATATCCCCTGCCAAATCTGAGTCCACATAGCCTGCTAAATCAATATTAGAGCCCCCAAAACATAAATATTTATTGGATGTACCTCTCAAATATCTGAGAATCCATTTTACCGCATTCTAATGCTCCAATCTGGGATTACTCATATACCTGCTAACGACTCCTACAACATGTGCAATATCTGGTCTCATGTATACCATGGCATACATTAAATTTCCTACGACTAAAGCATATGGTACCTTGGACTTTTTTTCTTCCTCTTGTGTCTTAGGACACATCTCCTTAGTCAATTTCAAATGACTAGGCAAAGGTGTGTTGACAACTTTTGCATTCTCCATATGGAATCTTTGCAACACTTTTTCAACATAATCAACCTGAGATAGAGTCAATTTTTTGTTCTTTCTATCTCTACAAATTTTCATAGCAAGGATTTGTTTTTTTGCCCCCAAATCCTTCATAGAAAATGATTGTGCTAACTGTTGTTTTAACTCACTTATGTGATCCATGTTAGACCCTACTACAAGCATGTCATCAACATATAAACATAAAATAATGTAGTTGTCATTATCCAACCTCTTAAAATAAACACAATGGTCAGAATTACACCGGCTATAGCCTTGCTCAGCCATAAAACTATCAAATTTCAAATACCATTGCCGAGGTGCTTGTTTCAAGCCATATAAACTCTTCTTCAATCTGCACACCAATTTCTCCTTACCTTTGACCTGAAATCCATGTGGTTGTTCCATATATATCTCCTCCTCCAAATTGCCATGGAGAAAGGTAGTTTTCACATCTAGTTGTTCCAAATGCAAATCTTCAGTAGCCACAATACTTAAAACAGTATGAATAGAAGTCATCTTAACAATCGGAGAAAAAATCTCATCAAAATCAATACCTTTTTTATGTGCAAATCCTTTTACAACTAACCTGACTTTAAATCTTTTCTTACCTCCATCTTCCTCTTTCAGCCTATAAACCCATTTGTTTGGTAAATCCTTTTTACCTACAGGTAACTTACATAATTCCTAAGTTTGATTTTTCAACAAGGAGTCCATTTCTTCTTTCATTGCAATCTCCTAATGAACCTTTGTATCCACCTGCATAGCTTCATCATACCCTTCCGGTTCACCAGCATTTGTTAACAAAATAGAATACAAAGAGGGAGAAAACCTTTCAGGAGGTCTACTTAGCCTTGTTGACCGTCTAACATTCACTAGAGTTTGTGGTATTTCTTGTTGTTGTTGCGGAGCATGAGGAACCACTGGAACGTCATTATCTGGAGTATCATCCAGCACCACATAATCCTTTTCTTTCTTCTCATGCTGCTGCAACTGATCTTTGTACAACACTTTTTCATTGAATACAACATCCCTGCTTCTCACAATTTTCAGATTTTCAATATTCCAAAGCTTATAACCAAATTCATCAATGCCATATCCAACAAAGATACACTTTTTTGATTTTGCATCCATCTTGGTTCTATTTTTAGAATCTACATGTGCAAATGCTTCACATCCGAAGGTTTTGAGAAAAGAATAACTCACCTTCTTACTTGTTCATGCTTCCTCTGGAATACCACAACCCAAAGGAAATAAAGGACCTCTATTAATTAAATATACAACGGTATTGATAGCCTATGCCCACATGTTTAAAGGCAGCCCAACATGCAATTTCATGCTCCTTGCACGCTCCATTATTGTCCTATTCATGTGCTCAGCGACTCCATTTTCTTGTGGAGTCCCTGGAACCATTTTATGCCTACGAATTCTATTAAAGGAACAATAATCCTCAGATTCTTTGCTGCAATACTCACCACCATTATCAGATCTGAGACATTTTAATCTTTTACCCATCTCATTCTCAACCAAGCTTCTCCATTTCTAAAATGTTTCAAATACATCAAATTTATGACTAAGGAAATAAATCTAAACCTTCCTAGTTGCATCATCTATGAATGTAACATAATACCGAGAGCCACCGAGAGAAGATACCTAAGCCAGTCCCTATACATCTGTATGCACAAGCTCCAACTTTTCATCTTTTTTTTGCTTCCCATCCTTGAGAAAACTAACTCTCTTTTGTTTGCCATACACACAACTTTCACATAAATCTATATTAATACATTTCAGACCTGGTAAAACTTTCTTAGAATGAAGTACCTTCATACCTTTTTCACTCATATGCCCAAGTCTGTTATGCCATAGTGTTATCTCAGAACCTGCAGCAATTGTTTCAATCTCTTTCTGTGAACTCGCAGCAACTGTTCCTAAACCTGTTTATTTTTTCTCTGCAACAACTAAAGTAGAAGGAACAGTATGACATGTACAAAGATATAAGGTGCCTACTTTCACACCTTTTGCTACTATTAATGCACCTCTTGAAACCTTCCAATTTTTATCATTAAAAGTAACTGTGCAACCTTCATCACCTAGCTGCTCTGCTGAAATTAAATTCCTACTTAGCCTTGGAATGTGTCTTACCTCTTGTAGTAGCCAATGATTCCCATTCTGTAACTTAATCTTAATTATTTCCTTTCCAACAATCTAATAGGGTTCGTTATCTCCCAAATAAACTAGCCCAAAATCCCCTTGGACATAAACAAGAAAATAACTTTTATGGTGCGTAGCATGAAATGAGGCCCCTGAATCTAAAACCCATGAATCATCAACATTATCTAGGGAAAGAATCAAAGCATCATCTTCAGATTAATTACTTACCACATTTGCCTCCTTATTGCCTTCTTGTTTGTCTCCTTTATTCTTCTGAGACCAACAATCTTTCTTCAAATGACCTAGTTTCCCACAGTACCAACAATCCTTTTGTCCTCTGGATTGGAACCTCTTGTCCTTTGATTTTCCTCGAGACTTCCCATGACCTCTAGAACTTTTTCCTCTCTCCTTTGATCTACCCCTACTTTCTGCATTCAAAACACTACCTGATGTAGACCCTCCTGAGTTTTTCTATCACATTTCCTCGCTAAGGATAACACCAACAACATCATCAAATTTCAAAGTATTTGAACCAGAGATAGAGTTACTTACAGCCATTACCAAGCTATTCCAGCTTTCTGGCAAAGAACATAAAACCAAGAGAGCCCTCACCTCTTCATCAGATTTCACTTTTACAAAAGTTAACTGATTGGTAATCATATTAAACTTATTTAAATGATCTGTCACAGATCCACCTTCAATCATTTTTAGATTAAACAAATGCTTCATTAGAAATACCTTATTTGAGGCTGAAGGTTTTTTCATACAATTTAGCCAAAGCTTTCATCAGTTCATTTTTTGTCTTCACTTTTGTTGTATTGAATGCCACAGATGGTGCCAGACACAACCAAATGGTTCCTAGTGCCTTCCAGTCTAGAAGTTCCCAATCCTCATCAGTCATTGCTACTAGTTTCTTGGCTATTCCTTCCAACGGCCTCCATAAATCCTTCTGATAGAGATAATCCTCCATTTGCGTCTTCCATAACTGATAGTTCTACTAATTGAATTTATCTACCTTCAATTTACCCTCATCCTCCATTGCTCCCACTTAATCGTGAGACTCCCACTCAACCGTGAGACCTTCCTGCAGACGATAATCGAACACAACCCGCTCTGATACCACTTGTTAGGAATTGCATTCAGAAGATATCAATTAAATGCAAATAAAGATTAAACAGAGGAATGAAAAATACACAGAAATAATAACAACGAGAGACAATTTTTAATGTGGTTCACCCAAACTCGGGCTACATCCACCAATAGAGAGTCCAATATTATTATCCAGCAAATCAAAATGATTACAACCAACAATCCTTGCAACTCAATACCGCTGCAAATGCTACAATACAATAGCAATGGAAACCCTAATCCTTAGCCATTTTTATCATGACTTATGTTGGTTACAAAATAGGATTTTTTATGCCGACCAATAGAAAAATAACTCCCGACGCCTTTATATATGTTGCCCCTGGACCCCGCAAGAGGCGCTGCCCCTTGACCCCATCTTGAGGGCGCTGCCCCCAAACCCCCATTAAATAATTTGGGGGGAAACTGAGCGATAAAAGTGGGGAAAATTTAACCTTCGAGTCTGATTAGGCTCCATATAACAACAAGAAGGAATGCACTGCTATCTTACTTGAAGGCATGGTAAGACTCTAGATGGATTTGACCCACTTAGGGTCAATCTTGGTGCCTTCCTTAGACACAATATGTCCAAGAAGCTTACCTTCTATAACCCCAAAAATGTATTTCTTGGGATTGAGTGATATACCATGCTGGTGACACCTTTCAAGAACTTGCCACAAATCATGACAATGATCCTGATGATTCTTGGAAAAGATAGTCAAATCATCCATGTAAACTACAATGAACTTACCCATCTCATCATGAAAAGCCAAGTCCATTGCCCTTTCAAAAGTGGCACCAGCATTGATCAATCCAAAAGGCATTCTGTGATATGCAAAAGTGCCCCATGAAGTAGTGAAGGTGGTCTTATGTTGATCTTCTTCACTTCCACTTGATTGTATCCCGAGAAGCCATCTAACATGGATAACATTTTTGAACCTGTCATTGTTTGTAGAACTTGATCCATTACCAACAAAGGGTAATTATCTTTTAGTGATGACTAATTTAGATTATGAAAATCCACACAAATACGGATATCCCCATTCTTCTTTCTTACTGGAACAATATTAGCTATCCATGTGGAATGATGGATAGGAAAAATAGTTCTAGCATTCAACATTTTTTGAATCTCAGCAAGAATCATACCTAATATTTTTGGGTTGTACTGCCTTTGTTTCTACTTGTGAGGTAGAGAACTTGACTTGAGAGGAATCTCATGTTGAACTTCTTTTGGACAGAAAGACTTCAAGTCATCATAAGAATAATCCAGTACATCAATGTACTACTGTAAAAGTGTCACAAACTCTTTCCTTTCCTCCAGCATGCAACATTTCCCAATATTCACCATTTTGGGATCACCTTCTATACCCAGATTAATTTGTTCAACCTCTATTAATGAATTTGATCCAGACTATTGTTGTCATTTGATATAGCGATCATGCTTATCAAAAAGTTTTTTTTTAGAGAGACCAATCCTTTGGGAATCTTATTCCCTTTCATCTGTAATACTTCTTCACCAGTTTCCTGATTCACTTTAGAGATGGATTCCTGAGGAGGAGAATCACTCCCTTCAAAGTACAACTCATTGAAATTTTCTTCCTTCTCCAAAAATGTGATAATTTGGTTATCATCATTGAAGATTTGCCAATGGTTGGAATTGTCAGGAACACTAGGCCAAAAAACCAACTCAATGGTATACTTACTCTCCTTGATATCCTTATGCAGAACCATGAGAGTAGCTGATACAACCAAAGAGTCTGTCTTGTCATTGTATTCCTTTGGGACTACATATATGTTAAAGGCATCAAAATCTTCTATGCAATCCTAGACATGATTGCGGTAATGCTTGAATCTTTCATTCTTTGTCTGGTAGAGATTTCTTACCTGACAAACAATCAGTTCAGCATCACCTTTTCGCATGAAGATTCTTTATTCCTTTCTTGTGTGCAACATCCATTCCTAACAACAAAGCTTCATACTCAGCGGTGTTGTTAGTGTTGTCAAACTACAACTTGAAAGAAAAGGGGAAGATATTTCCTTTTGGGGATATGAGAACTACCCCCACTCAAGATCCGGTGGAAGAACAACTACCATCAAACTCCAAAGTCCAAACACCACTTGAACTTCCTACCTTGGCAGTTTCAAAATTTGGAACCTCTTCACTTGAAGAGGATGAATCTTTGATTACCTGACTTTATTTGAATCATCATCCAATGACTCTGAAACCTCATTAGTTGTCAAGAAATAAGTACCCATACCAGAAGGCTAAAAAAAAATCTAAGCTTTTGGATCCTCAGATTTTGTCATGGTGTATTTGGCCTCCCTTTCAGGATGAAGTTTCTACATGACACCCTTGACAATTATTTTGGCCTCTGACCAATCCATGTTGATCTCACCACCAACATCCTTGCCAAAATTCCACCCCAATAATATACCATATGAAGCTGGGACATCTGCTATAAGAACTGTCATTTTGATCCTCTTGTTAAGAAAAGTAGCAAATACAAATTGAGCATCTTTTATTTTCCCTATGAGGGGCACTTGCTTGGTTTCCATAGAGAAATAATGACTAGAAGTCTTTGTCAAAGTTAATCCCAAAGAATTAGCTACTTTGACAGGTATCACATTATCGGAAGCACTCGAATCAATGACACAATTACTCAGTTTATGACCATTGACAAGTAAGGAAATATAGAAAGGCTCTATTTTATGAGGGGCAGATGAAGGAGTTGCAACAAGGTTGCTTTGTGCAGGCCTTGGTTTAGGAGTAACATTTACATTTTTGGAAGGGTCTTGACTAGGTTGAGCTCCTTTGCTTTTGACAAACTTGGCCAATGTCTCGAATTATTCGGGGTTAGCTTGGAGATACTCAACTTCTGACATTTGGATTTTAGTCTTCTTAGCATGGTCTATAATATCAAAAGCTTGGTATGGATTTGCTAAATAAGACGGGGGATTTTCAAATTGGGGTTTTGGATTTGGTGCATTGGTCTAGATACAGAAGGAGAAGAAGGAGAATTTGGTGTACTTACTTGTTTGCTCCCCACTATGTCCTTTGGTTGAACTGGTAAAGGAGTTCCCCTTTTGGCAATTGTGATCACCGGACCTGGGTCATCCTTTGACTTATCTCTATCCACTTCTCGCTGATGATTCAGATGATTTTTTGAGCAGGTGAAAACATCATAAGACTCACCATATGCATTTTCTTCTTGTTCAGTCTCTTCTTCATAATTTAGAAACCTAATGTTAGAGTCACTAGCTATCTCTTCTTCCTCCTCCGTGAAGAGATTAGCATCATCTTCCTGAGTGTATTATGATTGTGGAAGATCATCTTGTTTAGTTTCATAAAAACCCATTACTACATTTGCAGGTGGCATCTCCAACGCAAGCCTTCCTTGTGGTGGGGGAAGTCTATTCTAGTTTTGATTTCTTGTAGAATTATTTGGATAGTTAGAAGCATTTGGGTAGGTCCTCCTCAGAATGTCCTTGTAGGAAGGAATAGACAAAATTTGAGACATCTACTTCTTGAGGGCCAACAACTCATTGGCTAGCTTTTGTACCATGGGATCCATGGTGCTAAAATAAGGTGACGTTGAAGAGGGCTGTCCTATAGACCTATTTGAATCTTTCCTCAATTTTCTAGTGAGGATTAAATCATCCTCTATCTTAGTAGCTAGACTTTGAGTAGCTGCAAGATCAGCTGGGGCTACCCTTCGTAGAAGAAAACTCATGTATGGCAATTGAGTGTTGATAAAGAAACACTTCAATTTTTCAGCTATGGGATCAACAATAGTTGGAATTCTATTTTTTAGCTTATTAAACTTTGCCAGGAACTCATGTATGGGCTCATGTGGTTCCTTTTTCATTTGAGTAAGCTGAGACAACAAAGCATGAGAATCCTCTACTAGTTTGAACCTCTCTTTGAATTTGTCTCAAAGTGTAGCCCAACTAGTGATACTTCCTGTTCAAAGGTGATAAAACCAATCAGCAGCCACTCCTTGGAGCGTTTCTACAAACAACCTCATAGACACATCTTCATGTTCAACTCCAAGAACACTGCATGCAATGTAAAATATGGCAATGTGCTCTTGTGGATGTTGTTTCCCATCACCATAGAACTTGGGAAAGTTCTTTCTTGACCCCTAAGGTAGACCATGCATTGGAGGTGCCAAATTCAATGGCTCAGAAGTATTTCCCCATGGACTTTGAGCATGGCTTCTGTCAGGGTTGAATGGTCGAATAACAAACCTTTGCAGTGGTGTGATAGGTAGGACTCTACGAGCACTGGAAGCCTTGTTTGGTATAGGAGACCTTGCATTGGTAGGAGGAAAACTCCTTGTATGTTGAAGAGGTGTCCTTGTACATGCAAACAAAAGGTCAAAGTTATGCTTTTGTAACAATTCAAATATAGGATCTATGAGTCCTTGAGCTCTTCTTCCATGTGTATAACTTTGTTCTACTAGATTGTAAACTTGACAAAAAGATAGATCAACAACAAAAACAAATAATTATAGACAATGAGGTACTGATGTACTTCAACCAAATGTGTGAGGCTCTTGGTTGCGTGTTTAGTAGTCCCCAGTTGTCATGCCCACTTTTTACATGCGGTTGTAACACACATTACACACGTGTCATGTCCACATGCATCATGTGGTCATGATACGAACTATCAAAATTTTTCCCTTACTACTCTGAAAACCCCCTTGCACGCATAAGCGTGCTCGACAGTGCACGCTTAAGGCGAAAGCAATACAGTTGACGGCGGTGTACCAAATACATGTGCGAACACCCTAGACAAGGAAACGCGTGGTTCCCTGACTTAGGTTAATCTCATGAATTATATTTGAACAAAGTTGTTTTAGGTGATAGATCATTTTTCAACAAAGCACGATCATCTGTTCATTTGCCCTCTCTTCCTTTTCTTGGAATTTAATTTTGATTGTATTTCTATCTCATTCTCCTTCCCGTTGTGCAAGATCTTATGTTATCCTATTTTTTTAATTTTTTCTTTACGTTCTTTATCAAACAGTAATAACACTACATCCTTTACATTATTCCTAATTTCTTGGTAAACTAGATCACTTACACAAGGTTGGTTAACTTCACTCGACTTAGTCCCCCTAGGGTTCTGCTCTAGGTTTTAGTTCAATGTTTGAATTAATTTTAATAATCAACCTATTCCTAAATAGGATTAACAGTAGGTTAACTTAGTTCTCTTAGCCCTGTTCGGAAATGCCACGCATTTTCTCCTCTTTGTTTTCCAAGGTTAGCTGTTCTTTCTCTTTATCTCTTTTCTGTTTTAATTGTACGTTTATTCTCTAAATCTACAGTTGAGTTTAAAATGGCCACTCATGAAATGCCTATGATGGCTTGTTTGCGTTTATTTTCAGTGTCCTTTGTAAATGAAGGGATCATACTTTCCTCTTCATTTTCCTGTCATTTAATTTGGAATAATTGTCAAAACTTCCAAAAAACTCTTCCTTAAAATTAAAATATATTTACCTATGCTCTTTTTAAATTGTAATTGTATAAACAATGTATTTCTGAATTGCAACTCTGAGTTTAAGCATCTATTCAATTTGTATTATACATTATGCATACATAAATCCCACTTTCCTTGATTTAAGATTTCTATTTCAAATCAAATGTTTTAAACTACATATAGTTTGCCTTCAAATGAATAGTGAAAAGTGAATAATAAAAGTAAATAGTGAATAGTACAAGTGAATAGTGAAAAGTGAATAGTAAATAGTGAAAGTGAATAGTGACAGTGATTAGTGAATAGTGAATACTAAAAGTGCATAGTAAAAGTGAAAAGGTCCCCATCCTAGGATGAGACCCTCAAGGTGGCAGTAATTTCAAAAGCAATACTGCAACCCAAATTTCATTTATTTCATGGTGGGGATATTTTTTAATACTTTTACAAACTTAATTAAAACATCAACTAACTCACAACGTAGCAAGTAGAAGAAGAAGGAACTAGATAATTATAATATCCTTTTAAAAACAAATTTTCTTTTCCTTTTCTTATTTCTAAATAGTAAAACTTAATGAACAAGAAAATTACAACTATCAGCCCAAGAACAGAGAGGATTTCCTCACAACTCCAAAAATAACAATTTATACAACAATAGGGAGATAATTTTCTCCTTTTGAAAAATTGACAAGGAAGGAGCTATTAAAAGATCAGGCTCTCCTTAAAACTTAAGGAAAATAAAATATTTTCTAAGATCCAATAATCTTCTCCAAGCTTCACAATAAGCTCCAAGAATACCTGCATAACACACAAGGAAAGAAACACCACACAAGCTGCTCTCCTTCCTACCATAGACTCGCAAGAGGGTCACCCCTGAGCTAGGGAGACCATCCACATACCTAGGGTAGAATAGACTTAAACACATCACAACATTGAACAACAACAAATCAAATAATACACACACCCTCAAGGTTTGACTCACAATACAAAGATTCAGCTTAGGTGAGTTCAGGGAAGGTAGGGAAGTAGACATCTCTACCTCTAGGTGTCATCCTTTACACATTTTATCACATTTTATCAAAAGGCCTCAAGCCAACAATTTATCTTTCCACAAGGCTTCAAACCTTCCAATTAATCAAATTACCCAGGATTTCCCAATAGGCTCTCAAAGCCATAAGCTCTCTAGGCTAAAAAAAATACCAACATGCCTTCAAGGCATTTCTTACAACAAGAACCAAGATGACACCTGAGGAGGGTCACACCTTCCCTTCCCTATACAAGATGAGCATTGCCTTTCAATTGGAAGGAGCTCTTTCTACACCCAACACACAAAACCCCAAAACAATAACGGAATACTCATAGAAGACATTTGTAAACTCATTCAACAAGCAAGAAACAAACATACATATAAAAAAATAGATACACAAGAGAGTAGACTTGATTCACCAACCTTCCAAAGCCCAATTATGGAATGAAAGTTGATGAAGAGCTCCACTCTAGCCTCCTTCTCCAAAATTCTCCTTTCCTCAATAATCCAACCCCAAAAATAATCTCTCTATGATCACAAGCAAGGGATAATGAATGAAGGATATAGGATGGCTAGAATAATTTCGGCATTATGAGGCTATGAAGAGAAGAATAGAGAAAGAATTAGGCATTATGAGGATATGAAGAGAAGAATAAAGAAAGAATTGGGCATTATGAGGATGCCAGAAGAAGATTTCCTAGAGGAATTTAGGTGTGATAAGAATGCAAGAATGAAGTCCCCCTGCAAGAATGAAGTCCCCTCCTGCAAGAATGAAGTTCCCCTGCACAAAAAAATGAAGTTCCTCTGCAAAATCCTGTCTCCCAATTGCTTAGAGAAGGGTCTCATTTATAGATTTTTTGAGAAGTGAATGAAAGGTGAGGATCAAGAGTTGAGATCAAGGGCTCACATTATCAGTGAATTTTAAATTCATAGTGGATGAATTAAAAATTCATTGTTTTAAGATTGTAATATTTAAATAACCCCACTATCCCAAGTGGAATTAATAAAATAAACCCACTCATTATCCATTATCCCTAATGGACTTAAAACAATTAACCCCACTCAAGAGGTCCCCCATTATAGCCCACATGCAGAAATAAAATACAATAAGTAAACTAAAATAAGAGAGAGTGGGTGACACGCCACCCTCATTAAGGGGAACCCCACCAAAAGAGAGGCACAAGGAGACAAGCACTCCATTATTAGGGGATCATGGAGTTGCTCCATGACTTGGAAGTGGGCCTGAGTGTGGATTCCACTCATCCCATTGTCCCCATGCTTCCAAATTCGTCACTTAACTTCACCCTGAAGTTAAAGTGACCATATGGAGGTTATCCCAAGGTTATCCTAGTCAAAAAGGTCCCTAGACCCATAGGGTATAACCTAGGGTTGATTTAAAACTAGTTAGGACTCCCAGAGTCAAGTAAAAACATAAGAAGAGGGTCAAAAAGAAATAAAGTTTAAACAAGATTTAAAACAACATTTCTTACAACACTTATCATAATAAAAGTAAATCAGAAGATAGCCCTTATTCCCTTGACCTCATGCAACATTAACACATTACAACATTACAACATTTTTCCAAAACATGAGGTTGATCTTAGTTCCTCATGGAACTAGATCGGCTCACAAGGGATACAACATAGGTATGGGATGATCTCCTATATATGTGGTTTCGTTTGCAATACCTGCACACTCAAACTTGAAGTCAATAACACATAGAGATATCATAGCCAAAGCAATTTAAATACATGCAAACATAAACATTCTACCATATAACATCCTGGAATCACATTTAAGCTCCATTTCCAATATTAACCATTCATCATTTTCTTATCATTGCACAATTATTCCTTAAAATCAATTAGGATAAACAAACAAGATTCCAGATCAATAGTCTCTCAACATAAAAATAATAACAATAGCACTGCAAATAGTCTTATGAACAGTAGTGTAAAAAGTAGGCCTCACATCCTCTCCCCCTAAGATTGTACTTCCTCCTGGAAGTCATCAAAGAGGTGAGGGTAAAGCGTCTTCAATCTCGTAGTATCTTCCCATGTTGCAGTGACCTCATCGTACATATCCCACTGGACCCTAACCTGGTCCAGCTCTCGACCTCGAGGGCCCAGCATCTGATGAGCCAAAATGTGAATTGTTTTCAAAGCCAATTGGCCATTTTCCTCTACTTGTAGTCTCAAGGATGGGAGTCTGAAAGTTGACCTCACGGTTGTCAACCTCTACCATCATGTGGTGAGATCTACCCACATCTCCAACTGTTAGCTCGGATCCTCCGGCACGAGGCTATCCTCCTGCTACAAATCCCTGTGGACACTCCCTGGCAAAATGTCCTACCCCACCACATACATAGCACAGGCACCTAGCCTGTAACTGTACAGACTGAGTCCTGCTCGACTACTGCTGTAAGAGTGAGGCTCTTGGTTGCGTGTTTAGTAGTCCCTAGTAGAGTCACCAAAAATTGTTGGGTGAATATTTTGTTATCAACTAACTAATTACAAAATGGATATATCAACCACAGTTTGATGAGATAAATCTCTCCTCTCAAAAAGAGGAGGCTCCCTTCTTATTTCTAATTGTAATCAACTAGTATATAACTAAGCTTATTTACACTACAAACTATCCATGGGATGTTTCCATATAATCTTATTCTCTTATTTGATAATAGATGTTTGCAACTTACAACAACAATCTCGTGATGCTTACAACATGTAATGAACCACTAACTACTACTTGGAGCAATAATAACCGATATCCAATTAAGTTAAACAAAAGAGTAACTCAAATGATACCAGCAAGTGTTAACACTAGGAAACTCACAAAAGCCCAAAGTCTTTTGTTGTTTCTTACACCAATTGGAAATGAAAGAGTATGGAATATGATGCAACCCAAAGTATTCACCGTATGCCACAATAAGATCAAACAACCTTAGACAATAACTTGCAGCTCAAACTCTTCAAGCTACTTTCCAATTATGAACATAAACACAATTCCAAAGATGATATCGCAACTCAAAGACTACAAAACCAGATTTAGAGCACCTTCTAAGATATTTGATTCCATGCTACAATTCAATCACATACATAAGAGAATGCAATAGGAAAGACTTAAGAACAATCCCAATGCACTAAAAGCTTAATCCAAGACAAATATTGGATGCCAACTTGCTTTCTTTATATTGATTGAAAATGATTTACAATATGAACTCAAAGTTTCAACTTTCTCTTCAAAATGGCAACGCTTTGCTTCAATAGATAAAAGATAAATATTTACAAAAGAACCTCTCTTTATTTATAGGGAGAGGCTGTGAGCAAAAATAGGAAATTTGTAACTACTTTGACTAATTCAAAAATATAGTCTGATTTGAGTTGGGACTCTGTACTTCAACTACAAGTAATTGCATATTACAAAAATACATGTAGAATGTCATTTACAAATTACAAATAACATAATAAAATCTTGGAAAATAAACTAAGTGTCCAAAGACACAGGAGTTTCCTCTTTATCCTTCTCCAAGAAATCTTCATATATTTTAATGGCAGCCTATACTTATTGTTAGGTCCCGGTGGATGCTCAGAGATGGTGAGCACTCTAGTGATGGAGTCTGTTAGGGTGACAGGACCACTTTTGTGCTTACTCAGAATATTTTGCAGTCTAACCAAAATTACCTGAAACTCCACCAACTTGTCAATAGAAGCCAATGAAAAAGCTATTAGATTTAGGACAGACAACTAAGAGGGGGGTGAATCAATTGTCCTAAACTTTCTTCCAATTAATCACTTAAAACCTTTTCTTAATTTAGCATAATAATAAATCAATCATGGAAACATAATGCGACAATTCAAGAGCAGAAACACACATAAGACACCAAGATTTTGACGTGGAAAACCCGGTTAAGGGAAAAACCACGGGGTGACTAACCCAAGATTGTATTCTCTGTTAGAAGAATAGAAAGAACAAAATGGAACATGCCAATTAGGGCTCACTACCCGAGCACACTGCTCACAAGAGGCCCACTGCCTACAAGAGACACACTGTCTACAGAATAATAAGTATTACATACTTGAATTGAAGAATAGCATCTTTCACCATGCTTGAGTCAATTCCATTTAAGCTCAAAACTTCTATTCTGCCTTTTCGCTCTGCTCCTCTCTACCACACTCTTATCTCTATTTACACCTTTGAAATGACTTTACAACTCCTTATTTATACAAGACATCGACTTAGGGATAATCATCCAAGTCGACAAACATTACAGAGCAAATACATAAATACAATATAACTAATTACAAAAAGACTACACGCAGATCAACACACTGTCGGCCACACAGATCTGAATCTTCAATCTTTCTTTAGGAACACGCCATTCTTCACAGAACATCTTCAAGATCATCCGCAGGATGTGTAACTCATCCGGTCATCGAGACTTAGGAAGAACACCATCATCTGGAAGTAATTCTTCAATTATGAGCTCAATCTTCAATGCGGACCACCACACAAACTAGACATAATCTAAAGACCTCCACAAGCTTGCCTAAATCACCAAGAACATCCACACTACTTCTGTTCACTGAAATCATTCTCTCCTTCAATCGAAACCTCAAGAACACAGTCTGTCATCACTGTCATATTTGGAATAGATGCTTGTGGACCTCCAAACCACGGACCAATTGAGTTTTCAATTCACATTGACTTCCTAAACACTCCACAAAATCCACAGAACAATATATTGCACTTCCAGATCTTATCGGACCTATCTGTGTCACTCTGTCACCTCTGAACATCTGCCATAGCCAGTTTTACTTAAGTGGCCATAACTTCTTTAGATCTTCATGCGGACCTCTAAAATCTTTATTGGATCATCTTAAGACACATATCTTCAAACCCTTTGAAGCACATCCTTTGATCTTTATCTTAGCTTGGATCTTTACCTCACTGTCTCCACTATTCCTCTCTGTTCCTGATTAGGACTAATTTTCTCAATATCCTCAGCACATAAATCATCCAATCCATATCATCTATGCAACAATAGTATGTTGACATCAATGACAACACTGGTTAGTCCCAGACTTGCAACAAAAGGTTTTGTCCCTACCTCTGTAAGTATCAGTGTGGTGAATTCTTGGATGAATGTATCAACATGGAGCGTTTACTAGTCATCATCTAACATATGACAAGGAAGTTCAACAAGGTCATCTAAACTATCAAGACCTTTGTTCATGCCCTTCTTCAAATCATCCTCTAAATATTTGATCAGGTTCTTAATGACATCCTTCTTGTTTATGATTGCTTACCTATATTGAACATATCTTTTCCTGTTGGGGATCACCCCATGTTTGACCAACACTTCCATCTTGAAATCTCATAGCTTGTTCCATGCTTCAAGATCTTGTTCTATCATCTATAGATTGTTGTAAAGTTCAATTAAAGACTTTATCAATTGAGTGCCTTGGACCAATATTCTTTCAATCTAGGTACTGACTACCTGACCTTGAGCCCCAATCTTTTCATCCTTCTGAATGGCTTCATCACTAACACTCACCTCAATAGGTTCTACCTGCTTTGATGATTGGGCTATCTTGAGTAGCACAAATGTTAGCTTCTCTACCTATGCCTAGAGTTTATATTTTATCACCTTGTCTCTGTCATACCTCTCGAGCAACGCACCAATTTTGCTAGCAAATCTTCTTTGGCACTTTCACGTGTTTGCTAGCCAAGTTCTATCCTTGAGATAGTCTATTCTAAAGCTTGAACTTCACTGATGTTTTTGTTTGGTGGAGGCATAGATACCTCAGCATATTTAATTCCAAATGGGTCAACAAGCACTATGGATAAGGTTTTGTCCTTCTTAGTTGCTTTGGGCTTTGTTGGGATCAATTGGCCAAGGTCAAACTCATCAGGAGATACTACTTGCTTCTTTCTTTTTCACCTTTGTGACATTAGCCAAGGGGGAAGAACAAAAGAATCACCTCCCGTCTCTATCTCTTGAGTTTGAGAGGATGGGGTAGGACCTATCATTTGAGAAACAAGTGGGATGGACGTATCTTGCACTGATGTGGACACAAGTGGAGTGAAAGTGACAATGGGTGATGTTTGAGTTTGAACAATAGTAGGATTGACATCAATTGATACTTTAGATGTGGAAGAAGACATAAACTTATCAAATTTAGACTATGTGAGTGAGTCAATCATAGATGAAGGTACATCTGATAAACTAGGAAAAGAAGAAAGAGAGCCAAATACATCTTCTATATTGCCTTGAAGGCTTCCAAACAATGGTTCATTTGTAGGTGTAGATGGGGATGAATGAATGGAAAGCACAGATATAGATGGTGTGGCAGAAACAGTGGAAACAATGAGCAAAGGTTGGGCACTTGAAGATACAAGAGGAACATGAGTTTGCACTTCATAAATTGTAGGAGGAGAAGGGGGAGTGTTACCTGTGTTAACTCCAATTGGGAAGTAACAGGAGGTTCTTGTAACTTCTCAGCAACAATTTCTTCTTGTTCAACATCTGCTTGAGTGGATGTTCCTTTTTTTTCTTTCCTCTTTCTTTTATCTCCTTTTTTTCATGAAGATATACTTTAACTTCTTAATGGTACCAAGAGTGTCTTCTTTATTCTTCATCCTCAGCTCTTCTCTCTTTCCAGAAGGTCCTTTGGTCTGTTCTTCTTCTGAACTTGTTAAATGAAGGGCTTTATCCTTATCCCTTTCTTTTGTAACCAAACATTTGTGTTTGCAAGGATAGGTTGAAACCTTTCACTGAAGTCATCTCCTTCTGTGACCACTGAATTGGTGGAAGAGGAGTGTCAGCAACCTTATTTCCTACATATGCAGCACCCACTGTCATTTTCTTCTTTCATGTCCTCTAGGATATCAGCCAACTCAAAGTTCTTGAATTGTTCCAAGGTAAGCTGACTGAAGTCTAGCTTCTTTACATCCTCATCATTTTTGCATTCTACCCATATGTCCTCAATCTTATGAACATGAGTATAATTACCTTTCAATTTGTCTTTCATGCCTTGGTAATCAAAGTCATTTCTTTTCTTGTACCTTTTCATTTTCACCCATTGCATTTTAGTCTCCATTGCTTTAGCCTTTGGAGTTATAGAAATGAAATACCTATTGATAGTAACTTGAAACTTGAAATCGGCTCTATGAGATCTTCCTTGCTTGTTATGCACAATCATGATTTGTTTGCACAACAATGATTTTTTTAGTGGCTAATATTCGCCAATTGGCTAATAGTTGAAATTGGGGATTCAAAATTTGGCTAATAGTATAAGCTATAAGGTGACATGAATTGCCACATTTTTACAAAATTTTATTTTAGTCCTAGTTATATCGCTAGAACATTTATTTTATTAAACTTTTAAAATAAAAATTTCACCACAATATTTGATAACTAATTAGATCAGATTCACCTAAATTTTATAATTTTTAGTAGAAAATAAAATTAATTAACCAATAATATTATAAAATTATTGGTTACTTTAGGGTCATATCACCAGTTTTTAATCACCATCGTTGATTTTATTTATAATCTAATAGCTACGATTGTATTCCAGGGGTTAAAATGTACTCACAAAGCTCCAATGCCCATCAAGATCTAAATTGTATTTGGGCCATTGATCTCAATTTATAATCAAACAGTTGGGGTTAAATTCCATGGGCCAAAATGCACCCATAGAGCTCCAATGCCCATGGGGCTTGAAATTGCATTTGGGCCCCATGGGCATTGGAGCTCCGTGGGTACATTTTGGTCCGTAGAATAGAACCCAAACCATTAGATTATAAATAAAAGCAATGGTGGTGAAAAAGAATTTAGGGACAATTTAAGATATTCAAAGTTTGATTTAAAATATTAAGGAATTAAGAAATTATAGACACGAGCACTATACCGTAAACTAGTCAATCATTGCCACTGATGAGTGCTAAGTTGCACCCATGAAATACATATTTTTACCTCTCTTTTTCTCCTTCCTGATTCCATCTTTCCTAATGTCTGCACCTGAATAGGCTAGCAAGATCGTTCTAGATAATGATTAATTGAGATAAATTACTTAAGATCATAATTTCTGATTGAGGGACTAATGTGCATGGAATTGATGGAAAAATGCGGAAACTTCTCTCTTTTTGAATCAACAGGTGTAGATTTTTGGAACAATAATTTTGCACATCTCCGGAGGTAGTCTTCAATGATCTTCGAAGACAATACCAGAGTACCATGGCACCAAAAATTTTGAAGTAAAGAGAAAAGCCTCTTCGGAGCTAGGTGGGAGTCTGGAGCATCTCTAGAGTTGAACAAAAAGGTCACAATGGTATCTCCAGAGCTACAAACATATCTTCGGAGCTATAGTCATATCTCTGGAGCTACAGACAGGGACAAATATCTCTAACACCTCCTGAGGGTAGGGCATATTTCCAGCATAAGCTACCGATCAGGCACTCTCAGTAGTGATCGTAATACCCCTCATTTCACTCAAATCATCACCTGAGTGGTGAAGGGTCATCTTTAGTTAACTGTTGGAGTTTTTATCTTTTTAAAGTTTTTGCATGAGTTACAGATAGAACTAATTTAATATCCATATTTTCAGAGCCTCGCTGGCCAAATATTAAGACTCAAACTTAGAATTCTGAGTGGACTTCTGTTCCACTCAGTCTACTTTTATTGCATGATTATTTTTCCATAGTTAGACAGCTAGTGTAATAAAGAGATGGATGTCATCTCATAGAAGAACTAGTAGATAAGATAAGTGATATGTCATCACTCATTTTATATAGACTGACAGAAACAACAGAAGGGATATACAATGATTGGATTATTCTAATTCTCAGTAATCTCAATTTTTCTCTGATATCAATATTTTTCATGAATGCAAAGTGAATGGAATTGGACCGGATTTAGTTGTGATCTTCTTTTGTGCTAATTACCTACTATAGCCTTCAGCCCCAAGGGTGTGGAGCAAGGGCCCACTCTCACCACCAAGGCAGAAGGCTAGTACCACTGTTTTGTTACTTCAGATTTTGCTGTGAAAAGTATTTACTGATTTTGATAGATAGATGCATGTTACTATTTTTAAGATTGCCTTAAGTAACTTCCTGTTTAATTCTATTTTCAGCATTCCTTGAATTCATTCAGTAAGTAGACAGATTAATTTCTTCAAATTGGTAGAAGTTATTAAGATTAGCTAGGAAAACTGGTAACTGTAGAATCCCTAATTGCAGACAGCCGAGGAGACAGCCCCTGGATTTTAACATCTGAAATATGATTAAATGATGAGGTACAATGACACCTTGTCATTTTTGAGAAGCAGGTTGATCAATATAGAGGCAATGGTAATACCACCCGCACAACTTGGTCTACCTATGCAAAAGATTATAGCTTGACTGACAAGCTACTTCACCAGAATAAATCCAAATTGTGAGAAGCAGGAGGACCTGCCAAATCTTAGGTATGGGGGGATGATGAGTGCCAAGTTGCACCCATGAAATACATCTTTTTACCTCTCTTTTTCTCCTTCCTGATTCCATCTTTCCTAATGTCTACACCCGAATAAGCTAGCAAGATCGTTCTAGATAATGATTAATTGAGATAAATTACTTAAGATCATAATTTCTAATTGAGGGACTAATGTGCATGTAATTGATGGAAAAATGCAAAAACTTCTCTCTTTTTGAATCAACAGGTGTAGATTTTCAGAACGATAATTTTGTGCATCTCTAGAGGTAGTCTTCAATGATCTCCGGAGACAATACCAGAGTACCATGACACCAGAAATTTTGAAGTAAAGAGAAAAGCCTCTCCGGAGCTGGGCGGGAGTCTGGAGCATCTCCGGAGTTGCAGACATGGACATATATCTCCGGCACCTCCTGAGGGTAGGGCATATTTCCAGCATAAGCTGCTGATCAGGCACTCTCAGTAGTGATCGTAATACCCCTCATTTCACTCAAATCATCACCTGAGTGGTGAAGGGTCATCTTTAGTTAACTGCTGGAGTTTTTATCTTTTTAGAGTTTTTGCATGAGTTACGGATAGAACTGATTTAATATCCATATTTTCAGGGCCTCGCTGCCCAAATGTATTAAGACTCAAACTTAGAATTCTGAGTGGACTTCTGTTCCACTCAGTCTACTTTTATTGCATGATTATTTTTCTATAGTTAGACAACTAGTGTAATAAAGAGATGGATGTCATCTCATAGAAGAACTGGTAGATAAGATAAGTGATATGTCATCACTCATTTTATATAGACTGATAGAAACAACAGAAGGGATATACAATGATTGGATTATTTTGATTCTTGGTAATCTCAGTTTTTCTCTGATATCAATATTTTTCTTGAATGCAAAGTGAATAGAATTGGACCGGATTTAGTTGTGATCTTCTTTTGTACTGATTCCCTACTGTAGCCTTTAGCCCCAAGGGTGTGGAGCAAGGGCCCACTCTCACCACCAAGGCAGAAGGCTAGTACCACTGTTTTGTTACTTTAGATTTTGCTGTGAAAAGTATTTACTGATTTTGATAGATAGATGCATGTTACTGTTTTTAAGATTGCTTTAAGTAACTTCCTGTTTAATTCTGTTTTCAACATTCCTTGAATTCATTCAGTAAGTAGACAGATTAATTTCTTCAAATTGGTAGAAGTTATTAAGATTAACTAGGAAAACTGGTAACTGTAGAATCCCTAATTGCAGATAGCCGAGGACACAGCCCTTGGATTTTGACATTTGAAATATGATTAAATGATGAGGTACAACGATACCTTGTCATTTTTGGTGCTGTTGCCAGGGATGTATTGTGTTAATTAAGGAAACTTAGCTAAAATAGTTTTTAGGATAGATCTATATGGTCAGAGGTAGAGATCCAAAAGGAAGATATATAAAATAGACACCCCATCAACAAGCCATAGGGGAAAGCAGTGGGGTGGCACAAGATCTTGTTGAAGAGAGAAACCTAGAACCTACTTTGGAAGCTGCACCTCAAATCAATAATCCCTTAGATCCTCCAAATCTTCCACTTGCCAATTATATCCAGGAATTACAACAAAAGTTTCAAGCAGATCCTTTGATAGAACCTCATTTCCTAGAACCTTAGGGAGAAGAACCAGTATTAAACATGGACAATGATAATCATGAAGAAGAGGAAAATCAGGCTCCAAGAACCTTCTCATATCCTATTGTTTTGGCTACTGGGATAATGCTCCTATGAAGAATATCTCACCAGCACACTTGACAAATTTTAGAGGACTTTCTTCTGAGGATCCAGATCAGTTTTTGTTTGAATTCAAAGTAGTCTTCCAAACTTATGATTATGGATCAGATAACCAAAAACTTAAACTATTCCCTTCAACCCTGAAAGATTCTACGATGAGATGGTTTATGGTTTTACCCCAGAATTCTATCCATTCTTGGGATCATATGGAAACATAATTTTTGGGAAAATATCAAGATTACTGTAGATCTAGTAATAAAAATAAAGAATTCTTTAAAATTAGGTAGGGGGAGGAAGAGACCTTAGAGGACTATGTGGATAGGTTTAATTTTGCCTTGAGAAGGTATGGCAACCCAGTAGATCATTCCTTGGCCAGAACCCTATTTGTAAAAGGATTGGATAAAGAATCAAAATAGGCACTGGATCTAATGGGAAAAGGAAATATCAACAAAATGGATATACCTACTATAGAAGAACTCTGCAAGAACTATTCTAGAACCCAAGATGGAGTGAGGTCATCCAAAACTTTTAAAGGGAAAAATGAAATAAGACAGTTAATGGAAGAGATTACAAATCTAAAAACAGATATTCTAGTCCAATTAAATACCACATTAGATGGAATTCAAGCAAAAACCAGAACAACTGATCAAAATAGAGCAACTGAACCACTCTCCATCTATTGTCCTAGGTGTAGAAACAAACATCTATTGTGAGAATGCCCTTTGGACAAATCAGAGATTTGTCAGATCTATGATAGGGAACATCCTACCAGTCAATGTATTCAACTTCTAGCCTTGAAAAGATTAAGTAAGAAGAATGCTGTAATGGAAGAAGAATTAAACTATGTGGGACAAAAACAAGCTGGGAATTTCCCTTATAATCAGTATCCAAACCAACCTTCTTACAGGGGTCCTTCTAATTGGAGAAATAATTAGTGGAATCTAACTTGGCATGGGCCTCAAAATAATCCTCCTTGGGGACAACAGGATTGGCCAAGTCAACATTGGCAAAACCAACATTGGCAAAATCAGCCTTGGAGAAATCAACAGTGGCCACCACAATTTGGATCACAAAACATGCAACCTCAATGGGGTTCTTAATAGGGATATAATCAACAATACCAGGGACAACCTAGATGTTTCCAACCTCAACAACAAGCTTTACTAACTGGACCCTCCAACACACAAGGTCAAACACAAAATGAACCAGTTAGCCAACCACCTTTACCAGCTTAGCCTATACCAAACCCACGAAATAAACAGGGAGTAGCTGTTTACATGACAGAGCAAGAAAATATGGCTAGAATTAATGCTTTATATTCAAATAATCTCCAGATGTGTTCTGGGAAAGCATTCCCAAGACCATCTCCTCCAACTGTAGTTGAAGTAACCAATGATGAGGAACCTAAAAATTTGTCCACTCAACTCCCGGAGGAGATTACTAACGAAAAATTGCTAAAACAATCATCCTTGGACAACTCCGGAGTTGCCCCTAAAAGACTGACTCCGGAGAACATTCCTAAACACAATTCTGACAATAGCTCCAGAGATGGAAAAACTAGCACCATACCCAGAACGGCTTAAGCAGTATGTTCCCCAGAAAAAGATCTTACAAAAACAAGTCCAAACCAACCTGGAATCAGAACTTTTACAAGAAATCAAGCAACTAAACATTGAAATTCCTCTTCTCCAAGCAATTAGAGATGTACTAGAACTAAATCAGTTCATTAAACAGTATTGTATCAAAACGCAGGGTAGGAAGAAAAACTTCCCTTCCACAATACAGGTGGAAGGAAAAGTAGTAGATCTATTGATGGGAGAAATTCTCCTCCCAAAATATGGAGACCCTGGAAATCCTGTCATAACTGTTTTCGTCTCAGGGGTAGAAATTTCAAATGTTCTGGTTGATCTGGGAGCAACAATTAATGTGATGACAGTTCACACAATGGACAAATGAGCTCTATCAGGTATCCAATCTACAACTACAATTCTTCAACTTGTTGACCAATCAGTGGCTGTTCCAAAAGGAGTAATCACTGATGTACCAGTTGTGATAGATTCATGGGAATTTCCAGTGGACTTCCTGATATTAGAACCTAGAAACCAGAGAAATGCTTATCCACTGATTTTAGGAAGACCATGGCTGGCTATAGCAGCAGTATTTATTGATTGTCGAACTAGAGATATGGTCATTTCTAATGGGATAGATTTGAAGAAAATATCTTTGTATCCTCCAGCTAAACCATCAACACATTATACAGGAAGAGTATGGGTGGATTAACCAGAGAACAATGACAACAATGCCTCAGTAGCTATGGTAACCATCAAGGAACATCTGGGACAGTTAGAAGAAGAAATATACTATGATACAACAGAAGACATTACTCACATCCTAATCAATAAGGATGTGATGGAGCTCGCCCAAGATTCTAGGAGAGAACTTCTTGCTTCTTCTCATTGTACCCTCGCTAACATCATTCCTTGTGGGGAAACCTTTTACAGAGACTTAGCCACTTTCCACATGTTGCTTCCACATTCTTGTCCTCTCAATACCATGACTCCAATGTATGGATTAACTACATCTATGGATTAAATCACAAAAAAGGTCATGATTTTACCAGGGAAAACACTTAATATCAATACTCAGTTAACAACAAATTAGGAAGAAAAACTTATCCAACTTCTGATTTCCCATTCAACATCTTTTGCTTGGGAATACCAAGATATGAAAGGCATACCTTCTGAGATATGTACCCATCATATATACACTAAGGATATTAAACCTGTCAGACAACCCCAGAGAAGATTAAATCCTGCTTTAAAGGACATTGTCAAAACTGAAATAGAAAAATTACTTCAAGCAAGGTTTATATATCCAATCTCAGACAGTCAATGGGTCTCACCCCTTGTCATAGTGCCTAAAAAGAATGGGAAATGGAGGGTGTATATTGATTATAGAGATCTCAACAAGGCCACAAAAAAGGACTACTTTCCCTTACCATTCATTGACCAAGTACTGGACAACCTTGCTGGGAGAAAGTATTTTTCTTTTCTAGATGGATTCAGTGGGTATAATCAAATTCAAGTAGCACCTAAAGACCAAGACAAAACCACCTTCACATGCTCTTGGGGAACTTTTGCTTACAAAGTTCTTCCCTTTGGACTATGCAATGCCCTAGCTACATTTCAGATACTTGTTTTAGCTATCTTCGCTAAACTAGCTAATGAATGCATGGAGGTCTATATGGATGACTTTACCGTGTATGGGGATAATTTTGAAGAAGCTCTCACAAACCTTGAGAAAGTACTGAAATGCTGTGAGAAAAATCAATTATCCCTTAGCCATGAAAAGTGCTTTATGATGGTGGAGGAAGGAATTGTTTTGGGACACCACATTTCAGAAAAAGGGATCAAAGTGGATCAAAACAAGATAGAAGTGATCACACAGTTGCCTTCACCAAAATATCAGATAGATGTTAGAAGTTTTCTGGGTCATGTAGGCTACTATAGGAGATTCATAGAAAATTTTAGAAGAATAGCCGCCCCTCTATTTACCCTGCTTAACAAAGACACAGAATTTCTATGGACAGAAGAATGCCAATCAACATTTGAAACCTTGAAAGAAAGGCTTACTGTCACACCAATTTTGAAAGGACCTAGTTGGACTTTACCAGTTCACATATAGACTGATGCTTCAAATGATTCCATTGGGGCAGTTTTAGGAGAAAAGGAGGAAGGAGAAAGTATGCATGCCATTTATTACATCAGCAAAAACCTTACCTCTACAGAAAGAAATTACACCACAACTGAAAAAGAATTCTTGGCAGTCATCTATGCTATAAATAAATTCAGGCATTATATCACTGGATATAAAATATTTGTACACATTGATCATGCAGCCATCAAGTACCTAATGAACAAACCAGTAGTTGGTACAAGGATCATTAGGTGGTTATTTCTATTGCAGGAATTTGATATTACCATAGTTGATAATCTAGGTAAGTTTAATTTGGTTGCTGATTTTTTGTCAAGATTGCATACAGGAGGAGAAAACCAACTAGTGGAGGACAAGTTCCCAGATGAACATATTTTTTCTATCTCCTCTACTGTACCTTGGTTTGCTAACATAGCTAATCTTTTAGCTATAGGCTTGTATCCATCCCATTTTACCTCAAAACAAAAAAAATGTTTGGTTAAAGAAAGTTTATCTTACAAATGGTTGAATGGTTTACTATTTAAATGTGGTCCTGATTTCATTCTATGCAGGTGTTTAAAAGCTGATGAGATTTTTGATGTGTTGAGAGCATGTCATGATGAACCATCTGGTGGCCATTACTCCTTCCACTGGATAGTCCACAAGATCCTTGGAGCTAGTTACTACTGGCCCTCTCTTCATAAAGATACAAAGAAGTATGTGCAGCACTGTGACCAGTGCCAAAGGATGGGACAACCAACCTTTACCCAGGAGATGCTACTGCATCCTCAAGTCATGATGGAACCAGTTGAGCAGTGGGGTTTAGACTTTGTGGGACCAATTTCTCCACCATCATCAGACAAGGAGTACATTCTAGTATGGACAGACTATGTTACCAAATGGGCTGAGGTTCAAGCATTACAATTTGCAAGAGAAGAAAAAATTGCTGATTTCCTTTACAATAAGATTTTCTTAAGGTTTGGAGCCCCAAGATCAATAGTTTTAGATAGAGGACCTCAGTTTACTTCACAAGTATTCAAAGCATTCACAGATTTATATCAAGTCAAGCACAGAAAATCTTCACCTTACCATCCTCAAGCGAATGGGCAGGTAGAAGTCACTAATAGGGAACTTGAAAATATTCTGACAAGGACAGTAGCAATGAACAAAAAAGATTGGGCTAACAGATTACCTAAAGCAGTTTGGGCTTACAATACCACTTGGAAATCCACAACAAAGTTCTAACCATATGAATTGGTTTATGGGAAAAAGCCTATTTTGTCTATAGAATTTGAACTCTAGACACTTAAAACTGTATTGAATATTGGTCTACCATTGTCTATAACTCAACAGAATAGAATTCTTCAGCTTAATGAGTTGGATGAAATTCGAACAGAGGCCATTCAGCAAACAGACCTAGTTCAGTATCAAAGGAAGCAATGGCATGACCAACACATCAAAAGGAGGACATTTCAACATGGTGATTGAGTTCTTCTTTATGATTCTAAATTCAAAGAGTTCAAGGAGAAATTACAAACTCATTGAATGGGTCCTTATCAAATAAGGGAAGTTTTTGAAAATGGAACAGTATTATTGGAACCTATTGATGGAAGCACAAACACATTCTTAGTAAATGGTCATCGAATCAGACTCTATAAAAGACCATCTACTAAAGAGGAGTTTCTTAATGATTTGTGTTTTGGTACAGGGGATGCCTCCTCTGTCACAATGTTGGACTGAAAAAAAAAGGAAGGTTGAAAACCAGTAAATGGTGGCCTTCTGAAAAAAAAAAGAGAGAGAAAGATAGAAAACCAGTAAATGGCTGTCTTTCTCGACCAAGGGAATTGAAAACTAGCAAATGGTGTTTCCCTTCTTCAGGATAGTTGAAAACAATCAAGCTGCAGAGGTAATCAGATGTCAGAAGTTAGTCAGGAGCACCTTTGGTGCTTCCCAAATTAGGAGCACCTCTGGCGCTCCCTCAATAAAGAGTCAATTTCAATAATAGGGGAGGGGACCCACCTCTCCAGGAAATAAAGTGGACACATCACATTCTATAGACAAAATAGAATTAGCAGGGGTATTCACAAAGGCGGCATTGATGTCACCCAAGGAACGTGGATTCTTGAGCCACTCAGCGAAATGATTGCAAGTCGCGTACCAATGGAGTAGTGGGCATCATCTCAAGCCACCAAAAGCTGCTCATGTGCCATGACGCGTGTAGTCTCATAAAATGACACAACATCTCTACCATGTACATCGTTCCTCATCATTAAAAATGATCCAGGTAATTCTATCTTAAATTAAGCATTAATAGCAACTGTCTTGTCTTTCTATTTTTAGGTGCCGCCGCTATGACACGTCCCCCTGCCATAATTTTTTTTCCAAATTCACGCATGCCGCCATCTATGTTGTACTGTCACCTTGCCTCCGGAGTGTCCTATCAGTCTATTGCATTTATGATTGCCTAGGTACTCTAACTAATCTGTAAATCTTCCATGAGGCTAAGCTGAGAGACATCCTAATCCTCATTCAAACCTCTAAAATACCCTGAAGAACAGAGAAAATTGAATAGTCCTCCGGAGCCTACGGAGTTAAGAAGGGACAAACTGCAGAGAGGAGAGTGAGGAATTAAGCACAGAAGGTGGAACCAATTTAGCAATGGGGGTGAAGAAGAAGTTTGAACCAGAGAGTGTTGTGTGTCTTCTGCAAGATGAAGCAGCAGCAAACATTCTAAGAACTGTAGGATGGTTGGACTTTCTAGAAAAAATTGAAGGGTTTCAGGAAGATGTCATGGATGAATTCCTCAGAAATCTAAGGGACAATCAGACAGCTAGCAGAGGAGTCTGAATCAATCTCTCCTTAGCCACTATCAGTCACATTTCTGGACTACCTGAACAAGGTGAGAGGTTTTATTACCTGAAAACCTTATACACTGATTTAATTAAGAATTTCTTTGTTCAAGGTGAACCTACAATACAACTACATTGAAATAAAAATGAAGTAAAAGGAATTCTTAGGTCCACACTTCCAAACCCTTGGCAATCTGTTGCCACCTGGCTGATGAAATATTTTACTTGTGATGGTCAATTCTCTCTAGTTTTAGGACCAATCATGAAAATGCTAATTTTTCTAAGGCATGGGAATGGACACCCTAAATTTAGCATAAACATTCCCAATTTCCTGTATGCTGCCGTTAGGGCAACTGCAGAAAAATATCAGCAAAATAAGGGTCCCATGAAATATCACAGCCTCATTTGTCTAGTAGTTAAACACCACTTCCTATCTCAGGCCAATGGGGAAGAATTATAGCAAAACTTTCTTGAGCAGAATCCCCAGGACAGAGAACTAGAGATGGCACAGCCAGGAGGTGAGGGTTCCCCTACTCACCAAGAAGAAGAAACTGAGCCTTCAACCTCCTCCATAGCTATTCAAAGAGGAAAGAATTCCTCACAGGAGGCAACTTCATCTGTAGCCCTTATTCCTGAAAAAAGAAGAAAGGCAAAGAAATTATAGAGTCTGCTCCTAAACAAACCCCATACATGACTCGATCAGTTAGGAGAAAGATGACTCTAACTAAGGAATCTTTCCCTAAGGAATTAACAGGGGAGAGGTCAGGACAGAAAACAGAGAAAACCTAGGCTGAAGAAACATTTGATGATTCAGATGAGATCCCTCTAGTTAGGAAGAGAAAACAAAGAGAAATTTCCCCAGCACCATCTGTTCATCTGGGGTCAAGCCCAATTTTAGAACCATCATGTGCTCCGGAGATAGAACACAGACAAACTCTTACTATTTCCTCAGATTCTAAGGATGAGAGACCTGCTCTAGAGGCACCTGCTCCACCTCTACTACGTAGAAGCAAAAGGAAAAGAAAGCTCTCACAGGCTGAGAAATATATTGCTCTCCTAGGTTTTAGAACATATGAGGATAAGGCTGGGCCTTCAATGGTGCCAGCAGAAGCAGAGGAACCCCAAGAGGACCCTCAAGACAGGTAGTCTGCAGAAAAAGATGAAACAGGGCAGATGGGTACAGTTGACAGTGCAGGGCAGATGGCCATGGAAAACCCTAATGATCAACAAACAACAACAGAAGCAGAAGCAGAAATAGAAACCTTCTCTCATCCCTCTGATCAAGGGGATGTTGAAATTTTAAAAGAATAGCAAATGTTAGAAGAAATTGAAAACCTAAAGAGACTACTATGGGGGAAGAATCTGATTATTACTAACCTCAAGAAGGTTAGAATAGAGGTAGAAATGGAGCAAAAATAAGTCATTGAAAATCTACAAACAGAGCTCCAGAGCAAAGGCCAGATCATCCAAAAGAAAGAAGCAGAATTGGAGGCCCAGAAAACTGGAGCAGTCAAACTGTTAAAAGAAAAGGAGATAGAGATAGCATAGAGTGTTTCTGAGCTCACCATGGCTAGAGACAATAGCCTCACAATAATGGCAGCATTGATTGAGAAAATACATAGCCAGGATAGACAGTTAACTTGGGCCAACAATAAACTAGATGACCAGGAGGAATATATTCAAGATTTGGCTAGCCCAAGGGCAACCAATGAGTAGGAAATACAAACAGATACATATGTGGGTCCAATCCCCATTGAAATTCCTAAGGCCATGTTCCATTGGGAGAAGAAGTGTAAAGAATATGAGGCTTCCAAGCCTATGCTGCAATTACAAAGGGCAGTCACTGCCAAAACAAAAATAATAGAAACTCTGGAAGGCAGAATCATTGAAATGGCCTCCCTTTCTTCAGAAATTCTATCCTATAGGCCTCCAAGTGCCAGCTATTCTATGTTCTTACAAGAAAGAGTGTTGCAAAGGAAATTCTCTTTAGTCCTATCTGACCTGGTTGAGAATACAGAGACAGTAGAGGGATTCATGACAGCATATACAAGGAGTAATGATGAAGACAAGAATTTCCTATGTGAATTATATCTACATGGTTTTTGTGTTAATGATATAACTTTCATTCTTAATCATTTTGTGGGGGAATGCTAGCTTAAAGCATTTATGTCCCTAATGAGGAATCATCAGATCTGGAATAAACGAATGGAAGATCATCTCAAGAAAGATATGGAAATAGATCTCTTCATCAGGAAGGAATGTCCCAATCCTAATGCTTTTAAGATCCAATTCAGGTCCTATATCTATCACCCTAAGAGTCAAAACAAAATTTTGCCATTATACCTAAAATTTTTGCAAGAGTGCTCCATTGATTTTGGTCTTTTCATGAACAGTTCAGCAAATCCAGTACTTGCCATAGCAAAGAAAAGATGGAATGTTTTGACCTCAGAGCAGAAAATGAGAGAGGTGGTCACCCCTGCAAACTTAATATTATTTATGAGAAAAGCAAAGTTAATATCCAAAATGATGGATAACCATAAGCAGGATTAGATAGGTGGACGGTTCAGGCCCCCTCTCATAATTGAGCCACTTCCTGTCTGGACTGAGCAGATAGAAGATAAGAAATTGCAGGACTGGTTGAAGCAAGTTGATCAATACAGAGGCAATGGTAATACCACCCGCACAACTTGGTCTACCTATGCAAAGGATTATATCTTTACTGACAAGCTACTTCACCAGAATAAATCCAGATTGTGAGAAGCAGGAGGACCTGCCAAACCTTAGGTATGGGGGGATGATGAGTACCAAGTTGTACCCATGAAATACATCCTTTTACCTCTCTTTTTCTCCTTCCTGATTCCATCTTTCCTAATGTCTGCACTCGAATAGGCTAGCAAGATCATTCTAGATAATGATTAATTGAGATAAATTACTTAAGACCATAATTTCTGATTGAGGGACTAATGTGCATGGAATTGATGGAAAAATGCAGAAACTTCTCTCTTTTTGAATCAACAGTTGTAGATTTTCAGAACGACAATTTTGTGCATCTCCGAAGGTAGTCTTCAATGATCTCTGGAGACAATACCAGAGTACCATAACACCAAAAAATTTGAAGTAAAGAGAAAAGCCTCTCTGGAGCTGGGCGGGAGTCTGGAGCATCTCCGGAGCTAAACAAAAAGGTCACAATGGTATCTCCAGAGCTACAGACATATCTCTGGAGCTACAGTCATATCTCCAGAGCTACAGTCATATCTCTGGAGCTATAGATAGGGACAGATATCTCCGGCACCTCCTGAGGGTAGGGCATATTTCCAGCATAAGCTACCGATCAAACACTCTCAGCAGTGATCGTAATACCCCTCATTTCACTCAAATCATCACTTGAGTGGTGAAGGGTCATCTTTGGTTAACTGTTGGAGTTTTTATCTTTTTAAAGTTTTTACATGAGTTATGGATATAACTGATTTAATATCCATATTTTCAGAGCCTCGTTGCCCAAATGTATTAAGACTCAAACTTAGAATTCTGAGTGGACTTCTGTTCCACCTAGTCTACTTTTATTGCATGATTATTTTTCCATAGTTAGAGAGCTAGTGTAATAAAGAGATGGATGTCATCTCATAGAAGAATTGGTAGATAAGATAAGTGATATGTCATCACTCATTTTATATAGACTGATAGAAACAGTAGAAGGGATATACAATGATTGGATTATTTTGATTCTCGGTAATCTAAGTTTTTCTCTGATATCAATATTTTTCATGAATGCAAAGTGAATGGAATTGGACCAGATTTAGTTGTGATCTTCTTTTGTGCTGATTCCCTACTATAGCCTTCAGCCCCAAGGGTGTGGAGCAAGGGCCCACTCTCACCACCAAGGCAGAAGGCTAGTACCACTGTTTTGTTACTTCAGATTTTGCTGTGAAAAGTATTTACTGATTTTGATAGATAGATGCATGTTACTGTTTTTAAGATTGCTTTAAGTAACTTCCTGTTTAATTCTATTTTCAGCATTCCTTGAATTCATTCAGTAAGTAGACAGATTAATTTCTTCAAATTGGTAGAAGTTATTAAGATTAGCTAGGAAAACTGGTAACTGTAGAATCCCTAATTGCAGACAGCCGAGGACACAGCCCCTAGATTTTGACATCTAAAATATGATTAAATGATGAGGTACAATGACACCTTGTCAGCCACCTTTAGGCCTTTACTTTTCCATAGGAATTTAATTTATTTTTTAGGAAGAATTTGCCTTGGTAATTAATGCATTTTCCAACTTTTTTTCAAGATTCGCGGGGATTTCTACAAATTTCTAGTGATTTTAAAAAATTTGCCAACAAAATTAATAGTTTTTCAAAGAAAAGAAAAGATTCACCAATAGAAATTAATATTTTTAATGAAAAAAATTGAATATTCGCTAAGATTTTATATCTTTTTTCAGAAGGGATTTCTTAAAAATATCATTGTTGCACAACTCCATCAAAATCAACTTATCACCTAGATATCTTGGTAGAATATATGTCTACCCATCGAAACAACTAACTCTAATATAGGTGAAAGTGAGAAATTGTAGAAATATACGTCCAAAGCTATTTACTTGCCCCCAAGCCTCATCAAAGATTCTTTTCTTCTCAAGATCCTTCTCAAGCATGCAAATGTAATTGTAAAAGAAGGCATCATTTACCCTCCTGAAGTGTTTGATACTTTCTTTCAGTGTCAGTTGGGGGTAGTATTCATATATCGAAATACTTCTCCTGTCACCTTCTGAGGTTAGACTAGGAAAATGCTTCATTAAAGCAGTAGCATACACCAATATGAAGTCATATAGAACTTCAGTGATGTAGACACTCTAGAAAGTTGCTCACAAATTGAATCATTGATTTGTTTTCCCCAAAATATATTATTACCCTTCTTGTTGATACATCCATTCTTGAAAGGTATTGGATGTAGGAATCCCTTTCACTCTTCTTAAGAGTGTAATAAGATCACCTACCTCCTCAATGAACTCACTCCAATGAAAGTTCTTTGGCCATCTTGCAATTGTGGGCCTAGGAGTCTTGAGCCACCGGGTGTTGATGACTTTCCTGCATTTCTTTGAATATTTATCAAAATGATCTTGTGCTCTTTCTATGGCGAGATCTAAATAATCATTAGTGTCAGGGCACATGAAGACTTTATCAAATAATTTTGCATCAACTTGATCACTATTTTACCCTCTGCATCTGATATGCTTTTGCTTTCCTTATCATAATTTTCTGCCATTGCCAACACAAACTCTGGATTCTGAGATGATACTGGGAAGGAGGAAACCAAATGGATGTTGTTGTTGAGGATACATTGCATATGTGTAGACACATGTTGCTTATTTACTCTCTCTAGAAATTTTGACATGTCAACATGTCCAATCTCTGTATCTTTGATATCATCTATGTTAGACTCCATGGAGGTCATTGGGATGACACCTTGATACTTGTACTTCATGTTTTTCTTCTTTGGAGAAGGCTCAGACATTTGGTAGTAGACTACAAAAAATGATTTTCAGAAATCTTTCTAGAGTTAGAAAAATTTCAAATATTCAACTTCGTGCAGTTGTGGAAAAATTCTGCACTTCTACACTTTAGACAATGTTTGGTGTAAAGTGGAAATAATTCTCCACTTTTACACTTAGTTGGCCTTTTGGGTGTAGTTTAGAGAAAATTCTCTAAACTAAATTGTTTGTAGATCAAACATATTGAGGAGGTGCACTTCAGAGAAAATTCTCTGAAGTGCACTAAGCGGTAAGACAATGTAGTGCACTTTAGAGAATTTTCTTCGAAGTGCACTGGAAAAACTTAGCACTTTATACTTGCTTTTTCAGTGGGTAAAACAAAGAGTATTGTGCGAGGTTTTTTCTCTGGACAACACTTTGAAACAAAAATGTTGTGTGGAGAAAAAACTCAGCACAACACTTCGTTATACAAAGCGGTGTTGTTAAGTGGGATCGGCCAGGTGTTGTGTGGGGTTTATTTTCTGCACAACACCTTTATAACAAAGGGTGTTGTGTGGAGAATAAACTCCACACAACACCAAAGGTTGTTGGCATGAACGGTGTTGTGTAGGGTTTATTCTCCACACAACACCTAACACAGGGTGTTGTGCGGAGAAAAAAACCCCGCACAACATTGTGAACAAAGGATAGTGCATAAGAAGTGTTGTTCAGAGTTTTATCTCTGAACAACACTCGATCTCGAAAGATCATGTTGTTTGGAGATAAAAATCTCACCAACACTATGTGTATGGTAAAGTTGATGACAAGAAACACAAGTAATAAAAATTAGGGTTTACTACTTAAAAGACCATGACAATGGGAACAAAAATCAATAGTGCATAACCATGAAACAAAAAAGAAAACCAAAATAAAACCTATAAAAAGAGAATTGAAAATAGAACTATGGTTTCTTAAAACAGGAAATAACAACATTAAACTAAAGCATAGACAAACGAAAAACATAGAAAAAATAACAAATACTAAAGGCAACATACCCGTGAATGAAGTCAAAAATTGATGATGAAATCCATAGAGCAAGAGATCGATCATGCAAGGCACGGAGGAAGGTAGGGAGAACGGCAACAAGGTAAATAGGTAAGAAAATAAAAGTAAAAATAAACAAAGAAAAAGGGTAAAAAGATATATGAACCCCACCATTAATGGCCGAGCGTGTAGGATAGGGAGTGTAGTTGTGGAGAATTTCTCCGCAACTACATGACAGGTGTAGTTGCAAAGAAATTCTCCACAACTACTCTCATAAAACACCAAAAAAGCATAAGTGCAGAATTTTTGCACTTTTGCACCTTGAGGGAAAAAAGACTATCTTTAGAGAGCAAACACTTGTAAAATTTCAAAATACAAATGACGACCCAAATAAAAAAGATATCTTGTGGGATTGAATCACGCACGAGATGACTTAAATTTATCTCGATTTGCATGCTTAGAGGATGTGGGCTACGAAATGGACAAGTTTTATAAGGGTTATCCCATGAATTGAGCAAGAAAAATTCAAGGATAACACAACAAAATCTGAAACAAGATTTTGGTTACAAACCCTAGGTTTTGAATTTGACTAGGTTTTCAAAAATATAACTTTTTTGACAAAACCCTAGCAAATGAGAGTTTCAAATGCAAGATGAAACACCATGAAATGATTATCTACTTTAATATCAATAAGATTTGATGCCAACATTAGATATTTAAATCATTTTATGATGATCTACAACATATGCAGATGCACCAATATGCCTTTTTGCAAGCCTAAAATGCTTGATTTTTCACTTTTTTCAATGCAAATATGCAAAAATGTTCTAGAAAGCAAGGATGATAAGGTACAACAAATTAAATACTTTTAATCAACCCAATAGTGCAACAAGATCTGATACAACACAATAATGTACAAAACCTAGGTTTGAGATTAGCTAGATTTTCTAAAAATGCAAGGTTTTTTCAAATGCTAATAATAAAATAATGCAAAATTAAGCTATAAAACTATGCAAAATGATGAATGAATTGAATATAATCAGATCTAAGGTGGAAAATATCTCATATCTAATTCAATAAGGATGCCAAAGTGCAAGAAATGACGGGTTCACCAAAATGTTGTGTCATAAAATGTGTACACCATCATTTTACACTTAATTTAGCATCTAGGTGGACCTAAATTGTTTACACTTGTTAATTAGGACTTATTCTAACACCTTTTTGAGTATTAAATGTGTGATTCTTGATCTCGATGTACAAAACCCAAAAAAGTAGTTATAAGACATGGCTAAGTACACTTTAAGTGCATTATCCCAGGAGTTTGGGACTAAAGGACTAGGGCTTCCAAGTACCCTTGTCCCCTTTTTATCCCTGACCTAAATTGTGGCTTGTCAGCTTGGGACCTCTTAAAAGGTTCCCAATGTCGGCCTCATGTGGTTTAATTCTCTAAAAATCAACGAGAATGCATATAAAAGTAACTTATTCTATTCATTTGAACATCTCTAAGCTATCTCTAACTTCTTGAAAGATTCTTTTTCTCTCTCATGCTCTCTACTCTTCTCTCAAGCTCTCTATTGTGGATTATGGGTTGTTCAGCGCATCAACTTAGTTCATTATCTTCGACGCTCCACCTCCACGGGACTCAGGATTTGGGGGATGTGCAACCAACTGTGGTAGGCAGGCGGGAACAAAAAATGGGAACATGATCTGCTACTAAACATAACCACCCAACATATTGCAGGCCTTGTGAAGATATTTTGGGCTATGCCAACTTCTTGAATCAAGTTGTGATGCCACTTCAAGCATGCTAGGGTTTCCATGCTCATGGTGACTTCTTTCTTTCATGCTTTGTGTTAGCATTCCATTCTACTTCAAATTTGTCTTTGCCCTCCTAGGGCACGCACTCTTTATCAATCATCCTTGCTATTGTGGAGGTGGAAACACAATTCACGGGGCTTGACTACTCAAGAAATCTCCTAAATAATACCCAACCATTTTCCTTCTTGTGTGTGTGCAGGTAAGAAGAACATGTTTCGAGAGCTGATCTCTGGGAAGAAGACAAAGCATATTGGTATAGGCCTAACAAAGACTAGAGTTTCTATAAACTGTAATCTAGGACCAGGGTGCCCAAGTACCCTTGTCCTGGGTAGTTTCACCTCCTGATCTTTGTTGTCCATTTGGTTTCTAGGTTTCCACTTCTAAAAGGTTGTTTTACTCCGATCTTTGTCAACTAGGGTTTCATGTATTTACCTTAGCTTGATTTCTTGGATTTGGTTAATTCCTTCTATATATAGAAAAATGGCAAAACCCTTGTAGTTGGCTCTCCTTCTTGGGTAGAAGCCAAGCTTGGTTTTTGCCCTACTATTTTGTAGAAGAGAGTTTGACCTAGTTTGATCCATTGAGCTAGTCTCACTTTTCTACTAAACAACTCAAAATGGTCATATCATGGAAAAGAAGGCACGACATCATCACATCAATAATCACACACATTACAATCATAATTAAAAAATGACACACATAGGTTATAGCAATCAAAAAACAATAACACATAAGAGAATGACGATGACCACCAACTTCATGTAATGAGTGTGGCAATTTGACAATAATTGTGTAAAGAGAATCACATAAACATATCAAGTACCAATGACCTAATGATCAATGGGGGAAGACTACTAGATATAGGAATGTATAGAGTGGCATCTTGATGGTTTTCAAACTTACATGGATGTTGAGAAGTATGTCACCATCCCAAATGGTGCTTCTTAATGACAATCATCTAGTACCAACTAGGTTGGTATTATTGATGTGGGTTTTGACAAACCAACAAGTTGGAATGACAAAGGTTCCCCTACTTGGAAGGTGGCTAGCCTATAGAGTCTTCATTGATTACATTCATAGGTTTTACCAAAATTTCCCAGTTGGAGAGTGCTTTGGTTGGTCCATTCATGGGGCTACACAAGAATACCAAGAGTCATCCACATGAAAAAAGGTCTACTTAGTGTGATTAATCACTAATAGCTAGTGTAAACCCTCTAATTCACTTTTAAACATGTTCATGATTTTCATTTCAACCCAATAGACTTATCATAGTTGATTTTCAACATTAATTTTAAATGAAAATATTTAAATATTTAAAAAACCAATGTTTCATACAAAAATTAGAATTTATTATAATGGAATTTCAAGAGTCATTTGTGTAAATTTATTCCAATTTTAATAAGACAATTTTGAATTTTAGGACAACAATATGCATGTGAAAACATGAATTTTATTATGTGAAAGTCAAAGAGTCATTACAAATTTTCTACCTTGTATGAATAGAAATTTACCATCAAAATCCTAAAACTAACTTTAATCTAACATTGATATAAAAAAATGTAAAAAAAGGAAGCGGAGGAAGAAAAGGGTTAACAAGTTTAAATTTGTTTCTAAACCCTCCATACAACATTTTACAAATGGAAAAATTTGATGTAGAACTAATCCATGCTTGACCCATTACCCACAATCAAAATGTAAGATGATGTGATCTTCAAAGGAATAAAAGTCGTATGCATGATTAATGTTGAATTTATGCTTACACAAATGTGTTCAAGTTGATCTCCAAAACACCTCACAATTATCAAGGCATCTATGGTATGTGTTGGGATTTTTCTTACTACCCTCAGCTCTAAGAGATTACACAACACCTCAACCTGGGGATCAGGTTGATCTAGGTAAAATGACAATCCCATGACTGAACCAAGGACAAGAAAAATCCAACTAATAACATTGGACCTTGTCTTCTACTTCAAGCTCTATAGGACTCAGGAGGGTGATCCTAATGAGGGTCTTACAAAATGATAAAGATCTTTGATAGACACTACTACATAGACAAAACTAGGTCTAACTGGCATAATGCATAAGCTCAATTTACTATCACTAAGTCATATTGTGTTGGTTTCATACAAATTTGTAGCTACAAACCCTAGATATGCAGATAATTGACATATTTATAGGTGTATGAGTGAAGTATTTAATATTTAGCATGTGCAGGCATGATCCTTTATACCTTTAGAAGCATTGTGAACAAATAAATAATAAAAACAATCTTCATTCTAATCAAGCAAAGGGATGATGCATTTGCAATATTTAAGTCTATCCTTTACATCTTTTAGCTCCATAAAGACAAGTAGACTATAATAACTTACACCTTCTATAGATGTTCATCATTTGTAAGTTTGAGGTGCTAGCTCAGATGCAATCATTAGGGACCGATGCCTAATCCTGTAGGAATAGAGGTAGACCAAAACTAAAATCTACAATGGCAAAGTGTAACGTCAGAAAATGTCCCCTTGGGGGTTTTTCCCTCATAAGGTTTAGCTCCCAGGTCTGTAGTGTGCATTTAGGACATTTTACATCATAATTTGGCATCCCGATGGAATGAGCCCTAGGTAACATGACAAATGGGACCTAGGAGGACCCCTTGATCTTAACCCTGCCCAAAATAGGGGGGGGGGGCGAATTCGGCACCCGCGCCCTAGTCCTGCCCTATTTTGGGGCAGTCCCAATTTTTGGGTGTCAGCTTGTGACTATTATTTGGGTCCTATGCCGACACGGTAAGTTTGAATTACGAAAATCTTGGCGGGACTATTTGTAGTTGCATATAAAAGCATATTTAGGCATTCATTTGTAAACTAGATTTCAATTAGATGATTACTAGCAAGCTATTGTGTTCTCAAGGTGATTCAAGGCTTTCATTGTGTTACAAGAGCAGATTTGTGTGGTTTATGTGTTTGTGTTTACAGATTTGAGCATCCATTTCAACATGGAATGAAGAGCATCTTCCTCCCATGAGATCTCCAGTACAAGGTGACATTATATTGTGTTTGTGATCATTATTTCATTTGGTTTTTGCCTCTGCCTCCCTAGGAATGCACTCTCTATCTGACAAAGGTGTTCAGAGACTTAAGTGTCCTATGAGGCTTGACTGAGGCAAGCCTCTAAACATCACAACCCCCTCCCAAAGTTTCATGGTTGCAGGTTACAGGTTGAGGAGCTAGACAAAGTGAAGTTGTAGGAAGACATCTTGGAGTGTCAAAATTACCGAACAGGAAGAAAATCTACTCCCTGGACTTGGATGCCCGCTCATTAGTCCTCCAAGTTCCTGTTACAAATATGTGCCTAAGTGGTGTTGTTATTGATGTCAACATATTCTTGTTACCATTAGTGTCAACTATATCCTATGTTGCTATCTATGTAGAAGACCGGATTGTTGAGGATATTGAGAAAATTAATGACAATCAATGCATGCGGATCATGTGACTATGTAGAGGATTGTCAGAGGCTACTCTAGTCAAGATTTGAGAAGTCTGCATGAAGATTTGAAGGAGTTATGGCCATCTGAGTATAACTGGTTCCTGCAATAATCAGGAAAGACAGAGTGACAGGAAAGAGGTCCAGATTGATCCGGTAATATAAGATTATGATCTGCGGATCTGAAGGCATGCTTCGGAAGTCAGTGTGTATCATCAATTCCAGTGGTTTGTGTTTTGGAGGTCCGCAAGCTATCCTTCCAGTCTGACAGTCATGGTAGAGTGTGTTCTTGAGGTTTCAAAGGAAGATTCAAATGTTTTTGATAATATGGTTTAGAGTGCATGTTATTGGTGATTCCAATGTGCTTGTGGAGGTCTTTGGATCATGTAGCTACTATGTTGGAGGTCCGCATTGAACTTTGAGCTTGTTGATTGAAAATTTCTTCTTGAGGTTAATGTTCTTCTCAGTCCTAGCCGACCGGATGTTCCTAGCCTGTTGCGGATGCCTTAAACACATTTCTATGAATCATGGAGTGGTTGTAGAAGCAGATTCAAATCTCAATTTTATTTGGCCGATAGTGTGATGATCCGTGTCAAGTTTAGCCAACCTTGTTGATCATTCCAAGGTTGATGAAGTTTATAAATACTTGTTGAAGAAGTACCAAAATTATCCTTGTGTAAAACAAAAAAAATCTGAAGGAAGGATCAGGAGTAGAACAAAGAAGGAAAGGAGGAAAAGCAGTGTAGAGTATGAAGAAGAGTTTGAGGTAAAGTGAAAGTTCTTGAGCCATCATTAAAACTAAATCAGGCATGAAATAGATGCTAATTCTAAGTTAATTCTTCCTAAATAAATTTTGTAGGCAGTGAGCCTCTCCTTTTGAGCAGTGAGCTCTAGGTAGTGCACCTGAAGGCATGTGGCTTCTATTTTTCTAAGTACTTTTAATAGGTTACACATTTTGTGGGTTAACCCCCACTGTGTTTTTTCCCTTAACTAGGTTTCCACATCAAAATCCTGGTGTTAAATGTGTTGATTATGTTTCTACTCTTATGTTATTGATTTATGTTTAAGTGCTTGCATTACTAATCTGATAGTAAGATAATAAAGAAGGTTAAAGGCAAAAAAAGTTTTTAAGGGACAACTAATTCACCCCCCCTCTCAGTTGTCTAGTTCCAACAATTGGTATTAGATCCAGATCCTCTCATAAAAGCTTAACCACTTGAGGAGATATAAGATCTCTACCTACAAGAAGGATAGTCCAAGATTTGATGGAACAAATTATTCTATTTGGAAAAATTGCATGGAGCATCATTTGCAATGCATGGGCGATGCTTTTTGGGCAATAACCAGTGTTGAGTATAAACCTCCGGAGAAAGGTCCTTCAACTCTTGATCAAAATAAAAATGCTAAAAGTAATCTTCGAGCTAAAGAAGCCTTGTTGAGTGCCTTGACTAATTCAGAGATGACAAATGTCTTTGGTTTAAAGACTGCTTATGAAATCTGGAAAAAGTTGGAGTATCTGTATGAAGGTGACAAATATGTCAAATGTGCAAAGCTGCAAAGTCTGAGAGGAAAATTTGAAACTATGAGGATGAGAGAAGATGAAAACATCACAATCTACATGTAAAAGATAAATAAACTTGTGTGTGGCATCAGGTGTGCTGGTGGAACTTTGGAAGAATCAGAAATTTTATCAAAAGTACTTAGATCTTTACCGAATTCATACAAACATAAGGTTGCAGCTATAGAAGAGATTAGGACAGTCTCCGATGTTACAAGAGATCATCTGGTTGGCAAGATTTCATCTTTCGAATTAAGTGAGTTTGGTTATTCTCTTCCCAAGTTTGAATCTGCATTTAAGACCAATGTGTATGGAAAACAAAGATATGATCCAGGTGAAAGTTCCTCTGCAAGATCAAACAGATTTATGAAGACAAGAAAATATCTTGAAGATGTTGAAATAGAAACAACAGATCTTGAAGCTCTTATTGCCAGAAGAATGCCAAGAGGATCTGGTAAGTATGAAGGAAAATTACCACTCAAATGTTTTGCTTGTAATAAGATTGGTCATTTTGCCTCAAGATGTCTGGAAAGGTTTTCAAAACCAAACCCTAACAGCTATAAAGGTCAGAAGAAATGTTACTGTGTCCAAGAAAATGGAGAAGAAGGGGTAACAGATGATGAATCTAATCATGGAGGCTATTCTGAAAATGATTGGGTGTTTATTTCTATCAAAGAAGAAGATCCAGTGTCTACTAAATCTGCTAGATATGAAAATGTGGAAAGTGCCTTGGCTGCTCAAGTTATTGAAAGGGATGAATGGGTGATTGATAGTGGATGCTCTCATCACATGACTGGTGACAAGAGTAAGTTTGTGAATTTTGAAAACTATGAAGGAGGCCTTGTAAAATTTGGAGACAACTCAGCTGGTACAATCCGTGGCAAAGAATCCATCTCTTTTGATGGCAAGAACAACACCAATGATGTTCTGTATGTGGAAGGACTGAAACATAATCTTCTCAGTCTTGGACAATTGGTTGACAAGGGTTATGATCTTCGATTCAAGGATGGAAAATGTAGAATCTTGGAAAGCTCCGAAACTGAAATTGCATTAGGTACTCAAACCAAAGGTAACATCTTTCACTTAAGTAGTTCTGGGAAAAGTTGCTTGATTTCTCAGACAGATCAAAGTTGGCTATGGCATAGGAGGATGTGTCATGTGAATTTTGACAACATTGTCAAAATAAGTTCCACTCATGCTGTAAGAGATCTTCCAAGACTTGTGAAACCTAATAGCATATGTAGAGAATGTCAATTGGGCAAGCAGAACAAAATTTCTTTTAAGAGTAAGGAACAAGGTTCAAGTGAAATATTGGAACTGGTGCATACTGATCTCTATGGTCCTGCTAGAATTAGGAGTGTGCAAGGAGACATATATTTTATGTTGTTAATTGATGATTACTCCCGGATGATGTGGGTAACTTTTCTAAAAGAAAAATCAGAAGCCCTTGACAAGTTTAAGGTGTTCAAGATGATGGTTGAAAATGAGAATGGTGAGAAATTAAAATGTCTGAGATCTAACAGAGGTGGAGAATTTACCTCCAACGAGTTTGATGCTTTTTGTGAAAAGCATGGAATAAAAGACAGTTATCTACTCTTAGGACTCCTCAGTAAAATGGAGTTGTGGAAAGAAAGAACTAGACCATTCAAGAAGCTACCAAAACCATGATGATGGAAACAAATGTTCCTCAATTTTATTGGAGAGAAGCTGTGAGTACTTCTATCTACATTCTTAATTGGGTGCATATCAAAGGAAATTCTGGTAAGACTCCTTATGAACTCTGGTTTGGTCATCCTCCTACCATGAGATACTTCAGAGTCTTTGGTAGTAAATGTTATATCAAAAGAGATGAGGATTTAGGTAAGTTTGAGGCAAGAAGTGATGAAGGAATATTTCTGGGATACACAACTCAAAGCAAGGCCTACCGGTGTTTCAATAAAAGATTGAAGAAGATTGTTGAAAGTGCGAATGTTAAAGTTGATGAAAGCAAAGAAGGACATTCCAGGTACTCCAGATATGATTCAGATGATCAAGATGAAAGTTAAAATCAAGGAAGGCAAGTTCAAGTTCAAACTCAGATTCAGGTTGAACCGGTAACTCTAGAAGTTAACACAGATGATGAGGAACAAGTTCAAGAAACATAAGCTCAAACCATCTCCAAAACTCCCAGGTATGTAAGGTTAAATCATCCTAAAGATCAGATCATAGGAGATAAGAGTAAAGGTGTTTGAACTAGGAGAAAAATGTCTGAAGATCAACAAGAGATTTGTTTGATTTCAAGGATTGAATCTAAATCAGTAAGTGAAGCTTACAATGATGAAAACTGGGTTAAAGCAATGGAAGAGGAATTGATGCAAATTGAAAAGAATCACACATGGGATCTAGTTCCTAGACCTAAGGACAAAAATGTGATTGGAACCAAATGGGTCTTCCAAAATAAACTAAATGAAGATGGTGAGGTAGTAAGGAATAAGGCAAGATTGGTATGTAAAGGCTACTCTCAAGTGGAAGGAATTGATTTTGAAGAAACTTTTGCTCTGGTGGAAAGGATAGAGGTAGTTAGATTATTTCTTGCATTTGCTGCCTTCAAAGATTTTAAAGTATATCAAATGGATGTGAAATCAACATTTCTGAATGGAGATTTGGAGGAAGAAGTCTACATTGAGCAACCAGAAGGATTTCATTTGTCTGATCAGGGAGATATGGTTTGTAGATTGAGAAAAGCCTTGTATGGACTCAAGCAAGCTCCAAGAGCTTGGTATGCTAGATTGGATAAGCATTTGCTAAAGCTAGGATTTAGAAAAGGTACCGCTGATAGTAATCTCTACTTCAAAATTGATCATGAGAACATTCTAATTGTTGAAGTTTTTGTTGATGAAATCATTTTTGGTGGAAATGAGTGCATGTGTAAAGCATTTGCTGATTAGATGGAAAGTGAGTTTGAGATGTCAATGTTTGGTGAGATGAATTTCTTCCTAGGTCTACAAATTGTTTAATCGGATAAAGGTATCTTCATATCTTAGTCCGAGTATGTAAAAGAATTGCTAAAGAAATTTGGAATGGAAGACTCAAAGACAGTAGGTACACCTATGGTAACCGGATGCAAGCTAAGAAAAGATGATGACTCTCCCAAAGTAAATCAAAAAAGATATAGATCAATGATTGGAGGACTGCTTTATCTAACTCTGACCATACCTGATATCATGAATGCAGTTGGACTTGTTGCCAGATTTCAAGCTGATCCAAAAGAATGCCATGTTATGGCAGTTAAAAGAATCTTCAGATATCTCAAGGGGACAATTGATTATGGACTGTGGTATCCAAAGGACAATAACTTCACTCTTCATGCATATACATATGCCGATTGGGTAGGAGATGTGGATGATAGAAAAAGTACTAGTGGTGGTGCATTCTTCTTGGGGAGAAGATTAGTCTCTTGGATAAGAAAAAAGCAAGAGGTAATATCTTTGTCTACTGCAAAAGTAGAGTACATAGTAGCAGTAAATAATTGCACTCAAGTTTTGTGGATGAAGCAAATGTTGAAGGACATTAGAATTGTGTTTGAGGAGCTAGTCACAATTTTTTGTGATAATTCTAGTGCAATAAGCATCTCAAAGAATCTGGTATTGCATTCAAAGACAAAGTGTATATCTATCAAGTTTCATTTCTTGAGAGAGAAAGTAAATGAGAATGAAGTCAAGTTGGAGTTTGTGCCTTCCAAAGATCAGATTGCAGACATCTTCACCAAGCCTCTTCCCAAGGATAATTTTGAGTATCTTAGAGAGAAGTTAGGGGTTATCACCCCTCCTGAGCAAAACTAAGATGCATTAAGGTGCATCAGTCCGGTGGGATTCACATCCATATCTTGTGATCCGGATTGATGTTAAAAAGGTACTACTCAAAGGGGGAGTAGTCAATATGCAAATTTTGGGAATTAGTCTGAAGCAAAAAGGGAGAAAAGATAGAAAATATGTGCCCTTTGCCATTGGTGTCAAAGGGGGAGAGAAGTCATGTGAAAAACTTGTTGCTGATGTGAGCGGGAGCAATAAAGAAAGTAGTTGCAGAAGTGAGAAGAGAAAGGGGGAGAAGTTTTTGTCTTGATGGTTAGATTCAGTTTTTCACATCACATGTTGCCATCAATGACAAAGGGGGAGATTGTTACAAATATGTTCCTACGTGGTGTTGTCATTGATGTCAACATATTCTTGTTGCCATTAGTGTCAACTGTATCCTATTTTGTTGTCTATGTAGAAGACCAGTTTGTTGAGGATATTGAGAAAATTAATGACAATCAATGCATGCGGATCATGTGACTATGTAGAGGATTGTCTGAGGCTACTCCAGTCAAGATTTGAGAAGTCTGCAAGAAGATTTGAAGGAGTTATGGCCATCTGAGTAGAACCAGTTCCTGCAATAATCAAGAAAGATAGAGTGACAGGAAAGAGGTCTGGATTGATCTAGTAATATAAGATTATGATCTGCGGATCTGAAGGCATGTTTGGGAAGTCAGTGTGTATCATCAATTCCAGTGGTTTGTGGTTTGGAGGTCCGCAAGCTATCCTTTCAGTCATGGTAGAGTATGTTCTTGAGGTTCCGAAGGAAGATTCAAATGTTTCTGATAATATGGTTTAGAGTGAATGTTATTGGTGATTCCAATGTGCTTGTGGAGGTCTCTGGATCATGTAGCTACTATGTTGGAGGTCCCCATTAAAGTTCGAGCTTGTTGATTGAAAATTTCTTCTTGAGGTTAATGTTCTTCTCAGTTCTGGTTGACCAGATGTTCCTAGCCTGTTGCGGATGCCTTAAACACATTTCTATGAAGCGTAGAGTGGTTGTAGAAGCAGATTCAAATCTTAGTTGTATTTGGCCAACAGTGTGATGATCTGCATCAAGTTTAGCCAACCTTGTTGATCATTCCAAGGTTGATGAAGTATATAAATACTTGTTGAAGAACTACCGAAATTATCCTTGTGTAAAATAGAAAAATTCTGAAGGAAGGATTAGGAACAGACAAAGAAGGAAAGGAGCAAAAGCAATGTAGAGTATGAAGAAGAGTTTGAGGCAGCAAAAGTTCTTGAACAATCATTGAAACTGAATCAGGAATGAAATAGATGCTAATTCTCAATTAATTATTCCTAAATAAATTCTATAGGCAGTGAGCCTCTCCTTTTGAGCAGTGAGCTCTGGACAGTGTGCCTGAAGGCATGTGCTTTCTATTTTTCTAAGTACTTTTAACAGGGTACACATTTTGTGGGTTAACCCCCACCATGGTTTTTCCCTTAACTGGGTTTCCATGTCAAAATCTTGGTGTCAAATGTGTTGATTATGTTTCTGCTCTTATGTTATTGATTTATGTTTAAGTGCTTGCATTACTAATCTGATAGTAAGATAATAAAGAAGGTTAAAGGCAATTTTTTTTTAAGGGACAACTGATTCACCCCCCTCTCAGTTGTCTAGTTCCAACAGTTCCGTGACGGGAAAATCTCTAGAACAACAAGAAAGAGTTGCAGACTGAGTTCTTAGATCCGGACAAAAATATAGGCCTTGGACTTGGGCACCCACTCCTGTGTCCTTGACTTTTCCACCTCAGAACCCCAAAAATAGGTACTCTGTGATTTGTCATTTTACTTCTCTCTGTAAGAGCTTTTTCTGTAATTCATCTGTTTACTGTCTTATTTGTAAAATTAGGGGTTTAAGGGTCAATTGAGCATAGGAGAAGGAAAATTGATAATTAAACACCCAAATCCAAGCTTCCCTACATTTGTAAGTGACCAAGGACCTATTAGTGCTCTACCACTCGATCCGAAGGTCCTTGAATGTGTTAAGTGAAAGGAGGATTTAAACACTAAACAAAACAAATCCAATTTTCCCCTAAACACAAAGTAATTCCAATTTGGATGAGTCTAATTGACTAGGCTTCTACTGTGTAGAGCTTAGATCCTCAATTTCCTTTATGTTCTTATCAATACAACCCATTCTTAGTTATCCTTTCCCAATTTAGAAACCCCACATATTAGGTTAGAAAGACTTCCTATCATAAACAACTTATAATAGAAAATTTTACTACATCCTGTGAATGCAAACTAATTAATCCATGACACAAGTGCAAAAAATGTGCACCTAGAAACTTGTGAGGTTTCGTGGAGCATACAAAAGAAATTGGAGATAGATTGTAGAGAAAAAACAAGAATGTGTCTTATATTGATTTACCAAGCAAACATCACAATTACAACTACAAAAAGATAGACTAAGAATCAAACACTATTCACATAATTTTTGTTCTCACATGGATCTTTGCATGATGAATCTTAAACTAGTTACATATAGACCTAGAATGGCCTGTAAACTTCCAGTAGAAACCTAAATCACTACCTAGAATTCCTAGACTAACTCCAACAATACTCAGAAATCAAAAATTTAAAGAGAAGAAGAAAGACTCAGATTAGACACAAGGGTGACACATGGCACAAAATGAGCCTCTGATTTGCAATTGCACATGGGTATAAAGGAATGTGCCATAGTATCTTTAAATTTCTTCTCTTATTCCCCCTTTAGTAATTGAAATTAGTTTCCCAAATTTCTAGAAGCATTCCTGCACAAATTTTTACCCCTATGGTAAAAGTGCTTTCTTAGGAAATAAACTTGTCTTTATAGCACTTCATTTTCATGCCCTTTTCATCACTTGAAAGAATTTGATGTGCTACTGTATGTTGAAACATTTAATGTAAACAAGTTGCAATCTCATTAAATATGTGTTTCCTTCATGGTGAGCACCTACCTTCATCATCCATTGTTAAATCTGTAATTGGAAACATGCCTTTGAGATGCGTGATGTTGTTTGGGTAGGAAAATTGCATTTGAGAAGTTGCAGGAGGTCAAATCTAGCATTAAATGGCATCTTGGGAACTTATCAGACCTTTTTGAAGTGTTTGGGGAGAAATGTAGAAATTTGATGCAGAATAGGATATGGGAAGTGGAGGTTGGAACTAGATATGGAAATGGGATGAAGATCTAAAATTCCATCAAGTTTTGACAAGGAAGAAATGACTGTTTTGAAGATGTATAGGGATGTAGGGTTTGAATATGGAATAGCATGATAGGATGGGATGAAGAATGAAAGCAATGATATCTTGAAGTCTATCAAGTTTCCACAAAGTGGATGAAAGGGAAAATATTAAGGTTCAGGAACTTCATGTAAAACATAAGAAAAGATGGATATGGGAAGTGGGATGAAGAAATCTAGAAGGCTAGGAACATTTTGCAAATAGAAGGAACCAAGGATGTGGAGGATGTGGGAAAAACATGCAGGATCATAGGAAGGAACTAGATTTAAACATATCTGATTCGGGAGGGAAATTCTGTAAAACAAAAGGAAGGTGAACTAAAGGAAAGTGAAAGAGGAATGAAGGTTGGAAGGTTGTAGAAAAAATTAAAAGGATGTGATATAGAATAGGAGGTGAATATATATTATTTGAAAGGGAAATTATGTATTTAGAGGAATAGGGGAAAAGCAAAGGGAACAAGGGAACAAAGGATTTACAAGAAAGGTGTAGAGCCTTTTTCTCTACATTTTTGTTTTGATTCAGAGGCACCTTGGCATTAGCTTTGAATGCATTTATAACACAGATTTTGGAATGCAATCAGGTAGCATCATTTAGAGCCTTTGTCTTATTTGGATTGGGCTATGATGAGCTATCAAATTTGAAGTAACTTCTCTCTATGTGGAGGCTTCTCGTAGCCTTAAGGAGTTGCACCAAGGCACCAAGTGTCCCAAGTTACTTTGGTGGGATCGAGTCTTGAAAGGTTTCAGTGAAGGAAATGGAAGTCATAGATGCTAACACTTGGTGTTATGGTGCAATCTCGACATCTTAGTAGGCCTGACAGCCTCTTCCCATTATACTAGGGCACCAAGTGTCATTAAACCAAATTGTGGCAGGTCTTCTTACTCCTAAGCAAGTTCAAGTATCAAAGCCTCTACTATTGCCAAGTGGCAAAGCCTCACACATTTAAGCCTTAGTAGGTCTAACAACATCTTCTAGTTGCTCCGAGGAGCCAAGTGTTGTGATACAACCTATTGCAGGCCTAATTGCTTCAAAAGGAAGAGTTCATAAAGAAAGCCAAGGGAAACATAAAGAGAGCCTTTGTTGTTGCCACTTGGTGCATCCGCACTTCCCCATGATGAGAGAGTTCTGACACATTCGAAATGATGCACCAAGATGCCAAGTGGCATGATTCAACACAAGGTGGGCTAAGGATTTTCAAGAGAGAGAATAAAGCAGAGGTGAGACACTTGGCACGTTCGTGCATGGTTTCAACAAAGCAGGCCTGGCAGCATCAAGAAGGAGAGCCATTCTATCGTGTGGCAATGAAACCCACTAGATTGGCAGAGGTGGAAGAGGCTTGTGGAATCATCGATCATGGATCACGAGATCTAATGGTCTAGAATTTATGAAGAACCTTTCAAGATAGAAAGCGGGAAGTGATGCATTGGTAGCTAATGCAAATGAGTCAGCAAGCCTACAAGTCTTGCGAGGAGGATGCAAATGCACCTTGAGGCTTCCCTAGGTGGCACAATAGTATAATAAAACATCAAAGAGGTGGTTGGGCCTCCTATAGTTTCTTGGTGAGCCTTCAATACCTTGGACAAGAACCATCAAGATGAAGCGATAGTGGGGACAATAGAGTCAAGTCAATTCATTGCCATGGTTCCAGAAGTAGATGTGGTAGTTGTTTCCTTCCCGGTGCCTCATCTTAAAATATCTAGTTTACTATATATAGTATCTCAGTTGATGTAATAAGGTCTGGGGCAGTGTTTATACACTAAGCAAATTTTGGGATTTGGGGGAAGAATCAATAGGCATTCTCACCTTTGTGTATGCTCTTTAAGAAATGATTGAATGTTTTGTAACTGTGCCTTTGTGCCTTTTGTAACCCATTCTTAGTTCATCAATGAAGAAGAGTGACATCGTATGCCTATTCTATATTTATTGATTCTTCTTTCAAGTTCCATGCATTGATGTTATGCCTTTGTTTTAGTTTCAATGAGTGATATTGATAAATGGTCTGAAATCATGCCCTTTTGAGCTCTTGGTAGCCATAGATCAATATTATGAGTTAAACAGGCAAACACTGTGCCATTGTTGCATTAACTTAAGTCCTATCTTCTAGTGCATTGCCTTAGAATAGGTTTTTAATTTAGGTTTATCTCTTCTCTTTCCTTTTCCCCCACTTTTTGAAAGAATTAATGACAATCTTAAGAAGAGCCAACTTCTAAAGTCTCAGAGGTTATCTTGTGATTCACAAAAGAGTCCCATAGTCATAAGATTTACCATACTATGGTGTCTTGTTTGTATCTAGGAGAGATCCTAAGCACGAACATAAAAAACCATTAACATTTTTTTCTGGCACGCCTAGTGGGACTTGAATGCATAATTTCTTGACTATAAGTCAGAGTGTATGAGTAAAAGGCTCGTAACAAGATCCATTGCAACATCAAACCCAGGTCTTTTAGTTTCTCTATTAGTCATTGTCCCCACAATAAGAGTAGTCCACACAAATCCACCACCTATTCAAATGGTTGTACCGAGAGCTCCTAGAAATTTTGTAAATTGGAATAGTGGCAGTCCAATGATTCCACTTGTACTATCAGCTACATGGGACCCAATAATAGCTAACACACTCAAGGCTCTACCCAAATACACAGGTGAAGATTCAAAGACTCATTTAGAGCATCTTCAAGATGTAGTGGACATTTGTATAGTCCATTATGTGACAGAGCAAAATATTGCCTTAAGGTTACTTGCAACATCATTCAAAGGTAAAGCTCTTGACTGGTATAGATCTCTCTAGTTGAATTCGATAGGATTGTGGGACCAGCTAGGAGACTCACTGATGAAGGGGGGTAAGTCACAAAACACACAATAACAGATATTGAACACAACAAATAGAACTTTCTTTTATTGAACTGGGCAACTCATTACATCACAAAAGCTCAATTACAATCAGAGGATGAATCCTCTACTGGCTGCAACACATTACAGCTTTCCCAACCTCAAGACTCTAGAATCTTCAGCCTTCTGTAACCCCAAATCAGCTAGGGTTTCTGTTTTCCCACCTATTCTTGACTCTACACTGGCCCCCTTAACTCTACCACGCTCAGGGTTCCTAAAATAGTCGTAAATAGCACTTTTTGGTGGCCTCCAGCTAAATTTTGAAATTTGCAACTCCCTCCAAAAGTAGGTCAACTTCCAGGAAGCATAACTTTTGATCCGGGTGTCCGATTGGCGAACCGTTTTAAGCGCCAGAAATCTCGCAATGTGAACTATCACGTTAGAAATTTGTAAATGGATTTCTATCAACTTTTTAGGATGTTATGGGAAGTTTTAGTGCCTCATATCTCGTTCCAAAAATTTTTAGGGGCTTTTCAGAAAATAAAAACTTTAATATCTTTCAGCTCACAAATGATCTTTGCCTAATTCCTTTGCCAAAGGTCTTATATTTCTGTTATGTAACTTTCTGGAAGTTTTTGCTTCATTATGTGCCCAAATGCAAACTTTCTAAAAATAGCAGGTACACTTTCCAAAATAGGCAGGTCGCTATTTTTAGCAGTTTTGGAAAAATTGAAAGTCCTATATTATTATTCTGGATATTATGGAACCAGAAACACTAATTATGGAAAGAAATGAAAACAACTACAATGATTTTGAATTAACTTCTTTTTGGGTGATGCAAGATTGCCCTAACACCACTGGATGCTCCTGCATCAGACACCTAGGGTAATTTGAGAAGTGACCCTGTCACGTCTCAGATGTTTGTGTGAGAAAAACCCAAACGGTCAACCTCTGCCTTAGACAACCAGAAAGAATCTTCAACAGGCCTTCCTTTCCATTTTACCAGATATTCTTCATATTGCTTGTTCCGAGTTCTTCTTCCCACATGGCTATCCAAGATCTTTTCTATCTCCTCCATTGAAGTAGATGCCGGAATACTCCACTGTACTTCTGTTGGTCCATCCTCTGTTCCACCTTCATGATATTCTGATAAATCAGCAATGTTGAAAATAGGAGAAATATTGATCCCACTCAGCAGCTCTACCTCATATGTATTTCCTGAATCATGCTTCTTCAGGATTCTGCATGGTCCAAATTTCTTCATTTTCAACTTATTGTATGTTCCAATTGGGAACCTTTCTTTTCTCAAGTGAACCATGACTTCATCTCCTACCTAGAATTCCTTATATCTCCTCTTCTGATCTACCTTAGCCTTGTACTGAATATTCATTTTATTAATGTGCTTTCTCACCTCTTCATGCAAATTATTTAGATGTTCTGCAAAGTCTTCAGCTTCAACACTTGTCTTTTCTCCGTTGTCCAGCTTCCTTAACTCAGAAGCATTTCTTGGGCTATTGCCATATACAATCTGGAATGGTGATTTACCAGTACTCCTATTGACAAAATTATTGTAAGCAAATTCTACCTGTGGTAAAATCAAATCCTATCCCTTGGGCTTATCTCCTACTAAGCATCGTAGCAGGTTACCCAAACTCCTATTCACCACTTCAGTTTGTTCATCAGTCTGTGGATGGTGTGCAGAACTAAACTTCAAATCTGTCTTCAACTTCTTCCACATTGTCCTCCAGAAATAACCAACAAACTTGGTATCTCGATCTAAAACTATGCTCTTTGGTAGACCATGTAGTCTCACCACTTCCCTGAAAAATAACTCTGCAATATGAACAGCATCATTAGTCTTCTTACAAGGAATAAAATGTGCCATCTTTGAGAATCTGTCCACTACCACAAAAATAGAATCATGCCCTTTTTGTGTCCTTGGTAAACCCAGAACAAAATCCATACTAATATCATCCCATGGCTTCTCTAGTACAGGTAATGGTTGATACAACCCTGTATTTTGACTTGTTCCTTTTGCCATCTGACATACTCTGCAACTCTGCACAAACTTCCTCACATCCTGCTGCAACTGTGGCCAATAATAATTTTCACCAACAATAGAAATGGTCTTATCTCGACCAAAGTGTCTAGCCAGTCCTCCACTATGCTTCTCTTTAATCAGGTTCTCTCTCATAGAACTCCTCGGAATGCACAACTGGCTTCCTCTAAACAACATGCTGTCTTGGATTATGAAATCCAACCATTTTGTCCTATCCAAAGTAACAGGCACTAGACAAGCTTTTCAAGCCTCTACAAAATCTAGATCTTCAGGGTACAAACTTTTGAGCTCATCGAACCCAACAACCTCTATCTTCATTTCTGTCAACAAATTTTGCCTTCTGCTCAAGGCATCTGCAACTCTGTTGGACTTCCCACTCATGTGCTTCAAAACAAAGGTATAACTCTGCAAAAACTTAACCCATTTTAAGTGCCTTTGGTTCAGCTTCCCTTGACTATTAATATACTGCAAAGCCTGATGATCAGTATATAAAACAAACTCTTTTGGAAACAAATAATGTCTCCATTTCTTCAAAGCCTGAACTAATGCATAAAATTCTTGATCATAAACAGAATACTTTTTCTTGGCATCATTAAGCTTCTCACTAAAATAGGCAATGGGCTTACCTTCTTGGCTCAAAATAGCTCCTATACCACTACCACTAGCATCACAATCTACCTGAAATACCTTATTAAAATCTAGAAGTGCCAAAATAGGTTGTTCTACAACTTTCTGCTTCAATGTATCAAAGCTCTTGTCTGCTCCTTTAGTCCATCTAAACTCTTTTCTATCCCCTCTCATTGTCTCAGTTAGGGGTGCACAAATGCTACTGAAATTCCTGATAAACTTTCTGTAAAAACTTGCCAAACCATGAAAAGATCTTACCTCCGTTGCACTCCTTGGCGTAGGCCACTCAATGATAGCCCTTTCTTTTTTTGGGTCCATCTTAAGACCTTCCTCTGAGACAACAAATCCCAAGTATACCAACTCCTTTGCAAAACTGCATTTCTTCAGATTAATCAGCAACTTCTCCTCCCTCAGCTTCTCTAGAACTCTTCTGATATGCATCAAATGCTCACCCCAAGTCTTACTAAAAATCAAAATATCATCCAAATAAACAATAACAAAACTTCCCAAAAATTCTTTTAGTACCTTGTTCATGAGCCGCATGAATGTGCTCGGTGCATTGGTTAGCCCAAATGGCATGACTAACCACTCATACAAACCTTCCTTTGTCTTGAAGGCTATCTTCCATTCATCCCCTTCTCTGATACAGATTTGGTGATACCCACTCTTCAGGTCAATTTTCATGAAGTACTTGGCTCCACTCAAACAATCCATGATGTCATCCATTCTTGGCAATGGAAATCTATACTTGATCGTTATCTTATTGATGGCTCAAGAGTCTGTACACATCCTCCATTCTCCATCTTTTTTTGGTGCTAGTACTGCAGGTACCGCACATGGACTTAGGCTCTCCCTTATCAGTCCCTTCCTCAACAACTCCTGAACTTGTCTATTCAACTCTTCATTCTCTGCAGGCGTCATTTTGTGGGCTGCCTTGTTTGGCAAACTGGCTCCTGGTATCAAATCCATTTGATGACTTATCTTCCTTATTGGTGGTAAACCTTCTGGTACATTATCAGAGATAATGTCCTGGAACTCTTCCAACATATCTGAAACTTCTGCTGGTACATCTTCACATTTCTCTTGACTAATCTTAGGAATCAATGCAAAACAATGACGCTCATGCTTCATACCCTCCAAAAATTTCCTACCATCTACCAAACAAATTTTGGGAGTACTACATACCTTTTCTTCCACCTCCTTCAAGGGCTTCAACTTATGATGAACTCCATCCTTTGTTAGGGAATATGTGTTTGCACGGCCATCATGGACAGCGCTCCTATCATACTGCCATGGCCTCCCCAATAGCATATGACATGCATCCATCGGTATGATATCACACAGTACCTCATCATGGTAGTCACCAATCTTGAACTTCACTAAACATTGTTCATTGACCAAAGCTCTATGGTCCTTCTGCAACCATGCAATCCGATATGGATGCGGATGCTTTCTTCTTGTCAACTTCAACTTGTCAACCATCTCCTCTGAAACAAGATTATCAGTGCTTCCACTGTCAATAATAATATCACAACACTTACCCTCACATTTGCACCTTGTGCGGAATAAACTTTTCCTCTGATTGGGTTCTTTCTCCTCATTCAGCAAGGTTCTTCTAACAACTAGGGTTTCTCCCCTTTCAGCATCTTCAGAATGCTCAGAATGTGCATCTTCATCTACATGTGCAACTCGTGCATTACCTTCAGGTCTTCTATTTCTCCTTCCTTGATATTGTGGACACTCATATGCTCGATGCCCTTCTTCTCCACATTGGAAACAGGTTCCTCTGAAACCTCCTCTTCTAGGTCCTTGCCCAGGTCTGCCTCTTCCTCTTCCTCTTTGCTCACCATTGTTCTGGTCACGAGGGTGGTAGGTATTATCCCCTCTTTGATTTTAACTAGTGCCTACTTCTTCACTTTTCTTTTGATCTTCATTACGGCCTCCATAGGGTCTTCCACCAGTCCTTCCACCTTGACCTCTTCCCCTTTGCTTGCTATCAAATCTTTTGTTCAACTTCTCTTCCACCTTCAGGGAAAACTGGTACGCATCTTTTATGGTGGTCATTCTGACCAGGCTCAACTCCTCTTGAATACTCGGCCTCAACCCATTAATGTAACGGGCTACCTTCTCCTTGTTGGGCTCTGCATGGCCTGGCCTAATAGTAATTTTATAAAACTCTTCTATATACTCCTTAACAGACTTGTTACCTTGCTTTAGTCCTTGCAGCTTCTTCAGCAACTCCATCTCATAGTCTACAAGAATGAACTGCTTCTTCAGTTTCTCCACCATCTAATCCCATTTGGTAATCTTTGCTTTTCCTCTTCTGTTCCTCTCTAATTGGACCTCCTTCCACCAAATATTGGCATGGCCCTTCAACTTTGTCTTTGCAAACTTAACCCGATCTGGGTCCTCCACATCTTCATACTCAAGATACTCCTCCATGTCATTGATCCAATCAATAAGCTGTTCTGGATTCAAATCTCCAGAATATGTAGAAACTTCAATCCTGGGCCTCTTTCTGATCTTCGAAATGACCCTCAACAACCTTACTTCTGTAGCATCTTCGGCAGCTTCTTGTTCTTCCTCAGATAGCTCTTCTTCAACTTCATATTCACTTTCTTCTCTTGTCCTTGGCTCAAACCCTCTTCATAGCTCCTCTTGCAATGCATTGATTTGCCTTTGTAGGGCTCTAAAACCCTCTTCCGTCAAAGTATTCCTCCTAACATAATTTCTTTGTGGAGGCATCTTGGTCTCCACAGCAAACCCACAACCTCAGGTCCTGGTGCAAACTGCCTCACAGTCGGCGATCTGTCTACACACTCAGGAACCTCACTCTGATACCACTTGATGAAGGGGGTAAGTCACAAAACACACAATAACAGATATTGAACACAACAAATAGAACTTTCTTTTATTGAACTAGGCAACTCATTACATCACAAAAGCTCAATTACAATCAGAGGATGAATCCTCTACTGGCTGCAACACATTACAACTTTCCCAACCTCAAGACTCTAGAATCTTCAGCCTTCTGTAACCCCAAATCAGCTAGGGTTTCTATTTTCCCACCTATTCTTGACTCTACACTAGCCCCCTTAACTCTACCATGCTCAGGGTTCCTAAAATAGTCATAAATAGCACTTTTTGGCGGCCTCCAGCTAAATTTCGAAATTTGCAACTCCCTCCAAAAGGTCAACTTCCGGGAAGCATAACTTTTGATCCGGGTGTCCGATTGACGAACCGTTTTAAGCTCTGAAAAGATCGTGATATGAACTATCACGCCGGAAATTCATAAACAAATTTCTGTCAACTTTTTGGGATGTTATGGGAAGTTTTAGTGCCTCATATCTCGTTCTGGAAATTTTTAGGGGCTTTTTAGAAAACAAAAACTTTAATATCTTTCAGCTCACAAATGATCTCTGCCTAATTCCTTTGCCAAAAGTCTTATATTTCTGTTATGTAACTTTCTGGAAGTTTTTGCTTCATTACGTGCCCAAATGCAAACTTTCTAAAAATAGCAGGTACACTTTCCAAAATAGGCAGGTTGCTATTTTTAGCAGTTTTGGAAAAACTGAAAGTCCTACATTATTATTCTAGATATTATGGAACCAGAAACACTAATTATGGAAAGAAATGAAAACAACTACAATGATTTTGAATTAACTTCTTTTTGGGTGATGCAAGATTGTCCTTACACCACTGGATGCTCCTGCATCACTCATTCTTTGAAATATTCAACGAGAAAGGAGATAGATCCTCATTGTTATAGCAGCTGATAACCATCAAGTATGCACCACAAGAAGTAGTCACCGACTTCAATACCAGATTCCACAAGACTTGGAAAAGGATCCCAATGACAACGTGACCACCTCCAAGTATGGCTATTTTCTTCTATATCAAGGATTTCAATTTAGACATAACTGTTATGATTCAGTCCTTAGGAGGAAAAACGCTCCTAGCTCCCTCCTAGACCTCCCATGCCAATATTTCCTAAGGTATCATTGTGAGAAGAGCAACCTAAGTTTGAACCACTCACACCCAATGCAAACCAAAATTCTCCTTCTATGTATGTATACCCTTCTCCCAAAGCACTAATAGATGTTGCTTAGGCCCCCCAAGTAGCCTTAGAGATAGATGATATGAACAATATCTTGGAAAGTTTTTAAAATGCAATTATTAACCTTAAAAGGCAAAATGATTCATATCCAAAACCTCCTTACCATAACTACCAAAATCCCAAGCCTTAGTATCAGCCTAACAGAAACCAAAATTCCCAAGGGGTAGGTCCTTTGCAACAACTTGTGCTGGTGCCTACCCCATTACAACAAATCCCTCCTAATCTGGGGTGAGACTTGATCCTAAAGAAAAATAATGTTGTGGATGATTCAAACACATGGTTTTCGCTTGTAATGATAGTAATCCACCTAGATCTTGTTTGCAAGGGAACTTGTAGCAGATAGTAGTGGAACAAAGGAAACAAGGTTTCTAAGGAGAGACCCAGATTGGGCAATCTTCCTATCAATCACTAGGGATATAAAGCATCATCCTAATGGCCTAGATGCAAGGGATGTCAGTACAAAAAGAAGAAGAAATAACTCCCGAACATGCATTGTTCTCATGGATTGAAGGAAAAGAATCTATGTTCACCAATAATCCATCGACCTCCAAGGTTGCACAAGTATAGTCTGATTACTTCACCCATTCGAAGAAGCAGATGGTAGGTGATCTAGAAGAAGTTGTTTGCCCAGAGGTAGTTCCTCAAAAGGGTTTGGATTCTCTTGTTATTTATACATTTAATAAAAGGATATCAATCTAGAATCATACAACGCCTACACATAGTAATGGGATACCAAATGTCCCAGCTGAAAGACCGAGATACTTGGGATATGTTCCCAAATCACAGCTTCCTTCTACACTCAATGTGGTAGAGAAACTCAATAAGGCACCGACCAATATCTCCTTATGGGACGTATTGTCTATTCTGGAACAAAAGACATTGCTCCAAGAGGATCTCAAAAAAGAGGACCCACTATCAACAAGCCAGGCAACTACCAGTCCAAGGGAGAAGGCAACATAGCCTCAAAAGGTAACTCAAGATCCACACTCTACTATCCTCACAAATAAAAATAGAGGTGAGTAAAGTTAAGCCTACTTCCTTCTATTTAATATTGATACTAGGCAATAAATTTCTACACAATTCCATGATAGACTTCGGTGCCAGCACCATGGTGATGCCTAAAAAATAGCCGATGCTCTTCAACTGAAATATGAGCCTAAGGAGAAAGGAGTCATGAAATTGGATAGAAAGAAGGTGCATATAGTAGGGGTCATCAAAGAATTTTCTCTTACACTATATTCTTTCCCAAAGATCACAGTGTGACAAGAGGTGGTAATCATTGATATTCCACCAGTCTTTGGACTATGCCTCTTTAGGGATTTCACTACAAAATCAGAGGATATCTCTAGCTTGATTGGTCTCACCTGATCCTCAAGACCAAGTATGGATCTGAGATGAAAATATTGTCAGAGACCCTCTCGAAGGAACACATCACTCATGAAGTGATAATAAACTTTAAACCGGCTCACACCATGCTTTCAAAAGGGAAAGGTATGATGCGAAGTTCCTTGATCAAGAATTTGGAGGAAGCAATCAAACTGATGAAGAAGAGGCACTCTTGTTTGAGGCCATGTAGACTAGCCCCTATGGAAACTTTGAGTCCACATGGCTAGGAATGCATGTGATCTACAATGAGAAGCAAGTGATACCAAAATACAGAAGCATTCCTCGATAGTTAGTGCATGATTATGATGAACCAACACAGTTATGAAAGATTTTTTTCAATGGTACAAGGTGTGCAAATGGTTCTAGAGTAGGTGTGTATCTCCTCTTCCCTTGAGGAAAGAAGATCCTTAAAGCCTTCCACTTTTAGTTCAGCTGCAAAAACAATGAGGCTGAATACGAGGCACTGATACATGGTCTCCTTCTAGCAGAGAAATTGAAAACCAAATAGTTGCAAGTGTTCAGTGACTCAGAATTAGATATGAAATAGGTGAGAGGGATAGCTATGACCAAGAACACTAGAATGATGTTATACCATCATAGGTTGTAGGATCTTCTAGAGGGCTTTGAGGCACTAAACATTATGGTAATCCCAAGGATTCAAAATAAGGAGGCCAATAGGATTGCTTAGGTAGGATCCTCGTTTGATCCAATAAAATATCTTCTAGGGAATGAAGATGTGATCAAATTGGTCATCAGACCTGCAATCCTAAATAATGCAAATCACTGGGAAGTATTTGAAAGAGAAGAGAAAATCAGTTTGTTCTTACAACAGTTTGGGGAGTTTACGGATCAATTGCAATCAACGATTAAGAAAGATTATGAGGACCAGATTATGCAATTAAAGTCAAACAAGCTTCCTAAAGGCCTCATAACACTAGAGAGTCTGTTTGACTCAAATGATGTAAAAGGGGATAAAAGAAAGTTCTCCACTGACAAAGGAGACTACACTGAAATTGAAGTCAATCTCGCAAGGAAGGTGAAAGTTGGAAAGGTCACCATCTAGGCTAAAAGGGATAGGCTCGTATCCTTCTACAACAAGTATGATAGGGTCATGGCCTAGAACTACAAATCCCTTAAAGACTATGACAAATAAATAGTCCAACACACCATTGAGATGATGCCTGAGTCAAAGATAGTTCAACAAAGGTGGAGACCAGTTAATCCAAAGATAGAACCTCTCATGAAGCAAGAGCTGAGTAAGTTGATTGATTACAAATTCATCTTCCCAATCAAACATTCAATGTGGGTGTCTAACTTGGTCTGGGTAGTGAAGAAAAATGGATAAATAAGGCTCTATGTTGACTTCAGAGATCTTAATAGGGCATCCCTCAAGGATCACTATCCACTCCCTTTAATGGAGCAAAAAATTCAAATAGTCGTAGGATTAGAGAGATTTTTTCTACTTGATGATTTCTCTAGATACAACCAGATTTGGCTCAAGGAGGATGACCAATACAAGACTGCCTTCACCACAAAAATGGGGCACATTGGCTTATGGAAAGGTGTCATTTGGTCTTTTGAATGCTAGAGAAAATTTCCAGTGTGCCATGGACATCACTTTTAGAGAATGAATCAACAAAATCATCTTAGTATATTTAGATGATCTTAGTATGTTCTCCAAATCAAAATATGATCATTTTGATCATCTCGAAAAGGTTTTTCAAAGGTGCCAAGAATTTGGGGTTTCTTTAAACCCAAAGAAATGCATCTTTGGGGTGCCACAAGGCAAAATCCTAGGGCCTATAGTCTCTAAAGAAGGTATCTCCATTGATCTAGATAAAGTCAAAGCCATCCTAGAACTACCTCTACCAGTAAATAAGAAAGCTATCCAATCTTTCTTAGGGAAGATTGATTTTGTGGGAAGATTCATTTCAATTTTTTTTAGATTGGTTCGTCCTATCACTCTAATGCTTAGGAATGACAAGGATTTTAAATGGACCCCCAAAGAAAGGCAGATGTTTGAAATAATCAAGCAAGCAATATCATCTCTACCTATCTTAGTCAACCCTAATTTCTCAAAGGATTTCATAGTGTATGCGTATGGGGGACCATAGTGTGGCGGTCATGCTAACACAAATGGATGATACAGGAAAAGGAAAGTGCCCCATGACCTTTAACTCCTAAACCATAAAGGATCATGAGACAAGGTATAACTTTGTCAAAAAACAAGCTTATACTCTAGTCAAAGGGTTAAAGAAGTTCATGAATTTGATGTCAGGGAAGAAAGTTATCATCTATGTGGCTCACCCAAGTGTCTGAGAGTACATAATGGAAGGCTAAATCACCTAGAGAAGAACCAGCTGAATCACTAAAATTTTGTAGTATGATATTGAAGTAAGGCCAACCAAACTAGTCCGAGGAAGGGCGCTCTGTGAACGTCTAGCTCAAAGCCAAGACTCTATGATAGAAGAAGAGCCAGGGGCCAAACTAATCTTGATCAATGAACAAGAAAAATTTAGGTCATGGATCTAAGATAGAATGTGCTTTATGGAGATGGGGAGGTATCCCACTCAACTGCCTCCTTTCAATAGAAGGTTCTATAGGATTCAAAGAGCTGACTTTTCTATAATCAATGGTGTCCTCTTGAAAAGAAACTTTAATGGTATATATTTAAGATGTGTAGAAAAGGAAGAGATTGACAGGGTCCTATCTGAATTCCACTATGGGACATCTGGTGGCCTCTTCTCAGCAAAGGTAATGACAACAAAAATAGTCTATGTAAAATATTATTGGCCGACGATGTTCTTCAATTGCCACCAATTGGTCAAAAGATGTCAATAGTTCCAATTCTACACAGGAAAAAGAAGAAATGTTGGTCTTCCTCTAAAACCAATCCTAGTGGATGAGCCATTTGTCTAGTGGGGGTTAGATTTCATTGGGATGATAAATCCCATCTCAAGTGCAGGTCACAACTGGATCTTGACAGAAATAGACTATTTCACAAGGTGGACCGAGGTAGTGCCACTAAAGGAGACTACAGAGAGGGTCGTAACAGATTTTCTTGAAAACATTATCACTTAGTTTGGCCCACCTTGAAAAGTGATATCAGATAATACGACGGTATTCATGAATTGTAGGATTTTCGAGTTCGCACTAAGAAATGACATATTCCTGAAGACTTCCTCCAATTACTACCCATAGAGGAACAATCTATCTGAATCAACAAATAGGAACCTAATCAGATTGATCAAGCAAGTAAGCTCACAGAACCATAAAGAATCGCACAAGAATCTCAAGGTGACATTATGGGCTGATAGGATTACCCTGAAGCAAATTATAGGAACTTCTCTCCATAGTTTGGTGTGCGAGAAAGACACTATAATGCTAGTATCAATGGAAATCCCCATGCTTCAACTGATTAGTGTGATATCCAAGAAACTGGTGCTATGGAGGTCAGAATTGTGGAGTTAATGGAACTCCAAGAAAAGAGAGAATTAGCACTAGGCTCTATGAAAAATCATCAATAGGTGGTCAAATGTTGGTTTGATAAGAGGTCGTTGGATCTGAACTTGAAGGTGGGTGACTTAGTTTTGAAGTGAAATGAGTGAGCCTCAAAACTAGGGCAACATGCCAAATTTGATTCCCTATGAAGTAACCCCTACAAGATCATTGCTTGTAAGCAGCATAACACTTTCAAGCTAGAGGATGATGTAGGTGATTTGCTAGAGATTCTAGTTAATGGAATCTACTTGAAGCATCACAACTAGAGGTGAACCCACCTTGTATATAGTTAGAGTAGATTTCTTCTTCTATTTTGGTGAATGAAGTGTTTTCTTGCCCCTTTTCAAATAAGCACATTGGGTGCATGATCATTTGATGTAATTTTGTATTTAAATAACAATCTCATAAAGTGCCAAGTATCGATGCCTCTCAATAGTAGGTACACATTCAAAGCTGAATCAAATATCTAGAATGACCATGCAACTACCCGTAGATTAGATATTAATGTTATAGGATCGCCCCAAATATAGCCATTATTCCAAAATCAGTCGATGGAGGGGACAAGATGTTTCAAGCATACAAATTGATGTCTTTGAGCATGTGGAGTGGTGCTCAGGTGTAGTGACATGAATGATTTTAACAAGGAAATTAATTCCCCCCGCGACCCTCCTTCTCTATAAATTCAAGGTTGAGCATTCTTAAAAAGATAATTGTGTGTTAGAGTTTGGTTGCCTCCATAATTTTAAGCTAGGTTTCCTTTGTGAATCAAACTTTTTTGCAAAGACAATTGTCGTTGCACCAAAAGATTGACCTGTTAATGCCTGATACAACTACCAAAAATGAGTCCACGGGAGGTGGTTAAGCCTTATCACGAACCCAAGCATTATGCTGCACAACAAAAGGAGACCAAGGGCACACACCTTGCAACAATCCCCCCATCATAAGCAAGGGGTTCGAACCCATGACCTAGGCTCTGATACCAATTGTTAGAAAGAGGGTTGTCGTTACACCAAAAGATCAACCTATTAATGCCCGATACAACTGCCATAGTTAATGAATCAATGGGAGGTAGTTAAGCCTTGTCACAAACCCAAGCACCGCACTACACAACACAAGGAGACCAAGGGTGGGCGCACACCTTGCAACAAACTTTAGTGCCTCCACACAATAGGTTACCTACTCATTTCAAGAAGAAAAATACTAGAGTGGAAAGCATGGGTTTAACAAAAGATGCATTAGGTAGCAAGACTCCACAAAAGAAAAGAACTTCTTTGAGAAGGCCAGACCCTCTACAGAGCCTGTTGGGAAGTAAACCCTATGTAGCTACACTAGCACAACAAAAAGAGAAATTTCCTCGAGTAAAGAGATTGAATGGAGGAAACCTCAGAGATTCGTCTCTCATCTTCAACCCAATAGATAATGTCTTTGACATAGTGTTCTCCAATTCTACTAAGACTCTAAGGGAGAGTACCCACACTTGAATGTGCCAAAAGGTAAAGGCAAGGTAAGTTAAAACTTTCACAATCTAGGTTTGGAGCTTTACTTTGGCCTAATACATGGTTTCAACCATTCACTCCTACGAAATTGTGGAAGCTTGTGCTAGGTTATATGACTCAAAGACAAGGGTGATTCAAGGAAAGAACTGCAAGTAGAGGTCTCTGCTAACACCGTGAGGAAAATTCTGAGAATCAAATATGATCCCATGACTCTTTTATGTAACTACTCTAAGTTGTGAAGCATCTAGGAAATAAGGTAGAATCATCTTAGCTTCTTGAACATGGAGCTTTGCCTTGAGAAAGACAACACATAACTACTGCCCCTTCCCATAACATAACCTCTATTCATGTAATATGTAACAACCATAATTCTTAAACAAGACTAAACGTAGATATTTACCATGAAATAAAAACAATTTATAACTTGGAATCAATATACAACAATTTACATAAATTCTTTCTGAAATATACAAGATATAATATACAAAGACAACATTTTATCTTTTCAATTACAAACATCTGCAATAGATAAAGTTTTACATAGTTTTAATACTCACAAGTCACTTAACCCAAAGGTATACTGCATCTGGAATTTTGACATCTTTATTGCAAGCCTCAGCATGTCTTCTACTAGAGAGAGAGAGAGAGAGAGCATCTTCCAAGTGCTTTTCCTCCAACCACAGACCGGCGGTCTCCTACATATCTTCCAATTGGAAGTGGTCCTACCCTTCACGAAGAGTATAGACATAAGGTGGCCAACAGTAATTTTCCATTGAAGTACTAGTGTTGTATCCTACATAACACTATCGATCATACAACACTAGATAACCTCTAGCTAAGTATGATTCATCCAATAGGTTATGCAATCTAGATATGGTGAATTGACAATGCATGCAGAGACGTATGCATTACTTTGGCCAAAGATTCAATATGAATAAACGTTTATAATAAAAGTCATCGTTATGTCCACCCACCCCAACTCGACTTGGATACTATCATAATCCTACAGTTTGACTTGGTCAACTATGTTTTACTATATAGTCTTATCAACTTCAATTCTTAGTCTTCCTGACTTAGATAGGTTTTCAAAACACTGTCACTGGTCCATAGGTCTTATGGATTAACTTTTTATACGAGGATACTCTATGCATCTTTGCAATACCTGAGATCCCAAAACTTATTGACACTTAAAGAACTTTAAGTTGATTTATAAACAACTAAGATGGTTACCTTACCTAGGTTAAGCATTATAGACTAGGAAAATATTTCCTTTCTTACAAGTAAGAATAAATAAACATAGTTAGGGTACTTTCCCCTTCATTTACGATCTATATATGATCACAAAGGTTTAGTATATAAAATTACCCTATTGGGTCAAGTTAAGGTTTTGTCCTTCCTATTCCATCATAATTGAATAGAAAACACATATATTCATAAATTAATAATTTAATAAGAAAAAGGGTAACCTCTCAGTCTTCTTCTGTCTATGAGGTCATTCTAAGTTTCTCAACCTTTGACTAGATAGAAGATTGCTTTCCATTGTTATTACTACTAAGAGATTTATTCAATCTTTTACAACAAGGTTATCTTCCCTTATAATGAAAATTTATTACATCTAACCTTGTGGTTCTCTATAAGCCTAAGATATCGTCTATGATTGATTTTTCATCAAATAAAGAAATATGACCAAGTTAGGATACTATCATCCCATGTTTACGACCTGAGTTGTTTATCACATATAGGAATATATATCTTAAGTAGCCAGAAACTTAATAATGATATTTAATGCCTTTTTCACAACTCAAACCTGCAGTTTCATTAGCTGTTCTACAATTCTCACAGTATGATTTCACTGATTACACAAGGTCACTCAATCATAAGACAAATATATTAGTCTCATGATACTAGATCTTATGAATTCCTTAAAAAGTGAACTCTATAAATATGCATAAATCTGAATGATTTCACTGTTCCAAAGGAGGTCACTGATATAATAAAGAGAAAAGAGACATTTTTAAAATAATTGAACATTGGCTTCAAAATATAACTCGAATAGATAAAAGAGCATGTTTATAATTCTTAATGGAAACACTCTCAACTTCAACAATCTAACGAATATATAAATATATATCTACGTTAATCCCATGATACAGTTATAATAATAGACTAAACCATCTACCAAAAGTCCAATAATAGAAATTCCTTCTAATCAAAACAACGACTCTTGCCACAGTAAGAAACAATATTCAAAGCTATCATAACATACTAGACTTAAAGCTTCGACCTTACTGTCACCTATGGGTGTCAGCCGTACAAGAATAAAGTAGCATTTCAGAGTTTGAGAGATAACAAAAACATTTAAACCAGTTTAAAAATTCTATGTAGAAACTTCACGTGAAGAAATGAACCTAGTTTAGACAAGATTTGGAAGCTCCTAAGACTAATTGGCTCGTTCACTGCGGCCTCTAGTTTTCTCAGCTGTTTGATAGTTTTACTTCGATATGATTCTCCCTTCACCCTACCCGATAGTTGATAGTTCAAGTTTTTCTTCTTACTATTTTTTTGAGTTTTCTTCTTGTACTCAACTCTTATGAAAGTCATCCCGTTTAAAACCTTCTACATGACTTAGCTATGAGTCATTTCTATATTCACCACCACTATCTGCCATTAAGGCTCCACTACAATATAGTTATAACTAATATCTTTTTAAATCACATAAGCTCCACATCATAACTCTTATGAGGATCGATCATGCAACGAGAGGGGAATACATGGTATAAAACACCATTCTCTCTCATAGAGGCAGACACCTTAATAATCACAACTCCTGATCATTAAGTTATCTCAAGATTTATTAAAACCACTACACAAGTATCGCGAGAGCTCCACTAAACATGCCTATGGGACACTCTTAGTTTAGAGCATGTGGATTAATAGATATCATGGTATTAATCACCAACGGCTCTCAAAAGGATAAACAATACTTAATGAAAATGGTTACAAGGTAACAACTTCATTAATAGAGAAGATGGTTAATTAATTTAAACCATAAGTAACCCCGATTAACAAATTTTCCAAAAGAATAACCAAAAGAATAATAGTCTTAGACCATATATATAACTTTGATAGAGAGTAATATAATAATGTGATTAATGACTTACGTAAAGCATGATAGGGTCGAGTTCATCTCCCCTTCATGAACACACACTATTTCTCGTTGATTTCATTTTGCCATGAACGAAACATGCGACGTTAAAAACTATAATCATGACAACAATTTAACCAAGTACACATTGAAGATGCAAACGAAAACTACTTACAACATGATCGACAGAAGGTCACGTTAGTCGTAGATGACTAACATTCTTCCTCGACAATGTTGTTTTCTCAAAATGACAAGATCAACACAACATTAACACAAAAGGGTTCTAAAATACATCGACAACCTGTCGAGTTGATCAACAAAATAACCTCTATAACATGACTTACCTCAATCGACAAGAGTTAACTAATTGTGGTACACTATAGTCAGTTGGCAAATGACCATTGATAACCCAAGGTCTATTCTCCTCTCCTCAAAAGACACACTCTCTTTCTCAGAGTCGTCAAAAACCTATTTTCTTGCATATAACTTGCAATCACCAAATCATGATCGGTGCATTGTTAGTCCATTCATAAACCTTATGAATAACAAATCAAATTCTCATAACATAAATTGCTAAATCATTCCATCATATGCATTATACTTGTTGATAACTGAGAGGGGGGGGGTGAATCAGTTATCCTAATTATTTCCCTTATTAAACTTTCCTTTTAATTGAAGCAGCATAAAATCAAACACAAAACATAAACCATGAAATAAGAAACACATGACACAGTATTTTTGACGTGGAAACCCTGTTAAGGGAGAAAACCACGGGGTGATTAACCCAAGAATTATTCTCTGTTAGAAGAATAGGAAATTACAAAAATGGCACTTGCCAATTAGGGCTCACTGCCCGAGCACACTGCTCACAAGAGGCTCACTGCCTACAAGAAGACACACTGTCTTACAAAGTGATTAGAATCACAGTCTTGAACTGATTGGAAGCATCTGCATATGCTGGAGTTCAGTTCCGGTTAGGTTCAGTATACTGATCTGCTGCACTTCATCTTTCCTCTGTTCTTTAGTCTGCTGTCCTTTCACATACCGGATCTTTCTTGTTACTTCTGCTCTACTCTGGACTTGTTCGCATATCCTCACACACATTCGCACCCTTTACCACTAAATCCATCCTCTATATATATCCGCACAAGTAATTTCATCATCTTTCTAGTCGGCATCCGGAACAGTCTAGTTTCTTACAAACTTAGTTCTGTCGGCTGAATCCTTGCTCACCAAGCAATGCGGATCAAGCATATACTTGTAGATATCATCAATTATGTCGGCCAAACATGATTCATGCCTCCGCAACCTTTATCATCATCTGTAACACATCCGGAAAGTAGTTTGATACTCAGTCAGTCAGTTCTTCCTCTGTTTTCACTGTCTCTCAGGAATCCGGTACTCAACTATTCATATCTTTTTCCTTGTCCATCTCCGGAGGCTAAATCCTTGGAATATACTACTCAAGATAGTCCTCTTGACTTCCCCAGATCCGCACTGTGCCAAGACACTTCCTCTGAGAGATCCGGACCAATCTGTCGGACCTTGCCACATGCTCTGTTCTTGTTCACCGGACCACAACAATCTTCAATCTGACTTCCGGTAGAGATATATCATGACTTGCGGATATGTGGAATGACCTTTGTTGCCATCAATGACAACAACCATGAATCCATATAGTGTCTCTTGCCAACAATCTCCCCCTTTGGCATTGATGGCAACACTTAGTGAAAAATGACTAAGTGTTTACACTATGCTCCCCCTTTGCTGATGCTCTGTCTTTATATACAATTTCCGGAACTCCCCCTGAGTTGGATTCCTCATTTTTCACTGCTCCTCACTCCCCCTTTGACATCAATGGCAAAGGGTAGGGTCCGCACACCAAAATTTTCAAAAATTTTCTATATATAGCCGCATATTTACATACTCACATATACTGCAAAATGTCTGCAAAGGATGTCTGCAGTTGAACCATTTCAGTAGCCCAACTTAGCTTCATTCTGTCCAAGATTGAAATGTGACCACTCAACAAAAATGCAAAAGCTTCTGCCCGCCTGAGATCTGTCGGATCTTTTGTATGGGCGGTGGTCTGGGCATCACTGATGGCCTCATGCATAGTTTCCAACTTAGGGACTATAATCCTTCTAAGTTCTCCCATCCGGTTGGTAATGTTCTTCCTCTCCTTCTCAAGATTCTTTATTTCATTCAAGACTGCAATAGTCTGACATTCTTGATTTATTATAGAGGAAGAGAGAGGATCAAAACTTTGAGATAAGCTTTGAAGCTTGTCCTGTTCCTCTTTTATTTTCTTGTCAATTGCAGCTGTTGCCTTTGACCAAGATATACAAAATTTGTATATGTCACCGCCATCCTTAAGAGCATTTTCTAAGCTCTTTATTCCAATGCTTACAATCTTCCTATCCTTAGAGATTAATTCTAATATTTCAGAAAATCTCTTATCCAAAAATTCCTTCCGGACCTTTTCTTCAGCTGATTTTTCTAGAGAATTAAAATGTGTATCAATACTGCTGACTAAGGTTTTTAGATTACCGGAAGTGGAGGCTGTCGGATCTATCTGGATTGATGGCATGATCTTTACAAGTACTCCGGAAGCAGCCTCTATCAACTCACAGTCTTCCATATGAGACTTCAGGAGTTTTTCATTTGCCTTGGCATTTGCAAATGAAGCTATCTTCATTGTTTGTACCGGAGAGAGAGAGTCAAAATCAAATGGACCTTTTAGAAGCTCCGGTTCATCAATCTCTAGAGTTTCTTTGCTCAAAAATTGTTGAACAGTTTGTGCAGTGTCTCTTGCCGGAGACAGATGTTTCTTTTCTTCTGCAGTCTTAGAACTGTCAACCTCTTTGTCTGTCACCACTGCTTCCTTCTCCTGCAATTGCTCTTCTTCTTTGGATCCGGAGACTGTAGGGGAAACCGGAGGAGAGATGCTTGCTTGTTCATGGGTCACTTCTTCTGGAGCAGAGGGTCCCAAGTCCTCACTTGTCTGTTCAGGGCTCACTTCTTCCGGAACAGAAGATTCCAAGTCAGCAGCTGTTTCTGCACCTAAGTCCTCTACAACAGGAAGATTGAACCTTTTGAAGGCCTTCCGGAGGATCTCTTCTGTCTCTTGTGCCACTTTGTCAGTCTCACCAAGCATGAGCTGATTCATCCTGGCTTTACTTCTGAACTCATCTTTGCAGTCCTTGAAGATCATGTTCATTGTCTTGGGATCAATTTGAGGATATAGCTGAATAGCTATCTGCTCCCGGATCTCAAGATCTTTAGCATGAGCATTATTTTTCCTCACTTCCATTTCCTTTTCTAGGCTTTTAGGAATAAGAGATATTATTTCAATGAAAGCCTTATTATATATGTTGAGATATTTCACTGTGGCCTCCTGCAGAGTCTTTTGGTCTGCCTCACTGAAGTCATCATAGGATTCAGTCATTGGTTGAAGGTTTCCATCCACCGTGACCGACTTGATTATGCTCTCTAGTGACAGAGTGGGCTTTTCAACAGTTACCTCTGCCATTTCATCCTTGTCTTGGCCTGTGGAGGGCTTACCGGATCCTTTCTTCTTCTGTTTCTTTACTTCTCTTACTTCCTTATCTGATTCTGTTTCCTCTTCATCCTTTTGGCTTTCATAAGCCCTTGATGCTTTTGTCTTGGATCTTTTACCGGATGCCTGGACTTCCGGTTTTGAGCTTTTGGTTGTGGAAGGTGCAGATCTCTTTGATGATCTGGTCCGGGTGGGGGTTTCAACCGGAGCACTTTCTGTGCTTTTCTCTTCTTCCTCAGCCTTTCTCCTCTTTTCCCGGCTGGCATCAAGTGCCTCTTTTGAGATGCCTAGGCCTTGAGCAATGTGCTCTACTTCTTTTCTCACTTTTCTCTTAATCTCAGGTTCCCTGAGTTCTACATGTAATTTCACGCTCAGCTCCTCAAAGGTTCCAAACCTTTCTGCCTTAGGATCTTTGGGCTGACTTAGCATGTGTTGAACATGCAGCTCTACTATCTGTTCATCAACTTCATACCCCATGGGCATGATCCAGACAGTCCTTGGCTCCACTGCCTCCATTAGGCACTGATCAGTGTCAACCATAAAACATACTGAGTCCTTGTATTTCTCAATGAGAGACTGGGGAATTCTCTCTCTTGCTTGCATCATGCTCTGAAAGTTTTTGAAGTATCCCCATAGAGCTGTATTTCTCGCTTTTGCATCCCCAAGTCCATGCAAATAGTCTCTTATCTGGACTGCAACAGGTTTGTCATTCTGCCATATCCATCCACTTGTTCCGGGTAGCTCATTCATGAAGTAAAAGAATAGACATACAATGAGAGTACCATACTTAAAGGAGTTCTTCTTGTCTTTCTTGATTTTCTGTACATTTTCCATCAATTGGCTTAGTAGTAATTCACAAAGATCATAATCTGCATTCTTTCTTAGCATTTCATATGTTGTGTATATTGCAGTTCCGGATACAGAATTCTCCCTGCTGGAGTGATAGATCTTGTATCCTATTATCATTGATGCATATTTGATATCCGGATCCGAAATATCTTCAATGGTCATTGCCCTCTTATCATATTTTGATCCGGTGGCCTCAGTTACAACGTTGTTCTTGACAGATTTGAGGATAGGTACCCCCCCGGAAGAGTATAGACCAGTTACTGCTCTAATTGCTTCTTTTGTGATCTTACAGGGTCTATCTAGCCAAAGGAAGTTGTCATGCATCCTGCTCAGTACATACCGGACCCATTCATCTTCTTCAAAGCTAGGGAAATGAATGAATTGCTCAAATTGTTTCTTCTGGATACCCTTATACTCTGGTTTGAGCTCAAAAGCATTGTCTATCAGTTGCTTGTGATAGAGGTCTCTTAATTTGAATTCCCCAAATTCCTCAATGTTTGCGTGTATGTAAACCCTAATATCTTCAGTATGTAAGACTCCGTGGGGAACACTAGAGAAGGCTCCTAGTGGATCTACCTCCAATGATTTGTAGGGATGTTTCTTGAATGAGGGGCGAGGTCTATCAGAGATCTTAACTATGTTTGGAGTAGCCATTCTTCAAAGATTTGCAGTGAGGCAATGAAAAACGAAGAATACCTTATGCGCCTTCGGTTTGCACGGAGTGGTTGGATTGATTTCTTTATGCAATAGCTTCGGCAGGAGATCCTTGGTGTGCTTGATGAACCTTGTTGCAGGGCTCCACTATTCGCTTCTTCTCAAGTGTAGAATGAGCAGATAACTTTTGAGAAATCCCTTATATTGCTCCGCAAACCCTAATATCTGTCTGCAATAAATGCTTCACCTGCATTATTCCAGTTTACCATGTCTGGACAGCTTGGAGTATCCCGGATTAGTCCTGATCACTGAATATCATCCGGATCTTTAAATCATGAATAAATCTAGGTAACATATTACAAGAACATCCCAAACACTCCGTCCAATCCGCAAGACAAGATCGTGCACTTCCGGATCTCTCCGGACCTTTTTGTAATCCTTTATCATACCGGAGCACCTCCCTGAACAGGTCTAACTTAATCGAACACAGCTTCTTCATAACTCCATGCGGACCTCTGAAAACTTGACTGAAGCATCTCAGGACTTATATCTACAAACCCTTTAATCCGCATCTTGTGCCACATCCGGCACAACTTGTTTGGCTGGGGGAACAGAATCTTCTTTGAGTCTCCCCCTGAGCCTGAGCTCACCTTTTAATTTCCGGAGGAAATATCAGCACCAGAATCTGGTGCGGATCCAACCTCTACATTCTCTGAGTTTTTCTTCACCCAAATCTTGCTCATCTGATTCCTAACTTCATCCGCATTCATCTTTTGTTTACCCTTGTCTTGATTCTGATTATACACCGGACCTCTTTTGTCCTGATTCTTGTTTCTGCAGACTTTAGCATTATGACCGGACCTATTGCAGATTTGGCAAATAACATTTCTTTGCATATTTAACTGATATCCCCTTGATCTGCATTGATTAGCCATATGACCTACTCTATTGCATGTAAAGCATCTACCTTTGAATGATTTGTTTACTTGCATAATTCTGCATTCATGGGATTTGTGTCCATACCTTTTGCAGTTGAAGCACTGTCCGGAGAAGGATGAATTAATCTGATTCATTCTCATTCTGCACTGATTAGCTTTGTGACCAAAATGGTTGCAGCTGTGGCAGTATCCATTGAAGGATGGATATTTTTGAGCATTTGGCTGTCTTACCGGAGGTCTTCTAGGCCTGCTCCTTGGATTTTCTGATCCAAGATTCTTCTGACCGGATCCGGAGCTTTCTCCTTTCTCATATCCCAAGCCATACTTGTCATCTGTCCTCTTTTGACTTCCAAGAAGAACTTCAAGTTGAGCAGAACTTATCTTGAATTTCTCTTTATATTCATTTGCTGTTTGAAGGTCTCTTTTGACAGAGGCAATTTGATCCTCAAGTTTTCCTTCATTATCTTTGGAATCTTCAAGATCAGATTCAAGGTGTCTGATAATCCTGTCCATCTGGTGGCATTCTTCTGATTTTTCTTTAAGAGATTGTCTTAGATTGTCTTCAGCCTTTCTTTTTTCTTCAATCTCTTGAGTAAACTTTATAGTTCCTGATTCCATTTCATGTCTTAACATAATGACTTCTTTTGATAACTTTTCACATAACTTGGTTTGCTCAGTCAATTCCTCACTTGTATTGCTTTCTTCACTTTGTCTTGCCAACTGTTGAAGCAGCTCCTTTCTCTTTTTCATAGAGAGACTTAATTTGTCTTTTAATTCTCTCATGAATTCATCAGCCTGTTTGAGTCTTTCCTTTAATTCACTGACTTCAGAATTTGACTGTTCAAGATCCTCAAGGGCAGTCTTGAGTTGCTCCCTTAAACCATATGCATCCATTTGAAATCCCAGATCTTCCTCAAGCTGTTAGGCTCTACTGGGAGGAACTTGGCTCTGATACCAATTGTTGATAACTGAGAGGGGGGGGGTGAATCAGTTATCCTAATTATTTCCCTTATTAAACTTTCCTTTTAATTGAAGCAGCATAAAATCAAACACAAAACATAAACCATGAAATAAGAAACACATGACACAGTATTTTTGACGTGGAAACCCTGTTAAGGGAGAAAACCACGGGGTGATTAACCCAAGAATTATTCTCTGTTAGAAGAATAGGAAATTACAAAAATGGCACTTGCCAATTAGGGCTCACTGCCCGAGCACACTGCTCACAAGAGGCTCACTGCCTACAAGAAGACACACTGTCTTACAAAGTGATTAGAATCACAGTCTTGAACTGATTGGAAGCATCTGCATATGCTGGAGTTCAGTTCCGGTTAGGTTCAGTATACTGATCTGCTGCACTTCATCTTTCCTCTGTTCTTTAGTCTGCTGTCCTTTCACATACCGGATCTTTCTTGTTACTTCTGCTCTACTCTGGACTTGTTCGCATATCCTCACACACATTCGCACCCTTTACCACTAAATCCATCCTCTATATATATCCGCACAAGTAATTTCATCATCTTTCTAGTCGGCATCCGGAACAGTCTAGTTTCTTACAAACTTAGTTCTGTCGGCTGAATCCTTGCTCACCAAGCAATGCGGATCAAGCATATACTTGTAGATATCATCAATTATGTCGGCCAAACATGATTCATGCCTCCGCAACCTTTATCATCATCTGTAACACATCCGGAAAGTAGTTTGATACTCAGTCAGTCAGTTCTTCCTCTGTTTTCACTGTCTCTCAGGAATCCGGTACTCAACTATTCATATCTTTTTCCTTGTCCATCTCCGGAGGCTAAATCCTTGGAATATACTACTCAAGATAGTCCTCTTGACTTCCCCAGATCCGCACTGTGCCAAGACACTTCCTCTGAGAGATCCGGACCAATCTGTCGGACCTTGCCACATGCTCTGTTCTTGTTCACCGGACCACAACAATCTTCAATCTGACTTCCGGTAGAGATATATCATGACTTGCGGATATGTGGAATGACCTTTGTTGCCATCAATGACAACAACCATGAATCCATATAGTGTCTCTTGCCAACAATACTTAATCACATAACTGATATTCAATAAAATTAATGTTTTCTAAATGACATTATATCACAACGTCAAAATATTTATCCATAGATTCACTTCTATTCATGTAAAAGTAAAAAGTAAAAACAAAGCCAAAATTAGGGGTGTAACACAAGATGTTCAGGATGCCTGCTCTATGATGGCTTTCCTTTTAAGCTTGGATAATGAATATAGTGTCCATGAGTACTAGCTAGGATCCCTTATTAATATCAAGACCATTATCAAAAGCCAAGATTTTAAGCATGTTCTTAATAAGTAATAACCAATGCACGCTCAGCTTCGAATTGGCCAACTTCCATAATCAATAAACTTTCAGGTATTCCTCCTTTCTGCTGCACTTGATTTTGTTTTAGAATCCCTGCTTCTTTCAGTCATATATGTGCCTCAATACATGCGATGACTTAGTAGATGCTCAGAGAGTCATCCCTATCTTGGCATGCACCCATATTCTTTTGGAGACCTCTGACTTCTACAAGTTCACTGAGTGTTTCCTTGCACAAGTCCTCACTGACCTCAACATGAAGATATCATCTTCTGATTGAGTGAGACAAAAAAGGGTCTTATGACCAAAAGTTGGATTCCTTACGACTGTTTCTTTGATGCCCACTACACGATGATTAGGATGCATGGTTTTAAGTAAGAAGTTTTCAGGCTCCCTAAGATCCTCACGGATCGAATCCTCATGCTCAAGTTCATCCACTAGCTAGATATCCTCGATTCACTATGTGGAGTTGGGAAGAAAAAGAAGGCAATCTATGATATCCTCTTCTCAAAATGAGGGATAAAAATTAACAAAAGAGGCACAGAGTGTCTGGTAACAATAAAACTGGTGGAGCTAGGACTTGACATCATAGAAGATTGTTGACCCTATGATCCTACAGGGTTTATGACATCTTGGGTTGTGAAGCTCAAGACTAAAGAAACTTTTATTCAGCAGAGCCTCCTAGCCATTGAGGCCAAGAAATCACGTAAGGATAACTCCCCGGATATGTATGTTGTGCTACATGAGCTCCCCACCAATCCACACCCTTCTTATGACCTATAATCCAACACATGCCTATGACCCCTCCAAAATAATGATTCACGGCCTCAGACGGAGCCTAAAAAAGGACTAGAGTGATGAGAAGATCAAGGCTTACTAGAAATACAGGCAAGAAATTTTTGAACTTGAGAAAGTGTTTGGAGACATTGAGATTGATGAAACCTAGGAGGAGCTATGGGATGGCGAGTGAGCATGACTCGCCTAACTTCTCCTATGATACAAGAAACATACCTCTAGGAGGGACAACCAAGGCATCTATAGAAGAAGAAGATGATGAGGTGGCTTATGAATCAGAAGAAGGCAGAAGTTCTCTCAAAGTACTATCTAGGCCTCCGTTTGAAACAAGCCATAAGAAATGGCCCCTCCACTATGTCAGGTGGAGGGACAAGGTTCTAAAATTCTTGCCCATTTGGTCCAAATAGCTACAACACCTAAGGACCTTAGGGTAGAGCTCACACATATTATTTAAGTTGTGAAAAAAACATACCAAGAAGTGAGTCATAAGGGGAAGGAACCAATGGAAAAAGTTCCCCAAAAATCTATAGTACATGCAACCCCTCCCATCGCTATGGAGACACTGTTGGTGAACAGTGTGCCAACACAATTTCTAACAATAGAAGAGGTTAGGCCATACTTAGGAGAGTAGCCAAAGAAGAAGAAAAGGAAACTGATGCTTCAAAGGGACTCAGACAAAGAAGAGTAGGTAGTTCTTACATTTCCAACTATAACGTAGACATAGCCGACAACCCCTGCAGTCATGTAGATAAGTATCTCTCTTCCTCCTCCTACAACTCAATCCATTCCTGCTATGACTCTGGCAACACCTTTGTCATCCATCCACTCAACGTTAGCATCCACTCCTTCGACTCCCCCACCTCATTACCTTTCATGCAACCTTTCGGGATGCCTCAAATCCCTTTTCCCCTTTCATTTACCACTTCTTCATCCACCCCTCAATTCTCCTCATCCACACTCACAATGTCATCCTCGCTACCTCTAGGGGTAGTAATGGTCCCTCATTGGTAGAAGATCAATTTCCCATATGGGCTTCCACAAGGAGTCTCCTTTGTTGGAGGAGTCATATAGTCCCCAGCAACTTACCACCAGTAAATGCAAAATGTGTGTCAAGCGTGGAAGGAAAAACTTGAGGAAAGGAGGCAGAAGGAAGGGAAGGCCCCTGTTTATCCCCAAATGAGGTCATTATATGACCTGATGCAAAAATCACTAATGATTGCCCACGTGGACTATTCAATTCAGGCAGTTGTAATGAATCTTACCCAGGCTCACTTGTAGGATCAGCTAGAATTAATGCAGGAGACTCAAAAATTTGTCACAATAGATTTCATCAAAGTGAGCTAGAAGATGGAGAAATAAGAGTCAGAGCTAGCCTGGATCAAAGAAATAGTGGGCCAGTTGTGCCAAGAGGTAAGGGCTCAGGAGTAGGAGGTACAAAGGGTGACCTTGGATTTGCAAACGTGAGTCACATAGGAGACCCATGCAGCCTTGTAGTCTCAACAAGTGGCTCTACAATATGAGCTTGTTAAAATGAAGATAATGCTAGAGGGCTATAGGCAGAAAATTAAGAAGGTGGAATAACTGGAGAAGAGGAGAATCAAAGAATTGACACAACTCCATAATGCTTCGACTGATATGAGAGCTACAAATGAATCCCTCAAGTCCCAACTCATGACAAAAGAGTTGTAACTAGAGCAATAGAAGACAAAGATGCAAACCATAGGTTGCATGCCTTAAATGATTTAGTTGGTAAAAGACCTATATGCATCTCACTAGGCCAGGATCACCAATGGCATAATAGAACTTAAGGGGGCACTTAAGTTCATATCGATGACCTAGATGCTCATTGTATACGTAAAAATAGAGGTGAATTAGACCCTTCAAGTCCTCACTCCTAAGGTGTCTCAAGATCAAGCTATGTTAGATAAGTTGTACAGTTTGCCTAAAGAGACTCTTCTATCAGCTAGGGTTGACAATCGATATTCTGTCGTGACCAAGGTAAATGAGGTCAAGAGTAGAAATAAGGCCACCCTAAAGTGTAGAACTCAAATGGTCACTTTGGAGCAAGTTGTGATGGACATGAGGGGGCATATAGACTCATTGGTCCAACATGGGCTCCCCTCTTCTTTCTAAGACAATGATGTGGTGATGAATGAATCAAAGTACAAGGTGATGCTCGTGAACAAGACAATGGACTAGACATCTTTTTAGGGCTAAGCACAGACATCCTGCATCATAGAGGTAGAAGCATTCCTTCTTACATTGGCTCAAATGGAGCATTGGTTGAAAGCTATCATAGAGAAGTTACAAAGTATCTCCCATAAGGAGATGATCAAGCTGGATAGAAATTTCAAGGCACTAAAGAGGAAGGGCCAACCTTTAGAGGATGAGTGGGCATCTTTGTAGACTACCGTGGAGAATCTCTTAGGATGATAACTTCCTTTCCAATTTTGAAGTTTTGTTTCCATCATTTTTTTTAGTCTGGAGTTTGATGTGTGCAAGTCCATTTCCCCAAAAGTCACCAAGAACTATAGAGCCTTTTTCTCTACATTTTCATTTTGAGTTAGAGGCACCTTGGCATTATCTATTGAACACATCTACAACATCAACTTTTGGATCGCAATCGGGCAAAATCATTTCGAGCCTTTGTCTTGTTTAGATTGGGCTATGACGGGTGATCAAAGTTGAAGAAACCACTCTCTACATGGAGGCTTCTCATAGCCTCAAGGATTCTTTGACTTTGACACATCAAAGAGTTACACCAAGGTGCCAAGTGTCCCAAGTTACTTTGGTGGACCCAAGTCTTGAAAGGTTTCAGCAAAGCTAATGGAAGTTGTGGATGTTGACACTTGGCATTATGGCCCAAGACCAAGACCTTAGTAGGCCTAACAAACCATTCATGTTGCACTAGGGCATCAAGTGTCATTGAACCAAACTGTGGTGGGCCCCGTACTCTTAAGCAAATTCAAGTATCAAAGCCTCCACTGTTGCCAAGTGGAAAAGCCTGTAACCTTCGAGCCTTAGTCGGCTTGACAACATCTCCCAATTGTACTGAGGTGCCAAGTATCATGATGCAACCTATGGTGAGGCCCAATTGCTTCAAAAGGAAGAGTTCGTAAAGAAATCCAAGGGAAACATAAAGAGAGCCTTCAGTGCTTCTACTTGGTGCATCATCACTTCCCCGTGATGAGATAATTCTGACATGCTCAAAATGATGCACCGAGATGCCAAGTGGTGTGATTCAACAAAAGGTGGGCTTAAGCTTTTTAAGAGAGAGAAGAAAGTGGAGATGAGACACTTGGAGTGTCCATGCATGGTTTCAATAAAGTAGGCCTAACAACATCAAGGAGGAGTATTGTGCTACTGTATGGCACGAGACCCACTAGATTGGAAGAGGTGGAAGAGGCTTGCAGAACCATCAATCATGGATCATGAGATCTAACGGTTCTGAATTTATGGACCTTTCAAGATAGAAAGGGGGAAGTGTTGCATTGGTAGCTAATGTAAATGAGTCAACAAGCCTCTAAGGCTTACGAGGAGGACACAAATGCACCCTGAGGCTTCGCTAGGTGGAACAATAGTACAATGACACATCAAAGAGGTGGTTGGGCCTCCTATAATTTCTTGGTGAGATTTCAATACCTCATATGAGAACTATCAAGATGAAGTGACAGAGGGGATGGTAGAGTTAGGGCAATTTATTTCCATGGTTTCAGAAGTAGATGCAGTAGTTGTTTCCTACCTGGTGTCTTATTTTGAAATATCTAGTTTACTATATATAGTAGCTCAGCTGATGTAATAAGGGTTGGGATAGTGTTTATATGCTGGGCCAATTTTGAGATTTGGGGGAAGAATTGATAGGCATTCTAGACTTTGTGTATGCTCTTCAAGTGTTGATTGAATGCTTTGTAACTATGCCTTTGCACCTTTTGTAATTCATTCTTAGTTCATCAATGAAGAAGAGTGACATCATATGCCTATTCTGTGTTTATTGATTCTTCTTTCAAGTTCCATGCATTGATGTTATGCCTTTGTTTTATTTTCAATGAGGGATATTGATAAATGGTCTGAAATCATGCCCTTTTGAGCTCTTAGAATCCACAAATCAATATTGTGAGTTAAACAAGAAAACACTGCGCAATTGTTGCATCAACTTGAGTCCTATCTTCTGGCACATCACCTTAGAATATGTTTTTAATTTAAGTTTATCTCTTCTCTTTCTTTTCACCCCACTTTTTGAAAGAATTAACGAAAATCTTAAGAAGAGATAGCCTATAAAATCTTAGAGGTTATCCTATGATTCGCAAAAGAGTCCCATAGTCACATGATTTCCCATACTATGGTGTGTTGTTCATATCTGGGAGAGATCCTAAGCACAAACAAAAAAGCCATCAATAAAAAGGAAGTGGGTACCAGATGTGAGAACAAGAAATAAGAATTTTGGCACCCAAGCGTGATTCTACAAACTATAGGAAATGAATGGAGTAAAAAAGACTAAGGACTTGACAAGGTTTGTGGGACTTTTAGGTGGAAAAGGAAGTTAATATGGGATATGGAATGAAGGGAGGAATGTTCAGTATCTGATCAAAAACCCACAAAAGAGGAAAGTGAAGGGAAATGAAAGTAACGAAGGGATCAATGAAATCCATAGGGATTTGATGTGGAATAAGAGGTGGATACCGAATGTGGGAAGAATATAATACATCCGATAGGTGAGGGAACTTCTGCAAACTTGAAGAAACATTAGAAAATGACTTAGAACACTCCAAACTTAGAATTTTCTAGATTTTTGGAAATTTCAACACATAGTAAGCACATTGGGATGACATTAAACAATACTAAGGCAAAATTTGACCCAGGGGAACCCACTTAAACTTTCTTAGATCACTTATACATGGTGGGTTAAAATCTAGGGCAAGTGAACAAAGTGGAGCTAGACTTAGATTTTTTCCATTTTTTGAGGCCTATGAAATTGGGATCCAACATTGGCTTTGGTTTGGGATGTATGCCCCTTGTGGGCATAACAAGATCCCAGAAGTAATCTCTGAGATGCAGACCAAGGTGTAAGTAAAAAATACTCTAAAACTACTAAGCCTGCAAAGTTCTAAATTTTTAGTTTGCAATCATCCCTAGCCACCAAAAATTTAGGACAAAATCTACCCCTATCATAGACCTTATTCTTTTTTTGATTTCTTAACATTCGATATGAAAATACTACCGTAACTTGGCTAAATAACAAGACTAATGCTGATGTACTTCACTATATTCCTAAATCTATCACTGTTAAAAGTTACCAGGCCTATTTAGATTTCACAACCCAATACCAAATAAAAATATTACATGGTGCCATACCCAGACTACATTTGTTATGTGTTTCATATCCATTTTCATTGCAATAACTTTTCTTAAGAGATTCAAAGCTATATGTTGTCATGTGATTATCATTTTGAATTTAATGATAAACATATTTATAGTCCATTGCATAAGACATGTTAGTGCCTGAATTGACTGACAATTTTTGAGCAATTTTCATCCAGGCACTTTCCCTAAGTATCCAAAAAATGTTCTAAGTGTTGGACCTCCTCAGCATTTTTCAGCTGCAGCATCATATTTTCCCGAGGAGGAGGTCATCATCATCATGTTTTCTTTGATGGTGGTCAGCATCATCATGTTCTCTGTCGACCGGTTTCTCATCAGGATCATCATATTTCAATATCGGGTGATGTCTGGATATCATCCTGATCCTGCTGATGAGCTACAGTGTGCCCTGATTTGCTTGCGGAGGTGATTTTTCAAGTATCCGGTGATCTTCCAATTATCACCTCGCCCTTTTATGATGATGATGTTACCCCGATCTTCTGAGGGGGTTATTCTCTGAGTTGTTCGACCTGACTTGTTTTTTCTTAAGGGTCGTCATCATCATCATCATATTTCTAGTTATCGCCGTGTTGCTTGTGAGGGTCATCATATTTTCTGCCTGCATGATATTTCACCGAGGTGATATTTTTATCATCGGGTGATCTTGGTTATGATCATCCTGATGATGTTGTTGAAGAGTTCTAAGTATGACCCGATATTCACTGGGGTCATCATATTTTGAACGTCAGGATGATCTTAGTCAATATCATCCTGATGTTATTGTATCACTTCGTGTTCGTTGTTTTATCATCTTGATGATGCTGACATCATTCTTATGTCAGGGTGATATCTATTTCTCTGCCTATCTGCATCATGATATTTCTGAAGGAGGGGGTGATATTTTCATTTTTGAATATCACCCAGATGTATGTTTGTTCCAGCGTCATGATGATGCTGATATCAGGGAGATATCCGCCTGCCGGCTTCGTGCATTATCTAGTGGGGGGTGATCTTTTCAAGCATCATCATATTCATCTATCACCCCAATCTTATAGTGGAGCTACAGTGCAACATGATATTTGTGCATCAGGATGATATTTCCAAATATCCAGTTATCTTCTAAATATCATCCTGATGTCGATATGATGATGACGTCATCAAGGTCCGGGGGGGGTCATATTTCTAACACTGATCATCTTGTGGAGATCCCCCGATATTTGCAAACATGATGATGACGTCATCCGGATATGAGGAGGTACGCAGTGAGCAGGATATGATGATGACGTCAGCAGGATATGATGATGATGTCATCAGGATGTTCATCGGCTAAGCAGGAGGATGTTCCTCCGATGGATCAGGTTGTGCCGATGAAGGCGATTATCATGCAGGTTATATTGCGATATGATGCTGACGTCAGGGTGATATTTCAAGCGACAGGATATCATGCTATTGGAGGATGATGATGAAGTCTTATACTAGTGTCGTTAGGAGCAAAAGCACCGACATTATATATGCTCGTGACCTAGTATATAAAGTGTTGAAAAGGTCGCCGCGGGGTGCATGTGGGATAATTGATATCCTGCATATTTGAAATATCATGACGATGAATCTTGGCGGGAAGTGGTTGCGTTCGACTGTTAGATGTTTTTCCCAAGGCCGCGGGTTGGTGCGCCATTAATGGCGAAGGTTGCAGAGGTATGGGCGGATCTGGTACCCGATTGAAGGTGTACATCAACGGACAGTGGCGCAGGGCTCAAGATTTCTTCCTGTCTCCTCCCCTACCTGCTGCATTCATGTTTGGGCGCCAATCTGGTAGTGCGTTGAGCGCCATTTTGCTGATACTGTGTATCTGGCGGGATTTTTGGTCAACCATGTAATTAATTGCTGTGGTACACTACCTGGCTGTTATAAGCAGGAAGTGTTACTCATTTGTGGTTGTTGAAAGTTGAAGATTTTTGGCTCTGTAATTCAAAACAAGCTGATCGGGTTGCTCTGTACAGCTTAACCTGTGAGTCTATGTATCTCTTGTTGTATGTTTTTGGCACGAACCCACTGATTTCATGATTAATCTTATATGAGAAATGTTATCTTAGCATGTGTTTTGTTAATTCTGTCTCCAGTATTGCATGTATTCTTCTTCTGAATCTGGATATTTGGGTAATGTTTAGATTCTAGAGCATAGAATTCCTATGTTGAATGTCTGATCTTTTAACTTCTGCTCAAGGGGTAGATTAAACTGTTTTCAGGTTGAACATTGGGAAGGGTATACTGCAGTAGGGATGCCATAAGTAGAGATAACTTAACACTCTGTATTGGGAGATATCTGTAAGGTAGATATCACATATATCCCCCTGAAATCTAGTTTTAGCTGTTCATGTTGATCATTCACAGGTGTATGTCTACTGACTCCAGGCCCTGGATAGGCACCAATCATGCTTTGTTTTTGTGTTATAACCATGTCTAGCTTTGCATCCAAACTTAAAATCCAAATCAAAATCTAAAACAAACATTAGGACATTAGAATTAGTTTAGGATCCTCATTCCTCTGTCTACAACTGCAAATAGGCCCAAAGCTAGCCCCTTTGCTCTTATCTTTCAGTTTTGGTCTACTTACAGGAGGACTTATCTGCTTTCTGTCAGCATCCCAGCCTTTGTATGCATATCATCATGGATGTTGAGTAGGGAATACCCCCCTAGGTTTTGCAGAGCCTGAAGAAGAAGAGGAGATAAAATATAGAGTCTATCTCCTACACTGTTGGCCCCTGGCCCAGAGATCCTGTTGATCACTGATGGCTACCTTGTAGGGAAATCTGGGAATAAGCATCCAGTCTGGGAAAAAACCAACAGAAATTGGCGACTCTGCTGGGGAGAAAATTGATGAAAAAGTGTTATATCTTGTGGCCCATCTGAGTCACCAACAAAATGATGCTCTGCTGGTGGAATGAACCTGGAAAAGTAGCTTTCAGCTATTGAAAATTTTGTCCTCTCTGGAGAGGTGGCGACTCTGCAAAAGATCTGAATGCACATGAAAGATGGATGTATGTGATGTGACAAAAATGTGTTGTTCATTTTTCTGCATCTGTATTGAGAAAAGGTACCTTGTTCCTTCCCCTTTATATTTGCTGTTTTGCTGCATATGTTAGATGCCAGGGGAAGCCTTAGGTCTTAGGCAGACAGAGGATGTCTAAGAGTAAGATTTTTATGAATCCAAGTATGTATTATCCCATACTCAGTCAGGAAGGGAATGATAAAGGAATAGAAGAGATAAGAAACAGGTTGATATTCTTAGAGGCTGAGCAGGCCCAGTTAAAAAGCAGTAACCCTGTTGTGTCTGCCAGTCAGAAGGCTAAACCTCTTCTCAGCCCTTTTGATCCTTTGTATGACCAACTGGATTTGTCATGGGTGGATTATAAAGTAGAAACTATGCCTGCTAGGATATATTTTCAGATGCCTAGATTTAGTGGTCACAATGTATGTGATGGGAATGCACATATCCAAATTTTTCACAGTTTTATGGGAAAATATTCATTCAGAGATGAGGATATGTGGATGAGGTTTTTTGTTAGGTCCTTTGATGCAAAAGCAAAAGACTGATATTTGAGCTCTCCAAAGAAATCCTTTGCCTGTTGGGATGAGCTTGCTGACTGTTTCAAGGAAGAATTTGCAAAAGAACTGGCTGATCTTGTTGCAGAATTGATGAGAATCAGAAAACAAGATGAAGAGCCATGTGTTGATTTCAGTCATAGGTTTGCAATAGCCCTTTCACAGATCCCAGAAGTCTTTAGACCTGATATTTCAGCCTGTGTTGGCATATTCTTTGAAGCTTTTGAGGAGGGCTTTAGTGCAATACTGAGGGATTTCAAGGTGACAAGTATGCAGATGGCATACAGGTTCATAGAAAAGATAGAAAAAATCAGAAATGTGTACCTGCTGAAACCCCTGTCCCCAGGCCTTGGTGTGAGAAATGGTTATGAAGCTGCAAATGACCAAATGATTATGGCATCATGTGCAGATAAAAATGAAAATAAAAGCATAGAGGTTGAGACTGCTGTGTTTGAACATAATGCTAACAATACTGCTCAACTGGATTGTTCACCAGTTGAGGATGCCAGTGAAAGGACTAATGAGGATTCCCATTGCAATGATGAGGCAGCTGACCATGAAAACAATAACGAGGTTGTGGACAGCAATGAGCAATTTTTGGAATGGACCTGTGGAGATAATTGTGAGTATTGTACTCAAGACAGAGAAGATATAAGCAAACAGAGAAACAGTCCTATGTGTGACCCATTGACTTCTTTTCAAACACATGGGGATCATGAAGAGCAGTCAGAAATTGAAATAAGTGCTAGTTCAGAGCATGATTGTTTTTCATTTGATGGCTGTTTTGCTTATGACACACAGGATGATACTCCTCCACAGAGTGAATCCATTGGTGATGAAGATGTGTGCTCTGCTGCCCATGAACAAATGGCATACTATGATGAAACTGATGCACCTGGGTCACCCATTTATGACACATATGGTGATAAGGATCTGTCTGAGTATGGTGAGGATCTAGACATTATTTTTGGCTTGGATTCTGTTTCTCATCCTGATGAAAGAGGAAACAACATACATCAAGTAAGTGACTGTGAAAATGTGCCTTATTTGAAAGAGATGCCAGAGCCTGATCTTTTCCAGCCTGGTGCTGCTGATTGTTGTGTACATGATGTACACAATTGTGATTTTGAAAGCTTTTCTTTTGATGTGCCAGTATATACAATGAGCTCTGATCATCCTAGCTGTGTGGTGGACTTTGAGTGTTTCCTATTTTCAGTCCAGTTAGGAGATCATGTTGCAATGCATGATGATGATATAGATGATAAGTGCTATATGCCATATGAGTATGCATTGCTTGATACATTCTACACCCACATGTCACATGATGCTGAAGGTTATCTGCACAGGTTTGACAATGACAAGCTAAATCAGAGGGTTGAGTGTGCAGATGACAAGATTTGTTTGTGGGTGGATCTTTGTAGTATCTCCAAGCTTGACCCTGTGTATGCAGATGAAAACGAAGTGTTTGACAAAGGGAGATACATGTTTTTCTTTTCTTGGTGGCCTTAGGCCATCAAGTGTGTTTGGTGATGCAGGTCAGTGCAGTATTTGACTCTGTGCCCAATGGATAAGGGACTGGTCTGCATCCCAGAGATCTGGGGTTCTCGCTGCAGTCTTGCACCTGCACGTCCCCAGACAGAGCCAGTGTTAGTGCCTGAATTGACTGACAATTTTTGAGCAATTTTCATGCAGGCACTTTCCCTAAGTATCCAAAAAATGTTCTAAGTGTTGGACCTCCTCAGCATTTTTCAGCTGCAGCATCATATTTTCCCGAGGAGGAGGTCATCATCATCATGTTTTCTTCGATGGTGGTCAGCATCATCATGTTCTCTGTCGACCGGTTTCTCATCAGGATCATCATATTTCAATATCGGGTTATGTCTGGATATCATCCTGATCCTGTTGATGAGCTACAGTGTGCCCTGATTTGCTTGCGGAGGTGATTTTTCAAGTATCCGGTGATCTTCCAATTATCACCTCGCCCTTTTATGATGATGATGTTACCCCGATCTTCTGAGGGGGTTATTCTCTGAGTTGTTAGACCTGACTTGTTTTTTTCTTAAGGGTCGTCATCATCATCATCATATTTCCAGTTATCGCCGTGTTGCTTGCGAGGGTCATCATATTTTCTGCCTGCATGATATTTCGCCGGGGTGATATTTTTATCATCGGGTGATCTTGGTTATGATCATCCTGATGATGTTGTTGAAGAGTTCTAAGTATGACCCGATATTCACTGGGGTCATCATATTTTGAACGTCAGGATGATCTTAGTCAATATCATCCTGATGTTGTTGTATCACTTCGTGTTCATTGTTTTATCATCCTGATGATGCTGACGTCATTCTTATGTCAGGGTGATATCTATTTCTCTGCCTATCTGCATCATGATATTTCCGAAGGAGGGGGTGATATTTTCATTTTTGAATATCACCCGGATGTATGTTTGCTCCAGCGTCATGATGATGCTGATATCAAAGAGATATCCGCCTGCCGGCTTCGTGCATTATCTAGTGGGGGGTGATCTTTTCAAGCATCATCATATTCATCTATCACCCCGATCTTATAGTGGAGCTACAGTGCAACATGATATTTGTGCATCAGGATGATATTTCCAAATATCCGGTTATCTTCCGAATATCATCCTGATGTCGATATGATGATGACGTCATCAAGGTCCGGGGGGGTCATATTTCTAACACTGATCATCTTGTGGAGATCCCCCGATATTTGCAAACATGATGATGATGTCATCCGGATATGAGGAGGTGCGCAGTGAGCAGGATATGATGATGACGTCATCAGGATGTTCATCAGCTAAGCAGGAGGATGTTCCTCCGATGGATCAGGTTGTGCCGATGAAGGCGATTATCATGCAGGTTATATTGCGATATGATGCTGACGTCAGGGTGATATTTCAAGCGACAGGATATCATGTTGTTGGAGGATGATGATGAAGTCTTATACTAGTGTCGTCAGGAGCAAAAGCACCGACATTATATATGCTCGTGACCTAGTATATAAAGTGTTGAAAAGGTCGCCGCGGGGTGCATGTGGGATAATTGATATCCTGCATATTTGAAATATCATGACGATGAATCTTGGCGGGAAGTGGTTGCGTTCGACTGTTAGATGTTTTTCCCAAGGCTGCGGGTTGGTGCGCCATTAATGGCGAAGGTTGCAGAGGTATGGGCGGATCTGGTACTCGATTGAAGGTGTACATCAACGGACAGTGGCGCAGGGCTCGAGATTTCTTCCTGTCTCCTCCCCTACCTGCTGCATTCATGTTTGGGCGCCAATCTGGTAGTGCGTTGAGCGCCATTTTGCTGATACTGTGTATCTGGCGGGATTTTTGGTCAACCATGTAATTAATTGCTGTGGTACACTACCTGGCTGTTATAAGCAGGAAGTGTTACTCATTTGTGGTTGTTGAAAGTTGAAGATTTTTGGCTCTGTAATTCAAAACAAGCTGATCGGGTTGCTCTGTACAGCTTAACCTGTGAGTCTATGTATCTCTTGTTGTATGTTTTTGGCACGAACCCACTGATTTCATGATTAATCTTATATGAGAAATGCTATCTTAGCATGTGTTTTGTTAATTCTGTCTCCAGTATTGCATGTATTCTTCTTCTGAATCTAGATATTTGGGTAATGTTTAGATTCTAGAGCATAGAATTCCTATGTTGAATGTCTGATCTTTTAACTTCTGCTCAAGGGGTAGATTAAACTGTTTTCAGGTTGAACATTGGGAAGGGTATACTGCAGTAGGGATGCCATAAGTAGAGATAACTTAACACTCTGTATTGGGAGATATCTGTAAGGCAGATATCACATATATCCCCCTAAAATCCAGTTTTAGCTGTTCATGTTGATCATTCACAGGTGTATGTCTACTAACTCCAGGCCCTGGATAGGCACCAATCATGCTTTGTTTTTGTGTTATAACCATGTCCATCTTTGCATCCAAACTTAAAATCCAAATCAAAATCTAAAACAAACATTAGGACATTAGAATTAGTTTAGGATCCTCAGTCCTCTGTCTACAACTGCAAATAGGCCCAAAGCTAGCCCCTTTGCTCTTATCTTTCAGTTTTGGTCTACTTACAGGAGGACTTATCTACTTTCTGTCAGCATCCCAGCCTTTGTATGCATATCATCATGGATGTTGAGTAGGGAATACCCCCCTAGGTTTTGCAGAGCCTGAAGAAGAAGAGGAGATAAAATATAGAGTCTATCTCCTACATTGTTGGCCCCTGGCCCAGAGATCCTGTTGATCACTGATGGCTACCTTGTAGGGAAATCTGGGAATAAGCATCCAGTCTGGGAAAAAACCAACAAGACAAATCATGGAAATTATCCTTTTTTGATAGTTTCACATCAAATTTAGAGTCTTCAAATGTATTAGGCTCAAGGGATACCTTTGTATGCATCTAACCTAGCTTGTTAAAGTCATACTTCAGCTCTAGGTTCGAGGAATCAAGCTAGAATAAATTAGGGGCATTGAATATACAAACTAAATTATGTTGATCATGATAACATGGTATTTTGTAATTCTTCTTCAAATAAACCATAGGTCCATTTATAAGTGTCTCGTGATCATTAGGCACAAGGAGGTACACATAATATAAGTTTTGTTTCACACATAGTAAACAATCCTCAAGCATATTTAATTGAAAAGATTCATGTTCAAGCACCTCTTCAAACTGAATTGTACCATACTTTTATTCACCTTCATTCAATTTTTATAGATTATTGATTTCATCACATGCTCCAATGTCTTGCAAATAAGATTCAACTCTAGATATAACAACATCTCTACCAAATATCAAGTCATGATCTCATAAGAATAGACAACTCCATCATTAGTTGCATGCTCATCAAATTGTTGAACACAAGATTGCCAACATGTATCATCACTACAAAAACCAATATATATTTCCATTTGTGACTCAAAACCATGATTCCAACCATCAATCAGACCATCAACACATGCTTCAAGGTGGGAAACTTCATGAGAAGGACTACATTTTTATACTATCTCTCTACCTCAAGTTCTTCATAGTAATCTACTATAACAAGACCACTGCTACAAAGAGAACTCATGAATAATTTTGTTCTCTTCTTCCTCCACATCAAGAATTAGATCCTTCCCAGAATCAATGTGTTCAAAATCAACATATTTAGTTAATGATTTTAAAAATAGATCTTCAACATTGCTTTCATAACTAACAGTTAGCATCTCCAACCCATCGTTTAGAAGGTCACCAGGGTAGTGTTGAACACAAGGAATACTGAGAGTGGGGTGAATCAGTATTCTACAAAACCACTTCTTTACATGTTCGTTGATCCAATTACCAAATTCAATAATATGAAAGCAAAATAAACATAAGAACAATAACCATATAGACATAACACATAGACACCAGGATTTTTATGTGGAAAACCCAAAAAGGGAAAAACCACGGTGAGTGTTAGCTCACAATATATTATGATATCAATACTGAATTACATGAAGGTTCACTGCCCAAGGACTCACTATCCAAAGAAGTGCTCACTGCAATAGGCTCACTGCCAAATGAAAAAGAAGAGAAGATAGAAAAGGAATGACTCACTTCCAGGAGAAAATTGCCACAAGTGCATCTACAGAATGCTCAGGTGCAGTTCCATTTAGCTCAGTTTACAGACTCAAATGTCTTCATAATGTCTGCTCTGCTTCACATATACTCTGCTCTTCTACCCTTACTACCCTATTCTGGTCACAAGACTACCTTAGATCACACACATTTAATTCACACTTTTCTTGCACATCTTTCTTCTTCCAAAGACAAAATCTGTTGAGTATATATATTCACATCAAGAATTTCCTCAAACTAGGTCGGCATGTAAAAGATAAAGCTTGTATATTCAAGTTATACCTTGTCGGCCTATTATTGTTCCCAAAAACCAATGCAGACCTAATCAATCATGCAAGACTCTTCATATGAGTCTAGACCTATTATAGAACCACTTAGATTAATGATTCCAATCATATATCTTCACCGCATATTGATCTAACATGACTGTCGGCTTAACCCTTAAGTGCACATCCAACTAGCTTGACTGTCATACCATAACTTTTAACGTGAACCATATGAGACTTTGAAATTTATAGCTAACATTCATTATGGACCTCTTAGCATAACTTCAGAACTACAGAGCATAATATTCTTTCATAGAGAAACGTGGATCTCGAAACTAATGTTCTGTCATAGAGAAATACTGTCAACCTAAAAGCTGATACTGGAGAACTTGTAAAATGTGAATTGGTGAACTTCAAGCTCCACAAATCTAGATTTAGATGCTCATGACATGTATCTTCAATTCCTCAAAAATTCAAATCAAAATATTCATCAGTAGAGGAATGCGGACCAGATTACTCAGGTACTCTGCACTGTTTCTGACTTAACTCTGTTCACCCGGACTTAGACATTTCACCATATGACTTCTAGAGGGAATTAGGATTTGAACATTGAATTATGACATCACTAGATAGCTGAGAGTAACATATTAGAACTGCATAACAAGAACTTCAATTGTGGAGGAGTACCAACTGAATTACTATCACTGTCACAATGTGTTGTCAATGCTTAGTCAATTTGGCTAAGTTAATCTTTCTAGACCAAAATACTATACACACCTTTGTCTTAGGAGTTGTCTCCAAACATATTAGGTTGTTTCCATCAATGACAACATCATATCAGTAGTGTCTCTTGACTATGTTGCCAACAATCTCCTCCTTTGGCATTGATGGCAACACTTAGTGAAAAATGCGTGTGTTGTTCCCCCTTACTCTGTACACTCTATTTTTCTTCTTTCCTTGAGATGTTTTGGCCATTTTTTACTAGATCTTCTTCTTCCCCTTTGACATCAATGGCAAAGGTGTATGTACAAGTAGCAAAATTGTGTCAAAACTTCAAAAATGTCATACTGTGTTGCATATGTACAAGTACAATCTTCCATCTTAGTTAATAGTAGGTGGGAGAATATCATTGTAGACAATCTTTAATTGTGCTATCTCTCCATCGCATCGATTCTTTGCATTATCCAAAATTTGAATGTGACCATTTATCAAAAAAACTATTTTTTCTGCCTTCTGCACATCTGAGGGTGTATCAATAATTGCTTTTGCTTTCAAAGATTCTTCTACAAGATTTGTCATTGAATCTATTTTAGTACTTATCAGCCCTCTTAACTGGCAAAACCTATTTTTAATTTCTTCCCTCTTATTCATCAGACTACTTAAGTTATTGTGGATATTTATAGCTTGTATCTCTTTACTATTTATTGATTCAACTACTGGATCAAATGATGTTCATGATCCTTGATCTTCTCTCCTAACTCCTTTGTAGCTTCTAGCCATGATAAACAAAATTTGTACAAATCACAAGCTTCTTTGATGGAACTTTGTATACCTTTTATTCCATTATCTAACAGAGTTTTATCATTAACTAACATGGTCTTCAACTCAACTAATCTCTTTTCTAACTTTTGTTTCTGCGAACTTTTCAAAAGATTCAAAATGTATACTTACTAAGTTTATTAGTCCCTTGAGTTGATCTGTTGAAGATAATGAAGTATCCTTTTGATATGTTGGCATCATCTTCTCCAAGATGCTGGATGCTTCACAAATGAGTTCACTATCATGCATATGTGATTTTAGCATCTCTTCCTATGCCTTTGCTTGAAAAATTGATACTAGTTTGAATTTTTGCATAGGAGACATTGAGGCCAAATTGATTGGTCCTTGTAGAAGCTGAGACTCATCCAAAGCTTGCTGTCTCTCTAAAAGTTCCTTGATAGAATCAACTAGGGTAGTAGCAGTGTCTCTTGTCATTTCTTTAGACACTTCATCTTCTTTGTTCTATTCAAGAAGATCTATGTCAATATTCTCTTGATCAATATTTTGTTCCAGTACAGGGCTCTTCTTAGCTTGATCAAGTTCTTGATCATCAACTTTGATCTGCTCATTAATCTTTTCCTTGTTTGCTTGATCATCAATTTGTTGATCTGGAGGAGGACTTGTTTAAGTGTCTAGGTCACTAGTAGCACGAGTATGATCCTCTTTCTCCTTTATCTCTTCATCATTCTTGTCTTGCCCTTGGTCCATGCTACTATCCAGAGTAGGAGTATCATTTCCAACACTTGTTTCTTCATTATCATATATGGTTGGGAGATGAAATTCCTTCAAAACTCTCAAAGTGGTTTCCTCGGTTTCTTTGACTACCTTCTCAATGTCATCTGCCATTAGAGTATTCATTCTTTTCTTTGTTCTAAATTCTTTATGAAGTACTTTGGATACTTTTTCTTTTTCTTCTGGGGTGATTTTAGGACATAGCTTTATTAATGTGTGTTCTCTAAGCTCAAGGTCCTTGGCCATAGCAGCTTCTTTCCTTGCAGACATTATACTCCCCAGTCTATTTGGAAGATCAAAAATTATCTCAATAAGAGCTTTGTTGTATATGTCTAGGTATTTGATAACAACAGTCTCAGTGATACTTTTTTCTGCATCATCATAGTCATCATATAGTTGGGCAATATGTTTTAGATTGCCATCAACTGTAATGGCTTTCAATACATCCTCTAGAGTTATTATAGCCTATACTTTTACAGACTCTACCTTCTTCTCCTTCTTTCCTCCTTTCTTCTTTCTAGAGGGCTTGTCTTGCTTAGAACTGGAGGCTTTAGTTGGTTTTTCTCTCATCTTTCTAACCTCTTCATCTGATTCTATTCTTTCATCATCTTTATCCATACTGACATATACTCTGTGTCCTTTGGTCTTTTTCCTTTTATGACCTTTGTCAGTGGTTTTCTTGGAGGGTGCTTCTACAGATGGGGTAGGACTAGAGGATTCAAGTGCAGTTGTAGAGGTTGTTTCAGCAGACGTGGAACCTCTTGTCTTCTTCTTTAGAGTTGTAGGTGCCTCTGTCTTTATCTCTTGCACTTTCGGAGCCTTGCCAGGCTCACCTTCCTTCAATTTTTCAGCTGTTATTGCTCTTGTTTTAGCAACTTCTTCTTTTATTATCCCTATTCTCTGGGCATATTCATCCACCAATTTTCTCATCTTTTTCTGAGTTTCTAGTTTCCTTAGTTCAACATTAACTTTTACAAACAACTCTTCATAAGTACCAAATCTTGGCTCAGAGGTATCCCTAGGTTTGCTTAATATGAGCTTGGCATATCCATCTAACACATCTGCATCTACTTCATACCCCATTGGCATAATCCAGACTATTCTAGGCTTAATAGCCTCCATCATACATTGATCCTTATTTACAATAAAGCATATGTCATCTTTATACTTCTCCACAATTGTCTTAGGGATCCTTACCCTAGATTGCATTGTCCTTTGAAAGTTCTTGAAATAGCCCCATAGGGCTATATTTTGAGCATCATATCTTCCTATACCACTTAAATGGTTTATAATCTGGATTGCAACTGGTTTATCACTATTCCAAAATAAATTCTGTAACCCTGGTAGTTCTTGCATGAAGTAAAAGAATAGGCAAAGAATTAAAGTACCAAACTTGAATGGATATTTTTGTTCCTTTGTTTTCTTTAGATTCTCCATCAGTTGTTTCCAGAGCAACTCACAAAGATCATAATCTAGATTCTCCTTGATCATCTCATAGGCTATGTATATAGTAGTAACAAAGATAGAATTTTCCCAGTTTATGAAGTAAATTTTGTAGCCTATCACCATGGATGCAAATCTTACTGCATGGTCTTCAATGTCATCCACTGATAAAGCCCTTTTGTCAAATTTGGCTCTGGTGGCTTTCATCACTATATCATTCTTTACAGCTTTTAACACAAGTACTGATCCAGTGGAGTTTAATCTAGTCACAGCTCTTATTGCATCCTTTGTAATCATGAATGGTCTCTCTAGCCACATGAATTTGTCATGGATCTTGCTCAGAACATACTGGACCCATTCATCCTCAGCAAACATAGGGAAGTCTATATACTAAATAAATTTCTTTACTTCTAAAGTCTTATATTCTTCCTTCAAATCATAATTGGTACCACTCAAGTGATTCACATAAAGATCAAAAAACCTACTATCACCAAATTCTTCTAGGGCAACATGAATGTATGCCCTAACATCTTCTACATGCATTACACCAAACAAAATTTTTGAAAATGCACCATTTGGCTTGACCTCTGTTGATTTGAAAGGTTGTTTCTTGAATTTTAGCCTTGGTCTCTCAGTTATATCAACCAATTGTGGTTTTGCCATTTCGTAACGATTCAAACAAATTTACAATAGGGTTTTGAACTGAAAAATACCTCTTTTGTTGAATTTAGGGTTTACCTGAACTTGCTTTGAATTGCCTTAGAAATCACTATAGTCACTTGGAATTTTGCTTCAGTTCTCCTTAGACACTTGATAGTTTGATTGTAAAGTGATTAACCTTTCAAATCCAAGCCTTTTAACCCTTTAATTTCCTTAACCTACTCGCCATAAAAGTTATCTTTCAAAAAGTTGTCAAACACCTCTCTGTCAAGCACAGTCAATCAAGATTGCTCTACAATGCTCCACATTTGATCCTTTACTTCTGGAGTTTCTTTCAAAAGATCTGTCATATAAATCTTTTCATCATATCTTCGTGTCGGATCCCAGCATAGACTATCTGGCTAGGGGATTAGGATTTTCAATATTGCTCCCCCTAAGCCAGAGCTCCCAATTTACTTCTTGGAGGAAGTATCTGCACCAGAAGCTAGTGCGGATCCCTTTTTGACCTCAATCACATATTTCTTGATCCAGATATTGCCCATCTCTTTCTTGGTTTCAACCAAATTAACTTTATTCTTTCCTTTATCTCCCCTCTGCTCTATTTTCTTCTCTTCTGCATAGTAGTTTCTTTTCACATTCTTGCTTCTGCAGAGTCTTGCAACATGTCCAAACCTATTGCAATTGTAGCATACCACATTCCTCTATCCTTGATTCCTTCTATTGATTAGATTCATTCTTGATCTGCATTGGTTAGCCATATACCCAAATCTATTGCATGCAAAGCACTTTCCATTGAAAGATTGTGTATTTTTAAAACCATTCCTCATTACACTTCTACATTCACTTTCCATGTGACCAATTCTTTTGCAATTGAAACATTGACCAGAGAAAGATGGGATATTCTGATTTATTTTACTCCTGCACTAAGTAGCCCTATGACCATACTTATTGCATTTAAGACAATAGCCATTGAAAGATGGTTACCTTTGAGCATTTGGCTACCTGACTGGAGGTCTTCTAGGTCTTCTTCTCTAATTCTTGAACTAGTTGCCTTTGTTTTTCCTCATCCCAATGTTTTCTTGACTTGATTTAGAACTCTCTCCTTTTTCAAATCCCAAACCTTTCTTGTCATAAGGATTCTTCTGACTATCAAGCAACTCATCAAGCTTTGCAAAGCTTATTTTGAACTTTTCTTTGTAACTGTTTGCCACCTCCAAATCAAACTTCAAAAGTATAATGTCTTTTGCCAACTTTTCACGTTCTTTAGATTTGTCTTTTAACATTTGATTCAAATGTTCCTCATCTTTCTCTTTCTCTTCAACCAACCTTGATAAATTATTTAGGGTTTCATTTGCTTCTTGTCAACTGTTCACTTAGCTCTCTATTCCTATCCTTTGATCTATTAACTTGCTCTCTTAGTTTTAGGATGCATTCATCTTCTTCTTTGACATTTTCCTTCAAATCCTAGATATCTGCTTCATACTTATTGAGATCTTCAAGGGTTGTTTTTGATTCTTGATCAATTGTGACACTACCTGGATCAGGATACCTTCTGGCTACCATGAGTACTCTTTCCCAGATCTTCCTCAAGCTGTTAAGCTTCTTCCAAGGAACCTCACTCTGATACCAATAGTTGAACACAAGAAATACTGAGAGGGGGGGTGAATTAGTATTCTACAAAACCACTTCTTTACATGTTCATTGATCCAATTACCAAATTCAATAATATGAAAGTAGAATAAACATAAGAACAATAATCATATAGACATAACACATAGACACCAGGATTTTTACATGGAAAACCCAGAAAGGAAAAAACCACGGTGAGTGTTAGCTCACAATATATTATGATATCAATACCAAATTACATGAAGGCTCACTACCCAAGGACTCACTGTCCAAATAAGTGCTCACTACAATAGGCTCACTACCAAATGAAAGAGAAGACAAGATAGAAAAGGAATGGCTCACTACCAGGATAAAACTACCACAAGTGAATCTAAAGAATGCTAAGGTGCAGTTCCATTTAGCTAAGTATACAGACTCAAATGTCTTCATAATGTCTGCTCTGCTTCACATATACTCTACTCTTCTGCCCTTACTACCCTTTTCTAGTCACAAGACTACCTTAGATTGTACACACATTGAATTCACACTTTTCTTGCACACCTTCCTTCTTCCAAAGCCAAAATCTATCGCGTATATATATTCACATCAAGAATTTCCTCAAACTAGGTCGACATGTAAAAGATAAATCTTGTATATTCAAGTTATACCTTGTCGGCCTATGATTGTGCCCAAACAACAATGCGGACCCAATCAATCATGCAAGACTCTTCATATGAGTCTAGACCTATTATAGAACCACTTAGATTAATGATTCCAATCATATATCTTCACCACATATCAATCTAACATGACTATCAGCTTAACCCTTAAGTGCACATCCAACTAGCTTGACTGTCATACAATAACTTTTAACATGAACCATATGAGACTTTAAAATTTATAGCCAACGTTCATTATGGACCTCTTAGCATACCTTCAGAACCATAGAGCATAATATTCTTTCATAGAGAAATGCGGATCTCGAAACTATTGTTCTGTCACAGAGAAATACTGTCAACCTGAAAGCCAATATTGGAGAACTTGTAAAATGTGTACCGGTGAACTTCAAGCTCCACAAATCTATATTTAGATTCTCATGACATGTATCTTCAATGCCTCAAAATTGCAAATCAAAATATTCTTCAGTGGAGGAATGTGGATCAGATTACTTAGGTACTTTGCATTGTTTATGACTTAACTCTGTTCACCCGGACTTAGACATTTCACCATATGACTTCTAGAGGGAATCTAGATTTGAACACTGGATAATGACATCACTAGATAGCTAAGAGTAACATATCAAAACCGCATAACAAGATCTTCAATTGCGGAGGAGTACCAACTGAATTACTGTCACTGTCACAATGTGCTGTCAATGCTTAGTCAATTTGGCTAAGTTAATCTTTTTGAACCAAAATACTGTACACACCTTTGTCTCAGGAGTTGTCTCCAAACATATTAGGTTTTTGCCATCAATGACATCATATTAGCAGTGTCTCTTGACTATGTTGCCAACATGTAGAAACCTTGTTTATCTATAGGCAAGCATATGCCCTTACTAGCATTCATATCAGCACACTCTCCAAGTCAAGTGGAAGTATTTACCTCATCATTATAGGTGCAATCATACACAACAGAGATCCCATCAGATTCATTGTCACCATTTTCAACAAAGCAATGAAGCACATTGTGCATAAAACTATTTTCAGGTTCCTCAAGCTAAATGCCTATAAATCTATCTTCAGTAATATCATTACCAAACTACAATTTAGTGTCCACAAAATTATCCTTATCATCATAATCACTTGCAAGTACATAATTATTCACTTCATCCTTATGTATGCCAATTCTTGTAGCATAATGAGTAGTTCTATCATGTTCCTCAAAGAAATTAAAACCCAGGAGTTCATCAAGTATTCAAGTTCTTTCTCTTTTGACTAAACATTTGCATCCATTAGTTTAGTATCATTAACCATATGAGATACCATACTAAACATCTGAGCATATATCTACCTCCTGACTAATGAAACTACCATGAGGTGTAACTTCACATATTTTAACTTCCTCACCATGACTTCTATTTGGATCATCTTATTTATGAGATTCATCAACACATATTCTATCCATAAGATGATTACATACTTTGTTTCTTCTATCATATTAAGCATCTTCAGTTTCCACCTTGCATGTTTCACCTACATATGTCATATCTTTCTTTTTCTCATTTAGGAGAGCTAGACCACTACCATTACCAATTGAGGACATAACGGTTTTTGCATATTCATGTCTTATTTCCTCAAGAAACATAGTTCTCATTCACATACCTGGTCAATCCTAGTAGGTTTCAATTATTTTGATATTGCACTCAAACCTAACTCATAAGGTTCAAAAAATAAATCTATGCATATTAAATTTTAAGGTTCATGACATTTAGGGATTATAGACAAAGTAGTTGCACAAAAATTAGATGGTGATTCCTCTTCATGCTTTTTAATATTAGACAATGCTTGGATCAATGATGCATGGTCAAATTTATACGCATATTGTTCATTAAAGGCTGCAACAAGATATTTAAAAGTGGATAAATAGTGTTCAGGGAAACTCTCCAACCACTCCCTAGCTTCATTAAATAAGGATTTAGTAAAATACCTCATCCACATATCCTCATCAACAAATTGAAACTATTCCATGAAATTTGAAAATGCTTGAATATGAGCATCTCCTTATGAACCAACATGTGCACTAAACCAATGCATATGAATATAAATTTCTTCTATCATTTTGAAATCATGGGTCACCCAAGATAAGTCTAACTACTTGTATGTAGCATTTATAGGAATATTTGAATGTTTATGCTCATGAATCATAGAGGTTGCAAGTTATGACTTAGGTACTGATGCCTCAATGTCATAATACTCAAGTGTATGGGCATTCTTTCAAACATGAAGCTCTTTGTAATCTTCTTTCGTTGTCTCATCCTCATGATAGCCTACCCCACATTCCACCATATTGCAACTAAAATGAACACTTACTTCATTGTTGGATGCTTTATCTTCAACCTCTGATTTAACATCATACTCCTCATCTTTAATTAAAACTTCTTCCATATATCATAGCCTCCTTGGGCTCTTTCATGTCTTGAATACTTCTTGGTAACTTGACTGTAACTAAAAATTTGTTTTTGTCATGGAAATTATCTACCTTCTCTTCTACAAACTATGCATTCAAAGGAAATGTATCAACATGATCAACACCTGCAAACGTAATTCCTTTCATTATTAAAATTATTAGGCTGTCCTCAATATCTATTTCCATGGTGTATGCTTGTTGAAGTATTGTTGTAGGATTTTATCTCTTAATAAGAAGCCCATTTTCTTATCAAAAGCACCCAAATATAAAACCAAACACATCAAATCATTCAACCTCACACTTTCAAGAATGTCTCTCAAAGCCTTTTCAAATCTTAGATTAAAAGCATGAACTAGCTCTTCACCTTTTTAAATATGAATGAGTTTGAAGACAAAAGGCAATAAGACAAAATGGTGCAAAATCCTAGGTGGCACACCTATCTTGGAGGTTAATTTTAGAAAATACTTAATATATCTCTTGTAGTGAGAACAAGTTTGATGGAAGAGTTTCCTTTCAATCTAATGTGTCATCTTCTTCTATAATCTAGTCCTTCACTTGCTCTTTTCTCCTATAATACATCAAAGCATTGAGAGTAGGATTAAGAGTATTAGGATTTGGCTCATCAAAAAAATTAAATCTAAACCTGTGTGAATAATGTGTTTTGGAGATGATGTTAAATGATGTCTTTCTCTTGGGTGTTTCCTTAAAAAATGATTTGATGGTGCACTTTAGATGCATCAACTTATTCATATGTGCAGTACTAAAATAATATGATGATTCTTGCAATCCAAATGTTAGGATTTTCTTTCGTTGTCTCTTAAAATGGTCAATCTGTATATCTATAGTAGAATCTATGAATAATCCAATCAAATCAAGTAGCACATCAAAAATGTCAGCCTGAATATCCCATATGCCACCCTTATGGTGGTCCATTTCTTCCAAGCATTTATCAACAATTTATTTTTTGAACTTCAATAGTTTGGCCCACATGAATGGTAATTCAAGAGATTCCTTGGTGAGGATATTTTATTTCAACAATATTGATGGCTCTAATTTGCACATCATTTCTACCCATGGGAAGATCTTCGAATGATTCTCCAAATCTATTTTGCATGCATCTTGCAAAATTTCTATCTTTTTCGTCAATTTACTAAAATCATTCAAGGCTTGGATAGATTCATCAATCACATGACAACCTTGGTAATAGATTTTCTCTATCCAATATTGGGTAGTTCTTACAACATGCTTCATTTTCCCATCTCTATAGCCTCTTGTTGTGATAGAATGAATCGAGGAGTTATTGTACCATCTTCTTGCTAGAGAAGGGTGACTAAATTTCTGATATATGCTTGTAGCTCAACTACTTGTTCTTTCAACTCCCTCTTATTCCTTTCATATTTGTGCATCTTGGTGACAACTGTAGACACTACATTTTTGACATCTTTAATTTCTTGGGTTGTTGGTAACCTGTCCAAGGTTAATAGTGGTTATTTAATAATTCCTAGTCTAGAGCTCTCCATCATCCTTATCTTCTATAGTATTTGGGATTTGAACAATCCTTGATCCTACAACATCCTTTGTTATTGCAAATAGAGTCCTAGGCTTCTTCCTTCCTTTGGGCTTATCAATCCTAGTCATCACAATGGAGAAGTCTAGGGATGCAAGTTTTATTATGGGCTACCTTTGTTGAATATTGACTTTTAACCACTATGGCACCAAAGAATCATCACTTATTATTTCTTCCATTTATTGTGTTTGTGGAAGAGATTGTTGCTGCAATTATGGAATATCACTTATTTGCTATTGGGGAATTTGATCAATTTGTCTCTCATTGAACTTATTCATCTTGTCATTAATGTTTGTGTCCCATATTTATTAGGTTCCTATACTAGTGTAGCATTTTCAACTATTTGTGTATCATTCATTTGTTCAGGAGTTGGACCTTGATCATCATTGAATTGATCCTTATTGTCCTGATCACCTTGGAGAAGTACCTTGTATAATGGGAACACCTTCACTTGTATTGTCTAAGATAATGTCATTTGTTTTGCTCTTATTTCTTTGTAGCTAAGACTCAGGATCCTCAACTTAACCTGCCTAAGTTTCTTTCTTCCTTTTATATACCTACTATGCAGGAGGTGGATTCTTACTTCCTCTCATTCTTGGGGTAGCGGAGGTGGAAATTATCTTTCCTTTAGCTTTTCCTTTGGGAGGAGGCAATTGTTCTTCTTCTTTAGTACTTACCTCAACTCCCTCAATTTCCTTTCCCTTTTATTTTGGAGCTTCTACCTCCTCTTCTTTCCCTTTTTCCTCAAGATTTTCTACTCTAGTCTCCTTTTTCTTTCTCTATCTTTTGGTCCTATCTTTGGAATAAGTTAATTGGACTCCTTATGCTTCCAATTCTGTAGTTTTATTTTGATGTAGGAGCATCCAGTGGTGTAAGGGCAATCTTGCATCACCAAAAAATGATGATTTTTTTTGTTCTACTCAATTTGGTATTTGCAAATACCCATTTGCTTGAATAGTGATTCAGAACCTTCAAAATTTCCAACTAGCTAAAAATAAAAACCTTCTATTTTTAGAAAGTTTGCATTTGAGCATGTATGAAAAGAGAAACTTAATCAAAGATCTAGAATTGAAAAATATAACCTTTGGTGAAGTAATTATCCAAATATCATTTGTGGGTTGAAAGATATTAAAGTTTCTGTTTCGTTAAAAACCCTTGAAAAAGTTTCAAAATCAATTTTGAGGCACTTAGAGGCTCCATATGGCCCCAAAAATGGGTGTAACCAACGAATCATATTATGAGGGTGTAGATTGCTTCATGATCTTTCAAATGCATCAAACAGTTCATCAATTGGACACTCGGATCAAAAGTTATGGCTCCCAAAAGTTGGGCTATTTTTGGAGGGAGTTACAAATTTTGAAAATTTTAGCTGCAAGGCACCAAAAAAGGCTATTTATGACCTTTTTTGGATAATATTTTGGTATTAGAGAAGGAGGGGAAAGGGGCAAGTCATGAAAAGGAGGGAAAATAGAAAACCCTAGTAGATTTGAAGCTACAAGAGGCAAAAGGCTCTAGAATTTAGAGAAAAAAGAAGTTGTAATGTGTTGTAGCCTATTAAGGATTTCATCCTTTAAATTGATTCTAATTCCTATAGTGTAATTTGTTTTTTTGTTTAATAAAACAACATTCCCATTTTCTGTGAGTAATCTATGTTACTGTGTGTTCTCAGATTTACCCCCTCATCAAGTGGTATCAGAGCAAAGATTTCTTAGTATGTAGATAGATTGATGAATGTGAGGTAGTTTACACCAAGACTTGTGGTTATGGGTTGAACAAAAAATAAGAAGATTAGGATGCCTCTATGAAGAAATTATAGTGGTGGGGGAAATGCTTTGATAGAAGAGGGTTTTAGATCCCTGCACAGGCAAATCGATGCATTGCAGGAGGAGCTGTGAAGAGGGTTTGAGCCAAGAAGAAGAGAAGAAAGTGAAGATGAAGCAAAAGAAGAAGAGCTATTCAAAGAAGAACAAGATGTTGTAGGAGATATTGAGCAATTTGTGTTGTTGAGGGCCATTTTGAAGATTAGAAAGAGGCCTAGGATTGAATTTTCTACCTATTTTGGGGATCTGAATCTAGAAGAGCTTATTTATTAGATAAATGATATGGAGGACTATTTCAAGTTTGAAGAGGTGGAGGATCCATAACGAGTTAAGTTTGCAAAAATGAAGTTGAAGGGCCATGCCAAAATTTGGTGAAAAGAGGTCTAGTTAGAGAGAAATAGAATAGGAAAAGGAAAGATTACCAAATGGGGTGAATGGTGAACAAACTAAAGAAGCAATTCATTCCTATGGATTATGAGTTGGAGTTGTTGAAGAAGCTGCAAGGATTGAAACAAGGTAACAAGTCTATTAAGGAGTATACATAAGAGTTTAATAAGATTATTATAAAAATAGGTCATGTAGAGGCCAACAAGGAGAAGGTAGCCTATTACATTAATGGGTTGAGGGCAAGTATTCAAGAGGAACTGAGCCTGGTCAGAATGACCACCATAGAAGATGCATACCAGTTTGCTATGAAGGTGGAAGAGAAGCTGAATAAAAGATTTGAAAGAAAGCAAAGAGGAAGAGGTCATGGTGTACATATTGGTGGAAGATCCTATGGAGGCTGAAATGAAAATAAAAAGAAAAGTGAAGAAGCAAGCACCTGTCAAAATCAGAGACGAGATAATGCCTACCACCCATGTGACCAAAATAATGGTGAGAAAAGAGGAAGAGGAAGATGAAGACTTGGACAAGAACTTGGAAGAGGAGGCTTTAGAGGAACCTATTTCCAATGTGGAGAAGGACATTGAGCCTACGAGTGTCCACAACATCAAGGAAGGACAAATAGAAGACCTGAAGGTAATGCACAGATTGATCATGTAGATGAAGATACTCAGTCTGAGCATTCTGAAGATGCTGAAAGGGGAGAAACCCTAGTTGTTAGAAGAATGTTGTTAAATGAGGAGAAAGAACCAAATCATAGGAAGAGTTTATTTTGTAAAAGGTGCAAGTGTGAAGGTAAATTTTGTGATATTATTATTGATAGTGGAAGCACTGATAATATTGTCTCAAATGAGATGGTTAACAAGTTGAAGTTGAAAAGGAGAAGGCATCCACATCCATATCAGATTGCATGGTTGCAGAAGCACCATAGAGCTTTAGTCAATGAGCAATGTGTAGTAAAGTTCAAGATTAGAGACTACCATGATGAGGTGTTGTGTGACATCTTACTGATGGATGCATGTCATATTGTTGATAACTGGGGGGGGTGAATCAGTTATCTTAATTATTTTAGCTTTCTGAACTTTCTTAATAATTAATGCAGCATTAATTCAAATAAGCAAACATAACCATGAAATGGAAATACACATGACACAATATTTTTGACGTGGAAACCCTCTTAAGGGAGAAAACCATGGGGTGATTAACCCAAGATTGTATTCTCTGTTAGAAGAATAGAATTACAAAATGGCACTTGCCAATTAGGGCTCACTGCCCATGCACACTGCTCACAAGAGGCTCACTGCCTACAAGAGATTCACTGTCTACAAGTTGTAAGAAGAATAACAAGATCCTTGAACTGATAAGAAGCATCCACACATGCTAGAGTTCAATTTCGGTTAGGCTCAGTATACTGATCTACTACACTTCATCCTTTCTCTTCTTTTATGCTGCTGTCCTTTCACATACCGGACCTTCCTTACTGCTTTTCTTCTGCTTTGCTACTTTTCTTCGCACACACAACACCGCAACAACAACACACACTCTCATTGAAATCCATTTGGTATATATATCCGCACAAAGGATTTCATCCTCTTTCTAGTCGACATCCGGAATAGTCAGTATTTCCCAAATTTTTGTCTGTCGGCTGAATCTTCGCTTCCCAAGTGATGCGGATCAAAAAGATACTTATAGAAGTCATCTAACATGTCAGCCAATCATGAATGATGCCTTAGGAACCTTGATCATCATCAATATCTTATCCAGAATAATGTTTAATCCTCTGCCGGTCAGTTCTTCCTCTGTCTGATCTGCCGAACAGGACCCCAATACTTGAATGCTCATATCTCTTCACTCTTTCATCACCGGAGGCTCAATTCCTAGAATCTATTAGTCAAGGTACTCCTCTTGACTTCCCCAAGTTCACACTTTCCAAAGATACTTCATCTAAGAGATCCGGACCTGACTATCAGACCTTGCCACATGCTCTATTCTTGCTTACCAGATCACAACACTCTTCAATCTGACTTCTGGTATAGGCACACCATGTCCTGCGGATGTGTGGGATGAACTTTATTGCCATCAATGACAACAATCATGAAGCTCCAATGTGTCTCTTGCCAACAATCTCCCCCTTTGGCATTGATGGTAACACTTAGTGAAAAATGACTAAGTGTTATACTATACTCCCCTTGGTTGATGCTCTCTTCTAATGTACACTTTTCTGAAGCTCCCCCTTAGTTGGATTCCACATTTTTCACTGTTCCTGACTCCCCCTTTGACATCAATGGCAAAGGGTAGGGTCCGCATACCAAAATTTCCAAAAATAATCTATACTTGGCCGCATAAGTATATATACATGCTTATACTTACATATACTGAAGTATATCTGCAAAAGATGTCTTCAACTGGGCAAATTCTGTTGCCCAACTCAGCTTCATCCTATCCAAAATTGAGATGTGACCACTCAACAAGAATGCAAAAGCTTCTACCCTCTTGAGATCTGTCGGATCACTAGTCTGGGCTATGGTTTGAGCATCCGTTAGGGCTTCATGCATGGCCTCTAACTTAGGGATAATCATCCCTCTAAGTTCACCCATTCTACTTAATATGTTCTTCCTTTCCTTCTCAAGCTTCTTAATTTCATTCATGATTACAATAGTTTCACATTCCTAGCTTATTATGGATACAGTGAGAGAATCAAACTTTTGAGAGAGGTTTGACAGTTTATCCTCTTGTTCTTTTTCTTTCTTCTCAATATCCTTTGTTGCTTTAGTCTAGGATATACAAAATTTATATACTTCTCCTCCATCCTTAAGAGCATTTTCTAAGCTCTTCGTCCCAATGTCCATATTTCTCCTATCATTGGTTATAAACCCTTGTAACTCTGAGAATCTCTTATCCAAAAACTCTTTCCAGACTTTCTCTTCTACTGCTTTCTCTAAAGAATTAAAATGTGTACTAACAGAATTTACAAGAGACTTTAGATTACTGGATGTGGATGCTGTAGGATCCTTTTGGAAGGATGGCATGATCTTTTCCAGTACACCGGATGCAATTTCTATGAGTTCATATTCTTCCATGTGAGACTTCAGCATTTTTTCTTTTGCCTTTGCTTGAGTGAAGGATGCTAGCTTCATGGTTTGCACCAGAGAGAGGGAATCAAAATTGAATGGACCTTGAAGTAACTCTGGTTCATCAAATTCCATCATCTCTTTGATCAAGAAATCCTTGACTGCTTCTGCTGTGTCTCTTGCTGGAGACAAATTTTTCTCTCCTTCTGCAGCCTTACCACTGTCATCTATAGCTTTTTATGTCCTTAACTCTTCTTCTCTTCTCTTTCCTTGCTCTTCTTGACTGGATTTTTCTTTTATACTTTCTTCTCCTTTAGATTCGGAGACTGCTGGAGAGTTCAGATTTACTTCTCCTTGGACTTCCTCTTCCGGAGCAGAGGAATCTAAGTCCTTACCTTTTTCTTCACCCGTCTCCTTTACCTCTTCTACTACTATCTCAGTAGATTCTTCTTTGTTATCCATTTCCGAGGGATCATTACCTAAATCCTCTATAACAGGAATATTGAATCTTTTATAGGCATTCCGCAGGATTTCTTCTGTTTCTTTTGCCACTTTATCAGTTTCTCCAAGCATGAGCTGATTCATTCTAGCCTTACTCTGGAACTCATCCTTACAATCTTTGAAGATCATATCCATTTTTTTTGGAGTAATTGAAGGATAGAGCTAAATAGCTATCTGTTCTCTAATCTCTAAGTACTTAGCCTTGGCATTTTCTTTTCTCATTTCAAGTTCCTTTTCTAAACTTTTAGGAATTAGAGAAATGATTTCAATAAATGCTTTATTGTATACATTCAAATACTTAACTTTGGCTTCCTCCAGAATCTTTTTATCTGCATCATTGTATGCATCATAGAATTCTGTTATTGGTTGCAGGTTCCCATACATAGTGACTGCTTTAACTACATCATCTAAGGACAGAGTGGGTCTTTCAACAAACTCTTCTGCCTCTGCCTCCTTATCTTCACCGAATACTTTCTTCTTCTTCTTCATCTTCTTTACCTCCTCATCTGACTCAGTCTCTTCTTCATTGAGACCTTGTTGCCTTTTTCTTGGTTCTCTTCTCTCCTTTTCCGAATGTCTGAGCTTCCGGTTTTGAAGCCTTTTGACCCTTGGAAGTGGTAGGTGCAGATCTGGTCTAGGAGGGGGCTTACACCGGAGCACTTTCTTTTCCAGTTTCTTTCTTTTCTTTCTTTGTTCTTTCCATTTTCTCTCTGTTGGCATTAAGTGCCTCTTTTGAGATTCCATGCCTCTTGGCCAATTCTTCTACCTCTTTTCTCTCTTTTCTCTTCATCTCTAGTTGTCTGAGCTCCACATGGATCTTTACACTCAACTCTTCAAAGGTTCCAAATCTTTTTGCCTTGGGATCTTTGGGTTGACTAAGCATGTGTTGAACATGTAGCTCAACAATTTTCTCATCTACTTCATACCCCATGGGCATGATCCAGACTATCCTTGGTTCCATAGCCTCCATTAGGCACTGATCAGTTTCTACCATAAAGCAAACTGTATCCTTATACTTTTCAACTAGAGATTTTGGAATTCTCTCCCTTGCTTGCATCATACTCTGAAAGTTCTTGAAATAACCCCACAGAGCTGTATTTCTTGCCTTAGCATTCCCAAGCCCATGCAAGTAGTCTCTGATTTGAATGGCAACAGGTTTGTCATTTTGCCATACCCAACCACTGGATCTAGGCAGCTCATTCATAAAGTAGAAAAACAAACACAATATTAGTCCACCATACTTAAAAGAGTTCTTCTTGTCTTTCTTAATCTTCTGTAAGTTTTCCATCAGTTGGCTTAGAAGGAGTTCACAGAGGTCATAATCTGCATTCTTTCTCAACATCTCATAAGCAATATACACAACAGTTCCGGGTACTGAATTCTCCCTGCTGGAGTGATATATCTTATAACCAATTATCATAGATGCAAACTTGATATCTGGATCAGAGATATCTTCTATGGTCATTGCTCTCTTATCAAATTTTGATCCGGTATCTTCACTCACAATTTGGTTTTTGACAGATTTGAGAACTGGTATCCCTCCAGATGAGTGCAAGCTGATTACTGCCCTAATTGCATCCTTAGTGATCTTAAATGGTCTATTCAACCATAAGAAGTTATCGTGTACTCTGCTCAACACATACTGAACCCATTCATCCTCAAAACAGGGGAAATGAATGCACTGACCAAAATGTTTATCCCGGATGGCCTGGTACTGTGGTTTGAGTTCAAAAGTATCATCTATTAAATGATTGTGATAGATGTCTACCAGCTTGGATTCCCCAAAATCTTCAATGTTTGCATGAATGTAAACCCTAACATCTTCTATATGCAAAATACCATGCGGAATGCTAGAAAAAGCACCTGAGGGATCCACTTCTAGAGATTTGTATGGGTGCTTCTTAAATTTAGGGTGTGGCCTATCAGAAATCTTCACCACATTTAGAGAAGCCATTTTCAAAAGATTTACAGAGAGAAATTTAGCAACGAAAAATACCTTTTACGCTTCTAGGGTTCACTGAATGAGCCGGATTAATTTGCTGGATGAATCGACTTCAATGATTAATCTTTGAGAGTTTGAGACAATTTGTTGCAGAGCTCCTTTTCTTTTCTTCTTGAGTGCAAATGTGCAAATGACGAACGAATGAACTCTTTTATTTCTGGGAAATCCCTAATTTCATAATGCAATAAATGCACAACCTAAGTCATTCCGATTGCCTTGTTCATCTTATTCTGAGACAAATCTTTTCTGGATCACTGAGATACACTTAGAGTTAATCTTGGAAAATACTGATAATCTATCTTCCTTTCCTTAATCATTTGATCTATCTGCAGATCAAGATTCCATAGTTTGAATCATGTCAGATTTAACTGTGAAAAACCTACTACTCACCGGATGACTGATGAACCGGATTAGTCTTCAACCTATTCAAAACTTATTGCAGATCTTTCATCTCTTAACCAAACCTTATTTGGATGTCCCTTTGTGAACCCTTTAATCCGCAACTCTCCTTGTGCTAGTTCTAGCACCAATTAACTGGCTGGGGGAAAATGTTTTTCTTTGTGTCTCCCCCTGAGCCAGAGCTCACCTTTTAATTTCCTGAAGGAATATCAGCACTAGATTCTGTTGCGGATCCATCCCCTACATTTTCTGTACTTCTCTTCACCCAAATCTTGTTCATCTCACTTTTGATTTCATCTGCATTCACTTTGCCTTTTCCCTTCTCTTGATTCTGATTATGAAGTACCAGACCTCTTTTGTCCTGATTCTTACTTCTATAGAATTTGGCAATATGACTGGATCTATTACAATTGTGGAAAACAACATTTCTTTGCATATTTGATTGATGTCCTCTTGATCTACATTGATTAGCCATATGACCCATTCTATTGCATGCAAAGCATCTACCATTGAATGAAGTGTTCATTTGCATATTTCTGCATTCATGAGATTTGTGACCATACCTTTTGCAGTTAAAACACTGTCTGGAGAAGGATGTGTTAGTCTGATTCATTCTCCTTTTGCACTGATTAGCTTTGTGACCAAAGTTATTGCAGTTGTGGCAGTATCCATTGAAGGATGGATATCTTTGAGCATTAGGTTGCCTTACTGGAGGTCTTCTATGCCTATTCCTTGAATTTTCTGATCCAAGCTTCTTCTGACCAGATCCAGAGCTTTCACCTTTCTCATATCCCAAACCACACTTGTCATCTACCCTCCTTTGGCTTTCAAGAAGAACTTCAAGTTGAGCAGAACTTATCTTGAATTTTTCTTTATATTCATTTGTTGTTTGAAGATCCCTTTTAAGAGAGATAATTTGATCCTCAAGTTTTTCTTCATTATCTTTAGCATCTTCAAGATCAGATTCAAGACGTCTGATTATTCTATCCATCTTGTGGCAGTCTTCTGATTTCTCCTTGAGAGATTGTCTTAGATCATCTTCAGTTTTTCTTTTCTCTTCAATTTCTTGAGTAAATTTCATAACTCTTGATTCCATTTCATGTCTTACCATAATGATCTCTTTTGGTAACTTTTCACATAACTTGGTTTTCTCCTTCATATCTCCATTTGTATCATTTGCTTCACTTTGACTTGCCAATTGTTGAAGTAGATCCTTTCTCTTTTTCATAGAGAGACTTAGTTTCCCTTTTAGTTCATTTATGAAATCATCAGCCTATTTGAGTCTTTCCTTCAATTCATTGACTTCAGAATTAGATTGCTCAAGATCATCTAGGGCAGACTAAAGTTGCTCCCTCATACCATACACATCCATTTTAATTCCCAGATCTTCCTCAAGTTGTTAGGCTCTGTTTGGAGGAACTTGGCTCTAATACCAATTGTTGATAAGTGAGAGTGGGGGGGTGAATCAGTTATCTTAATTATTTCAGCTTTCTAAACTTTCTTAATAATTAATGCAGCATTAATTCAAATAAGCAAACATAACCATGAAATGGAAATACACATGACAATATTTTTAACATGGAAACCCTGTTAAGGGAGAAAACCACAGGGTGATTAACCCAAGATTGTATTCTCTGTTAGAAGAATAGAATTACAAAATGACACTTGCCAATTAGGGCTCACTGCCCGAGTACACTGCTCACAAGAGGCTCACTGCCTACAAGAGATTCATTGTCTACAAGTTGTAAGAAGAATAACAAGATCCTTGAACTAATGAGAAGCATCCACACATGCTGGAGTTCAGTTCCGATTAGGCTCAGTATACTGATCTACTGCACTTCATCCTTTCTCTTCTTTTATGCTGCTGTCCTTTCACATACCGGACCTTCCTTACTAATTTTCTTTTGCTCAGCTGCTTTTCTTCACACACACAACACCGCAACAACAACACACACACTCTCATCGAAATCCATTTGGTATATATATCCGCACAAAGGATTTCATCCTCTTTCTAGTCAGCATCCAGAATAGTCAGTATTTCCCAAATTTTTGTCTGTCGGCTGAATCCTTGCTTCCCAAGTGATGCGGATCAAAAAGATACTTATAGAAGTCATCTAACATGTCGCCCAATCATGAATGATGCCTTAGGAACCTTGATCATCATCAATATCTTATCTGAAATAATGTCTGATCCTCTGCTGGTTAGTTCTTCCTCTATCTGTTCTGCCAAACAGGACCCCAATAATTGAATGCTCATATCTCTTCACTCTTTCATCATCAAAGGCTTAATTCCTAGAATCTATCAGCCAAGGTACTCCTCTTGACTTCCCCAAGTCTGTACTTTCCAAAGATACTTCCTCTAAGAGATCTGGACCTGACTGTCAGACCTTGCCACATGCTCTGTTCTTGCTTACCGGATCACAACACTCTTCAATCTGACTTCCAGTATAGGCACACCATGTCCTGCAGATGTGTGGGATGAACTTTGTTGCCATTAATGACAACAATCATGAAGCTCCAATGTGTCTCTTGCCAACACATATGCTATTGGGAAGTTCGTGACAGTATGATAGGCGTGTTGTCCATGATGGCCATGTAAACACCTATTCCCTGACAAAGGATGGAGTTCGTCATAAGTTGAAGCCCTTGAAGGAGGTGGAAGAAAAGGTATGTAGTAATTCTAGAATTTGCTTGGTAGATGGCAAGAAGGTTTTGGATGGTATGAAGCACAAGTGTTAGTTCTTTGCGTTGATCCCTAATATTAACTAGGAGAAATGTGAAGATGTACCCATAGAAGTCTCAAATCTATTGGAATAATTTTAGGGCATTGTCTCTGATAATGTATGAGAAGGATTACCACCAGTGAGGAAGATAAGTCACCAAATGGATTTGATAGGTCAGGAGCTAGTTTGCCAAATAAGGCAACCCATTGAATGGCTCCTACAGAGAATGAAGAGGTGAATAGACAAGTTCACGAGCCATTAAGGAAAGGACTAATAAGGGAGAGCCTAAGTCCATGTGCAATACCTACAGTACTAGCACCGAAGAAAGATGGAGAGTGGAGAATGTGTATAGATTACCAAGCCATCAACAAAAAAGTACAATCAAGTACTAATTTTTATTGCCGAGGACGGATGATATTATGGATTGCTTGAGTGGAGCCAAGTACTAAATATGAATATTGATCTGAAGAGTGGATATCACTAGATCTAAATTAGAGAATGATATGAATGGAAGATAGCTTTCAAGACTAAAGATGGCCTACACAAATGGTTAGTCATGTCATTTGGGCTAACCAATGCACCGAGCACATTCATGTGGCTCATGAACGAGGTATTAAAAGAGTTTTTGAATAAATTTGTCATTTTTTATTTAGACGATATTTTGATTTTCAATAAGACTTTGGAGGAGCACCTAATACATGTTCGAGGAGATTTTGAGAAGATGAGGGAAGAGAAGTTGTTGATTAATCTGAAGAAATGTAGTTTCATGAAGAAGGAGTTGGTGTATCTGGGATTTGTTATCTTAGGTGTGGGTCTTAGAATGGATCTAGAGAAAGTGAGGTCTATCATTGAATGGACTACCCCAAGGAGTGTTACAAAGGTACAATGTTTTAATGGTTTGCTAAGTTTTAATAGAAAATTTATGAAGAATTTTAGTAGCATTTGTGCACCCCTAACTGAGACAATGAGAGGGGATAGAGAAGAGTTTAAATGAACTACAGGAGCAGCCAAGAGTTTTGATACATTAAAGTACAAAGTCACAGAGCAACCTGTTTTGGCACTTCCAGATTTCAATAAGGTATTTTAGGTAGATTGTGATGCTAGTGGCAATGCTATAGGAGCTATTTTGAGTCAAGAAGATAAGCCCATTGCCTATTTTAGTGAGAAGATTAATGATGCCAAGAAAAATTACATGAAATATATTTAAACCAATAGAGTTTAAACTCACAACAAAATAAGACTTAGTATCCATAAAATATATAACCCAAGTCTTGGGAAAGAAACAAGTATTCTTTCATGTCATTTCTTATCCAAGTGGGTAGTAATTGATGAGAAACTATCTAGGGAAAATGGACCCTAGAAAGGGTTGTGTATCCGCTACATTTGCCTATCTTAGATAAAGAAAAAGAACTACATTTATACTACACATTAATCCCATGGATATGGATATGTAGGTAGTATGGGTAAATGAAGGAGGTTCCTAATACTTAGGTTTTCATGTGTGTTGTTGGTAAGTTTTCATATGCTTAATTTGACCAACACACATTATCTAATTAAAAAGAAAGTAACAAAAAAAATTAAATTAAATTCTCTGATACTCAAAAGAGTTCCAAGTGAATTGTAAGTCTCTAGCTAGAGAAATATGTATCTATCCTATTTGGATATATGTTTTTGCATGTTCCATTTGAACATATGTTTTTCCTATTCTATTTGAATAGATATTTTGTTTTTCCTATTTGGACATATATTTTTGCCTATTCTATTTGAATAGACGTTTTGCCTATCCCATTTGGATAGATGTATCTATCTATTCTTATTGAGCATTTTTTTTTTCCTGTCCTTTATGGATAGATGTTTGCCTAAGTATACAGACAGTAAATTAAAGTGTAAACTAAAATTGTTCAAAAAAATTAGTGAGGTTTTTAATCATAATGTGTTTAGGATTTATTTTTGATAAGTTAATATGGGAAAGGGCCTAGTCCCTTACATAGGAGAGATCAACATAACAATACTAGATAAAGCTAAATAGAGTAACCAAAAACCCATGGCTAGCATAGACAACCAAACCAGACAACCAGAACAAAATAGATAAAAAATAGGAAATGAACAGCAGACCAGAAACAAAGGGACAACAGTAACTGATCACTTCTTCACATTTGAAACCAAGGAGTTTCAATCCTTAGTCAAAGTATCTACAGTGATCTCCTAGATAGCAACACTCAATTCAATCTGATCCTCCTTTTTCTTAAAATTTTTCCTAGAGATAGGAAAGCCTCCCCATGATGGTATTTGTTCTTAGAGAGCTTGGCCTAAAGGGTGAGAACCCCCAAGACAACCCTTTGAATCATATTGTTTGTAATACACACCAAATCATTCACGGCATGTTCAACTTCATCAAGTCTATTCTGATACATTTTCAAGGTGTCATACATATTATTCCACCTATCATTACAATTACCACAAAGCTTCTCTCTCCCATGCAACTCTTCAAGGTTATTAACTGTGTCAATCAAGTCCTCTAGAGTGACATTTATCTCTAAAAGATTAGCTTGGTTATCAGTGTCATTGAGATTACCTTAAGCATTATCATTATCAAAACCATCCAAACATTTCTTAGTCTCATCCTATTCATTCTCATCATGGAAATTAGGGGAAAATAAATCAACAGACTCCTAAGGGCTATTCACATCCTCCCAACCATCATCAGGATCTCTTAACCTCCGAGGTCTTTACAATTGCCCCTCAACAAGGCTACCATAATAGCCCTTCTTTCCTACCTATTTTAAAGTGAAAATAATATATATGCATAAAACAAATATAAAAATATATGAATGCCATTTATCTCTATCCCTACACTATTGCTAGATTATCCTACCATCATAGCTATCACCATTGTCTTCTCAGCCTTGTTCTATGAGTAGCAAGGAAGCCAAGGAAAAATAAAGTTTTAAGGTTCATAAAAAAGATGAAATGAAGAAGAACAATTAGGGCACGCAATTTAGATTATAGATTAATTAATACTTGTTTAAGTGAATATAAGTTAGGGTAGAAATGATAAATTAGATATAATGTTTTAATTATAAATATAGCTTTGAGATTTTCATTTAGGGTGATATAAGAATATATTATATTAATGTGTTTCACATATAAGGTAGATTGGAATATGTTAGACATATTTTCATTATGATGAGAGTGATTGAATAGAGTATGATTATACTATAAGTTTTAAATCTCTTTTGATTTGTTATATTCACATAGTAAGGCTTCTTGTTATAAATATATGTAGTTATATTTTGAATGATGATAATAATCAAATATTAGATAAGATTATCTTGTTTTGTTTTATAAACTATTGCCTTTTTTATTTGAATGCTAATGAAATAATATTACATACAATATTATGATTGTGTTATCTATAATGATGTCATAAATTAGTGTTATGTAAATTGTAATCTTGGTCATCTTGGTTGTCTTGATGGGTCTATGACATAAATCCTTAATGTTAAATTCCATAGTAAATCTTGTGAAACATTTCCATAAAGAAATTACAAGAAAAATACTTTAGACTTGTGTTATTATTAATATCAAAAATATAATTAAGATGTTATATCAAAAAAATATAGCTTGATTAAAGTTGGGGGAGGAATCAATCTTAACACAAGATGGTACCACTTGTAGACACTTTAAAATGACTAACACATTATCATCTCACCATTCACATCATTTTCTTCATTAATTCTTCTATCCAACATTAATTAAATAATCTCTAATTATTTGATTAAAACTAACATTTCATCCAATTTTAATCTTCTAAATCCACTTTAATTAAATAATATATTTTAACCCTCATTTCACATTAATTAAATAATTTTATTATTTAATTAATTCACCAATTTTATTCTTCTTATCCACAACAATTAAATAATGTCTAATTATTTAATTAACTAATATTTCTTCCATACTAAAATAAATTAGAATAATTTATTTAGTTGACTTTTCTTATCTCACAAATAAATAAAATCAAATATTTTATTTATTTTCTTTCTTCTATCATGCACATGAATTAAATAAATTTATTTATTTAATTCTAATCAAATCTTCTTATCTTCTAACTAAATCACTCATGCACGTGAATTAAATTATTTATTATTTAATTATTTTTCTTCCAAATCTAATTGCATGTCAAAAAGCAAATCAAACATTGAGTTAACTTAGCTTTCAAATCTTTATCTTTATCAATCAATTCATTAAATAAAAAAAATCTATTTATGAAAATCAAATCAGTTTTATTATCCAAGAAAGCAATTAACTCTTTAAAACAATATTTTTGCATGGACATATGTCACTTATACATTCTTCATGGCTTGTCAAATTATCTCATCTGTCAATTCATTCTATTTTTCTCCACCATTGATCAATGTCTTGTGAGAGCTATAAATATGTCCATCCTCACATTCGCAAACCCTCCACCATCTTTGAGCTTTGAGTATCCATATTGAGCTTTGAGAAAATTCATTGAGCACTTCACACTTCACATCCATTGAGTACTTTGAGCATTCACATTCATCCATCATTGCAAGCTAGGGTTATGCTACATATTTGAGAAATCCACATCTATAATACCAAGGAATACATATCAAGTGGTAACGTATTTTATTGTTTATGCATTATGGATTTAGGTTATGCTCTTGATTATTCTTTGAGGTTATGATTGATTTTGAATTTGAGTATTTGATTGTTATTATCTTATTTGCTTTCCAAATTTCATCATATACATTCTAGCATGCCTGGTGGGACCCACATACTTGACACTAATGATTTTTTCTTGAGAATTTTAGGTTTTTGAACTTAAAGGTACAGAACGATGCTTTTGACGAATAAATTGGCACTATTGATGAGTAGAACGTCGCTACTAAAAAATAGATCGACACTTCTGACCTACAGAAATGTGCTATTGATTCGACCTTTAGTGCTATTGATTCAACTTTGTGTGCTTTTGATTTGGTTTATTGAGCTTCTAATCTGAGTTTTTGATTTTTCCTATAGGAGTATTATGTGTTTTCTTTTGATCCCTGTTTACAAGGTGATTTATTTACAAGCACTATTTATTGGTTTTTTTTCAAGATGATTTATTTGTAAACATTCCTCACTATTTTCTAACCCCTACCGAAGTTTTTTGAACTTATAAATCATATACATGTTGTGGGTTTTGTTACCTGGTTTGTAGATCTGGTAGATTAACACTTTTGATTAACCACCTGGTGGATCTGATAGACAATATTTCACTTTTGACTAGCAAGAACTCACAACTAATATTATTTTGTTTCTTGTGTTTCAGATTTGACAGTTTAGCACATCTGATAAATAGTAATGCACTATTGATCAATAGAAGTGCACTATTGACTGGTATAAATTTGCATCTGATTTATAGAAGTGTGCATCTGATTGCCTTTGTATCGCATTTGATTAACTTTATATGCACTTTTGATAACTATTAGTTCACTTATGATTAAGATTATTGCACTTTTGATTAATTTTATTGTGTTGTTGATCACTGTTATTTTACTTCTAATTCTGGTTCTAAGTTTCTAAGTTTTCAATCTAACAATTGGTTTTTGGAAGCTAACTTGATTTGTGCACCTTTTTCCATTATTGATAAAATACTAATACTATCTGGTGCAAGATGTTTGATAAAGACTTATTTTTATCACTAATCTAGTTGCACACTTCAATTTATTAAAGGGAATGAACTTTGTATGCTGTGTTTGTTAAACTATTTAGTGTGTAAACTAATCTTCATGCAAACTTTCACCTAGATCTAATTAGGAGGAAGTAAACTGTATTGTTGCATTACAACTCGCACATAGTCCCAACCTAGGTGGATAAAAATTGAACAAATCTTTCAAGTCAATCTTGCAATTACAAATCTCTCATCTAGCTTAAATTAAAAGGAAAGTAATTTGTTTCATCCTTCAACAAACTTCACATAGATTTGTTTAGGGGGATAAAAATAAACCATCTTTCAAATTTTTTGCTATCTTGTCAAATGGATTGTGCTTGGTAGAGTAAACACACTTAGTTTTTTTTTTAACTAGGAGAATAAAGAACCAGTGTACTCTGTGCTTGGAAATGATGGTAGGACTATGCTCTCCCCTTTCTTGGGTGACCAAAATGCCAAACTCATCATTTTATATGTGTTACCTTTAGAAGAGGCCTGCCCTTGGAATTCCGTCCTTCCAAGCGGGACGACCTTGAGAGATAACGGGCTAAAGCCAAGTCACTTCCAAGTTGCTATAAATAAATTGTGTTTGTGATGAAAATTGCAAACAACGGGTGCTGTTGTGTTACACTGATAAATGTTTCCCCCAAAACCCTGTAGAGCGTAACCTCTGCAGGTTGGGAAGCCTCCTTATTGGAGCGAATTGCCGCATGTGTAACAACCCAAACAGATGTCCATACTAAAAAGCCATTTGTTTTAGAAAGACAAAAACCCCTATTTGTTGACGCAAAAGGTCGGACCTCTGAAGCCGTCCAATGTCATACACTCATCTAGTGTCGAGACAAAAAGTTCAACTCTTCGGAGGAATTGTAACTTGGTATGCGTGAGAAGTGAGTGCCATGGAAGGGAGCTGGTGCTACCAAGTTACTAACTATCTACCTTTATGTAAGTGGTTGGAGTAAAATCCAAGTTGGAATTTGACAAATATTATCCTTTCCATCCTTAGGATTGTACTTGCTTGTTTTTCATTTATCAAAACTTGTTTCAAATAATCATGACAAAATCTTGCTTTTTGTATTTTTTGGCAATAACTTGAGTCAAAAACAGTACTTCAAAACTTTTGAACATCCTTGGAAAATGTACAAACAAGCCAAAACTGACAAACTGCAACAAAAAGCAAAACTTCTGCAGACCTGCGCATTCACACCATATTGTTGTGCATCTACCATATCTTGCTACGCATTCACACAGTATTGTTGCACATATACATTGCCTTGCTGTGCATATACATCACCTTGCTGCACATCTACCAAGTCTTGTTGTGCATTTACTTTTGCTGCACATTCACACAGTATTGCTGCGCATATACATCACCTTGTTGCACATATACCCTTTCTGTGCATTTGCAACATAGTCCTGCGCATACACATCACCTTGTTGCACATATACCCTTTCTGCGCATATACAACACAGTACTACATATTTGCTAAATATTTCTATGCATCTGATGCTGTGCATTCACAACAGAGAGCTATTCTGTACATTTTGAGGCAAAATTGAAACCATTTCTGGATACCCTTTTTGTTCTAGTTTATACTTGGAAAATTAGTCCAACCTTGCGGTCCCATATTCATGCCATTTTTTTTGCACGTCACCTTTGCATACCATTGTCTTGCTATCCGAATATGTCCAACCAAACCAAAACTCGCATCAAGGCATTATTGAGACTCTACCAAATTCAATTAAAAATCTAGTTAGTTTCATATCAAGATTCCAATCATCCTTCACATCGAAATTGTACTTGTGTATCTTGGTAGAAGAATAGTCTACATCAAATAGTGGTGATCAACCATCCCTATTTTGACTACCTTTTAGCTCAAGAGCACCTTATTTGGACAAATAGGGTCAATATAAAACCTTAGCAAAATCTTACCAAAACCATATCCAACCAAATTCACCCTCACATCATTTTCACACCAAAACATCAAACCAAGTCCACCAAGTCTCACAATCCAACTTATGTCACATCCAAAACCTGCATGGTTCAAACTAGATCTCAATCTAAACAAAAGCAAAAAATGGGTTCCCTTCACAATAGTGGGCATAATTCTGATGATGAGGAGGTTAGTCAAGAGGAAATCCTTAAACAACTTCAAGATCCAAAATTCCTAAAGCTGATGGATAGGGTCATTGCCACGGATCCTCATAAATATTTCCTCATGCTAGCTCAACAAGGAGCTAAGTTGCGCTCGGATTTTGATGTCTCAAATCTCAGAGAGATCAATTCCTCAAATGAAGCTAAGTCTTCAAAAGATGGCTCCAAAACTGACAAAGATGGTTCTAAAATGGAAAAGGCTAAGGATACACCCAATCCCTTGGACACATTAACAACACAAATCCAATCCTTACAAAAATAGTTGATGGACATCCAAAGTGGGACAACAACAAAACATTGCTCTCTTGAGGATATTTCACCATATCACTTTGATAAATCTTTGCTCATGATCCCTTTTCCCTCAAGGTTTGAGGTTCTAAAATTTGATAAGTATCGAGGAAAAGGTGATCCAAGAGATCATATAAGGGAATTTAGCAAAGCATGCCTAGAAGTCACACACAATGAAACATATCTTATGCGACTATTCCCATGAAGCTTAGGAGGCCAAGCAATGGAATGGTTCTCCCGCCTACCTCCCGACATCCGCACTTTTGATGAGCTAGTGGATAAATTTGTAACACATTTCTCATACAATATCAAACATGAAATCTCCATGTTAGATCTTTGTAATAACAAGCAAAACGGGGGAGAATCCTTCGCCTCTTTCCTACAAAGATGGAGACAAATTGCAAGCAAGTGTCCCTACCACATACTAGAGAATCAGATGATAGAAATGTTTGTTCACAACCTAACCATAGAACTGCGCTATCAAATCCAAATACAATGCCCGACTACTTTTAGTAAGGTCATTGAAATGGGGCTACTCATTGAGAAAGCCTTGATAACAAAGGGGCAAATTAAGCTATACAAAGACACCCCTAGCTCTAACAACAATGCAGACAAGTCACAATTTTGGACCAAGAACAAACCCATTGTAAATGATGGTGTGGTGGATGCTAAAATGTGGTGCAAAAGTAACCAATCTTTAATCTATCAAAACCACAAAACAATACACCATCTAACAAGCCCCAAAGCAATGAGCAAAGACCCACCAACTTTCATCCCAGGAGAAAATTCACGCCACTAGGAGAGTCTCTCGAATCCACCCTTAGGAAGTTAATTGTGGGTAACCTCATAACACTTCCTCCGGTGCGTGATTATGAACCAAAATTTAAACCCGTTGGTGGAGTGATTCCAACTTTTGCGAATATCACCGAAACAAACGACATAAGATAAATGATTGTCAAGCACTAAAACATGTCATTCAAGACCTCATTGATAAAAAAGTAATAAAAATTGAAAGGCATACCTCTAATGAAGAACATATAGCATTCAAAAATCCTCTTCCACACTATGAGAAAGGAGGATCATTCAATCAAAACAACAACGGTGTTGACAAAGCAAACTATAATATCATTTCCTACGAGTACACTGTTAATCATATCTCACACAGTGATTCACACATCAATGTAATCCCTATCAATAATAATACCAACTATAATGTGACCACTCATCATGGAAATATTACTCTAAAAGGAGTCCCACCCAAGTCATCATCCACTTCGAACCAATACAACATCCTTGAACAACTCCATAAGATACCAGTACACATATCCATTTTAGAGTTATTGCGTCTATCCCCATCCCACAAAGCCATCTTGGATAAAGCACTCTTGGAAACAACTGTTCCTACAAACCTTTCTCAAGAGAAATTCCAAGCTATGGTAGGCCATCTAACCACACCACATTTTCTATCTTTCACAGAGAAAGATGATATGTCTATCAACCAACCACACAATGCATCCCTCCACATTAAGGCACAAATCCACAAACACCAAATAACAAGGGTCCTAATAGATGGAGGTGCTGGTTTAAATATATGCACGTTAAAGTTAATCCTTGCATTGGGGTTTTCACAAAATGCCGTCGATCCTAAAAAGAAAATAATTATCAAGGCATATGACAAAGAAGAGAGAACCTCCAAAGGAACTATAGTCTTTCCAATACAGGTTGGCCCAGTAGAGAGAGATGTTGTGTGTCAAGTTCTAGACATGGAGCTAGCATATAACATTCTTCTCGGTAGACCTTAGATCCATGCAATGAAGGTCGTTCCATCAACATACCATAAATGTATCAAGTTCCCACATAATGGACAAGAAATTACCATACAAGGGGACCTTGATTCATTTCAGTATTGCAACAACATCCAATCAAAACCAGGCATGGTAATCCCCACTAATCGAGCAACTTCCTCTTCTTCAAACCATGTGGATCCAAGTTCTCTAGCTTCTACCTCCAAAACATCAGAGCTTAAAGTCAAAGTCAAGGACAAAGGCATTGGAGAATATGTCATTGAACAAACGTTCTATCTAGCACAGCTGCCTCTATCACCAAGATCATATGGAAAGCCATTACCGAACAAAGCCAAGTCATTAGAGACTTCTAAATGTCCTTTCATTAGATGGAGAAACCTATCAAATGAGAGTGATGAAAAATATGTCTTACAGTGGCTTTACAAAGATGAAGATAGTGAAACCACACCAAATGATCATCAACCAAAGCTACCCACTGCACAGTATGGTCAAGGGTTTTCTATTTTACAAAGGATGGGATATGAAGGACATGGTACCATAGGATTACAGAAAGATGGTATCATAGAACCAATTCAACTCTCTATTTCCATAGCCTGAGACACTACTAGGTTGGGATACAAGGGTAAGGAGAAGATCAAAGGTAAGGAAAAACTCCAAGCAAAAGACAAATAAGCAATTACCACTAACTTCATAGAACAACTTCACCGACTACAGGAGTGGAGTGAAACAGATTCCAATGAGTATGAATGGGACAACCTCTTAGAAATGTCTTGAGAAGACACAGAGATTGACGTGGTTCAACAGCATAGCTCTACTCATACAACACATGAGGGACAAAACCCTAATAGATGAATGTGAACTTCATGAGGAGAGTATGATTTCACACTTGACAAACCAACTTGAGGAGAGTACCATAATAGACCTTGTCAATACCTCTACCTATTCAAATGACTCCTACATTTTATCCATCACCACTGTTGAACTGAACCAACCAGATGATCCATTACCCCTAGTGCATCCTGAATTGATAGACTAGGATTTGCAAGACACCACCCCTGAACTAGATACATTCCAAAACGATGATGCCATCATCAATTATCTAGAGCTTAGAGACCATTTACCCATAGGAGACCACAAAGTTGGATTCACCATCGAACTTAACGACATGGCATACTTTGGAGAGAGTGTCAATCCTTTTAGTCAAAAAAATATAAAAATAAAAAGTAGATCTACCTGTGAAAACCGCTCCGCGACAGTGTTAGATCACAAAAAAGTAAAAAGAAAAGGCATATCTAGTGGTGAAAACCTCTATGAGGTGCCAACAGATGAAGGGATTGACACTATCCCCTATCATGCACATCAGGAGAGATCTTCAATATTGGTTGAACCAGCGCAACCAATAAACATCGGCATAAAAGAGAACCCAAGGACAATCCATATGGCACAATCATTATCAGCACAAGAAAAGCCAGAATTTACCAAATTCTTCAAGCAAAAATAATTAACTTTGCTTGGTCATATGCGGATATGTCGGGACTAGATCTAAACCTTATAATGCATCATCTTTCACTAGCTCTAGGAGCTAAGCCAGTTAAACATAAACTGAGAAAAATGCACCCACATATAGCATTAATGGTCAAAGAGGAACTAAAGAAACTACTAGATGTGGGGTTCATCAAAGCCATTGATTATCCAGAATGGGTTTCTAACATTGTACCTATTTCCAAACCTAATAGGAGGATAAGAATTTGCAATTACTTTAGAGATCTAAACAAGGCTTGTCTAAAAGATGACTTTCCTCTACCAAACATAGATATCATTATTGATCTAACGGCAAGGCACACCATGTTGTCATTAATGGATGGGTTCTCTAGCTATAACCAAATCAAAATAGTGCCAAAGGATTAGCACAAAATAGCATTCACATGTCCATGGGGTACCTATTGTTGGTGCGTCATGCCATTTGGACTAAAGAATACGGGGGCAACATATCAACGAGCAATGACTACAATCTTTAATGACATGATGCACACCATCGTGGAAGCTTATGTAGATGACATCCTAGCCAAATCACTAACCAGAGAAGGACATCTACAAGTCTTGGAAAAGATCTTCACGAGACTAGAGTAATTTAATGTACGGTTAAATCCAAAAAAGTGTGTTTTTGGAGTCACATCCGGTAAACTCCTTGGATATATTGTATCAGCTAATGGAACAGAGGTGGACCTGGCCAAGGTAAAAGCAATCATAGAAATGCCTTCACCTAAGAACCTGAGTCAGTTGCAATCTCTACAAGAAAAGTTGTAGTCCATCGGAAGGTTTATCTCTCAACTGGCAGATAAGTGCCATCCATTCACACATCTCTTGCACAAAAACATTCCATTCAAATGGGATAACAAGTGTGAGAAAGCATTTCAACATCTAAAGGAGTATCTAATGAACCCACCAGTCTTGATGCCACTGATTTAGGGCAAGCCATTACAACTCTACATTTCAACTACACCCACAGCTCTTAGAGCTCTGCTAGCCCAACAAAATCACGAAGGAAAGGAAAAAGCAATCTACTACATCAGCAAAGACATTAGTAGGCTATGAACTAAAGTATACACCAATTGAAAGGGAATGCCTTGTAGTTGTCTTTGCTTCCCAAAAGTGGAGACACTACATGCTCTCACACTCTATCAAGCTAGTGGCAAAGATTGATCCATTAAAATACCTACTCAGCAAAGCTACCCTAACATGTAGAATATCCAAATGGGTCATGATAATTAGTGAATTTGATATTGAGTATGTAGATAGAAGAGCAATAAAGGGGCAGGTCATTGCAGATCAGCTGGCAGATGCACCTTTGACAGATGACAACCCATTAAGCTTTGAATTTCTAGATGAGTCTATAGATTTCAACATCACCACCTTGGCCTGGAAACTTTACTTTGATGGGTCATATACTCAACATGGATCTGGAGCTGGAATCTTGTTGGTAACACCATGTGGAGATACAATCCCTAAGTCATATAGACTTATGTTTCCATGTACCAACAATGTCACCGAGTATGAAGCACTGGTTATCGGCATGAAGATGGCAGTAGATTGGAAGGTCAAGGAACTTCATGTGTACGGGGACTCACAACTCGTCATTAACCAAGTAAATGATGATTATCAAACTAAGGATGAGAAATTGATACCATACAAGCGTATGGTGGATGATTTCAAAGACTATTCTGTTGTGATATCCTTCAAGTAGATACCAAGATTAGAAAACAAAGCAGTAGATGCAATGGCTACTATTGCATCCCTTCTTGACATACCTAAAAATCATTCTCATTATGAGTTTTTGGTGGAGCCAGCCCCTATCCTGCTTATGAAATCCTAGAAACCAGCACCATTTACCACATCGTAGGGTTTGATTCTCCCTTATATGGAAAAGTTTTCACCTATCTGAAAGAGAATACCCTACCACCTGACCTATCAAACAACCAAAAGCAAACATTTATACGCCAAACATCCTGATATACCATCATCGTAGACACCCTGTATCGATGAGGTTTAGATGGTACTCCCCTTAGGTGTTTGGATAGTGAGGAATATCAGACTGCTCTGAGTGAAGTACATGAAGGAATATGTGGGACACACTCTAGTGGTCCTACCTTAGTGAAGAAGCTCATGCGTCTCAGATACTATTGGCCAACCATGGAAAGAGACTCCTATCATTTTGTGAAGAGATGCACTAAATGCCAAATCCAAGGGAACCTCATACATGCACCAACACAGGAGCTGCAAACTTTCATGACACCTTGGCCCTTCTGCCAATGGGGACTTGATCTAGTAGACAAGATTCACCCTTCATCCTCCAACAGACACAAATTCATCATCATAGCCATTGAGTATTTTACGAAGTGGATTGAGGCCATTCCATTAACCAACATCACAGGGAAACAAATCTCTTCTTTCATCCTTAACTACATCATATGCAGATATGGTATTCCATCATCCATTGTCACAGATAATGGGTGACCTTTCAAGAATCAAGATGTGAAAGAACTCTATGATAAATTCCACATTCAACATTGCTTCTCCACTCCATACTACCCGCAAGGTAACGACCAGGCTGAGGCATCAAACAAAACTATCTTGAAGATAATCAAAAAGACTGTCAATGAGGCTGACCATGACTGACATATGCAATTGAACCCCGCTCTGTGGACCTACAGAACTAGTATATTCACTCCCATAGGTACGACACCATTCACCCTCATCTATGGCTCTGAAGCCATCTTGCCTATAGAAGTTGAGTTACGTTCCCTCAGGGTGTCGTCAAAGGGTCTCATAAATGATGAGGAATATAGAGTATCAAGAATCTAGGAGCTAGAGTTGCTAAAAGAATGAAGACAACATGCCTTAAACCATCTTAAGGCATACCAATAGAGAATGTCAAAAAGTTATAATCATAGGGTCAAACCACAAGTCTTTCAGGTGGGTGACTTAGTTCTAAGAGAGAATCCAAGAAATTAGCAAGATATAGAGAAAAAAGGAAAATTTGAACCCAATTGGTTGGGTCCCTATGTCATAGTTGTTGCCTATGGATTAGGCGCTTATCAGCTATCAACATCAGAAGGTGAACTATTTGATGATCTCATCAATAACATGCATCTTCGCAAGTTCTACACCTAAAACCCCAATGCAAGGGAGTCAGAAAATAACAAAAAAATAGAAAAACAACAAAAAATAAATTAAATAAATTTAAAAAATAGAGAAAAATAACAAAAAAATTGTCCTCTGGTGAAGACTTGGTAAACAGGTGCCTTGGATAGATACCATGATGAAAACCTGGCAAACAGGTGTCGTGTATTTTAACTAATCGTGCAAATAAAAGTAAGTGGTGAAAACCTGGTAAACAGGTGTTATTTATGATAAACCAATCCCTCCATCTCTTAGGACTTCAGTCCTCATCTAGTCTTTTCTAAACCACATCCACCCAATCGCATCGAGATACCTACCATGGCTTGTTGTTCACTCGTCCTTATCACCTTATCCCATCAGGGTGTCAGTCCAAACTTGCATCCATCTTGTCATCCATCCTCAACCAATCCATTGAACCGTCATAGAACTACATCACCTATGATCTATCACGTAGGTAAGGCCATCATTGATGCACCCCCGAGGCTCCTTTCCCATTCCATTCAATCCCATGTTACCCATCCTTTTGTCCATCTGAATCCGCACCATTTACCCATCGCCTAGGTCCTAGGTCCACAAAGTTCATACCCTGAACTACGTTACCTCTGTGTCATCATGTAGGCAAGGCCATCATTGATGAGCCCCTAAGGCACTACGTCAGTCCCTTAGGGTTCATTTCTTGATGTCTATTGTCAGTTTGTCCATAATAAGTCAATCCTTTACTTGACTGGGGGCAAATCCTTGACCTAGTTAGTAAACTAGATTTTTGAATGCTACAACTCAGAAGATAACAAACCAGATCATGGTTTTATCACTAGACAACAAGCAGCACAACACACAAGCTTTAAACATCAACTTGACAAAAAGACAGCAAACTAAAAACCTGACCATACCAACCTACCTAAAACATCAAATGTGACTCTATCAAGTTATTGCAAGAAAACATATATATATGGCACAAAGGTTTTTAATGGTTGTTTGAAGTCTTATATCATTATTTTTGTTATTATGTCTTTTTATGCTACTCAAGGATGTCAAAAACTAGAGGAGCTACGATGGGGGCATAATCATTTTATTTGTCTATTGTTTGTGGGTTTACCTTTAGTAATGTTAAGCCTTGTCTAACGACATGATCAACATAATGATCATTAAGGACATCAGAGGTCTAAACATGAAACAGGTAACCCTTGTCTGTTGATACACAAGCAATACTCACATCATCTTGGTTCAATTATACTTAGATGCTTGTATTAACTTGCTAAATCAAAATCCATGTAAGTAATACTTAGGTCATCATGGTTTAATTATACCTAGATGCTTGTATTTTCTTACAACATTTTAAAAGCTCAATGATGAAACAAAGTACTTCAAAAACTTGTATACAAAGATGACAAATCCACATCCATACATATCACATTGCATTTCATTATAAGTATTTCATCCTTGTCAAAAATTCCAAGTGTTGAAAGATCCATTTATCCATTTATCCCAGTTCTCAAGTCCAATTCTTCTAAAAGTTCTTTTATTTTATGATTGAGTATACTTGGACAACAAAAACAATTCATAAAACATATTGCATGTCATAAATAGGTGTGTACATCATTAGTTCATTATCATTTAGGTGCATTAGTGGCCTTCAAACATTTAGATCAGGATAGTTGTGTCATTTATCCACATAGATTGCATAACACTTCATATAAAAAAAGATACAAAAACATAGATATCACAGTGTTTGCATATTAGATCATCATCCATACATAAAGTAATTAAACCATCATGTGTTGCATTTTACATTATCACCACAGTGTGCATTAGATCATAGTAACATATCAACATATAGGATCATAAACATGCATATAATCATCATGTCCATCATATATCGCATAAAAGCATCATGCCACAATAGATATCAAATGCATAATAGAATCCCATAAACATGTTAGAAGCATCACATACAAGCATAAGCATAATAAATAAATCCATCCATAGGAACACATGCATGTAGTATGTCGAACTCATGTAGATCATCATCATATATCAAAATAATAATAAAAGTCCAAGTATACAATGATATCAAAAACATAAGTACATCTCGAATGTCCACAATGTGGTGTATACAAAATAAATACTGCCAAAGTGATACATGTCCCAAAAAGTACCTAAGTGGCACTGCCTCCTGAAGGCGCTGGTTGTTGTGGCTACGGTGACTGCTATAGTTGTCTGTCTCCACCCCCTGATGTACCTACCCCTGATGCTCCCCTCTATGGCCTCATCACCCCTCCACTCTCTGTGAAAGTCCTCTGTGACCTACTTTAGTAGCTAGGGCAAAAATTGCCTACTCGTTGCTCTGGAGGCACTGCCTGCTCATACAGCCCTCACCAGTAAAATATCTCATGGCTAGCTCTCACCATCTCTGCCACTGTCTGTCCTATGGGACCCTATGCCGCAGTCTGCTGCACCTGCTCTTGTAGCCCCTCAGCCCTGGTGTACCGTTGGATCGTGGTATCCCTCTCTAATCTAGTTGTATGCAACTCACCTTGCAGCTGGGTGATTTTTCCTTGCATCTAGCCCATCTGAGCCTGGATCTGGCTCATCTGGACCTACTGCTTTGCTAGCTGTGTCTACTGCTAGGCCACCTGGGCTCGTAGGGCTGCCAGCTCCCCATCATCATGTCCCCATCCCTGTCCCTGAAGCTGCACAGGAGGCTGCATCTGACCTAACTGTACCTTATGGGTAGGATCTACATCAATCCACTAGCATACCCGCCTGCCATCCCCATCATCTCCATCACTCCCATCATCCCCACCTCCACCACCTCCGCCATCATCCTTGCCACATCGGCCACCTTGTCCCCCTCATCGCCTCCGTTTTCGTTGAGGCCCCTCATCATCCTCCTCCTGATCATCTAGTCTCAGGGCTCTCTCTCCAAGTCCTGAGTATCGAGGGAATGGGTATGCTACAAACCAAGCTGCATAATCATGTGTCATGCCAGCATCTGCAACTGTCCTCCTCATTGACCATGGCTGGTATGGTAAATGTGCAAACTCTACCCGATCCTGCTCAAATGAAGCACCAAGACCCCATCGAGGACGCTCCTTGTGCGTCCTAGCAAAGATGGCATTTTCCTGGGGCATCCCCTGGATGTTGCCAAATTGTCGGTACACACGAGAAATGATGTGCCTCTCAAGAATGTAGGGAGTCCTCCCTATCAACTATCTGGTCTGAAAACAAAATGGTAACTCTGATGCATCATCCTCCCACACCTCACAATCTAGGTAGGGTCGCCAAAAAATTGAATCAACATTGTCGAATGCGTGCTGCCAGTACTCTAGCTTCCCCAGCTTGGGTTGGGAAAGACTCCCCTGGAACATGTACGAGTAAGGTTAATCTCTACCTCAGGGGGGCCATACCAATTGGTCGGGTGATAGCAATGTGGCACCAAGCCCAAATCTGTAACAGTGAAACTCTACATGATAGACTGGCAGGTCCATCATAAAAAAATTGATGCAAGTCATGATAGAGGTGTGCTAGTAGGCAAGGACCCCATGCAAATCAGGTCCCATCTATGACAATCTACTCCAAGGTCCTCCCCCATCCAACCGCAAAACCGTGGGATCTCCTGTCAAAACAAACTATCCCTCCAATCAACCCAGCAACAACTGAATGAAGAGGTTCATAGTAAGCAACCATATCTACCCAGCTAATCTTTGTGCCCTCGATGTGTCATCAATAAAGACTCGGCGACACTCATCAAGTCCTACTCCAGTCCGAGACTCGTACTCCACAAGCTCTCCATCTATCAGAATGTGCAGAATACGTTGTACATCCTCCAGTGTCACAGTGATCTCCCTGGTAGGAAGATGGAATGTCCCATCCTCTCTATGAAAAAGCTCAAAAAGCACAGTCAGCATACCAAGATTAGCCCGAATCTTAGGCATAAAGCAAACATGCAGTAACCCTGTTAATCCCAGAACTAGACGATCAAGCTCTGTCAAGTAAGGCCTCAGCAACTGTGTCACCAAAAATCACTCCCGAGACATGAGTACATTATTAAGCTCCTCCTACAATCAGTCAAACGTGCATTAAACAAACAACATCAACTAAACTACATATCTATCTATCAAACATAAAAAAATTAGCTATTTTTAATAGGAAATCTATCCTATCATCTCTCCTAAGATTGTATCAATCTCATATATGACCTATCAGTTGGCGAACATCGATTATGATGTTGAATTTATCAAATTTGCTAAGTATTCTTGATATCTAAATAGATGCGCAGTTCTGTTCAACGTTTGCGTAGGTTCAAGGTGAATGTGCAGCATCCCCCTGTATTTGTGTAGGATTCCCTTGTCTATGTGCAGAATCATTTACATGCATAGATTCCTAGAGCATTTGCATAGTTTTGCATCAAATGTGTAGGTTTATAACACATGCGCAGATTTACATCACATGCATAGAAAGCCTTGGTATTTGCACAAATCTATCACTTGTTTACAAAAATTATGCACTTGTGCAGATTCCGATGGTGTTTGCGCAGAATTGTGGCAATTACGTCGTTTGATAGGGCAAATGCACAAGTTCATTCTTGCTGCACATTCACAACACCTAAGTTTGACCTAGATTTTTTACCCCATTAAATGCACCTAAGATAAAATTTAAAGCATACTTACCAGTGGAAAGTACTCTGCTGGACGGTTGAACCGTTGGATCCTCTCAAAGTGGTGTAACTCAACTGGAACCTATTGCATTGTCATTGACTCTACTTAGCACCTAAGCTCTGGTCTCCTATAACCTCTCTAAGAAAAGACAAGTGTGCAAATGACTAGGAATGTGACCCCACGCTCCTATTTATAGCGCATTTAACCCTACGTGGAGGTGTTTAACCTTGTACATGCTGGGGCATGTTTTGCGTCCAATTTTTCTTCCGCATCAACCAATTTCTTCTCTAGTCTAGATCCTATCAACCTATCTCATCGTGAGATCACCTATCATCCTGTCGTCACATTCTTCCCGTCCGATCGCCCGAGGGGGCATCCTATCATCATTTAACCTATGCCATGGGCAAACTGGGGCATGTATCAATCACAAAAAAAAATTATTCTTTGAAACAATGTGGTAAAACACATTGCATCAAAGAGGGGCAAAATGTATACACCTAAAAATGGCTAAGTCGAATTAAATAAATATTTTAATATTTATTTTATTCTCATTCCTCTTGTTGGCAAGGGACACTGCTAGGCATGATAAGTGTTGTCATTGATGGCAACCAAGTCTCTCTACACATCCACATTACATAATTTGCCCAGACCGGAAATCAGATTGAAGATCTATCTAATTCTGGGAAGTCAAGAATAGAGTGTGTGACAAGGTCCGGTATCTTGGTCCGGATCTCCTCGGGAGTAGATTAGATAGCATTTGAGTATCGGGTTATAAGTTTGATAGAACAAATAGAAGAAGAACAGACCGACATTGTAATTGATCTTGGCTCTGGATGTATGGAAGTTGTTGGTTGGACAAGTTGTGTTGATCAGTGATAGTAGCTAACCTGACTAATGATTTGTGAGTGCAAGTTTTGGTCCGCGTCTCAAGTTATGCATGGATCTAGCCGACAGAGTAGAGTATTCAATAAAGTTCCAAGTGTTCTTGAAGCCGATTGAAAAGTAATTAAGGATTAGGATGTGGATATATATAGCTGATGGATTTGGATGATTTTGGTGTGTGTGTGTGTTGCGAATATGGAGTAAAAGGAGAAAAGAGTAGACATCTAAGATTCGGATGAAGGCAGAGTAGTAAACAGGGTAGAGTGAAGATGAAATGTGTAAGATTAGTGTTTTGTGCTTAACCAGAACTAAATTCATGCATTAGTAGATGCTTCTCATCAGTTCAAAATATTTGTTATTCTCTTGTAATCATTTGTAGGCAGTGAGCCTCTAATTTAGTAGTGAGCTCTAGGCAGTGAGCCTGAATGTATGTGTATTCTCATTTGTAAAAATACTTTTAACATGGTATTAATTTTTGTGGGTTAACCCCCACCGTGGTTTTTCCCTTAACCAGGTTTCCACACTAAAAATCTTGGTGTCAATTGTGTTATTTATGCATCTGCTCATGTGTTATTGATTCATGCTTTAATGTTTATTTGATTGTAAGTTGTAAAAGAAGATTAAAGGCAAAAGAGTTTAATTTGTGTGACAACTGATTCACCCCCCTCTCAATTGTCTGGACTAATTCCAACACCTCTATCAATTAAATAAATATTCTAATTTATTTAAATGGTTCATATCCCTCTAATAATTAAATAAAATCAATTTATTTAATTAAATCATCTAAATTCCTCTAATGTCTCATCTAATTAAATAATCCTAAATTATTTAATTAATCCTAAATTCCTCTATTCCAAAGTCCTAAATTTCATAAATCCACATCACGTTTCCACATCATTCTCCCACCTCACCATGTTGCACACATAATTAAATATTTTAATATTTAATTAGTTACTATCCCCTCACCCACATGTCCTATTTATCCTCCAGTCAAATTAGTTAACTTGTCAATCAAATCAATTAACTAATTAGTCAATTGAGTTCACTGGTCAATCAATTCAGTCAACTCCCCAATCAACCCAATCATCTAATCAATCAACCCAGTTAACTGACCAATCATCTCAGTTAACTTTTCAATCTATTTTGTTAACTCCCATAACTCATGAGAGAAACATGACACTTGTCTTCTTCTGATATTTGCACATTCTCTCAAGCTTTCTCAACCGTGTACCTCACAGGTAATTCCTCTAGTCATGGATCTATTGACACTTGGATTTGGCCTCTCTTGAGCCTATAAAAGGAATCCTCATTCCCTCATTTCATCCATCCAAGCTTTCATAATCTTACTCTGCAGAAATCCTACCAGCGTGCCTTTCGCAAAGTATCCTCATTGCATTTGCATAACCTCATTATCATCACAATCATCCAACCATGTCTCCATTATCCCCCATCCATCTTCATTAAAATTGTATTGTTAGTTTAGTCTTCATTACACATTTCAATCACAACCATTCTCCTATTGTCATCTTCAACAGCAAGGAAGTACAACTTCTGAGAGCTAAAATCATACACAAGATCAATACGAGATAGGCAACAATGGAAGCTATGAGGTAAATTGGTCTATGAAGGTAATATCTTTGTTTACTACATTTGCATCAATTTCATTGAGTTATTGGATATTTAGTTGTTTAAAAACTGTTGTTCACATTTTCCTCTAACAAGAGGAATTAAAGTGATGAATTAATTAAATAATTTATTTATTTAATTAATGTGGATTTGAAGATTGAAAGAGGATAATTTAATTAAATAATTAAAATTATTTAATTTAGAAGAATAAAGTGGTGATTTGAATTAAATAATTAAATAAATAGAATTTATTCAATTAATGTTGGGTTTGGATAATTTAGAAGAAATTGATGAAATTAATTAAATAATTAGATTATTTAATTAACATTAAATGCAAGTGATTTGGAAGAATTTGATGTATGCAAGACAAATAATGCAAAGGTCATTTTTAGGTGTCTACATTTTTCCGCTCTTTGAGATGGTGTTGTAAAGTAACATCATTTCAAAGAAATTTAAAATATGGTGTTTGATTGGTAGAAGAAGATTGATTTAGAAGAATATGGTTGGAAGAAAATGATTGGATTAGAGATGGTGATGCCCCAGTCACTCAAAAAGCGAGGATGGCAAGGAAAGATAATGGTAAGTTAATGAATAAGATGAATGATGATGATTCAAAAAACAAACAAGGTATTGCCTTTGTCAAGTTGTAAACCAATGATTAATTGATGATGACTGATAAGGATAGTGTTGTCATTATGGGGAATGATATATCCCTAGATCAACACAAGGATGTGGGAGCAATATATCCCATTGATGATAAATTGATGATTGATTGATTGATTTATGACAAGATTAGGATCAAGACCAAAGGCTGTGATTGGATAATTTGGCTAGATTGATTAGCTATATTGGTATGGAAAGGATGAGGTATATTGATAAGATGAATGATGATGATAATGAGGATGCCCCCTTGAGAGGACAGTTGGGTTCAAAGAACACGGGTGTACTCTCGAAATGAAAGGAGAAAAATTGTTAGGAGATAGAGAGATGTGGATGAAAAGGTTAGATAAAATATGGAAGATAAATTGAAAAAGAATAGAAGAATTGATATCGGATTGATCGATCTTCATGAAAGAAATAGATTTTATTAGGATGTATGGGTGAGATGGATGGGGTGATGTTGCTTTGGTTATGCTTTATAAAATGCAAAGAACAATCCTTATTTTGATATAGCACATATATTATGCACCAGGGTATATAGAAGACCAAGGTGACGATGTATCCGATGCATAGGACATTGACTTTGTAAACAAACAGTTTGAACTTATATCTAGTAGACATAATAGAACCTTGTTAGATACTATGAATGGAAAATAGTCTTAGCGTAGAATGATCTTAAGACATATAAGGCCTTTTAGGACCTTAGATGCAAAATATATTGATATGCAAGATGCTAATCCCAACACAAACAAGATAAATATTATTCGTAGTAGGATAATAAGCTCATCCCACAAATACAGGATATGAAAGCAATGACTATGCCCCAATCCATACTGCATCTCAACATACCAAGATATAGAAAATATCAAGGTAGTCTTGAATCGGTATTAGAAAGGAACAAAAGATAAACCAAAAAATAAATCACCTGACTAGTAAAACAAAAACACAACCAACATATTCTCTTTCCAAAGAGGGTGCTCATGGTAGATTGGGCCTTATTGTAGGAACGATATATTCGTTAAAGACTTTGCTGTTGGATAAGTTGGGTGTAGAAGATGTGGCAAGTGGTATGCAGTCAAGCGTATTGCATTAGGAGTAGTCTTTTACTTCTAGTTTGAAAAGTACTTGAGCTTTCAAAGGATGCATAGTTTGTTTTCTACTTGAGTTAGTCAAGTCGGGGTGAATAGGATGGGTTGTGATAGATGGATGAAGTGAAAGATGGAGTTTATTATGGACCAGGATAGAGGAGAGGTGCATCATATGTACTTGAGTACTGGATACTTCCTTCGTATTCTAGACTGCCTACATACCCTATATCCACGGGATCAAAGCACATTAAGATGAGGGTGATGAAGATATGTAGTTCTTGTTGATGTTGATGATATGGGGTGGTATGATGTTGATGATTGTTTTTTGGATTTTTGGAATGTTTTGATTTTTTTTTGTGTGGAAGTTTTATCAGGTGACATTGGATTGCATTTGGATAGCCTTGGTACTAGATACCAATGACAAGGGAACATCATGGATAGGTAGACAGATGGGTGATAGTGGATAATGGATGGATAGGTAGTGTAAGATGAATAAATAGGTAGAAGGATGGGAAAATAGGAGATAAGGGATCTAAAATGCATGAAGCAGAGATGGATGGAAGAATTCAGGATGTGATCTCCAAGGACTATGCCGCATAGGAATAACATGTCTTATTCAAGATATTAGACTCAGGATATAGCATGACAATGCTTGCGATGGTAGGATTGATAGGATGTGGTGGGAAGTATGAGATACAACAAGAGGTATCTAAAGCTTGATTCAACATTTTGCCCCTTATCTTTATCAAGATCAACATGAGGAAAGGAGGATGAAGTGGGTCAATGGGATAGTATGCAGATATAATGGATAAGGAAGATATGATAGGAAATGATAGGATGAGATGAGACAACATGCCCCCAAGTGTAAGGTACATAGATAATCAATCTACACATGATGCCTATTTGCCAAGTTTTCATCATGGTACTTATCAAAGGCTCTTGTTTGCCAAGTTTTCACCATTGGATGAAGGATTTCTCTTTACTTTTTTTTTGCTTTTTTTGACCTTTTTTTTGACTTATTTGGATGGGATGGAGGATGAGGACTCAAGCGTCTGTTTCCAATAGAAAGGTAGTATGTTAGCATTTTAATGCATGTTTGCACATGGACTATATTAGGTAGCATTATGAGCATGGATGTTGGTAGATGTGGGAATATGGAAATGGAAAGGATGGTGGGTTATGAGGTGAATGATGGATGGATATGGAGGGATAAATGGGTGATGGAGCAAAAGCATGGACCATAGAGGTGTGATGGGGGAAATATGTTGGATAAGGGATGTAAGATGGGGGGATGGAAGTATGTGGAAATGGCATGGAATTGTGGGGAACCAAAACCAATAGGTGCACACATTGTGATAGATTTTGAAGCCTTTGACTTTGATGGGGAGTAGGGAGTAATGGGAATCGAGATAGGGGATTGAGGAATCATCAATTTAGGAATTTAGGAACCCAAATAGACTTAGGATTTGTAGGATTTTGTAATGGGGAGCGAGATTTTTGGAAATTGGGGATGAATTGAGATGTGGATGCTTCATTTGGAGTATTTTTTCTTTGAGGTGTGTGGGCGTATGCATCTTATGAGATGGATTTATCTTTGAATATGTGTATTGATGCCCTACGACATGATATGCTTGAGGCTTTTGTGGATATTCTGCTATATATGTGTGTTACCTTTTTATTCACCCTTATTCAATTTTTCGTGATCCTTCCCTAAGAAAAAAAAGTCGACCTGCCATCTTACCTTATTGGTCATATGTTTATTTCTTAAGTCAGCTCTTTGTTTTTAAAAATTTATCCGCCTGTCATTTTATGTGCAAAATTACTGAAGAATTGAACCTTCGAACTTGAACCCGGTTCAAGAGTTCAAGAGTTCAACGGTTCAAGAGTTCAAGAGTTCAACGGTTCAATGGTTCAATATTCAATGTTTCTTGAGAAGTTGTTAACTATTGGTCCCCTTGTGTAACTCAATTTGTATCTTTAAACCTTTGAATTGAACCCCATATCGGAGTTCAAAGGTTCAACGTTCGGTGACTTTAGTCCCACTTTTCCTAAAGTCTTCTTTAAGTCAAAAATTTGCGGGAGATTTTAAAAGAAGAAAATTATTTAGAGCGAAATATATCTAGAACATTTTATGAAATGGAAAGTTTTAACTTTCGAAAGGTTATGGGTAATCATTACACATTAAGGTTGTGTACGAGAACTACTTACAATTAATGCATCTGTCAGAATTTGTGTCCTATCAAGCAAGTTCAGCACAAGTTAATTGATCCAGCAATTGTTTGACCTAATTTCATGCCTTTTATCAAGAAAGGACAGGCCAATTTTAATAGTAAAACATACAGGGTAATACAAAGGGAGTACAGTGCTGGAGGTAAAAAGGTTTTTCTTGCCCAGTTTGACAATGGTTTCAAATACGTTGAAGGTGAGTTCAACTTTTCTATAGCTGATCCCATTTATTTGTTGAAAAAGAGAATCATTTTGAGTTTTTGGCATTGTTAAAGAAGTTCAAAGCTTTTTCATTCTATTTATCCAATTTGTAGCCATGAAAGCTACCTGTCTTGGTTTTGAGCATGGTTCTAGCCTTGTTTGTTCTCTTCCTGAATATGGAGATACCTTTTTAGCTCAGTACAATTTAGAGGACTTTAAGGAAAGGGTTAGAAATCATGCATCTTCCCCTATGATGGAAAGAATAGTGGAAAGTGGTTTAGTCAAAGCTGCAGCCTTTCCTATGGCGGTAAAATGCCCTGAATTAGTCCTGGAATGTATGAGCAGATATGACCCCCAAAATAGGTGTATTAGAACTACTGATGGTAATGTGTTACTGCTTGTCAATAGATAAACCCTAATGGCTGTAATGAAAATTCCACCTAAGGAGCCATATTCTGATCTTAATATTACTTCTTCTTAGAGCTATTTTTCATTGAAGAAAGCAAACTACAAGAGTGTAATTGCAAGAAATTGGCTATTGAAATTTCAAAAGGGAGGTTCAAGACTGCCCAGAGCACTATCAAGAGAACATATGATACCCAAAGTTAAGGATATCATGGTATTGTTACATAGGCTAAAAGGTAGCTCTCAGGCATTCTATTGGGAAGACTGGATGTATTTCTTCATTCAAGTGATCCTCCAAGGAGAACAATATTTGGATTGGGCAAAAATCATAGCCGAATGTTTGCATCAGGGTTTGAGTAATTATTTTGGAAATAAGGACTTTTATATGTCCTCATATCTCTTTTACTGCCTTGCATCCACAAGAGAATGGAGAGGATTACCTCATACATCCTTGGTTGAAGATAGCAAAATTTATGATTATTATTCACATTTGCAAATGCAAAACTGTTATGAGAATTATGGAAGAGTTAATGATGTTTTTATTGGTAGGATGGCTTATGAATTGACAGGCAATGTTAATAAAAGAATGTCTGATGAAGCCATGCAACTAATCAGTATTTATGTTAGTGTCTTCATTCAGTTTCCTAGATTTACTTATATCAGAGTTGGTGGTTTTGATGGCGAACCTGTGAAGTTGCCCAAATATGTCTTTGACTGCTTTGTATTGATAGAAGTTTGCAAGCAGTTGACCCATGTAGATAAGAAATTTCCAATGAAGAAAGAGTCTAGTATATCTTTTCCTGTTGAAATTGGTCACTATTCATGTCAATCAATTTCTGATGCTCTAAATCTAGAGGTGGACCTGAAGAAGTTCAATTTTTAGTATTATAATGCCAGACCCAAGTTTGATAGCAAAGGTTTTGCTAGAGACAATTTGGATTTTGGATAGAGGTTTACACACATTCCCCAAATAGAGGACTATTGGGAGGATTTCTCAGATGAATTTGAAGTTAGGAAAAGGCTTTGGTGCAGATTCTCCTTAGGGCAAATAATTACCCTTAATCTGAATATGAATATCACCAGAATAATGGTTGATGAGGAACAAGTAATTGATTCTCATTTTGAACAAATAAAACAGCTGCCTATTCCAGAAGTTGATTGGAATAGAGATGAAGAGGATCGGATCGAAGTCAAAACCCTCCCAGTGGTGTGCACCAATTGATGAATCACCATCTCCTATAAGCTCTTCTAACCAGCTCATTAATATCTGTGATGCAGGTACTCCTAAATCAAAAATTGAAAAAGGTTCTGTTACCAGAAGGTCCAAGAAAAACCTTGCAACTATTCTACCTCCTCGCACCACTAGATCAAGAACTAAAAGTAGGAAGAAGAAAGAGATTTCAGAAAGAATAGTTGTGGACTTAAACTCTGAAGAAGATTCAAGAGAAGCAACGAGTGATAAAGGGTTTGATTCACTAATGGCAGAAGAGATCAACAGGAACCAACAAGCAGAGGTTGCTTCATATTCTATCGATCTGATGATAATATCAAATGTGCCTTCTAAACAACTGAATCCTGATAAAGAAGTTCCGGTCCTTGCACCCAAATGGTTGGAAAATTCAATTAGTGATAAAAGGAAAATAGTTTCATTTTCATTACCATTGGAAGACATGGTTAGCAAGTGTCTAGGAAAGACTCCTAAATCTAAAAAGCTAAAAACCACTTCCAGAGTGGATATTGACCCTAACACGGGGAATTGGAGTGCAGAGATAGCTCGACCAACAGTTGATGAAGAAGTTCAAGACCCCACAGTTCTGGATTTCACAATAGAAAGAATAGATCTTGGAATTGCATCGTGTGTTGCGGACGTGCACCATCTTGAAGCATCTACCAAAAGGATAGTTAGTCGTACCTGGAAGGATGAAAAAGATAAGAGGGAGTTGAAACAAGCTTTACGATCAATGGAAGGGTATATCGACACCATTCATAATCCATATCCACAGCCTGTTTCTCAACTACCTCTGTCTTTTGACCCAAAATCTCCAGTCAATTAGAAAATGCTCGATCAAATACACAGAAACAAAATGGTGACCAAAGTGTTTGATGATTGGCTGGATGGTATCATCAAAAAGGGTACAAGATATATTAACGAATTGAAAAGTATATATGATGAAACCATGGCTACTATCGAAGATTTGAAAAGACGGAATGCTTCGTGGGTAAAAGATGAAGGGAAATGGATGAATGTGATAAATCAAATTGATGAAGTTCAGAAGTATGGGGTGACAAAGTTTTTATCAGAAAGGAATATGACAAGTCTGAATGATAATATACTGTATGTGAGCAAGAGAAATATCAAATGGAGAAATTTAGTATCTAGACAAGGACGATTTGAATTTACAAAAATGATTAAAGAGATAACTGAGTTTACTTAGTCTTTATAGCATGATTTGGAATGTATCAATGTGAAGTATATAAAAGATGATGGGGAGCCAGAAAAGGATATTGATACTGTGGTACAGTCCTTTAGAGAGAAAATTAGTTTTGTTAAAGTAAATGATAACCTGATAATTGATGATTTCTCTCGGATATCAAAAGTAGAATCACTTCTTTATCTCTGTGTCGATGCACTCCCGGAGCATGCGAAAAAAGTGGCAAAAATTTGAAGATAAAAAGATGTTTGGAAAGCACGAGTGAAACACATTGGCATCCCTAACTTCCCAAAAATTTAGGAATTTGTTGCCACATATCAGGAATGGAAGGTGCAACGTGTCTCCTTAGCCGAACAAAGCAAATCTGGAGATTCCAATCCGCTACCCCAGTCATGATCGTGCTTTCATAATTTCTTTATTTAGTTATTTAGTTGGGATTTTGTTTAAAAACTTTGTCTTTTAATGAGCTTTTAAGAAACTAAATCCTGCTATGGGTCAGAGTTCGTTTTAAATCTGGGTTTAAAAAAATAGTTAATTAGGGTAACTATATATATGTTTTTAGTTGTTAAAACTGATATACAAAAAAAATAAAAGAAGGAGAAACAAGGAATTTTGGAGCTAAACTTTTATGTTTTACAATATATGTGATGTTTGTCTGAAAGATTTTCATCTGTGAATGAGAAGAAGAAATGATTGCTATAGACTTAAATCTGTGTGTTTAAGTACTTGAAATCAAGTTTCTGTGCAAACTCTTCTTTCATGTGGTAATTGTTCTTTCATTGGATAACTCCTCATATATGTTTAATCATTTACTGGTTCAGTAATATACATATTTATATATCTGATTATTATTGAAGATGGAATTTGTGTGTTCTATCATTGAATGATGTTATATGGAAGAAAGAAATCACATTCATAGCATGGTGATGTATGGATGTTAGTTTGCCTTAAATGCTTTCTAGTTAAAAGTGTATCTAAATGATTAGAATAATTTGAATTCATTGAAGATTTAAAAGGGAGTTGTACCTGTTGGTTTTTCTTCTGAATCAGCATTAGGGTTTGCCACTTCTAATGCACAGGCAGATTCAGCCAACTAAATACAAGAGGTTGCGTGAGCCGCCTCCCATTCACTTCTGGTTCTGCCGCACCAAGGGGGGTATCCCTATAACTCAAGATGTAACCTTGACTAGCTCAAAGATAGAAAGATATAACTTGACAACAACAGGCAGAATACTCTCATGTGTGGACCAAGATCTGTATGATAGATCACAAGGCTGGCAACATTCTTGGACATGATGTCTGGTTGGGTATGAGAGCATGCAGGGGGTTCCTAATCCTACTCCTACAACTAACAGGAGGAAGTATGAAATGGTTTAGTTTAAGTTTGGATGCAAAGCTGGACATGGTGTATAACCTCAACACAGAGCTAGATTGGTGCCTATCCAGGGCTTAGAGTCGGTAGACATACACCTGTGAATGATCAGCATGAATAGCTAAAACTAGATTTCAGGGGGATACACATGATATCTACCTTACAGATATCTCCCAATAAAGAGTGTTAAGTTATCTCTACTTATGGCATCCCTATTGCAGTATACCCTTCCCAATGTTCAACCTGAAAATAGTTTAATCTACTCCTTGAGCAGAAGTTAAAAGATCAGACATTCAACATAGGAATTCTATGCTCTAGAATCTAAACATTACCCAAATATCCAGATTCAGAAGAAGAATACATGCAATACTGGAGACAGAATTAACATAACACATGCTAAGATAGCATTTCTCATATAAGATTAATCATGAAATCAGTGGATTCATGCCAAATCGTACAACAGGAGATACATAAACTCACAAGTTAGACTGTACAGAGCAACCAGATCAGCTGGTTTTGGATTACAGAGCCAAAAATCCTCAACTTTCAACAACCACAAATGAGTAACACTTCCTGCTTATAACAGCCAGGTAGTGTACCACAGCAATCAATTACATGGTTGACCAAAAATCCCGCCAGATACACAGTATCAAGAAAATGGCGCTCAAACACATTACCAGATTGGCGCCCAAACATGAATGCAGCAGGTAGGGGAGGAGACAGGAAGAGATCTCGAGCCCTGTGCCACTGTCCGCTGATGTACACCTTCAATCGGGTACCAGATCCGCCCATACCTCTGCAACCTTCGCCATTAATGGTGCACCAACCCGCGGCCTCGGGAAAACGTCAAACAGTCGATCGCAGCCATTTCCCGCCGAGATTCATCATCATGATATTTGAAAATATGCAGGATATCAATTATCCCACATGCACCCCACAGCAACCTCTTTAACACTTTATATACTAGGTCATGAGCATATATGATGTCGGTGCTTTTGCTCCTGACGACACTAGTATAAGACTTCATCATCATCATCCTCCAGCAGCATGATATCCTGTCGCTTGAAATATCACCCTGACGTCAGCATCATATCGCAATATAACCTGCATGATAATCGCCTTCATCAGCACAACCTGATCCATCGGAGGAACATCCTCCTGCTGAGCCTATACCAAAAGTCTGGCCGATGAACATCCTGATGACGTCATCATCATATCCTGCTGACGTCATCATCATATCTGCCCACTGCGCACCTCCTCATATCCGGATGACGTCATCATCATATCGACATCAGGATGATATTCGGAAGATAACCGGATATTTGGAAATATCATCCTGATGCACAAATATCATGCTGCACTGTAGCTCCACTATAAGATCGGGGCGATAGATGAATATGATGATGCTTGAAAAGATCACCCCCACTAGATAATGCACGAAGCCGGCAGGCGGATATCTCCTTGATATCAGCATCATCATGACGCTAGAACAAACATACACCCGGGTGATATGAAAATATCACCCCCTCCTTCGGAAATATCATGATGCAGATGGGCAGAGAAATAGATATCACCCTGACATAAGAATGACGTCAGCATCATCAGGATGATAAAACAACGAACATGAAGTGATACAACATCATCAGGATGATATTGACTAAGATCATCCTGACGTTCAAAATATGATGACCCCAGTGAATATCGGGTCGCACTTAGAACTCTTCAACAACATCATTAGGATGATCATAACCAAGATCACCCGATGATAAAAATATCACTCCAGTGAGATATCATGAAGGCAGAAAATATGATGACCCCCGCAAGCAACACGGTGATAACTAGAAATATGATGATGATGATGACGACCCTTAAGAAAAAACAAGTCAGGTCGAACCACTCAAAGAATAACCCCTTCAGAATATCGGGGCAACATCATCATCATGTTTGGGCAAGGTGATAATTGGAAGATCACCGGACACTTGAAAAATCACCTCCGCAAGCAGATCAGGGCGCACTGTAGCTCATCAGCAGGATCAGGATGATATCCAAACATCACCCGATATTGAAATATGATGATCCTGATGAGAAAACCGGTCGACAGAAAACATGATGATGCTGACCACCATCGAAGCAAACATGATGATGATGACCTCCTCTTCAGGAAAATATGATGCTGCAGCTGAAAAATGCTGAGGAGGTCCAACACTTAGAACATTTTTTGGATACTTAGGGAAAGTGCCTGCATGAAAATTGCTCAAAAACTGCCAGTCAATTCAGGCACTAACAGTACCTTAATTCAGAGGGGAATTATTCTTGATAGTTCACCCATTTGTTGTTTAACTTATTTGTTCTAAAAAGAAAAGGGTTATAGAGTCAGAACAAAACATCTTTAGATCAAGAGAAATTTGTTAACCAACAGTTTTTGGTGACTTTGCTAGGGAATCGAAGTCGCTTGTTGAAAGACTGGTTGCCTTAATATGAAGCAACGATGTTGCTTCCTCATGAAAATATATTTCCTGTTCTACAGCCTAATCTTGGTTTTCAAGATGAACAGGAAGACATAATTGGTCAGTTAAATACTCTTGCATGGCGCACTCACCGAAATATTGATGATTATAGAAGGGCAAGCTGAGTATTAGAAAAGGAAGAAGAATTGGTTGATAATTTGAGATTGTTGTTACTCAGACAAAGAAGGAGGCAAGCAGAAAACGTAGTAGAAATCAAGCCCCTGAAGTCTGAAGAGGTCAAGAACAACCTAGAAACTAATAACTACATGTCCAGTTATAATATCATAAACTAGAGTCTAGAAGATACACAAGGTCTTTGAGGAGAGAGGGAGTAGAAGATCCTACTTTTCAAACGCTGCAAAGCCTAAATTTCCCTTATATTTCTACTCCTATTAGAAGAGCTAGAAGTAGACCTCCTAGCCCTCCTAAGCCTTCTACATCCTCTGTCTGCCAAGCCTTAACTCTTTCTGGTACTGTCATTCCCTCTACTATAATGTTTCTACCAATGGCCCAACCTTGGGGAGCAGCTATATGACCTCTAAATTTAGGAGCTAACCTAAATTCTCTACCTAAAAATGCAAGGGAAAACTTACCTAAATTTAATGGAGATGGAAGACAATCACCAAATGAGCATCTGAATGCCTTTGCTGCAGCGTGTGGTGTGTTAGCTGTGCAACATCAAGATGTAGCCATAAGGCTTTTTGTGCAAACTCTAACTGATACTGCAGCACAATGGTTCTATCACCTCTCTGACTCTTCAATTACAAACTGGAATGATATGAAAAATACATTCGAAAATAGATTCAAAAGCGTAGAAGATGAACATTCCCTTCTTGCTCAATTGACTCAGCTCAAGAAAGAAATTCATGAGCCTATGAGGGAATTTATAGCCAAATTCAACAGAATTGTACACAAAATACCAAATGCTAAAAGGCCAACTCCTGAGAATCAGAAATGTTTCTTTATCAATTCTATGCCCCCTGATATTAGTTTCCATCTTAGAAGAGGTGCAGTTGCTGACTTAGCAAACACACAAACCTTGGTAGTTGGGTTAGAAGATGATCTTCTTATGGCTAGAAAATGGAAGAAAGAAGTCCAAGTACCTAATGCTCATCCCTCATCTTCTACAGATCATGTGGTTCAAAGGCTAGTTAATGATATGATTACTTTAAAAAGGCAGATGCCCAAGGTTGGTACTTCATTTCAACAACCATATCAAGATGTCAGCAGGAGAAATTTTAATCAACAAACAAATACTGGTAGGACATTGCCACTTACATCAGTACAACCAAGGTTAACTATTGAAGCTCCTCCTGGAAGAGGGAATATGTGTGCCTTTCATTTGACTATTGATCATGACAGAAATTCTTGTCTAGAGATGCTTAGATATGCTCAAATGGCCACTACTCAAGATGTATTAGGAGAGATTACCGAAGAAGAAAGGAACTTTGAGGAACCTGGTGACTCTGAAATACACTTCCTAGAATATGAATCAGATTCAGAAAGAGGAGGTGAAATATTGGTTACTCTTGAAGATCCTTCATGTGTTGTGCTTACCAGAAGTCAGAAGAATCTGAGATTTTCTAATACTCAAGAAGTGCCTGTTAAAGGTAAAGAACCTCTTATTAGAACCTCTGATGCTAATTTGAAGGCCCAAGAAATTAAATTGTTACATAGAAATGATTGTGAAACTTCTTTTGATATTTTAGAATTTTGTAAGTCTACAAAGATTCAAATATCCCCTGCTGAATACCTCAAGTTAAAACCCAAAGAACTTGATAAATTGGTTAAATATGTCAAAGGTGGTCCTACACAAATGGAACCCAAAAGTCAACTAAATGTTAATGCTGAGTCCCCCATTGCCATATTATTTGCTTCTCCACCTGAATCACCCACGCACACTCCTAAAATGGCCATGAATTCATCTAATGATACTTCTTATATGGTCGATATGAAGCCCAACCCATTTTATGTTTCTTTATTCATAAATGGCCATAAACTCAGTAATTGTATCATAGGCTCAGGTGCTTCTGATAATATTATGCCTTCTTCTGTAGCCAAAGCCCTGGGCCTATCCATTACAAAAACATTTGGTAGGTGTTACTCCATGGATGGCAAACAAATTTCTTTGCTCAGACAAATTAAAGATGCACGAGTTGCTCTTGCAGCCTATCCTGATAAAAGATTGAAGTTGATTATTTTGGTAGCAGATATTCCTGCTAGTTATGGGATGCTGTTGAGCAGGACTTTTTGCAAATATTTAGGTGGGGAGATTAAATTAGATTGGTCAGAAGCTACAATTCTAGTGGGAAAGAAGAAAGTTAAACTAGAACCTGAACCTAAATGCAAGTTTACTGTATACCCTTCTGATGATCCTAAATCTCAGATTCTATTTGAAGAATATGAATTTGGTAATTATTTTCTCTCTTCTAAAGATATGAAGGAAGAATCCATCCCAAAATCTATTCATTTAGATGATCTATGGACCATGGAATTTGATGGTAGTTGTGCTACCACTGGTTCAAGAGCAGGAGTTGTTTTGATCTCACTTGAAGGTAAAAATTTTCCTTACTCTTTCAAGTTAGAATTTTAAAATACTAATAACACTACAGAGTATGAGGCTCTATTGTTTGGGTTAAATGAAGCCAAAGGAAAAGGTATAAAGTTGCGCAAAGCAAAGGGAGATGCTGAATTGATTGTTAAACAAGTGAGAGGCATTTTTTTAGTTAAAAATGAAAGACTGAGACATTACAAGAACAGAGTTTGGGATGAGATAGAATATTTTGATGCCTTTTCTATCAAGGCAATTCCCAAAGATCAAAGTACACGGGTGGATTCTCTGGCAGTGTCAGCTTCCCTTCTTCTCCCACACCCTGATTTCAAAAGGGATTCATATAGAATAGAACTGGTCTACTGTCCTAATGTCCCAGATAATGCTGAAAAATGGTAAGTTTTTGAGAATGATAGACAGATTAGAAAATTCTTGGAGAATGTTGAGATGTTCTTAGGGACTTATTTTGAAGGTTCTGAAGCAGAATGCAAAGAATTCAGTCCTGATCCAGGGATCAATTCAAAGGATGATGTAATTCAGTTAAAGGGAAACAAAATCCCCAAAGGACTAGTCTCTCTGGAACATTTGTTCACTCGACAAGATGAATACACCAAAGACAAACTTGTTCAGAATCCTGACAAATTGGGGGATTGTGAAAAAATAAACATTGGGAGTAAAACTAATCCTAAATGGATTTCTATTGGTAGGTGTTGCTCGCCAGAGGAGAAAAATAAATTGATTAATATGTTGATTAGGTATAAGGATGTCTTTGCCTGGTACTATGATGACCTAAAGGATTTTAGGAGTGGGCAATTTCAACATCATATTCCTTTAAAAACAAATGCAACCCCATTCAGGCAAAAGTTGAGAAACTATAACCCAAAGGTTGCTGAGGCTATCTTTAAGGAGATTGACAAAATGTTGAAGGCTAGGATTATTTATCCAATTCATCACTCCACCTGGGTGGCAAACATTGTCCCAGTACGCAAAAAAAATAGAGAAATAAGAATTTGTGTTGATTTTAGGAATCTAAACCAAGCCAATTTGAAAGATAATTATCCCTTACTTGTGATGGATCACATTTTACAAATAGTTGCTAGATCAAAAATGATGTCCATGTTAGATGGGTTCTCAGGTTATAATCAAATTAGTGTGGCTATAGCCGATCAACATAAAACTGCTTTCACTACACCCCGGGGAACTTTTGCTTATAACTGTATGCCCTTTGGTTTGATTAATGTTGGTGCAACTTTTCAACGGGTGATGAATTCATCCTTTAGAGATCTGAAAGATAAAATTATTGTCATTTATCTTGATGATTTGACTATTTTCTCTAAAAGAAGAGAGGATCATCTGAAAGATCTAGAGATCATTTTGCAAAGGTGTCAGAGTCATGGGATATCTCTTAATCCTAAGAAGTCAGTTTTCTATGTAACAGAAGGTAAGTTGTTGGGACATTTAGTTTCAAAAGATGGAATCAAGATTGATCCAGAAAGGGTTAGAGCAATACAACAGCTAAGTTTTCCTTCTAATAGGACTGGAGTTAAGTCTTTCTTTGGCCAGATTAACTTCCTAAGAAGGTTCATTCCTAGTTTTACTGAGATTATGAAACATATTGTAGGGATGATGAGTGAAAAATAGGCATTTAGATGGAATGAGACTATTAAGAAAGCATTTGAAGATATTAAAGATGCAATTGCACAAACACCTACTTTGGTAAACCCTGATTTCCAAAAAGATTTTATTATTTATTGTTATGCTTCAGAACATACCATGTCTGGTATCTTATTATAGAAAAATGAATTGAATGTAGAAGCCCCAATAGCCTTTATGAGTGTTCCTCTCAAGAAGCATGAACTTAAATATTCTTTAACTAAGAAGCAAGCTTTTGCTGTGGTAAAGGTTGTCAAACAATTTAGATATTACATATTACATTCTCATTCAATTGTATTTGTGCCTAGTTTGGCTGTAAAGAGCATTCTGACTCAACAGGATGTTGGGATGAACAATAGAGAAACATGGGTTACTAAGATTCAAGAATATGACTTGGAGGTTAGGCCAACCAAATTAATTAGAGGTCAAGGTCTGTGCAAATTGATTGCTGAAAGTAAAGAAGAAGAAGAAGAACTTCCCACTGTTCTATTGGTTAGTTTACAAGATCCATGGTTCCTAAACGTGGCACATTATCTTACTTATGGAGACTGTCCTAGTCACTTATCCCTGAAAGAGAAAAGGAATCTGAGGTTAAAAGCAGAAAAATATGTCATTTGGGGTGATGTCTTATACAAAAAGGGACTAGACAGAACCTTTCTGGGATGTGTAGATAAGGAACAACAACATAAGATTTTGGAAGTTTTTTATAATGATGCCTGTGGTGGACACTTCTCTTCTTTGGTCACAGCCTTTAAAATCCTTAGAAATTGTTATTATTGGCCAGGCATGTTCAAAGATGCATATAGATGGGTAGCTAATTGTGAAAAATGTAAAATGTTTTCAGGAAGACCACAACTTGCAGCATTGCCTCTGAGGCCTGTTGTTATTGAAGAACCTTTCAAGCAATGGGGTTTAGACTTCATTGGGCCTCTTTCACCTCCTTTAAGTGCCATACATACACACATTCTAACATCAACAGACTATTTTACAAAATGGGTTGAAGCAGTCCCTATGAAGAGAACCACTTCAGAAGTAGTGTGTAATTTTCTCAGAGAGAATATACTGGTGCATTTTGGCGTCCCTCAAAAACTTGTGGCAGATAATGCTACCAGCTTTTCCTTAATTGAACTTACTTCATTTTGCTATGAGCATAGTATATCTCTCTCTCACTCATCAGACTATTACCCTCAAGGGAATGGACAAGCTGAGTCCAGTAATAAAAATCTAATAGCCATCATGAGAAAATTGGTGAGTGATAATCCTAAAGATTGGCATAAAAGATTGTATGAAGCAATCTGGGCTGATAGGGTAACCCCAAAAAGGGCAATAGGAATGGCACCTTTTGAGTTGGTTTATGGAATAGGAGCTCAGTTATCATTACCTCTGGAATTATCTGCGGCCAAATTACAAAATGTCATTGAAGATCAATACTTTCAAGATTCCTTAGAGAAAAGAGTTATGTACTTAACCAGGATTGAGGAGGAAAGAAATGAATTGGTTGATTAGATTACTACTCACTAAGCCAGGGTTAAGAAGATTTTTGATCGAAAAACAAGGCCCAGAAAATTCATGGAAGGAGACGAAATGCTGCTGTGGGATAGGAGAGAACCTAAAGGAGCACATGGCAAGTTTGATTCACTTTGGAAGGGACCTTTCAAAATTCATCAGGTACTAGGCCCTAATTCTTTTAAATTGGAATATTTGGATGGATCCATTTTATCCCTATCCTATAATGGATAGGACCTTAAATTGTATCAATTGTAAAATAGGTGTCCCCTATTTTGTACATAGTCTTTTCTTTGTTGTTGTGTGCTGTCGTTTTCCTTTTCCAGTTTTGGTTTGCCTTTGTTCTTTTTTCTTCCATCCCTGTGTTTCAATTTGTGCATAACCAGAGTTTCTGAGTTCTCTAAATTTTGTCATAAAATACAGTCCCTAGTTAGAGCCATTGTACCTTTTTATTCACCCTTATTCAATTTTTCATGATCCTTCCCTAAGCAAAAAAAGTCAACCTGCCATCTTACCTTATTGGTCATATGTTTATTTCTTAAGTCGGCTCTTTGTTTTTAAAAATTTATCCGCTTGCCGTCTTATGTGCAAAATTACTAAAGAATTGAACCTTCCAACTTGAACACGGTTCAAGAGTTCAACGGTTGAATGGTTCAATATTCAATGTTTCTTGAGAAGTCGTTAACTGTTAGTCCCCTTGTGTAACGCAATTTATATCTTTGAACCTTCGAATTGAACCCCATATCAGAGTTCAAAGGTTCAAAGGTTCAACATTTCGTGACTTTAGTCCCACTTTTCCTGAAGTCTTCTTTAAGTCAAAAATTTGGGGGAGATTTTAAAAGAAGAAAATCATTTAGAGGAAAATATATCTAGAACATTTTATGAAATGGAAAGTTTTAACTTTCGAAAGGTTATGGGTAATCATTACACATTAAGGTTGTGTGCGAGAACTACTTACAATTAATGCATCTATCAGAATTTGGTTCCTATCAAGCAAGTTCAGCACAAGTTAATTGATCCAACAATTATTCGACCTGATTTCATGCCTTTTATCAAGAAAGGACAGACCAATTTTAACAGTAAAACATACAGGGTAATACAAAGGGAGTACAACGCTGGATGTAAAAAGGTTTCTCTTGCCCAATTTGACAGTGGTTTCAAATACGTTGAAGGTGAGTTCAAATTTTCTATAGCTGATCCCATTTATTTGTTGAAAAAGAGAATCATTTTGAGTTTCTGGCATTGTTAAAGAAGTTCAAAGCTTTTTCATTCTATTTATCCAATCTATAGCCATGAAAGCTACTTGTCTTGGTTTTGAGCATGGTTCTAGCCTTGTTTGTTCTCTTCCTAAATATGGAGATACCTTTTTAGCTCAGTATGATTTAGAGGACTTTAAGGAAAGGGTTAGAAATCATGCATCTTCCCATATGATGGAAAGAATAGTGGAAAGTGGTTTAGTCGAAGCTGCAGCCTTTCCTATGGCAGTACAATGCCCTGAATTAGTCTTGGAATGTATGAGCAGTTATGACCCCCAAAATAGGTGTATTAGAACTGCTAATGGTAATGTGTTATGCCTATCAATAGACAAACCCTAATGGCTGTAATGAAAATTCCACCTAAGGAGCCATATTCTGATCTTAATATTACTTCTTCTTATAGCTATTTTTCATTGAAGAAAGCAAACTACAGGAGTGTAATTGCAAGAAATTGGCTATTGAAATTTTAAAAGGGAGGTTTGAGACTGCCCAGAGCACTATCAAGAGAACATATGATACCCAAAGTTAAGGATATCATGGTATTGTTACACAGGCTAAAAGGTAGCTCTCAGGCATTCTATTGGGAAGACTAGATGTATTTCTTCATTCAAGTGATCCTCCAAGGAGAACAGTATTTGGATTGGGTGGAAATCATAGCTGAATGTTTGCATCAGGGTTTGAGTAATTATTTTGGAAATAAGGACTTTTATATGTCCTCATATCTCTTTTACTACCTTGCGGCCACAAGAGAATGGAGAGGATTACCTCATACATCCTTGGTTGAAGATAGCAAAATTTATGATTATTATTCACATTTGCAAATGCAAAACTGTTATGAGAATTATGGAAGAGTTAACGATGTTTTTACTGGTAGGATGGCTTATGAATTGGTAGACAATGTTAATTAAAGAATGTTTGATGAAGCCATGCAACTAATCAATAATTATGGTAGTTTCTTCATTCAGTTTCCTAGATTTACTTATATCAAAGTTGGTGGTTTTGATGGCGAACCTGTGAAGTTGCCTAGATATGTCTTTGACCGCTTTGTATTGAAGAAGTTTGCAGGCAGTTGGCCCATGTAGATAAGAAATTTCCAATGAAGAAAGAGTCTGGTATATCTTTTCCCATTGAACTTGGCCACTATTCATGGCAATCAGTTTCTGATGCTCTAAATCTAGAGGTGGACCTGAAGAAGTTCAATTTTCAGTATTATAATGCCAGACCCAAGTTCGATAGCAAAGGTTTTGCTAGAGACAATTTGGATTTTGGAGAGGGGTTTACACACATTCCCTAGATAGAGGACTATTGGGAGGATTGCCCAGATGAATTTGACGTTAGGAAAAGGCTTTAGTGCAGATTCTCCTTAGGGCAAATAATTACCCTTAATCTGAATATGAATATCACCGGAATAATGGATGATGAGGAACAAGTAATTGATTCTCATTTTGAACAAATAAAACAGCTACCTATTCCAGAAGTTGATTGGAATAGAGATGAAGAGATCAGATCGAAGTCAAAACCCTCCCTATAATAAGTAAAACTACAAATTGGTTAAGGGAACGGAGACTGAAAGAGGTTCAAAATGAAGATTCCCAACGGTGTGCACCAATTGATGAATCACCATCTCCTATACGCTCTTCTAACCAGCTCATTAATATCTGTGATGCAGGTACTCCTAAATCAAAAATTGAAAAAGGTTCTATTATCAGAAGGTCCAAGAAAAACCTTGCAACTATTCTGCCTCCTCGTACCACCAGATCAAGAACTAAAAGCAGGAAGAAGAAAGAGATTTTAGAAAGAATAGTTGTGGACTTAAACTCTGAAGAAGATTTACGAGAAATAACGAGTGATAAAGTTTTGATTCACCAATGGCAGAAGAGATCAGCACAAACCAACAAGCAGAGGTTGCTTCAGATTCTGCTGATCTGATGATAATATCAAATGTGCCTTCTAAACAATTGAATCCTAATAAAGAAGTTCTGGTCCTTGCACCCAAATGGTTGGAAAATTCAATTAGTGATAAAAGGAAAATAGTTTCGTTTTCATTACCATTGGAAGACATGGTTAGCAAGTGTCTAGGAAAGACTCCTAAATCCAAAAAGATGAAAACCACTTCCAAGGAGGATATTGACCCTAACATAGGGAATTGGAGTGCAGAGATAGCTCGACCAACAACTGATGAAGAAGTTCAAGACCCCACAGTTCAAGATTTCACAATAGAAAGAATATATCTTGGAACTGCATCGCGTGCCACGGACGTGCACCATCTCGAAGCATTTACCAAAAGGATAGTTAGCCATACCTGGTGTTGGTAATCATTTATGTTTAGGGTTTTAAGCTTGAATGTTTGCAAGTTTTCTCTTTCAAACCCTAAATTTTTTGAGTCATGGGGTCTTGCATTGTTTTGTCTGTTCCGACATTGGCCTTCTATGGTGGGTTCCTGGTTGTTAAGTTTCATCCTCGTGCTTTAGTGTTCAAAGGTTGACTAGCCCCCACACAATGTTCCACCCCTTTTTCCTGTCGCATGTGGGAAAAATGTTAAGTTTTGTATGTGAAAGTGCAAATTGTATATTGGCGGGCTTATGAAATCTCAGTCGGCGTCCAAAAAATGATAAGAAATTGAGTTATATGCATTTTAGATGCATATCGAGTTGCATATACATTGGGGGAATCTTCCACAAGATTCTGGGAATATTCTCTACATGTATATCAGGATTTTCTTGTGCATGTTTTATTGTATGTCCTAACATACAAAGGCTATATACAAATGAAAAATGTGCAATGGCAGAATATACATTGAAGATTCCTTGAAGATGCCACTGTTGTATCGAGCAGGTGAGTTGTATGTTTATTGTGTTGTATGTTCGACATACAACGCCAAAGATACATTGCGGGCATATTCCAGGAAAGATTCCTTGTTTGTATGTGAAAGGGTGACTGTATGTTTGGACATACAAAGGTCATATGCAAGGCAGCAGGATATACATTTGGTGGGGTCCGCCTCACATGCAAAGAGCTTTGTATCTCATATACAAAGGAGAATGTATATGTGATATACATTCGAAAATGAACAAAGGCTGATATACAAATGTTGGGGCCCGCCCCTTGTATATTTGTGGTTGCATGTTTGGATATACATTCAAATATACAAAGAAAGACGTACAACTTGAACGCAATTGAGGAATGAGATGCAAGCCGGACCCGAGTACTTTTTTCAATTTGTTCTAAACTGGTGTGGGGTCCACCTTGTATATTAAGTTGTTGCATGTATATGCACTTTACATATACAAGGGATTTTGAAAGGTGATTGTATATGCATTCATTCTTGCATATACAAGGGCAAAATGGCAAAATGAAGATGGTGAAAAGTTAGTGATAGGAACATGGAGTGCCTACGTGGCACGTAATCATTGGCTCTCAACTTTTTTGTAGTTTTTGGAGCCGATGATCTCAGCGATGGAATCAAAATCAACGGTCAGGTTTTAAAGTTGCGGAGTTGGTCTTCCTTGCTTCCTCAGACTTGTTTTGAGAGGGAAGATTTTGAATGTGTTCGTTGTTGCAACCTGTGGGTAGCTAAATCATTAATGGTGGAATGCAGAGGCGCGATGGATTGAGTGACGGACCAACTACCAGTTTTATGAGGAATGTCCCCAAGCGGTGGCACAGGGCTCGAGTCCAACTCCTCTTCACCATTCCTTCTGCCTACTACATTAATGTTTTGAGTGCCATTTTGTGGTGCACGGTATTTGGCAGATTTTTTATTTTTGCCTTGTAATTAATGCTGAGTACACTTTCTTGTCGTATAAGCAGACTGTGTTACTCATTTTGTGGTTGTTGAAAACTGGACAACTTTTTTGGTGCTGTAATCGGATACAATCTTATTGGTGGCTCTGTTCTCGGTACTTTGTGAGTTTATGAGTTGTATGTTGAATATCTTATATACATAATTTATCAATTTCATGTTGATTTAAATGAGTTATGCTTTACAACATGTAATTTGTTATTTGTCTCCAAATTGAATGTGTTCTTCTTCTGAATCTGAATAACTAAGGGACATTAGTGATTCTAGGATATGGGTTTCCTATATTGAATGCTTAGTCTTTTACTTCTGCTCAAGGAGTAGATTAAATGTTTTTGGTTAAGTATTGAGAAGGATACATTGCAATAAGGATGCTTGTAAGCAGAAATAACTAAATACTTTATCTTGGGTATTGTCTGTAAGGCAAACATTGCAAATCCCCTTAGAATTTGATTATTGTCAAGTCTGTGATAAACATTCACATATATATGTCTACTGACTCTGAGCCCTGGATAGGCACCGATCTGGTCTTGTATTTTGGTTGCAACCCAAAGTCTCACTTTTGCATCCAAACATAAAATCAAACTCAAACTTCATATACAAGCTTTTAGGACATTAGAAGTAGTTTTAGGACCAAAATCCTCTGTCTACAACTGAATATAGGCCCAAAGCTAGCCGCTTTGCACTTATCTCACAATTTTCGTCTGCATAATAGAGGATTTATCTGCTTTGTGTCAACATCCAAGTAAGTTTATGTGCATATGTTATAGATGTTGAATAGGGAATACCCCCCTTGGTTCTGCAGAGCCTAAAGAAGAAGAGGAGATATTTATAGAGTCTATCTCCTGTACTGTTGGCCCTTGGCCCAGGAATCCTGTTGATCAACGATGGCTACTTTGTAGGGATAACTGGGAATAAGCATCCAGGCTGGGAAAATAACCAACAGATTTGGCAACTCCACTGGGGATACTTTGTGAAAGAACCTTGATTTTAAAAGAAATGAATTCCTAATTATAGGTGGCGACTCTAAACCAATCTCCCAACCGGTAAAGTAAAAATTTGTATACAAGGGAGAAGATCCCTGCGTAATTCTCTATCTAAAGAATTACCCAGAAAAATTATGTATAGGAAAAAAGGGAGTGTTCAAGCCAGTCAAGAGGGTTCTCCCAGAAGTAATGATAATATTCAAGATAACCCAGGATCTTAAGAGCAGACAATACCTTATTTTTCAAACACTGAGGCTGAAATCCAAAATGTGTATGAAAGACAACAGGGTGTTAATTTGAGAATAAGGTCAGGGGTTTTTTAGGAATGCCCTTTCTTGGATCCCAGTGATAGATTTGAAGAGGTTGAGTCTCCAAGGGATGAAGATAATGATGATCAGAATATAATGAGATCATCCTCCTTTATTCCCAAAGAAGAACAATTAGCTGAAGAAATCAAAAGTTTAAGAGCTAAATTAGAGTATTTGCAGGCAGTAAAAATCAAAGATGACATGAAACAGAAAGTGCAAGCTCTGAGAGTTGCTCAGAATGATTCAATTCCTACCCTTAAAAATGCAAATATGCAGAGAAATCAGCAAAGAAATGAAATCCAAGATCAGCATAATGATCAAAGACAGAATGCAAATAATGCTAGAATACCATTAAATAATGTGAGAAATCAGAATGCAAACATAAATGTCAATGCTAATCAGTTTGGTAGACAGCCGATGCAGCTGGACAGATTCAGACAACTTATTTTTGATGGCATTCCTGGTTACCCCAATCCTATTGACAAACATGTGACGCTGCAAGTGCCTAAATTTTCAGAAAATAATAATACTGTGTTAGGAGAGGATCGTCTAAAATCTTTTCATAATATCATGGACAACTTTGGGGTTGAGCATGAGGATGTTTTCATGAAATTGTTTATGCAATCCTTAGTTGATGAAGCCAGAGAATGGTACAAGGGTCTGCCTGACAGAAGTATTTCATCATGGGAGGATTTCAGGAGAATATTCAAAGAACAGTATGGTGACAAAACTGATCCAAGTTTCTTCATTAATGAATTCACTGGCATTACCAAAGGATCAAATGAACAGGTTGCTGATTTCAATGCTAGATTCACGAAGGTATTGAATAAATTGCCACATCACCTGAGGCCTAATGAACCTATGTGCATAGTGTTGTACATAAATGCTTTTGATGCCAAAACTGCTTATGGATTGAGGGATAAGAGTCCTCACAGCCTCAAAGATGCCTTCAAACTAGCAACAAATATTGAAAATAATAGAAAAGCATCTGGTAAGACAAACAGAAGAGATGATGTAAAAATTTTGCAAAATCCAAATACTAAATCTCAAAGTGTTCAAGGCAGTGCATCTACTTCTGAGGATAAATTAGATAAATTGACAACTATTGTCAAGGACCTGAGCTATAGAATGGCTAAAAATGAAAAGGGGATAGGTCCTGACAGACAGGTTTACCAAAGGCAAGAAAGAAGACCATCATTACATGACATGCCATATAATACCAATTGGCATAATGGTAAACCCGTCCTCCCACACAACAATACAAATCAAAGAGCTCAGAATGCAAAGGAAATGCATGATCCTTTGAAGAAGGCTATTAATATTGTTAATGACACCCCATGGTGCATCATATGTCAAATGCCTCACTCACAGTCACAATGTATGATTGCTCAGTCCTTATACAACAATGTAGTTACTTGTGATGAGTGCAATGAGTTGTATTGCATGGAAGATGAAAGTGTCAAAATGTTGTCTACAAACTGGGAGTATCCTTTTTCTGATGTTGACGCAAGCAGAAATAATGAGGTTTAGGTTTGCCAGCAGTTTCCATATGATGAAGATAGTTATGCTTATGCTCAGGATTCACATAACTTTTTGAATAACTTGAGGAGGCCTTCTGATGAAGAGATTAGAGCCTTCACAGCTGCAGCAGTGGCTCAAGTCAAAAGCGATTACAATCTCAGGGGCAAAGCTCAGGTAAGCAACTCACACCAACCAGAGAATACTTTTGCGAGCCAACCAGTGCATAGTCATAAAGGGACTGAACCACAAAAGAAACAATGGAACACTACCAAGCAAAATTTTAAGCAAAAAACTGGTCATGATTCTCAAGGACCAGAAAATAGAGTTCCCCAGGGTGAGAATCAAAATAAGAATTTTCAGAACAAGAATGACAGTCAGGGAGCCACAAAAATTAGAGCTGGATCATATCAAGATAAAAATAAAACCGTGGATCAAGCTACAACTGTCATACAAAATTATGCTCCATTCAGCATTGCTCAGGTCTTGTCCCAGGTAAAAATATATGTTCCATTGATGGAGTTGATGAAAGTTGAGGAGTTCAGAAATAAAACATTGTCCCTGATTTCAGGAGTATCCTGTCGAGCTAATCAGAGATTGAGACTCAAGGTAAGAAACAAGCTATGTGTATTGATGAGGAAGAAACCCCTGAAGTATATCTGGGGGTAACCATGACAAAATGCCCTTCACAGGTTGAACCATTCTATGTTTCCCTTGTCATAAATGGAAAGGTGATTAAGAATTGTATGCTTGACTCAGGAGCATCAACAAATATCATGCCTTTGGCTATCATGCAGCAAGATGGGTTAAAGATAGATAAGGCATGTGGGAAATGCTATACCATGGATGCTAGAGAAGTACCTGTCATTGGATTTATGAAAGATGTAGATTTCAGACTGGCAGCGTATCCTGAAAAAACCTACAAAATAAACATAACAGTTGTTGGTATCAAGCCACAATATGGTATGTTATTGTCAAGAAGATGGGCAGCATTGATTGGTGGGAGTATGCAATTAGACCTGTCATATGCTATGATTCCAATGAATGGCAAGGATATCAAATTGATTAGAGAAGAAAGGTCATCAGAAACAGTTGAGGACCAAGAGTCAGAGGAGCATATATGTTTTGTGGACACTGACTGTGAAAATTTTAGGGTTGTCTCAGATGTTAAAGAAAGTGAAGGGAGAGGTGTTTGCATTCCAGAGCTTGACCAATAGGGTCTCTAGACCATGTACTTTGATGGAGCTTGTTCGAAAGAAGGCTCTGGTGCTGGAATTGTATTTCTATCTCCAACTAGTAAGCTTCTAAAATTCTCATTCTTGTTGAAGTTTGCCTGTACAAATAATATTGCAGAGTATGAGGCTCTGCTATTAGGACTGAATGTAGCTTTGAAGCATGGGATCAAGATGCTCAAGGTATTTGGTGATTCAGAGTTAGTTGTTTCCCAAGTCAGAGATAAGTATGCATCAAAAAATAAAAGGTTAAAACAATATAAGCATGTTGTTTGGGATACAATTGAATTGTTTGATGCATTTTCAATAAACTGGATAGAGAGATAAAAAAATGTTAGGGCAGATTTTCTAGCTAATGTAGCCATAAGGCCAGATGACATCACTCTATCAAATGCAACTAATGTTGAGGTCAAAATTAGACCTGCAGTGCCAAATAATGTATGCAGCTAGCAAGTGTTTGATGATGATAAAGATTTACTGAGATTTCTACATTGCATTGATGAATATGAGAACCAAGAAATGGATTTTCAAAACTTTGTGGAGGTTGTAGATGGGAAAGAAACTCTCCTAGGGAAGGAGGTATATCAACTCAAGACAAATAAAATCCCTAGAGGGTTGGTTGCTTTAGAGAGAGCTTTTGACAATAGGGACCAATTTGTTACAAAGGCATCTCCAACAAATAAGAATGATTTAGAGGAGATAAACTTGGGGACATCTCATGCCCCCAAAAAGGTGTACATTGGTAAATAGCTCAAGCCATATATCAGAACTATGCTGATTGCACTACTGAGAAAGTATAAGCATGTCTTTGCCTGGTCATATGAGGACCTGCAAGCTTATAGAGAGGATATGTTCCAGCATGAAATCCCTTTGAAGCCTGAAGCTAAACCATTTAGACAAAAACAAAGACCTATCAACCCAACCTTAGCTCCAAAAATGCAAGAAGAACTTATGAAGCTTAGGGAGGCTGGAATAATTATGCCTATCAGACACTCAACTTGGGTGTCCAACCTTGTCCCGGTTAGAAAGAAGAATGGTGACATAAGACTTTGTGTAGACTTTAGAAATCTGAATGTATCTTCCTTGAAGGATAATTATCCATTGCCTAACATGGAAGCCATGTTGCAAAAGGTGACTGGATGCAAACTCTTATCCATGATGGATGGATTTTTAGGGTACAATTAGGTGAAAGTAAAAGAATCAGAACAGTTTAAGACTGCTTTCACCACTCCATGGGGAACATATGTATATGTGAGAATGCCATTCAGACTGACAAATGCAAGTGCCACATTTCAGGGAGCTATGGATGTTGCTTTTGTAGGATTAATTGACTCAATTTTGGCTGTGTATCAGGATGATTTGATAGCTTATTCAAAAAAGGAGGAGCAACATTGCATGCACTTGGAGCAAATTCTTATTAGAGCATTAGAATATGGAATCTCACTCAACCCAAAGAAATGTGCTTTTGGGGTAGTAGCTTCATGCTATTAAATACATCATTGTTCAAGGGGAGCTGTATTGGAAAAATCTTGATGGTATATTACTCAGGTGTGTGAATGAGGATCAAGCTAAGGATATTCTAAGTGACATGCATAATGGAGTGTGTGGTAGACACTATGCTGCCCATACAACAGCCCACAAAATCCTCAGAGCTGGCTACTGGTGGCCAACTCTCTTCTCAGATGCGCAAAGATTGGTAAGAAAGTGTGATTCTTGCCAAAGGTTCTCAAGAAAGCTAAGATATGAAGGTGCATTACCCCTCAGGACTGTAACTATAGAAGCTCCATTTCAGCAATGGGGAATCGACTTCATAGGGGAAATCTCAAAAAAGTCCAGTGGAGGACATAGTTGGATTCTAGTTGCCACTGATTACTTCACTAAATGGATTGAGGCCATTCCAACTAAAAAGGCCACAAGAAAAGTGGTGATGGATTTCATCCTAGAAAATATTGTTATCAGATTTGGAGTACTAGCCAAATTGGTCACAGATAATGCTATGTGCTTCAGGTCTGGTGAATTTATTGATTTTTGCAATAATTATAGAATTAATTTGTCTCATACATCACCATACCATCCGCAAGGAAATGGTCAAGCAGAGTCAAGCAACAAAAGTCTCATGAAAATCATCAAAAGGGTGATAAATAAAAACAAGAGGGCTTGGGATTCAAAGCTAAAGTTAGCATTATGGGCTAACAGGGTGACAGTAAAAAGAGCAATTGGAAGGTCACCTTTTGAATTCGTATATGGTGCATCAACTAGGTTGCGTGTGAATAACCTCCTACCAGTTTATAAATTCATGCAAGAAAATGAGGAGGAGATTGAGGATCCAATGACTGAAAGAATAAATCAGCTAGTTGCTCTAGATGAAATCAGAAGAGAAGCACATAAAACAAACATCAAGAAACAGCAAAAAGTGAAATATTTGTTTGATAAAAGGGCTATAGAGAGAAGGTTTCAGATAGGTGACTTGGTCCTTATGTGGAATGCAAGGAGCCAGGATAAGGGCAAGCACGGTAAATTTGAGCCCTTATGGACCGGCCCATATCAAATTAGCAATATCTATGAGAATGATTCTTACTTTCTCCAAGCCCTAAATGGTGAACTACTGGAATTGTCAATGCACGGTAAATTCCTTAAAGCTTTTTTCACATAAATGAGTACCTTCTGTGCACACTGTAAACTAGATATAAATATTCGTACATGCCTTATATAGTCGGTCGTGTTTTGAGTTTTAAGTTTTGTCTGGTCTACCCTGGAGTGGTCTGGTCCTCGCTGTAGTCTTGCGCCTGCACGTCCCCAATTGGAGCCTGTGTTGGCAATCATTTATGTTTAGGGTTTTAAGCTTGAATGTTTGCAGGTTTTCTCTTTCAAACCCTAAATTTTCTGAGTCATGGGGTCTTGCATTGTTTTGTCTGTTCCGACATTGGCCTTCTATGGTGGGTTCCTGGTTGTTAAGTTTCATCCTCATGCTTTAGTGTTCGAAGGTTGACTAGCCCCCACACAATGTTTCACCCCTTTTTCCTGTCGCACGTGGGAAAAATGTTAAGTTTTGTATGTGCAAGTACAAATTGTATGTTGGCGGGCTTATGAAATCTTAGTCGGCATCCAAAAAATGATAAGAAATTGATTTATATGCATTTTAGATGCATATACATTAGGGGAATCTTTTGCAAGATTCTGGGAATATTCTTTGCATGTATATCAGGTTTTTCTTGTGCATGTTCTGTTGTATGTCCTAACATACAAAGGCTATATACAAGTGAAAAATGTGCAATGGCAGAATATACATTGAAGAGTCCTTGAAGATGCCGCCGTTGTATCGAGCAGGTGAGTTGTATGTTTATTGTGTTGTATGTTCGACATACAACGCCAAAGATACATTGTGGGCATATTCCAGGAAAGATTCCTTGTTTGTATGTGAAAGGGTGAATGTATGTTTGGACATACAAAGGTCATATGCAAGGCAGCAGGATATACATTTGGTGGGGCCCGCCTCACATGCAAAGAGCTTTGTATCTCATATACAAAGGAAAATGTATATGTGAT